>CM040422.1:130534789-131734789 GCA_022702705.1 Papilionanthe hookeriana x Papilionanthe teres | reverse complement strand
TTGGATTTCTTTGAGATTCACACAGACAATTTTTTTATGTAGAAATAACTGTATTATTATTTAAAGCAAACAAAACATCATAGAAAGATTATGAAAGCTCTTTTAAATTGATAATTGTTCAGTGGTTCATGTTGAATCTTTTTAGAACGTAGGATTTTGTATTGCTTGTAAGTACACATAATTCAGTAACGACCCTGTATTGTGAGAGATATTTAGAAGAGAGATAAAGGCGAAACACGGGAGAAGATCTTAGAGATTGTCTCATAGGCTTAAGCCTCTAGTAAACTCTGGAATATAGAGGTTTTATGAGCTATATTTTTTTTAGAGAGAGAGAGAGATCCTAAGAAAATAAAGAAAGAATTGAGGTTCTCTTCTTTTTCTCTTGGCTTGACTTTCCTTCTCTAGAAAAATAAATAATGATAATAATAAGAAATATATTTAGTAATGTACAATTTCAATCCATGGATGTTACTTTAGTGGATCAAACTTAGCAGCGAAAAAGCTGCGTGAAGGGGGGGAAAGGGGGAGTGAAAAATGAAGGGAAGATCCTCTAGTCTAACAATTGCCCTCCAATTCCTTCAACCACCAAAACCCAAACCCTCGAATCTCATCTACCTTCGATCACTCTACTCTCACCGGACTCCTCATCTCGCTGCTGACTCAAACTCCGCCGCCGGAGCCCGCATCTCAGACGAGTTCTCCCCGGACGTCGAAAAGCTCTACCGCATCCTCCGCAAGTTCCACATTAGGCCAGAGAAGCTCGACCTGGCCCTGCGCGACTCCGGTGTTTCCCTCCGTCCGGGTCTCCTTGAACGCGTCATCTCCCGTTGCGGCCCAGCCGCAGATCTTGCCATCTCCTTCTTCTCTTGGCTCTCCCGCCGCCGTCCTGATCTCCCCCCTTCCCCTGCCGCCCACCGCACCCTTCTCTCCTCCGTCACCCGTGCCCGCCATTTCGGTGCCGCCTGGGCTCTCATAGATCGCTTGCGACGCGAGCTACCTGATGCCCTCACCGCCGACGTTTTCGTCACCCTCATCCGCCGGTTCGCCGCCGCCCGTATGGTTACCAAGGCCGTCCAGGTACTAGATGAGATGAAATCCTACGGCTGCGCCCCCGACGACTACGTATTCGCCTGCCTCCTTGATGCACTCTGCAAGAACGGCAGCGTCAAGGAGGCCGCCTCCCTCTTCCGTGACATGCGAGACCGCTTCCCCCCTAACCTGCGCCACTTCACATCTCTCCTTTACGGCTGGTGCCGCGCCGGGAAGCTCGACGAGGCCAAGCACATTCTAGTTCAGATGCGGGAAGCAGGTTTTGAGCCGGACATCGTTGTTTACAACACTCTCATTGCCGGCTTTGCTGCCGCTGGTAAGATGGAAGACTCATACGCCCTCCTTACGGAGATGAGAAGAAAAGGGTGCGAGCCCAACGTCATCTCATATACGACTCTCATCCAGGCACTCTGTTCAAGGGACTCCATGGACGACGCCATGAGAGTGTTTGTTGAAATGCGCAGGCTAGGCTGCATCCCAGATGTCATCACCTTTAACACTCTCATTTCTGGGTTCTGCAAGTCAGGAAGGTTAGACCGAGCTTATGAGTTCTTGGATGCAATGGATAACATGAAAATGCACGGCTGTGGGCCGAATCCCAGCACGTACTTCCCTATCTTTACTGTTCACGAGCTTAAGGAAGATCTAGACAAGTGCTCTGAACTCATGAACAGAATGTCCAAAGCTGGATGCTTACCTGACCTTGGCATCTACAACGTGGTTATCCGCTTGGCATGCAAACTCGGTGAGTTGAAGAGAGCAGTTCTCATGTGGAACGAGATGGAGGCCAGTGGGCTCAGCCCTGGGCTAGACACCTTCGTCATCATGATCCACGGATTTATAAACCAAGAATCCCTTATTGAAGCCTCTGGATACTTCAAGGAGATGGTGGCGAGAGGACTTTTGACTGCTCCACAGTATGGCACCCTGAAGGAGCTGTTGAACTCTCTGCTGAGGGCTGAGAAGCTCGAACTAGCCAAAGATGTGTGGAGCTGCATAGTGCAGAAGGGCTGTACGCTCAATGTGTATGCTTGGACGATATGGATACATGCATTGTTCTCAAATAAGCATGTGAAGGAGGCTTGTTCTTACTGCTTGGACATGATGGATGCAGGGCTGATGCCACAGCCGGATACATTTGCGAAACTGATGAAGGGGTTGAGGAAACTCTACAATCGGCAGATTGCTGCGGAGATCACAGAGAAGGTGAGGGTGATGGCGGCTGAGAGGAATGTTACTTTTAAAATGTATAAGAGGAGGGGTGAGATGGACTTGGAGAGGAAGAAGCAGAGGAGAAGGAAGAAGAGGAGAGAAAGCAGACAACAGAGAGGTTGTCCACCCAATAATAAGGCCAACCTATTGGGTCCTTATGGGGTGAAGGTGGAGGTAGTATGAACCAAGTTCTGGTGCTGCCTGCCTTTGTGGATTTTTAAGTGCGGAAGACAGTTCTTAGTGGAAGAGGTGAACATACATAGCCCACAATTCCTATGTATTTACATATATCTAAATTAATTTAGCCTTGCTTTTTCTATGCTTCTGCTTGTGTTAAGGGATTTAAAATGTGTGGTCTCACAATTCATAACATCAAAGTTGAGATTTGATAATGGGGGACTTGAACCAACACCACAACGTGTGGTCTCATTGTTCTATGAAGTAATTGAAATTTTAGAGGATGATATGAACTCGGTTGGTATAAAGATACAGTTTGGCTGTTAGATATATAGTACATAAATATTGGTTGATATGTATGCCAATGTTTCATATTTTTCAAGGAATTTAGTATTTGATATATATTTTTAATTTTTCCTTATTTAATTATTTAAGATTTATTTGATATCACTTTTTTTTTTTTTAATTTATATAAATTTTGTTTTCTTTTTATTAAATATGAAAAAAGTTGATAGTTGTGTTGATGATGATGAATGGTGAATTAGTGGTAACAATAATAACAGTGGAGATTATTGAAGTGTTGAAAAGTATTTAAAGTTATTTTTGAGTTCTTTATAAATAAATTAATTTATTTTGATAGAAGAAAACATGTAAAATTATATAAAATAAATATGTTTTAAAAAATAAAGGAATATTTACATATATACATATATTACTCAAATGTCTCATCTATGTGCATATCAAAAAAAACTTTAATTTTTGCATGCACACGCATATGGAATAGTGTTATTTTTAATAATGTGATGTGAAATTTTTTGGTGGTATAAATGTAAAAAAATATGGAAATATATAAGAATTAAGTAGTCTGAATCTAAATGCTCAAAAAAAAAAAAAAAAAAAAAAAGTTAACATAAATGCCCAATTAGTGTTGCAATAAGCATCTTAAAAACCCCATCCTTAGGAATTTTTATTGCGTCCGGACCGCGTAGGCAGCGCTGCGTCCGGACGCCAATAATAACGCGCCACGTGGATTTCTGGATCCCACCATGACACATTTGAAAAAAAAAAGTTTTTTTATCTCCATTCTGCCGACCCGACCCGAGCTAAAAAGAATGAAATTTTTACCGCTTTATTTCTCCGCCAAAGGATAAAGGCATTTTTTGTCTCCATTATCTTTAGGATGCGGACATTTAGAGTTTTTGTCTGACATACCTTGTCGTGGAAGTGAGAATCGAAATTTAATTCTAACCTAAAGCTAAAGAATGCTACCGTTCACACAAAAAACCACCAATCATGTCGACAGTGAGTTCGAATCTCAAAATATATTAGACGAACAAGATTCTTAACTTAGTTTAGCAGCGACAGAACATATCCCTCAGGTTGGTAAATTTTGTTGTATGCAATGTTTTATTACTCGTTTCATCGTTTTTAAGTTTTATTTAGGGTAGTATGCTCGTAGATTCGAAGAGCAACGTCGAGTTATTTTTCTTAAAGGGTCACGGTATTTTTTGGGTAATATTATGGGTGTATTCGGTAGTTTCGTGAAAGTATATTTGTCAAGTTTTCTTTCAATGCATACGTGATTTTATTTTGGTAATTTTGTCGTGGTATTCAGGCAGCTTCACGAAGAGTAACTTAAGTTTGCTTCATATTTCGTGCATTTGAAGGTAGTATTCTAGTAGTTTGGTGGAGGGTACGTTTCATTGTTCCCTCCTCCCACCCCCTAAACTACCGGAATAAGATCCTCAAATTACCAAAATAAAACTTAATAAAATTGGTTCTATGCACTGTTATTACTGTTTCACAGTTTTGTAGTTTTATTACGGTAGTATGCCCGTAGTTTCAAAAGAGTAACGTCAAGTTTTCTTTTATAGTGGGACATGATGCTATTTGGGTAATATTATGGGTGTATCCAGGTAGTTTCAGAAAAGTATATTTGTTAAGTATTTTTTCGACGGTACGTGGTGTTAATTTGGTAATTTTGTGGTGGTATTCAGTCAGTTTCTTAAGAGTAACTTTGCTTCAGATTTCGTTGTAGTTTTATTTAGGTAATTTGAAGGCAGTATTCTTTCTACTAGTTTGTGTGTATTATACGTGATAAAACCAGAAAAACACCAATGCTTTTATAGTTATTATTATGGTACCTTAGTGTTACTGTGGTGCTATCATGATATTATTTTTGTATTATTGGTTGTTAAGTATAGTGTTACCGACATTCAAATCCCGATTCAATTGCAGATACCCGAGAGAGACAGTGATTTCAATGATCCACTTGTAAACATATTACTTCAAGCTGTTATCAATAATGAGAAAGAGGCACATGAAAAATATTGTGCCTATGCACACATTGTTGGATTTACTGTGCGAAAGGACCACATTGGTTATTTGCCGAATTCAAAGAGGATCAAGATAAGGGAGTTTGTTTGTGGTAAGGTCGGTATGAAGAGAGAATTGAAGGACAATGTATCGATTGAGGTACAAGCGAGCGGATACAAGGATCGGTTGTCTCGCCATGATCCGATATGCCGTTGATGTCCAAGGAACCGGTCGGTAAAGAAATTCATAGAAAGTCATAACCATCCGTTGGCGAATGTTGGCGACACTCACCTATTGCGTTCGATGCGAAAGATGAGTGACATCGGTGCGGATGTCCTCAGATCAATGTCAAAAGCAGGGATTAGAACCACCGATGCGTTTAGCTTCCTAGCTACAGAAGTTGGTGGAGTGAAGAACCTAGACTGTACGAAGAGGGATGCATATAATCTCTTACAAAGAGAAAGAACATTACACATCGAACTTGGGGATGCTAATTCCTTACTACAACTATTCACTGCACGGCAAGCCGAGGATCCAATGTTTGCGTGGGACGTCCAAATTGATGAGTCGGGCGATTGTTGAATTTCTTATGGAGTGATGGGATGTCCGGACTCGATTATGACTCGCTTTGGTGATGTCATAATATTCGACACAAGCTATAGGATTGAATAAATACAACCTATGTTGTGCGCCGATTGTCGGTGTGAACCACCACTGGCAGAATGTGCTTTTTGCAGTTGGTTTTTTGTCGGATGAAACGATCGAGTCATTCAAGTGGTTATTCAAAGCCCTTATCCGTATAATGGATAACAAACACCCAATCACAATATTCACTGACCAAGATCAAGCAATGAGTAGAGCAATCCAAGAGTGCTTGCCGCACACTAGACATAGATTATGTCAATGGCATATATACAAAAAATTATCTTCAAAAGTGCATTGTGGTTCGGGAAAAAACAAGAGAGTACACGATCTCTTTTATAAATGCATGCGTAGATGTGACTCAGAAGTTGAATTCGAAGAAACTTGGAGCGAAATGATTGAGATAGGAGAACTTCAGGAAAATGTATGGTTGGATGAATTGTATAATATAAGGCATCGTTGGTCAACAACATTCAATAAAGACATTTTCGGAATGGGGATCCTATCTACGCAGGGAGTGAGTCGACTAATAACATCCGTCATAGTTTCGCAAGCCAACAAGCACGATGAATCGAATGTTTTCCGGCCCTCGAACATATCGCTAAAACTTGGCGAAGAAATGAGAAGGATGAAGATTTCCGATGCGAGCAATCTGCTATTGTCCCCGCAAGTAAAATGCAGCCCTGTTTTGAGGCAGGTTGTTTTACTTTACACGCGGAAGTTATATTTGAAGTTTGAGTCAGAGTTTCTTTATGGTTTGGGTGGACTTGCTTTGGAGGGATTTGCCAACAATGATTCAGAATTTCACATAAGAACTTTCGAAGTTTGAGTCAGAGTTTATTCATCAAGTCATAATAAACTCTGATATAATTACAGCAAAACAACCAACATAAATAGTATCATTTTAAGTACAACAGAATATTAAAACAATAATCCAATTTCAGTCACTGTCAGAATATTTTCGATTGTATTTAATTACAGAAGGAAACCACCTGCAGAGGTCATATGCGAATTGAGCGCGGAATCTGGGCATTTCAGCTTGCCAATTCGCTCTCTAGCCTCCAGTCAGTAGGGGTAGCCCGGGTCAGTCTTTCAATATATTTGCAGACAAACATGCCACAGTCAATGTTGTTCGTCTGTCTTCGGCATTGCTCCTCTGTTTGGCATCCCAATCAATAGTGCAATTTCATCAGGCAGTAATCTAAGCTCTTTCCCATCCAATTTGAACAACATTTTGTCATGTCTCCAACATTGTAGAATTTGAAGGGTGAGAATATTATCCTGGGGATACGGAGGCAAATCAAAGAACTGGTGAATATTCATTCGACTGAGATTACTCATGACAGCTTCAGAGACTGCAGGCCTGACCACATCAAGTAGCTCCCTCACAACGGACGGCCGACATCTACAGCTCATGTTTCTCGAGTTAAGAAACCTGTAGAACAAAAAAAATAAATAAAAGTCTTAGTTGTATTATTAAAGTTTTAAGAGTTTCTTGAGTTTTATTCTAGTAGTATTTTGGTTTTATTTCAATTTTATTTCTAGACTCAGTTTTATTTTGGTAATATTTATTGTTTATATGAATATTATTGTGGTTGTATGTTCTCCGTAAGGTGCGTGAAGGTAATATTTTCGTTTTATTTTGGTAAGGTGTATACCTATTGTACTTTTAATGGACTTAGTTTTAATCTGGGAGTATTTGTGTCTTATATGAGTATTATTGTTGTTATACGTTTTGGCTTGCGGTTATGTTATACACTGGAGTGTGTCGATTTTATTTGGGTCATCTTCAGATCATATTAGGATATTCGGCTTGTACTTCAGTATTATTCGTAGTTTAAGTATAAGAATGTTATCTCCTAATAAAAATACGAATGTAGATTAAGACTATTACCTCGACGAACTGTCGCCGGTGACCATTTTGCTGCTAGTCCACTTCTTCTTTTTTTTTTTTTTGTCTTTGGTCTTCTGCGTAGGCTGATCGGCTTGTTGCTGCTCATTTAGCCAAACCTCCGTTTCCATCATATCTTCTGCTTCCATCGGGGTATTCTCTGCTTCCATCGATGTAAATTTCAGGAGATGGATAATGTTGTTCTCTACTCGATTAGAAAACGCAATGCTCTGAAACCCTAAAAATTTGGGAGCGGTAATGAGTGCGTAGTTTTCCTCTAGGCAAAGTACTCGACGAGACGTTTCGTTTCCGGTTGTATTTCCTAGGCATTGGCGCGAAATTTCAAAAGGGCAAAACATTTTATAATAAATATATTTTACAATAGTTTTCTTGTTGTATTCTCCATGTAAACGGAATATTCCAATACAACCAGTTTTACGTCCGCATTTCTTCGACTGCCGTTGTATTTAAGAAATATTACAAGTGTTTTAGAGCTGTACTATATTCCAATACAACCAGTTTAACGGCCGCATTTCTTCTGCTGTCGTTGTATTTAAGAAATATTACAAGTGTTTTATAGCTGTATTATATTCCAATACAACCAGTTTAACGTCTGCATTTCTTCTACTGCCGTTGTATTTAAAAAATATTACAAGTGTTTTACCGCTGTATTATATTCCAATACAACCAGTTTAACGTCCGTGTTTCTTATGCTGTCGTTGTATTTAAGGAATATTACAAGTGTTTTACAACTGTATTATATTCCAATACGACCAGTTTAACGTCCGCATTTCTTATGCTGTTGTTGTTTTTAAGAAATATTTCAGTTGTTTTAGCGTTGTATTCTTTCAGCCGAAACCGCCGTTTCAATTGGAATGTATTGCGGAATATTCCAATACAACCAGTTCTATGGAGCATATTTTTCTCATATTGCGATCGTTTTAAGGTTGTATTCTCGTGTTATTCCGAAGTAATACCACTGTAATACCGCAATAAAAAATTCAATTTCATTAAAATCAAACAAAAAATTTGCCAACAGGGTATAAAATTAAAATTATAATAAACGCTTAAAATGCCCCTTTCAGTATTACCGAAATAATACTGAATTACAACCTAAATAATACTCTAATAATACAAAAAATATAATCCCCCAATAAAACAGAGATAATAAGAAAATAAAACTTATATTCCAATACAACCAGTTTAACGTCTGCATTTATTTTGCTGCCGTTGTATTAAAAAAATTACAATTGTTTTAGAGCTGTATTCTTCAAGCCGAAACCGCGGGCTCATTTGGAATATATGCCGGTTGTATTGGAATATTTTGCGTTTTATTCAAACCACTCGGCGGCACATCACTAAATACAACCCTAAAACAACAAAGATATTGTTCAAATACAATAGAGTTAGGTCGAACTGTTGTATTGTATAGGAAAACGGAATATCTCTAATACTACCGCGCCGGTTGTATTGGAATATTTCGCGTTTTATTCCAACAACTGGGCGACACATTACTGAATACGACCGTAAAACAACAGAGATATTATTCAAATACAACAAAGTTAAATCGTAAAGATGGATGTATTACATATCTCCAGTTGTATTGTGGATGTATTCTAGTATTTTCGGAGTTGTATTTTGTGCACCGTTAACAGTCCCACCAATTCGCTTTTATTTTTGTTATTTTTTGTATTATTGTTTTTTTATTCTAGAGTTGTATTTTCGCTTTCATACTCTATTAATGACAATATTTGATTTTCAAATAAACCGTAATAAAGTATTTTCCGATGACGTAATAAACGCAAAAACACTCTTAGAGCATTTCCTGATTTGGCTGTTAAACCTTGCCAGGGTAATTTGGAATAAACTGTCATAAACACGGTAAAAAATCATCCAATACACTGCACAGGGCAAAATAAACTACAATAGTTTTGTGGTTTCGAGTCGGACATTTTATAGTAAATATTTTTTACAATAGTTTTGTGGTTGTATTCTGCGTGTAAGCGAAATATTCCAATACAACCAGTTTAACGTCCGCATTTCTTCGCTGTACTGTTGTATTTTAGAAATATTATAAGTGTTTTAGAACTGTATTTTTTCGTCAGAAAATATAACCCCGTGATAAAACAAAGATAATAAGAAAATAAAACCTAAATGTTACAAAGCAGAACGTAAATATAATCCGCAATACAAACCACAATGTCAGTAAAATCAAACCAAAAGCTTGCCAACCCCTAAATTAAATTAAAACTGTAGAAAACGTTTACAATGTCGCTTTCAGTGTTATTCAAATAATACTGAATTACAACTTAAATAAAACTCTAATAATACCAAAAACAAAATTCCCTAAATAAAACAAAAACTTATAAGAAAATAAAACCTAATTTTTGCAAATGCAGAATGTAAACAATACTTTATATAATCATCTTCAAAATCTATCTTCACTTGCTCTACCCTAATACAGGAATCTCAACTTCTCAAGGAATAAAGAATCCACCTCATAATCGCATCGTCCCTCCGTAAATCAAATTTCAGCCTTCATTCCACGACAAGATATGTCAGACAAAAATCCTAAATGTCTGCATCCTAAAGATAATGGAGATAAAAAATGTCTTTATCCTTTGGTGGGGAAATAAAGATGTAAAAATTTCATTATTTTTAGTTAGGATCGGATCAGATCGGCATAATGGAGATAAAAATTTTTTTTTTTTTTCAAATGTGCCATGGTGGAATCCAGAAAAGCAGATAAAAATTCCATCCAGGCCATACACGCTGCCGTACTTCGTGTTTGGAGAAGTTCGAAAATATGTTGATGAGAATCCTCTCTACCCTCCGACCGCCCACCGGTTACCTCTCCCGATCCCTCAATCCCCCTCCCCTCTTCCCCGTACGTCCTCCGATTCCTGCATATTCGCCTTCGCCTTTTGGCGCACTGTTCTCGTCTTTTCGGAAGCGGAAGGGAAGCGACGAGGAGCGTGAAGAGGGCAAAGAGAAGGACGTTGTTGTTCCCGGCGTCTTCCTTTTCGCGAACGAACTGCAGAGCCCACCAAGGCTGTTTGTGTTGCAGCCCCGCCTCCGCCCTGACTCCATCCTTGATTTGAAGCTCTCAGAGGCGCTTAACCTTGCTAAGTCACTCGAGGAGCCGCGCGGCGGATTCGTTCAGGCGGATTTTACCTCCAAGCAGATCCCTTCCCACCTTGTTGTGCAGAACCCCATCGCCAGGTCCTCCAAATCTCATGCCGGTTTGTCTTTTCCTGCTTCCTTCCTTTTTAAGTTTCTGAAATAACTTCATATCACCTGATATTTGAAGAATGGCTATTGGAGGTTTACTGCTGCGGTGCATTCTTATTTTTCTTTTTCTTTGAAGTATGGAAGTTATTTTACGGGCTGTTTATTCTTTACACTGCTGTAGCGCTGTGTTTTTAATTCAATATTTTTCTATTAAAAGACACCGACATCATTGAAATAATAACTGTATTATAAAATTTCAGATAGTTTGACATCTTGATATTCATCCAACATGATTGCTTCGTTAATTTACTTATTTGTTTGTGTGCTTGAAAACATTGAAAAGTGACCTTATATAACCATAAAATCTGGCTCAAATATCACCAGCAGAGTATAATTGCAGCCAACTATGTCAAACCATCATTAAGCCATTTTAAGCAATTAGCAGAAACAAAGGCGGAGCTTCTGATGGAAAACACCAATTTCAAGGCTTCTCACAGAGAGGGCTACAGAGCGCAAACTGTTGCTCAAGATAAATAATCGATATATGCATTTCTGAATATACTTGATATGAGAATAAGCTATCTGCTTCACTGCAAAAAGAATAGCCCTTCAATAGATAGGAAGATGTCTTAGGAGTT
This sequence comes from Papilionanthe hookeriana x Papilionanthe teres, assembly GCA_022702705.1. Lineage (NCBI taxonomy): Eukaryota > Viridiplantae > Streptophyta > Magnoliopsida > Asparagales > Orchidaceae > Papilionanthe > Papilionanthe hookeriana x Papilionanthe teres. The sequence continues at coordinate 131,723,632 of CM040422.1, read as the reverse complement.
AAATTAGAAAACAAAAAAAAAAAAGAACTACTGAAAGTTACACTTTGAATGCTACAAAAAATTTGCTAAGCCCTCTTTGTTTCATGTCATATTCTTTATTATTTTTTAACAAATTTGTTATGACAAGAAAAAAAGAGATCTAGAGACTTTGAATGATTTAGATTTATTTTATTTTACCTCTTTTTTAAATTAAGTAAGACATGAAAAAGGGGATCTAGAGACTTTGAACCATTTAGATGTTTTTTTTTTTTTGTAATTTGTAATTTTGGTAATGTCACATGTCGGATCTGGTAGGTGGTACGCCTTAGCAACGCAAAGACATGATGAAATGATGTGAATCTGTTTTGTATTATCAAAAGAAAAGATAGTACACAAGCAATAAAAAATAAACAATGAAAGATGAATTTTATGTTATTTCATAAATAAGAGCCCGACTGATACGATTGAATGAAAAATAAAAAACTAACTGAAACAAAATTGAACTAACCATATTGAAACAACTATCCGAAAACCTAAAGAGAAAATATAATAATCAAAGAAAATACCAAAAATTCAAAGAAGAAATTCAGAGCTAGAATGTTTATTCATGTAGAGATGATTTTGTAAGTGGCTGAATATAACACATATTGTACAAAAGCATCAACAAGTGAGTTTGACAAATTAAACTCAATAAATAACTACTGTTTATTAAAACATAAATGATAAAGATTTGGACATGCAAAATGAATAATAAAGAGGGATGATTTACTATATGCTTATATATAATACTATAAACGTCAAAATTGAAAATAAGTGAAATTTGAAATTATTGATAATCAATACAGTAAGCTCAAATCTAATCAAGTCTTATTAGCATAAAATTTAACAGTTATTTGTTATTCATTTTCAATTTTTATTTCTGCATAGTCGGCTGTATCGTACACTCTAAAATCCGGAAGGTAAATATCAACCGAGGAAACCTAGCTGTTTCCAATATGTTCGTGACTCTTTTGGCCCGTCAATCTTGCTAGCCAATATCCAAAGTGATTGCATTGACCTGTAGACCATTGCACACAAGTATATAATTAAACTTTCTTAGTGAAAGATTATTTAAACAATATGACCAACATATTTATTATTTCAAACATGATTATAACGTGCAAGAAATTTAATTGCAATTCATAACAGCAACAGGCAAGAAAAGAAAACATTACAACCATGCAACAAGGGCAAAAAAAAGAAGGTAACTATGAAATAAGGTAGTTAATTCTTTCATTATGGGCAATAAATAAATCCTACAACAAGGGCAAAAAAGAAATAAGTTGAGCAACTATGGCAGGACTGACAATCTTACAAAATAACTATTCGTCTGATACAAACAATAATGGTAAGTCCTCTAACGATAACTGGTACATTTACCCCCTAATAAATTATAGTTACTTACCTGAGAAAAGTGCAAAACTCTAAATTTTTTAATGGTTCTCCCGTCGTTCGCTACTTGTTCCCTACACAAAGTGGAGTTCAGAATATAAACACTTATGCAATTAAACCTACTTATTTTTTATTAAACTAGGTGTAACATAATTGACATATACTATTACTATTGTTGTTATTAAAGCATTATTATTATATTTTTGAAAGATGAAAAAAACCAAATTACGTTATCTCTACCCTAGTTTATCGTAATAATTAAATAATTACAATATATATATATATATATATATATATATATATATAATTGCATTAAAAACAGAGGAGCTTACCTGCTAGATCGGTTGAGAAAGGAGGAGAGAGAGTTTATTTGCTCTGCCTTTGGCTAGGTCAAATCAAAGTTGGGAGAGAGGGAGAAAGTCCTACAGCTATCAGTGTCTAGTGCAGTGGAAAGTTGCGTTACCTGGCCTTATTTTTGTGACAGGAACGGTCGGCAAGGGCAAGGCGCCTGAACTTGATTGGGAAGTGGACAACAACGAACATTGCAGGAAAAAGAAAAGGATTGCACAAATCTTGAAGTCGGTTTGGCAGGGAGAGCAAGAGATCCTGTAAATTGCGTGATTCAGAAGATGGAGGGGATGATTACGGGAAGGAAGGAGGTGGAAAGGCGGCTCAATTCGGTAGCAGGAAAAAGGAAGCAACATCTTGGTTCTTACATGTAAGAGAATAAACAAGAGATATAGAAGCTTCAAGCAAGTTGGATATATTACTAGTGAAAACATTATAAATTTTTAGTTAAATGTGAGGGTTACGCTGATGGTTGAACATGAATTTTGATAAATAGGAATTTTAAGGATGATTTTTTTTTTCATAAGAACATGTAAAATGAGTGGAATCATGAAGGTTACCATAGAAGATAAAAAAAATGAACCTTTGTTCTGTATATGTTCATATTATGTACCTATTAGTATTTTGTTGTTTTAGGTTGATGTGGTGTACAAATCAATTTTTTGGAAGTTATGAGAAAGATTTAAATAGTTTGATTATACAATCTTTTTATTAGATCTAAAAAATTGATAGTGTACAAAGTGCTTGGAGAGAAAGTATTTTGTGCATGTATTTACGAGCAAAATTTATTGAAGGATGTGGTATGTATTGGGAAATTAGGCATATGGTTCATATCATGAATTCTTAAGGGATGGTTTTGGAATATGAACTTTGAAAATTATCATGTTATCAAACAATAAAATTTATTGTATACCAACGTGACCTACTTTGGATGCAATCTATGTGTTGTAGCAATTAATGGAAAAGTATAGAGCAATGAAATGGCCTTCTTATTGTTATGTTTTTGAAATAGGCATATGATTGAGTGGCATGATAACTGATTTAGGAGAAAATGTGTCCATCAGCAATATTTTTGACATTCTAAGTAATTGTGGACTAAGGAGTTTTTGTAAAAAAATAATTTCATGTTACGTTTTAATATTATGTTAGTATCTTCTTATATTTACTATGGTAATTTTTAAAATGAGTGAGAAAACTTTTAGAAGATTAGATGCTTTAAGTCATTGTATGCTAACTTAAATATGATATTTGTAATTATTCATTAACACAATATTTCGGCTTGATTTTTTAACAAGCCAAAGATGAAAAATGCTTTGTTTCTTTTTGCTCTGGTTGTTAAAAGCTCCTTAAGATATCTATTTTTAAATATTAAATATGAATTTATATTTGCGTGAAAATATTGCAAAAATAAAATCATGTTGTGTTGGTTGTATCTGGTGTTAAGTATTTTTCTTTTATGGGCTTTTTTGAGGTATTTACATGCATACCACCAATTCTTATATGTTTACGTATCTAACACATAAACTTTGCTTTTTTACATTTATTCCATCCAAATCTTTCATATCACACCAAAAGTACCACTAATATGACTTTTTAAAATGTGGAGTGCACCTTTTCATGTATAGGTAAGGTGGCATATATGTAAATTTGAATTTTAGGTGTTAGATATGTAAATACACACAAATCTGTACTGCATCATGTTGAAATAATAAATAGATGCTTGAGCTGTAAGTTCCGTTTATAATATTTGGTCATACCATGTGAGTATGACTTTTTAGGTGTTTTTCTATTTTCTTTTTCATTAAAGAGTGTAATTTATTAATTTAACCATAAGAAATATAATTTTCATAATTATTTTTGCTAAGAATTAGATTGTGGATCAATCGGACTTTTGAACAATTACCAAGTATTCCTGGTTATGGCTTGTGTATTTTTCCGTTGGTAGATATGTGATGTGCTGACAATTCTGAGACATTGTTTGCTCTTTTTCTAATTTTGTTGGATGATTGTTTCGTGTAAATGGCCCCTGTTTTTTCTTTAGCTTGGTGCTTTATTGGTATTCAAGCTGATGATTTGTTTGCAACACTTGTATCAGATACTTATTTTGGACCAGGAACTGTGGACAATATCAAAACCCATCTGAAGGCATTGGAATCAGAGGTGCTCTATCTATTTCGCATGTCTTCTGTTCATACATTCTTTAAAGAGTATTTAGATATGAAAATTTTCTGCATCTGAATTATAATTTTTCTTACTTCCGAACTCTGAGAAGAAACTGAGAAGTTTTGCTTTACATGCAATTAACGTTATATTTTTAAGTTGCTGTAATAGTATATGTCTAGCATAAAGATGTTTACTTTCTTTTAGATTATCTTTTAAGACAGCTTTTGATTGTTTTCGTGATTGGCCAATCAGACCAAAAAAAAAAAAAAAAAAAACTTTTTGGATGAAGAAATTGTATTGCTTTTTACCCAAGTCTGTTTTAGCAAAGTGGAAACTGTGGTTGAAAAAAAAACTTTTAAATGGTGAGATTCCCTGGTTTTTTCAATGATTAATTACTTTATTCTGTCATTCGCAGAAGGGGGTTAAGAAAGTTATATCAATATCTCTGGACAAATTTATGATCCCTTTCTAAAACTATATTTGTAGCTATAACAGGATCACATAGATGCTGTTTTCGTGAATGCAACTCTTTCTGGAATCCAACAGCGCAATTTGGAGGCAAGTCATGTGAATATGCTGCTTATCTGAGTTTAGATTTATATGTTAGTCTGATTTCATCATCGATTGCTAATGCATTGGATGCACTACTGAAAATTTTTGATAGATTTCTTGGGGAAAGCCAGTTTTGGATCGTGTTGGCCTTATTATAGAGATCTTCAATTCCCACGCTGAGACCAAAGAGGCAAAGTTGCAGGTCTTTCAGTCCCTCTACATATTTTATAATTTTGTATCATTTTTGTCTCCTTTTGTTTTGAAATCTATTCTTACACACGTTTGGAAGCCGTATAGGATGTGACTTTATCATCTTCCTTGTTTATTGCTCATTTCCTGAGCAAAGATCTGCGGGCAATGAAGTTTTCTATCCTATATTTACAGTCTGAACTAGCTGCTCTCATGTACAAGAGGAGTCGTCTTGTTCGAGTGCGCGGTTCAAATGGACGCCTTACTTTTGGAATTAGTGGTGAAGCTGAGGTAGTTAGTGGGCGAGGGTATGTACAAAGTATGTAGGATATGCATTTATGATTTTTTTTTTCTTATGCTTCAGGTAGATTTTCTGTGTTTATCATAAATTAAAAAATACATCAGGCAAACTTTTAATGTAATGAAGTTACCACTATTTTTATTAAATATAGCTGTATATGATAATTACATATTACACTTTCGCTGAAAGCACATGTCAACTTAGTGCAAGCGTCAGAAATTTTCTATTTCAAGCAGTTAATATTTATTATATAACTGTTGACTGCAGGAGAGGAAGTGGAGGGCGTGGTTTTATTAGTGGTGCTGGAGAAACTGAGCTACAGCTACAACGGAGGAGGTAAATTTGTACGGTCTTTTTGTATTTATTCTTACAGATTATTGAAGAGGGTAAAATTTTCTAGAATTATCAAATGTAACCTTAAATCAGTTTTACTATTATTTCAAGAAGAAGCTATCGAAAATTTCTTGTATATTTATGCTTTCAATAATGGACTTGGGAAATGATTGTTCGAGTTTCTACGTTTTTTTTGCTAAAACTAGTTCCATCTACCTTTTGAATAGTTTGACTCAAAACAATTAAATCATGTTATTTTTTGTTAAATAGTGGGCATCTAATCTATGAGGGACATTCAACATTTTCATGATATTGATCATCATCATCATTAACCTTTTGCTGACTTTTTCAGGGTTGGCTTTATTCATTATGTTGAGTGGCAACGTGAATAGTTAACGCTTATTTTTGGATAATTTTTCCTAGTTTAACCATACTATGTTTTGTCTCTGCTTTGTTATTCAAAATTCTGTCATATCAATCTCTATTTACCCACATTATATGTGTTTATGTATTAAATAAGATCAATGTATTTCAACTTATTTTCCACCTTGTTCTTAATACGCACTGCATCTGTATCTACCATCACTCTAATAACTATTTCTTACTCTCTGTACTCTAGTTTTTTGTGGGCTCCAAAAATTTGAAATACCTCGGCCCTCCCTTTCCTCGAAAGGAAGAAATAAAGATGAATGAGAACGACAGTTTATGGTGAGCTTCTTGGTCAAATTTTCAGATGACATATGAGATAATAGATAAAACAGTGCCTAGAGCTCATTCTTTTGAGGATTTAAAAGTATGGGTTTTGAGGATTTAACCGCTCCTGGCGCCGCCGGCGCCTACTTGGGCGCTGTCGACGCCCAAAAATCGTGGTCGCGGGTTCCTAGCGCCGCCAGCGCCCTATTCTGCACAGCTCCACCATTTTGCTTCGTTTGGCTCCGTTTTAGCTCTGATTCGCCCCGTTTCGGCTATGCGTTGCGTTCCTAACGATATAGCCTCTACAAAATAAACGATAAAAACACCCTTTCTTTAGAGTGTAATCTCATTCAAAAATATGCGATAAGTGTAAAAGAGATCAAGCGTAGAAGAACTTATCGAAGGTGTTAGGCCGAAATTTGCTTTACTTGCTAGTTTTCTCAAATTGCACCGTTTTTGCTTCTTTTTCTCCAATTACCATTTCTTGTACCTAAAACCAAAAAACGTACAAAATACATTCCTTTAAAGTGTAATATCATAAAAAATGAGTAAAATTATACAGCAAAAAACGTATATATTTTAGGCGTGTCAACAACCCTTCACTAGCTAATATCTCTTCTGTCGGCACGATAGGGGCGCTGTTGTATGTTCATTCTTGTCAACAATAAGGCACTGCCTAACACGATTTGTTGATGCATTCTATCCAATCACAATTAGGGAGTTGTTCATTTCTCTATCTTTCTTCATGGAGGCAAAATTGGAGTCATAAACACATGGGAACATCAATTTCCTCAACTAATATTATGATGTTTTTATGTGTGCGTGTCTGATTTACTTTATTTACTATACCTAAAAGATAAGTGTTAATTACATCTTACTGTATGCCATGATACCTGTCAGTCTATTTTAAGATTCTGTTAAAATCATTAAACTTGGTATATTTTGATCAAATTAGTAATCAGGATTAATATGATTTTTGTTAAAAATGTTTAATTTTGTCTTTAACCATTTTAACTATTTTAGCGGTTACACTAGCACCTAAAAGCACACATACAAAGATGAAGAGGCTTTGAGAGTTGAGCCACATGGTTATGGGTTGTAATACATTTTTTCTTTCCTTAATTGTTTTTTATTTTATTTTTTATTTTTTGTGGTGCATTAGTTAGAATTGTAAATTCGTTGATTGTGTAGAAATTGTAGTTCTAAATAACTTCTCAAAAGCAACACTTTAGCAGGGATAAATGCCAACACTTCTTTGAGCTTAAATTGAGTTTGAGCATATGTCCATGAAATAATTCTCTAGTTCCAATTTTCTGTCATTTTTGTGCCCTTGTTATGCTTTCTGTTAGTCTGTACCTTTGCCTTATTTATGATTCTGATTTTAGGACTAAAATTTCTTGTGAAGAGCCGGTGCAAAAAAAGTAAAAGTGATGGTTTTGTGCATTAACATAATTTTAAATAGGATTATGGAATTGTGACTTCAGTGGGGATACATGTTACGTCATTGCTTTGAGCTTAAAATTTCTTTGGAGCATGCATACATGAAATATTTCTTCAGTTTCAGTTCTTCTGATTGTTGGTCTTTGTCATGCTTCTGTTATGTGAATTCCATACTCTGTTTTTCATGTATCTTTTATATACTTAATTTTGTATTGAATAAATTTTCATTTGTTTTTATGTTGTTGGTTATATAAGCTGCTGTATCTAATCTTGTGGCTTCCAGAATACAAGAAAGGAGAAACCAGCTACTAACTGAAATTGACGAGGTAAGGAGGACTAGGGCTTTACAGCGCTCTGCTCGCAGAAGACGTGGTGGTTTAGATGGCCATGGTTTGACAACTGTTGCTGTTGTTGGTTATACAAATGCAGTATGTGGTGCTTCTACAAAATTCTATTTTTTAAAAGAGAGATTTGTGATTTATCTTTCCCACACTTTTTCATGCACTTTTTCTTTTGATTTGTGAGATAGAAATCATTAAGCGTAGTGGTGCTCATGCTTGGTAGAAATGCTTGACTAGTCCAAAATTATCATGTGTTAATTTTATGGCGTTTGAAGTACATATGAACTTTTTAAGTATATATGCCCAATCATCCTTTTCAATTTTCTTTTTTTCAAGATCATTACATATAATAATTAAAAAAAGCTCATTGGTTATGTGAAACATATACTTGATAAGCATGTAACGTGATAGTTTAGGTTCAAAGGAATGATTTGTTAGGTCGTGGCCAGAGACATGATATGGTATAAAGAGGCTCAAGAGCTGCAAAGCCTGGCCATCTTGGTTGATTGGCATGTCATGCGATGTGGTGATCATGCTTGGTAGAAATGCTTGAGTAGTCCAGAACTATCACGTATTAATTTTATGGCGTTTGAAGTAAAATATCAAGTTTTTAATTTTATATGAAACATGTACTTGCAAGCATGTAACGTGATAGTTTAGGCTCAAAGGAATGATTTGTTTGGTCGTGGCCAGAGGCATGACATGGTATAAAGAGACTCAAGCGCTTCAAAGCCTGGCCATGTTGGTTGATTGGCATGTCATGAGCTCTTGATGCTCAGTTTACTTTGATATGGTGCTGCTTGTTTTGTGTGAATGGTTGTTTTGGCACAAGCCTGAGAACTAAGCACGCAATTTTGAATTTCTTATGGTGGGTATTATTATTTAATGTCATAATAAGAGGGCTTGTCCTATTTTTTATGATATTAGTGGCTTTACACATTTATTTGGATAGAATGACAGTTTCTTGCACGCATTTATTTGTCAGTTAGGTTTTATGATAGCCCTACTCTATTTCAAGATCTCCATATTATTAATCTCATAGATCAGTTTCATATTGATATCGACCATAGCATTACAAGAATTATGGTCAATACCCACTCCTTAAGTATCATCATTTTATCATGCTTTTGAAAAACAAAAACAAAAACTTGTATGCAGCTTTACACGTGCTAAGCAAGCAACACTAGGAATCCTATTTTCAGCACAATTTCAAAACAACACCACAACAACATCCTTTGAAGAAATTGACAGAACAATTTTAGATCGGTTTTTATATGAAAAATGGATTAGATCTGCATACTTAACAAGTCTTTGTACAACAATCGGCGATGAATGACCAAACTGCTTTAATGTCCTAATTTTTTATCATGTTCAAACTGTCAGATTATTTGACTTGCGATGGCTTGACTGAACTGTATTTTTTGTGCCATATATTAATGTCTTCTGTGGTTTTTCTTTTCTTTTCTTTTTTATTTCATTCAAGATTTTGGTCATCATTTCTGTGATTTTGTGTGATCATCATATCTGGGATATTATTTATAATTTTAATTGTTTGACTGCAGGGAAAATCTACGTTAGTTAGCGCTCTTTCTAACAGTCATCTGTATAGCGATGATAGGTATGTCTTGTCTCATGTTGCGTCAAGTAACATTTCAATTGTATATATTATAATTGAATTGCGCAGTCTTGGCCGCCTTACCTTTCGTATGCTCTATTGAAATGGGCCTTTCCCAAATGTTGTTTAAGTAGTCTGTTTGTTTCCACTCAGATTGTTCGCAACTGTGGATCCTCGTCTGAGAAGTGTGTTCCTTCCATCTGGGTAATATAGAAATGAAATTTATCATTGCAGATTTTGCGGATTTTTAGCACTAACTAGAATGATTATATTTTTAATGGATATTGTTCAGGAGAAAAACTCTTCTCAGTGATACTGTTGGTTTTATTTCGGATTTGCCTGTTCAGGTATCTTCTTAGAGCTATTAATTTTCCCTTATACTTGTGATGAGAATTTCTCGATTGCTTATGAGGAAAATACTTTTATTCAGTTGGTAGAAGCTTTTCATGCTACCCTTGAAGAAGTGGTGGAGGCAGACCTTCTATTGGTATGAGTAATTGCTCCCTTTTCCTGTAAGAGTTGTTCCTTCTCAAAATTTGCATGAATTTTTAATTTGAAATCAGTTGTCCTTGTATATGTGCTAATTTGTTAGCATTTGACTTTTGTTTGCCTTCAAGCTTTCCCTTGTCCAAGGTGGTTATTTTCATTAATGATGCCAAATTGTGACGTTGTGAATAAGTTTAAACATTCATTTGATCCGATTTTATTTTTTTAAAAAAATACATTTCACACCTAAACTTTACTATTTAATTATCAAACACCTAAAACTTATGTAAAACCTATAAAATGGCACTCCCTTTACCTTCGTTCTAAAATATAATTGGCTCATCTCTTTATCATATCTTTAATAGCTCCATACAATCAAACCAAATGACTTCAAGGCATTTCCAATTGTCGTTGATCGCCATTATCGTCCGCCACTGGTGATACTCATCTGCTTTTCCTCGCTTCCCTAGTCTCTGCCTTTCCATCCCTCCCCCCACCCACAACCTCTGCCACTTCCCTTTCCAGGAGCTCCACGCCACCATGTTGGGTGTTGCCACCTCCCGTTCCCTCGACCGAGGTCCCTCTACTGCCGTCTTCCTCGGCTCCTTGCCTACGACATGTATGTAGTTGTCAAGTGCCTAGACTTCCCCACTACCTTGTCAGAACTCTCCTCTGGTAACCACGAGTTTTTGAGTAAGCTTCGGGTGCTTTGTAATTTTCCTCAACCAGCCTTCGTTGTCTTCTTCCTCGAGTTTTTCTTTGATACCGCCACCTAATTATCTATAAGTACAGTAGTCTACTAGAGTTTTTCTTTGATCCTCACCGCTCGTGATACTAAAGCTAACCAAAACCAGGACTCAAACGACACATAATTTTATTGCGGACTTCGAAGACTGTACAACATCGACTCTTTGATGACTAGCAACACAAGTAAATAAAACAATAATGCAAGATGCAACGACCCGGGAAGTAAGAAAGTGAACAATATAAGACAGGAATAGTCTTGGAAGGCGACAGATCTTGCGTGACAGTGATGGATGGTGGCTGGAGACCCATTGGAAGGGACCAGAAGGGCTAAGCTGCAGCTAGAGGCGTGTTGGTGGAGGTGGACGAGTGGCTGGGAGCCCTAGAAGGGTAACAATCCATCAGAAAGGCCAAAGGAGTAATCGACGAGTTGGGAGGTGTTGTCAAGGGATTTAGTGGTCGTTGGGAGGAGCCTGAAGGGCTTGCGTCCTTCTGATGGAAGCGGGGAGGATCGACAAAGGCTAATGGGGGGCGAATTAGTGGTTGTTGTGGGGAGCTAGTGAGACCTACAACCTGTGGGAGGGGATCGAAAGGTGAAGCAGTGGATGGGCAGTGTTGGAAGGTTGATGGGCGGCAAGGTAGAGTGGGGATAGTCACCACCTCATGCGGGCTACCGCCGAAGCACCACTCGTCATTGGATAGAACCCTCAGAAGAGGGATGCCTTGGAGGCAGACCTGAAATCAAAAATCAGTAAAACTGGTCAAATCTAAGCAAAACACCATGTATAAATAGGGGAAGACTAGTAACTAGCATAGTCAAGATTTAGGAAAGGAAGGGGGATAAAATTGAAGGGAGTGAAGAGAGATTGCAATGGCTAGGAAAAGAGAGGGGCGACAGATCTGCAAAGAGCACGACGGGAAGGAGACAGAGGGGCGAGACTTCTGCCTTAAATGGGATATGGCCGGTCTGGTCCTGCAGGGGGGCTGGACCGGTCTACAGCCCAATCGGTCCTAGGCGTATGAGCTCCGTGTCAGTCTGGGGGAACTTTAACTTCATGTGTCGAAGCTTCAGGGTCCTCGAAATAAGGAGTGATGTACGCGGCATTGAAGGTTGCCTAGATTTTGGAGTTCCCGGAAGGTCAATTTTGTAGGCTTTCTCATTTAGCTTCTTAAGTATTTGAAAATGGTTGTCGTCTCTGGGCTTGAGTGTATTGTGTGCTCCTACGGGAAATTGCTCCTTAAGGCGAATCCATATAAGGTCTCCTTCTTTAAAGGTCACCTTTCTTCTGGACTTGTCGGTCTGTGCTTGATATTTGTGGTTCTTTTTAGTAATCGCTCTCCCAACTTTCTCGTGGAGTGGCTGAATTTGGTGAATACGTTCGTTAGCATCCTCGCTGATATCTGATGGGTTTAGAAATGGGAACAATTCAAGGGACGTGAGCGGATTGCGCCTGTACACAATTTCAAACGGAGCTCTTCCCGTAGTCAGGCTCGTGGATCTGAAGCTAAATTCGGCTTGTGCAAGAATGAGATCCCATTGTCTGATGCTTTTTCCTACGAAGCATCGCAGAAGATTCCCAAGACTTTTATTGACTATTTGACCATATGTTTGAGGCGTTCCATTGAATTGAATCTTAGTGCCTAATTTTCTCCAGAAGGTCCTCCAGAAATGGCTCATAAATTTGATATCCCGGTCGGAGGTGATGGTTTGAGGAATGTCGTGAAGTCACACAATCTCTCGAAAATACAAGTCGGCAATATGAGAGGCGTCCAGCTTTCGATGGCAAGCCACAAAATGCTCTATTTTTTAGAAAAGGTCTACTATCACCATGAAAGAATCTTTGTTCATTTGGGTGCGTTGAAGTTCCACCACAAAGTCCATGCTGACATCGATCCATGGCGCCTTAGGTACCGACGAAGGGGTGTACAATCTCGTATTATACCCGAGGGTTTTGGCGATATGGCAAACCCTACACTGTCAGACATGTTCCACATCTCTTATCAGACGGGGCTAAAAGAATTGTTTTTTTACAAGGGCAAGTGTCTTACCCCTGGAAAAATGAGTGGCCAATCCTCCACGGTGGTTGTTCTAGACAATGATCTCTCTTAGCGAACATCAGAGAATGCATAATTTATTTTGGCAGAACAAATAGCCATCCTTTTGGTAGTATTGCTCGATAAGCTGCACTCGACATTGCTCCCAGATCTTATGGAAGTCCTTGTCTGTCTCATATAAGTTTTTTTTTAATCTTAAAACCCACAACGCCAGCTGTATGGACGTGATCAGCAGATGATGACAATTCAGTGCGTTAGTGACACTATTCTGACTGCCGACTCTGTGTTTGAGCACAAACTGGAATGAATTAGGAATTCCATCCGCGTGTGTATTTCCCTTTTAGTTTGCTTTGTCTGTTTAAGAACTTTAAAGCTTCATGGTTCGTGAATAGGGTGAACTCGTTTGTTAGAAGATAATGACTCCATTTCGCTAGGGCTCTAACAATTGCATAGAATTCCTTATTGCAGGTTGAATATATTCCTCAGGATTCGTATAGTTTTTCACTGACAAAGGCAATGTGGTGACCTCCTTGACTAAGGACAATGTCAATGCCCATGTCGATTGCGTGACACTTGACCTCGAACAATTTGTTGAAATCTGGTGGGGCTAGAACGAGAGCCTGAGTCACATTTTCCTTTGAGTGCGTCGAAGTTGTACTGGGTTGTGGCTGTCCAAGTGAATTCTTTTCGTTTCAACAATTTAATGAAGGGGACGGTGAAAGTGTTGAAGTTACCAACGTATCGTCTGTAGAAGAAGGCTAGCCCCATAAATTCTCGTAGCTCGGCGAATGATTGGGGTGCGGTCCTACTCTCGTTTGCATTGATCTTTGATGGGTCCATTCGAATGCCTGTGTTCGACACCATGTATCTCAAAAAATATACTTGGTTTGTGAGGAAGTGATATTTCTTCTGGTATGCATACAACTTTCTCGGTTCTTAGAATCTCGAGGACCATTCAAAGTTGTAGTAAGTGTTACTCTTTGGATTTACTATAGACTAGGATGTTGTCAAAGTAGACAACGTAGAATTTCTCAATGCGGCCGCAAAACACTTGATTCATCGGTCGCATAAAGTGTTGGGTGCATTGGACAAACCGAAAGGCATAACAGTCAATTCGTAGAGGCCATCGCTTGTCTTGAAGTTTGTCTTCCATTTGTCTCCTAGATGCATCTTATCTGATGATATCCACTTCTCAAGTCGATTTTAGAGAGGACGGTGGCTCTCTGTAACTAATCTAGCTCATCGAGGTGAGGTATAGGGAATTGGTATTTGATGGTGATTTTATTAATGACACGGTTGTCGATGCACATCTACCATGTCCATCCTTCTTGGGTGCCACCAGAGCGGGGATGACACACGGATTGGTGCTCTCACTGGCTAAGCTCCTTGTAACTAGATCTTACACCTGACGTTGTAGCTCCTCATACTCCGCTGGTCGCAATCTATTTGCTGGTCGATTTGGTAATATCAACCTTGGTATGAGGTCGATGGCGCCTTGGATGTCCTTCAATGGTGGAAATGCATCTGGAAGGTTGTTAGCCATAACGTCTTGGAAATCGTGTAGGAGCAACTGTAGTTGTGCGGGTATCTCACACTCCTCATCTTTACTTTCTACGAGGATCAATGTAAGTGCCATCGACACGTTTCGAACTGACTGCAGGAAGGTGGCCCATGAGATAAAGGAATCTTCGGTGTCGATCGTGACACTTGCATCCTTCACAGGTAACAACATGACATGCTTCGAATCCTTCTTAAACGTGTAGGTGTTCTTGAAGCTGTCGTGCTAAGTTTTACGGTTGAACTGCCATAGTCTTCCTAGAAAAATGTGACGCGTCCATTGGAACCACATCACACCAAACTTGCTCTTATAATTGATCGCATATGGAGAATCTACTAAGCATTCATGGTTGACGCGAATCTCGTTCCCGTTGTTCAATCAAATGAGTAGGATTGCATATGTTTTTGTGGCTAAACCCAACTTCTTTACCATAAGTGTGGACATGACGTTTTTACAACTTCTGTTGTCTATGCTCAAACTGTAGACTGTCTTTTACCGTACACGTGTTGTGAAAGATGTGCCTCAGTCATCATGGGTCTATGTCTAGTTCTGATTGCAAGACCCTCCGTATGGCCAACATTTCACCGGTCTCTTGGAAGTGGAAGTGCTTCTTCCGAACTATCCTCTGACCTGGCCTCTTCAACTTCCTCAACAACTCTTTCTTCGGTGAACGAGACTACTCAGGTTGTGGGGCATTGGAAGTAATGTCGCCATAATCGTGGCACTTAAAATATGTTTGGGCATGAACAAATCTAGAGGGAACTAACCTTTTCTGGTTTCAATCCGCTCGGAGTGGACTTGCCACTACTTGGGAGTGATTTGTTGGTGCCAAGTGCAGGCTTATAGATACGTGTGGTTGTTGGCGTTTGTTTGTATGTCTCCTGCTATCGGAAGGAAGGTTGTGATTGTGCTTGCTTCTGCTGCCTTTCCACTATTAATGCGAGGGTCTGAACATCACCCAGCGTCCAGTAGGGCTGAAGTTGAACATCATTGCTAATGGCGGGCTTTAATCTCCACCGGTAATGAGCGATCTTGTGCTCCTCTTGCTTGATCAAGTTGCACTTCATCTGTAAATGGTCAAATTTTGCCGTGAATTCCTCGATCGAAAGATTACGATGTTGCAGGTTGTGGAGCCTGTAAACATTTCTCGGCGATAACGAGGGAAAAGGTTTTTTGTTTGACTAGCTTTTTTTTTGGGCTCACTTGTTGATCTTGTCTCTCCCATCTCGTTGTCGTTGTCGTTGTCGCTACAGGTTGTCCCACTATAACGAGGTGTTTTCTTCTGATTGATAACGACTAGTTTTGCCCGCTTATTGTCGGGCACCTCCTTGTATTCAAATGTGCTCTCAACCCCTTGTAACCAGTCAAGTCATCGGGGTCCAGGCCTCCGTCGAACTCCGGTGGCTCCATCTTGATGTCGAAGTCTCTGTGTGCGCCATAGGAGGGCTCCTCTCATGGCCTCCTGTGATAGTGGATGTCGAATTGGTGGGGTTGATATTTATCATTGCTTACATTCTCGTGCTAAAACGGGTTCATATCGCCATCGCAGTCACCGCTCCGACTCTCAAGATCGCAGTCTAGGGTAAGGTCGCCATGGGTCTTATCATCTAGTTTGGCCAATCGTTGCAGGTGATGGATCTCCCGTTGTGTATCACCCCGGGATGCGTCGGATGAATATTTTTGCGGCAACATGTTTGCGGGTATGGGTTGGGCGAGGTGGTGGGAGGTGGAACGTAGAGAGGAGAGGAAATGGAGGGAGAGATAAAGAAGGAAATAAACAAAAAAAATAAAATAAATTAAGAAATTTTGTGTGGCTTAGGTAAGGGCTGATATTGGGGAACCTTAGGGTAGGATTAGGATTGTACTAGCTTTGATATCAATGATTTCAGAGCTAACCCAAATTACGACTGAAACGACACATAATTTTATTATTGACTTCGAAGAAAGTGCAACATCAACTCTTTGATGGCAAACAACACAAGTAAATAAAACAACAATGCAGGATTTGATGACACGGAAAGTAAGAATGTAAACATTATAAGATAAGAGCAGTCCTTGAATACGGCGAATCTGGCGTGACAGTGGTGGAAGGTGGCTAGAGATCCGTTGGAAGGGGCTAGAATGGCTTGCTGACAGATAAAGGGGTGTCGGTGAAGGTGTACGAGCGGTTGGGAGGTCCTGAAAGAGGGAACGATCCGTTGGAGAATGCCGAAGGAGTAATCGACTGGCTGGGAGTTGTCGTCAAGGAATGAGGTGGTCGCTGGTAGGAGCCTGAAGGGCTGGCTGCCTGCTGGTGGAAGCGGGGATGATCGACAGAGGCTGATTGGGAGCATATCGGTAGTTGTTGTGGGGAGCTGATGAGATCTGTAGCCTGTTGGAGGGGACTGGAAGGTGAAGCAGTGGATGGGCGGTGCTGGAAGGTTGATGGCAGCAAGGTAGAGTGAGGTAGTTACCACCTTAGGCGGGGTACACAGTCGAAGCACCACCCGCTGTTGCATACAGCTCTTGGAAGAGGGATGCCTTGGAGGCAGACCTAGAATCGGAATCACAAAAACTGGTTAAACTTAAGCAAAACACTATGTATCATAGGAGAAAGACTAGTAGCTAGCATAGGCAAGATTTAGGAAAGGAAGGGGGATGAAAATGGAAGAGATTGAAGAGGGATTGCAACAGTTAGGAGAAGAGAGAAGCGGCAGATCTGCGAAGATCACGATGGGTAGGAGACGGAGGTGCAAGATTTCCGCCCTACATGGAATCTGGTCGGTCCGGTTCGGCCCCCCTGTTGTATGGTCTACAATCCAGCAGACTTCGGCTGTATGTGCCTCGCGTCAGCCTGCTTTTATATTTGAGCAGACGCTTTTTTATCATACTTGACCTTGCAGAAGCTCTCACCTTTCTCCACGTGTGCTATTCTTCGATCATCCATGGAGACATTAAGCCCAACAATGTTTTACTTGGCTATGATTTTCAAGCCTGGATATATGATTTTGGTTTCTCTGGGCTGAAGATTGAAGCAGCGGCTTCCACCACTGCGGATTTGTTAAATTAGTAGCTCTTATGCGGAAGCAAACAGGTTCAACTCACTATGCCCATTCGTTCTACTTCTTCTTTTTCTTCATCATTATTGGATGATGGAAGGGAATGGGGTGGAAGAAGGATAAATGAAGCGGGCTTAGTGGTAGACTTGATGTGATATTTATGCGAGGACTTTACTTGAAATGAGAAGAAACTAAATGAGTGTAATTTTGTAGTTGTTTTATAAATAGTAAAGTTTGGGTGTGAAATATGTAAGTACATACGTTTAAAGTGCTATGTATGTGAATCCCTTTTTTAAAAAACTTTGCAATCACTATATTATGGTTGCATCATCATTTGTGTGGAAGGGTTTCTCATATTTGTGCAACGTAATGATTTTCCTTATAAATTAGTCGGATTTGATTCATGTGATGATGTGAACACTTCATTATAATTAAAATGTCTTATTATATCAAATGATCACTTCCTAGTAATTTTATGAGTTAAGTTGTTAGATTAGTATTGTGGTATATTCCATAAAATTAAGAGGTTATTTGATCAACAGCAAAAGGACTTTATTGCATTCTTTTGCATGAGTTTTAAAAATCTAAATGTTTGGTCAAAAAAGTGGATGTGGTGTAAATTTATAATGCATTTGAAATTCATTCTTTGATTCAATTTCAATGTATTTGTAATTCATTAAGTGTCGGCAAATTCTAAATATAATATTTTATGTGAAGTGTTGCATGTCGCCCGTAGTCCTCCCGTCGGCTACCATCGCTTACTAGTTGTCAGCCGCCGTTGTGGCTTCGCTGCCTGCTTGCCCACTGTCACCAAGACTGCACGCCTGCCCAGTCTTCCGCCACTTGCCCTTCTTCGTTGCCCCCCACCCCCCAGCATTATTGGTTGTCAAACTCCGCCTTTACGGGTGTCGCTGCTCTTACCGGCGTATTTTAATTTTAATTCGTTTTTATTCAAACTAAATAATAAAATGTAAATTTCTTCGTTAAATTAAAATAAACAACTCCAAAGTATCTCACATACAATACTGCCGCATTGCATTTATTTTACATTATATTTCTTTTTCAACAAATCAAATTTCTTATGTCAATGCCTTCACGAGCGCCGCCGTTCTTACGGGTGTATTTTTAAATTTAAATTGTTTTTCTTTAAACTGAATAAGAAATATAAATTTCCTCATTTATTTTAAATTAAACAAACGATTTCAAACTCACATACAATACCGCTGCAATGCATTCCTTTTACATTTCATTTCCCTTTCAACAGATCAAATGACCTCCAAGTGGTTAGGCTTTTGCACACCTTGTAAAGACATCTTTGGAAAGTTGTCCAGCCAAGTTGCATCTATTGAGAGGCAAATCTCCAAAATTTTGATTAAATTCTTAGCTTTAGTATGGAAAATGTACTGGATTTGTTCTGACATTAGCAATATTTTATTGGATTAGAAAATTTAACATTTTGCTATTATATTTTAAATTTAAGTACTGTTTTTCAGTATGAAAGCTTAAACTATTACTTGGTGGGTTACTAATGCTTGCATTATAATTGTTTTCCCTTATATTCTTTTTTATATGGCGAAAATTAGCACGCTGTGGAGTGTGGATGCTCTGATCCAAAAGTTAATGCTTAGTTCATGCATTGAAAGCCAATTGTGCTTGCTTGTAAAAGTTTGTGATAGACATAATGTTAATTACACTGAATCCTATATCTGAAACTTGTTAAGTCGGTTGGTTAATAATGGTCGGGAAATAACTTATCACTCAGACCTCCCTTCTTGTTTTTTTAGCGATGATGTCTCTATTGTTTTGTAGGCATTTGTTCCCTCAGGAGTGTCAAAATAATGATTGTCGAAGCATGGGATTAACAAACCCAGCTTGGCCTGAGAAATCCTTTTTTTTTTTTTTTTTTTTGTTTGACTCATGTACTGATAAACATATTTATAGGATGTAGAATTTCACGTTGTGGTCTGATAGTTCACCATCTCATAGAGGCAAAATGCTCCAACATCATCTCTGCAATAACGGAACATATAAAACTAAGATTCTTGCTTCTTACTACTTCGCAGATATTGTCTTGAAAAATCACAATAGAAAAATAGGTACGAGTTAGTAAATGCAGTCTTAGTAAATAATCATTTAAGCATAAGCAGCATGCTAATGATTCACAAGCTGCAGCAAATAGCCGTAAATCATGTTGCATTAACATAGGCAAGAATTCAAAATTGATGGAGTGATGAGATCTCAAGTCAATTATTTCTCATATAACCAAGCTATGCTTATAATATGTGGCTTGGAGGACAGCTATTTATGAAAAAAAGGGCTGTGGTACATTTGATATAACAATAAAATTAAGCTGTATACTTTTCAACAGTCAAGATGTCAATGATTGTAACACGAATGAGCTGAATGATTGGTTTTTCCTGGTTTCGATTTGCTGCCAATAAATCTACAATATTATTCAATTCTTTAACTTATGAATAACTCATTATGGAGCTGAATGATGAATTTAATGCAGAGCTTAAATTAGCTGCCTTTGAATCCACTATAATTTCTCAGTTTTCATGGGAAATCACAGGCGATATTGAACTATTTGCAATCTTATTGCAATATTAGTGTTTCTAAGTCGCTGTCTATCTATGTAGTTTCATTATGCATGCTGATAACTGAAAAAGCTCAGTCTGACTAATAACAAAATGTATGGTTGCTCATGAGGCAAACATGTTAGCAAATGAGATGGATCCTTAACATGTAATTTTTGGCATTTATTCTTTTTTCATTTGAAACTATAGTATGTGATATCTCTTTACCATGACTAGAAAACCAAAAATAGTAATTTTATTTCGGTATTTGTCGCAGCATGTGCTAGATTCCAGTGCTCCCAATGTTGCTGAGCAACGTTCAAGCGTGCTGGAAGTACTGCAGAAAATTGGCGTATCAGAAGAAAAGATTCAAAACATGATTGAAGTTTGGAATAAAGTATGTACCTCTCTCCATGTTTTCTATGACTATGCTATCACTGAAGTTAAAGTCACGGTATTTTCATTGTTTGGGTGACATATTCCCAGATTGATCTTCTTAATAAGAATCCCGGAACTACTCGAGATGAATCCCAGGTTGAAGCTGAAGAAGAAAGGAATGGGAACCGATCAGAAGATCTAAATGAAGAAAATGAAGCACAGCTAAAAGAAGATGGGATTTTGACAAAATTTTCAGAGGGCATGAGATCTAACCAAATGGCTTGTTTAGATTTAAATGAATCCAATTTATCGTTCGATTTATTGCATGATGATGGTCTAGTCGTCAACGACAGCCAAATAAGTCATTACACTGATGTTAAGAAGATGAAGTTTAATGCACACTGTGAGCATGAAGTTGCCAGCCGCATAGAAACTTCTGCTATTACAGGAGTTGGTTTGAAGGAACTCCTATATCTTATCAGTGAGAAATTAAGCGCACAAAAGCTAACTGATAAAAAGAGTTATGAGCCCTTCAACCGAAAATGGAGGCCGTCTCATAACTTGGAATCTGATAGAGCCGTTGAAGAGTAGGTATGTGGCATAAATGGATTTTTAGTTTTGCCTTCGTTTGAATCTTTTCTATTTCTTTGTCTTCTTATAAGAACGACAATAAAATAGTTATTAACTTTTATTTATGTTTCATGGTGCAGAAATTGCTCTTTTGGGCATATTTTGATTCATCAGGAGCCATCTTATGAGAGGGGTGATGCTTAAAGGATGAAATGGTGTTGGAAAAAAAAAATTTCGTGGATTGATTTTACATTCTTCAAACTAAAGTGTGAGAGTTGTTGAAAGAAGGAGAAAACAAAATAGAAAATTGGTTAATCCTTTTGTACCTTGCGCCTCCTCTCTACCAAATTTGATGACTTTCTCTGTGCATTTGAAGAACTCTTGATGGGACTATACCTTAAATGTACATCATTCAATATTGAAGTAAAATATACCAGTTGTATAGCGATTTTAAATGTGGAGGTTCCCTATTTCCAATTTAATGTTGGAAATAGCCATTAGGCCTTGGATTTATTTATTTTTTTTTTAAAGGTTATTTTAGTTTCAAATTGTTCCATATGTTCATTTTTCTTTTTTTATTATAGTCATATAACTAATTCTTTTAATATAGTCATAAAACAAAACAAGTTTAATGCGAAGATGGATAAAAAGAAAATTAAGGAGTTATTGTAATTTAATAGATATTATTGTAATAACTTTAAATAGAACTAACCTTTTTAAATTAAGATCTATGAAAGTAGAGTTTTAAGCTTCGCTTGTGTGAGCAAACATCCCATTTCTGCAAGACTATAGCTTCGTTAATGGGATCGTTATATTTTTCCAATCTACAAGCACAAAATTATTTTAGCCTGGCATGAACAGAGATGATAAACCTCCAGAAGCAAATATCAAATTATTAAACTTCAACAAAATCAAATCATTTCTAAGGTTGTCCTTACTTTTATAGTTTTAGATTATTTTGGATGACTTTAAGATCAAAATTTGAAGGCCTAGGGCTTCTATGTTAAATCATAAGATATGAGCCTTATATGTGAACTTTTAGTTTAGATCCAAAGTTAGAAGTCTCGTACCCTTGGCTTTCGCTTAATATAAATCTCAACTATCACTCAATCTTATGCCAAATGTATGAACCCTAGCCTCTCATGCCTTCTCAATCAAATTCGAGCATATGTGCCCCACTCTCTGTTTTGTTTGCACATCCAAGTAAATGCATCCTATTCTTTTTGCTTCCTCGTCATTATATAAAATCCACTCTTGTGGTTGGGTAAATATATTCTAGCAAGTCTATCAGGCCATGCCCTATTTCATCTATAAGATTGCATACCACATGTGAAGTATTTACCCGCTAAATTTATAAACACAAGTTTCGTATTTAAGCATCCCTCGTATAATTTTGCTAGCTTCATATTTGGATTTCTTTGTAACATCTAAATTCATAAGCAATGTCCCTTGGCCATTCCTAATATGTAAGCTCCAATCTTCTAGTAGGGTTCGAACAAATCAAATAAACTCTCCAACTTAAATTGACAAGTTAAATATATCGGCTTTGGCCAAATTCTCTTAAATGTCATAACTTCCTTCTTAACTCATGTCATCCCCATCTTTATCAAAATTTGCATCTATTCCTGTTAATATAAGCCCACTTTACTTTAAATTCAATTAGTTCAACACATATTTAATAAGTTCATAAATATACTAATTATGGATCAACGAGCCTAACAACTCCTAACAATATGGAGGGACATTAGGCTCATCAAGTAAAATAAGTTCACGTTGTGTTGATCTTTCAACCTTAAACTAGTTTTGATAATTTAAGCTTCACATAATCAACTCCACATATAAGTTTTCTCCCTAGAATAAGCCAAAATTCTATCTATAACTTTAGCTTACCATAGGGTTCCCTTCTTGTGATGCAACTCTTATTTGTCACTTGGTTTATTAACCTTAGAAGCTAGCGATCAATTCTTAAGAATGGCTTATGTATTAGGGTCTGTTTAGCGCAGCTGCAGATTATCCAGATTATCAGGATAAGTAGATTATCCTGATAATTTGCTGATAATCAAATTGTCCAGATAATTTGTCTGTCTGTTTGGTTTGAATGTTTGTAAAACAGCTGAATTGTAGCTGTTTGTGGCTAAATGACAAATTTGTCTCCGTTCTGAATAATCTGCCCCTATTCCACGAAAATTTAGTCATTACATCAAGGAAAGCAAAACAATAACATTAAAAAAATTTGATTGGAATGGAGATTGAAATAACAGAGCTAAACTAAGCTTTAAATAATTATTATTCACCCATGCAACATCAAGGAGATTGAAATGAATTTTCTACTTAGCTGCCAAGTTAAAACATGCATTTACAACGGAAAATCGAGCTTAAACAGATGGGAAATCTACCTTGCATAGCTGCACCGGGTATCATAACGGGACCGAGAAAGTGCCATGTCAAAACCACTAAGGGTGCCGCGAGCTCGGGGATATGGCGAGCTTGAGAGCATGAAGGGTGCCGCGAGCCTCGGGGATCTCCTCGTAGCCGAAGCCGAAGCCTAGGTCGAGGCAACCCTTGAGTTCCTCAAGGTCCTCGTCGGTCTTCGTTCTCGCCACGGTCGAGCCACCATCTTCGTTGCGACCTAGGGTTGTGCTGCGGGATCGATGAGGGAGACGGACGAGAAGTCGAACGAGAGGAGGAGAGGAGATTGAGACTTGGACGGATCCATCCGGGAGGAAGACGAACGAGAAGTCGAGCTTAGGGCAGAGAGAGCAAGACAGAGGGCAAAGATCGTCTTTTGCTCGAACAAAACGCACACCGCAGCCTCCTACTCGCGGTGGGCTTCTAATACAAAATGAAAAATGAGTTTTCAAAAACGCCTCTAAAAATTTTTTTCCAAACAGACGGTGGCGTTTTTGAAAACGCCACCGCTCTAAATAAGTCCTCCCAATCGCACCCTTAAATATGGATCATATCTCCTTTAATGAGTGTTTCATAACAACAAAATTTGACATCAACTTGTGACCTTTAGGACACTCTTTTTTATAAGCAAACTCAAGCAAGTCATGCCTCTTAGTTATATAATTATGCCTCAATACCTTTGAACTATACCTGATCGTGCTTTTCTTGTTTTAGCTAATTTCAATTTGAATAAATCAAAGAAAATTATGAAACTTTGTTTGTCGTGTCCTTTTAATTTAGAATTGCAATCAACCATTCCTATGATCATAAATAAATATTTTTAATCCATAATAAATTATAGGTGTCTTTCTTAAGATAATATATTATTTAGCATATTAGCAATTTGATCTACTTAAGATATGTGAGAAGAGGCTAGATAGGAGTGTTAATCAAAATGTTTGAAAATTATAATTTGATGCCATCAACCATTAGTACATTATGTCCACCATATTCACCCATGATGATTGATTTATTAGAACTTAATCCAGTTGTCTTTCTATTTTTTCTAATAAATGTCATCATCTAGAGTCCAATCAAATATAGAGATTTGGAAACATAAAATGGTTTATTCCGTTAAAATAAAATAAACCAAAGTCAATTCATCCCTTAATTTGGTGAATTCCTTGGAACATCTCAATCATTCTCTAATATCCTACTCTTCTTAACAAACCCCTAAAAAGTTGGGATCTTGAGTTGATAAGAGCCTTAGAGCTTATAATCTAACAATCCATAGATATCATATTCCTACTTTTTTTTATAATTACCTAAATATCTCAGTCAGTTTGGTTAAATCTCTGTTAACTAAACTTGCTCCTAATTTAATTTAAATTTTAAAAGTGGTTTGATTATTATTTAATTAATCTAATATGGTCGTGTTTGGCCAAATAAAAGTATTATTTTCTTATTAAGCCTTTATATTTGTTAAGTATTTTTTGTTAACAAGTGGGCTTGGTTGAATAAAGAATTTTTCTAATTACCTTATCATATCCAAAACCAAATTAATATGAATTTATTAAATAAGAGTGCAACACGACCATTTAATCTTATATAGTTATTAATAATTTGGGTGATCTATGTTTGACTTAAATCCAAATAAATATTTTATAAATTCTTAATAGCTAAATTAGGACTATTTTTTTTTATCCATGGTCGTGTAGCTAATTTGGTTTAGGTTAATTGTCACCGCAATTGATTACATGTATTTTAACTAGGCCTAATTGATACTTCAACCCACTTAATTTACAATGGACACTAAATTGGCTCTTAACTTTCAACAACAACAACAAAGCCTTAATCCCATTAAGTGGGGTCAGCTAGACGATTTCTCCATTGCGTCTTATTTAGTTTCATATTTTCATTTAATTCTAATAAATTAAGATCATTTTTTAAACATTAAGCCCAAGTCTTCCTAGGTCTACCTCTTTCTTTTTTAACATAAGTCGAATGAAGAAAATCTACTCTCATAATCAAATCATCAGCTGGTCGACGTTTAATGTGACCAAACCATCTCAGGCGACTCTCTCTAATTTTGTCTTTCACTGGAGCTACACCAACCCTATCACAGATATATTCATTTCTCATTTTGTCTCTAAGTGCAAAGCCACTCATCCACCTAATCATTCTCATCTCGACAACACTTAACTTAGTATTATGCTTATCTTTTAAATGCCAACATTCAGCACCATAAAGCATTGCACTCACCGCCATCTTATAAAATTTTCTTTCAGTTTAAACAGTATTTTTCTATCACACAATAGGCCCGAAGCATTCCTTCGCTTCAACCAACCAACTTGAATTCTACTATTAACATCCCCATCAATATCACCATCACTTTGAACAATAGACCCGAGATATCTAAATCGTTCACACCTTTTAATAATTTGATCACCCAAATTTAGACATCTATCACTAAAGCTACCATTGCTAAAAGTACATTCCAAGAATTCAGTTTTAATTATACTCAAACGAAGGCTTTAGACTCCAATGTAGACCTTCATAATTCAAGTTTTTCCTGGGCTTTTTCTCTCATCTTATTCACGAGAAGGATATCATCAGCAAAAAGCATACAACAAGGTGCATCCTCTTGTAAATGTCCAGTAAGATCATCCATAACTAAAGCAAAAAGATATGGACTTAGAGTCGATCCCTGTTGTAAACCAACAAAAATAAGAAAATATCTGTTCAATTACTTCAGTTAGAACACAAGTAATAATTATAGTGTACATATCTTTAATGACTTGCATATAAGTAATATCAAAACATTTCTTCTCAAGGACTCTATGAAGGATATCTCTTGTAACCTTATCACAAGCTTTTTCTAAATCAATAAAAATCAAATGCAGAATCTCATTATTATCTCTGTACTTCTCCATCAAACCTCACAATAAATGTATAGCTTCTATAGTAGAACTGCTTGGCAAAAATTGGCTCCTAACTTTATTGGATTAAAATATTAATTTATCTCAATCTTATTAAGCAAAGCTTAGATGAATAATTGAGTATTTTTAGCTGATAAAATTATACTAATAAAGCTTAATTTATGTAAGAGCTTACTCTAAGCAAGCTAATTCTAAATGAACTAATTAAACTTTATAATAAACTTGTTGAATTTTAGGCTTAGATGCACATTGGAGTTAAATTTACTTGAGTCAAGCCTAAATCCAATATCTACACTTTAGTTTGACCGCTATACCGACCTCAGGTCAATTAAGATGGATTGACTTTACTTGCAACAAATAAGTGCATTTCTCCTTTAAACCCAAGACAAACCTCTTTAAATCCTTGGACTTAACCATTTTTTTATTAATATTTAATTAAGCTTCTTAATGATCTTTCTTTAATGCAATCAATGTTATTCTCAATTCTCCTTATAGTGGATGAAGTCCTAAATTTTTGTTTACAATGCACTTCTTTTGAATTTCATATAGCTAATATATAAACTTTCTATTTACTTGTATATCATTTAGCTGTTTGAATCATATTCAAAATAAAAAGGAAAATCTTTATGTTAAAAAATTAAGATTAATGATATTTTAATATCATGTAAATAACCCTTTAAAGTGTGTTCCTAACATGGTTAGTGTGCATAGTGCTTTGAAGTTCGGAAAGAGATAAGGTGGATATTTTTCCCTCTCTTTCCCGCTTCACTCTTTGCTCTTCACCATGCTATGCCCTTTCTCCCAATACCCAGGTAAAATTTAGGGTTTTGATCCGCTGCCCAGAAAGGTATCCTTTCTCTCTCTCTCCCTCCCATCAACACAGGCGCACGTTCGCACTAGCACCCTCTTATAATTGTTTGAGTTTTCCGTTCTCTCATTCTTTTCCTAATCCCTTCTGCAGACGCAAAGAATGGCTTCGTTGAACATCTTCCCTTCTCTCTACGACTTTCGGCGCACTAGAAATCCCAAGCTTCCAAGGAACTTCATATCGCGCATTTTTAGCTCTCTTGAGTTGGCCAAAGGTTAGCTCTTTTCTGTTCAACCTGAAAACCCCATTATTATTTATTTTATTTTTCCATGTTGGCTTTGAATTGTTATCGTGTTGTTTTGCCCTGCCTGTTCTTTTTTTGATACTCTTGATAGAATTAAAAATATCCGCCACAAATTCTCTTATTGTTTCCACGGCAAAATTACATCTTTCTATAATACCGGGCTATGATGAAATGCTCCTAATGGAGGTGTTCAGGCTTAGTTCGTTGACTTTGATGTGAAATCTTTGATTAAAATGGAGTTTGAATCAGGCTCTCACTTAATAATCTTTGAATTTGAGAGTGGCTAAAATGGAGGGAAAAAAACAATCGTCTTCTCTTGAGCGGAATAGAATCTAAGCAGTACAAGTTTAGTAGGTGTCTCTCTACTTATCCATAAGTTATACCAATTCCACTTCTTGTCAGTCGGAGTTTCTGATTTCATCAGTTTTGTTATATTAGTTGAGAAAAGTAACTGTTTATATTTTAAGTAGCTAAATAGTCTCATCCCTGGTTAAACAATACTATGAAATGGGCATGTTTGGAACAATGCATTCTTATGAACTTTCTAGCTAACTATGTGAAATTTTATAGAGGCCTGTCCAACTTTTGGTCCAGTTAAATATCAGTTGATTATGTTGAGATTTGTATCTAATGCAGGGTTCTATTTATAAATAGAAGAAGTCTAGGAGTTTATTTATAAATGGTGTATGGCTCTATATAACCAAAATGTTAATGAAATGAGTAAGTTTAATTGCAAAATCATTCCACTTTGGTATCAGAGACCTAACCTGCTGCCTCCAGCTCGATCCGGACTTCTTCGACGTCGTCTTCTCGCGTGAATAGTAGGATTGACATCGTCCTCGCAATTGTGAGTTTGGACCGTGAACGACGAGCAGTAGGATCAACATCTTCCTTGCAGTCTTGAGTTGGGATTGTGAACCACGAATGAAGTGGGATCGCAAAAGAGCTTGGAGCTGGTAGCAGGGATCGTGATGCAGTCGCGATCACAACTTGCTCTGGGAAGGCAATGAGAGGATCACGACTCGTTGGGAAGGATTGTGACAGAGAACCCTGGCGATATAGTTGTTGGGAAGGCTACTACGGGATCGTAGGTTGCAGCTCGAGGCTTGCGACTCAATGCTGTAGAGATGAACCAAAGGGGAGGACATCAACGCGGCTTCAGTGTGAGAAGGAAGCACCGGAGTATGTTGTTTAAATGTCTTTTGTTTGAGCGTGAGGGTTGCGGCTCGATGCAACGGAGATGAAGCGAAAGGAAAAACAATAAGCATTTAGTGTGAGGAGAAAGCAGTGGAGAAGGGGCTTCGTGCGGTGTTTCTGTGCAATTCTAGCAGGAGAGCGACGAACAATTTGAGCTTTCCGCGTGAATAGAATGTGCAATCGATCTTTTGTGGCGTGCGATTGACAGAGTCGTGCGAGGGAACCATACAAAGCTTCAGTTGGATTGTGTCACGTGAGAATTACTACGGCTTCATGCAAAAGAGTTAAAGAATGGACGTGATATTTATGTGGCTCTTGGGTTGTGCGAAGGATTTGTGACTCCAAGGAAGAACGACGAGGAATCAACTACATCGAGCTCAGATATGACAGATGCTTAGTGGAGACCCACAGGTGTCACAATTGTGGTGAAGTGAGACATTTGAGCAGGGCTTGTCCAAAAATCCATCGAAGGAGAGAGAGACGGGTGGACGTGAATCGTGTAGAGGGCGTTACCGGGCAAATCTGATGGTAGCCAAAGACAAAGGGTGGTTTTTACCGATGTGGATAACAAGTTTCTAGAGATATTGAAGAGGAAGCATAGAGCGGCATGTGATGTCATTAAAAACGCATCCACCTTATCGTCACCCAAGGGGAACACTGCTAGTTATGCTTACTGAGCCAAATGTGCTCGTGATACACATGCTCTTGGCTCTTTATCCTCCACAAGTTCATCAGAATGGATAGTAGATTCTGGTGCATCTCGACATGCGACAGGTGCCATTAGCGAGTTATATTTTTATACCCACCTAAAAGTTCCAGAGAGCATTTAGAATGCTGATACGACAACATAGTCTGTGGTTGGTAAGGATACAATAAGGTGTACCGATTCTATGACTGTGTCTAATGTTTTACATGCTCTTTCTTTTTCAGTGAATCTTTTTATCCATTAGTGCCATTATACTCCAATTAAATTGTGTTGCTTAATTTGATATTTTAAAGGTGATATTTTAAGAGAAGAGGACTAGTTGGAAACTTTGGAGTAACACGTGATATAGTGAACTTTGGTACTTGGATAGAGAGAGGATGGACCCAGTCTTGACATTCATGATTGAGAATGTTGAGTAGGAGGATCTGATGAAGTATGGAGGATGTATTGTTGCTACATCACAGACGCATGAGACACTCTTCGCTTAATCTATTGAGTTGTTTGTATCCATCATTGTATGAAAATGTAAATAAACAAAAACTTTGTGTTGCTTGTGAATTTGACAAGCATACCAGAAGTTTTTATGTTCGTTATGGTAAAAGGAGTTCTTATATTTATAATTTGGTGCTTTCATATGCCTAGGGGTCTTGTTCTACAACTTCGATAGATGGTTACAGATATTTTGTGACTTTTATTGATTGTTCTTCTTATGTTGGTTATATCTGATGAGAAATAAAAGTGAAGTGCTTTCTTGCTTTAAAGACTTTTACAGGGTGATTCAGACTCAATATGGTGCTATAATGAAGGTATTGAGATATGATAATGAGACGGAGTATACCAACAAGGTGTTTGTGGAATTCTTGTCAGCCAAAGGGATACATCATTAAATAACATGTTCATAAACACCGACACAAAATAGAGTGACAAAAAGGAGAATATACACATTCTAGAGGTAGGTCGACGCATGTTGATCACGATGAATGCCCCAAAACACTTGTCGGAGCAAACAGTTTTGTCAACGACTCAATTGATCAACAGTATGCCCTCGAGAGTGTTGAATTGAAAGTCTCATTGTCAGACGTTTAAAGTCGATAATAGTGAGATCCTTCCATTGAAAGCATTTGGATGTGTATGCTTTGTGAAATATAAGATTCCATATATAGGGAAATTGGATCCCAAAACATTGAAATGTGTGTTCGTGTGGTATTCTGCTACTCAGAAGTGTTATGTATGTTGGAGCCTGATCGAGAAGAAACTCTTTTTGTGTATGAATGTGTCATTCAGAGAGATTAAACCATACTACACTTCAGAGGTGAATTCACTATTCGATGACTCCACAACCACGGGAGATATGAGACAAGAGAGAGTGTGTAGTAGTAGTGATAGAGTGATGCAAGTGAAAGAAATATAATGTCCTGTGATGTGGGATGAATCAACTGAGGAGACGAAAATCGAGAAGATTGACCCCATTGGCGGTGAGATTTAGACTGAAGGTTAGCTAAGGGTGTATACGCGGAGGAAGAAGCAAACTGAGGGAACAGATTCTGCAGTGCCAACAAGTCCCTTATCTCAGTTTTCCCCAAATCTTGAGACACTTACACCATCCACCTTTGATTCAAAACTCCCAGGTGGTATTATTTCTTTTCATCTTCTCCAAACCCCCCAATGTTAAGGAAGACCTACTGCAACAATGCGAGACATCCTGCTGATCGTTTTGTTTGAGAACTTGACATTGCAAATTTTGTTATTATTCTAATATTTCACATTTGCATGAAGCATTCATTTATCATTGGACCCTGTCTCTATACCAAAGTGTTGGCAGATTGCTAAAGAGAATCACAAGTGGAAAGCCGCAATGCTTGAAAAGCTTGGAGCTCTTGAGAGAAATCGAACATGGGAGATTGTAACTCTATCGTCGGGGAAGAAGACAATTGGACTATTAAGGTAAAGAATCTGGTATAGCTCAGGTATATTCTTGGGATTGAAGTGACCTATGGACTTTTGGGGATGATCTTATCCTAGATAAAGTATGTACTTGATCTGCTCACGGAGATATGCATGTGGGGGTGTAAACTTGTAGTCTCTCCAATTGGGCAGAATGTCATGCTAGGTATATAGGCAGATGAATCATTTGATTGTGAGAGGTACCAGTCGATGGGCCGCCTGAGCTATCTATGCCACATTCGATCCGTTATTTCTTTTGCTGTAAGTGTGGTGAGCCGCTACATGCATGATCTAAGGAAGGGCCATATGGATGCAGTGTAGCAGATTTTGAGGAATCTGAAGAGTGCACTGGGAAAAAGAGTTGATATTCAAGAAGAATGAGCATGTAGATATTGAGGGCTTTTGTGATTCTGACTGCGCAAGTTGTGCTGATAATAAACGATCTATATCAAGATAGTGTATGTTTGTAGGTGGCAACTTGGTCTCGTGGAAGAGCAGGAAACAATCAGTTTTAGCAAGATCAACTATAGAGGCAGAATATAGGGCCATGGCATTAGGAGCTACTGAGATGATGTGGCTGAAAGCCTTATTGGTTGAACTCAAAGTAGACCAGAGAACTCAAAGGAAGTTGTGGTGTGACAAGTCGGCAACCAACATTGCTTACAACCCGGTGCATCACGATATAACTAAACATGCGGAGATTGATAGATGCTTCATCAAGGAGAAGCTAAATAACAGATTGTTGGAACTAAGTCATGTAACTACTAGAGAGCAGGTGGCTGACTGACTCACTAAGGACTTAGCTCAGTGGAGTTAACTAGATTATGTGACAAGATGAGCTTAGTGAATATCTTTCACCCACCTTGAAGGGGGGTATTGAGATTTGTATCTAATGTAGGGTTCTATTTATAAATAGAAGAAATCTTGGGGTTTATTTGTATATGTTGTATGGCTCTATATAAGCTAAAATATTAATGAAATGGGTAAGTTTAATTGCAAAATCATTCCAATTGGTTCTCCTTGTAGAAATTGAACTCGACCTATGTTGACATTCATGCCATGCATGACTAAAATCGTGCTTGCAACTTTTGTACGGACACCTCATTTGTGCCACTGTGCATATTTTATTGTTAAGTTGGATTCTGATTGAATTTTCTAACATAGAGACTGTGCTAAAAGAATGCTAATAAATCAATGATACATAACAGCTGTCAAATTCAAAGCTTGTGGCGATGACATCAAGCTTGTAGGGATGACCCGTTGTGTTTTAATGGTGCCATGATGAAGTTTGTATAACGAGCAAGATGTTCAATTGTGAAAATTTAATTTTCATCTCTTAGGAAGCAAAATGCCTTGAACTTTCATTAGGTTTCGCTAAATACTTTTACTTGAAATAGAGTAAGCTTTGGTTAGATGAAATCAACATAACTAGTGCTGGCATTTTGCAGTTTGAATACTCTATTGCATTCTTTTTCACGTTTGAGTTAATTTATAATCATGGTATAATGTTGCCTACTACAATCTATTAGCAAACAATTGAAGTGAAAAGTTGTAAAGAGGCTTCACTAAGTCACATGGTAAGTATTGTAAGAAAAAGAAGACTTCTCTCCCTCTCTTTTTGATGTGTGCGAGGTTCAAAGATTAAGTTCAACAATAAAAAAATAAAAAAAACTCTCAAATACCTTAATCATGTTCTTTTAGTTAAACACCTTTTACCTATATGATTGTTGGTTGCATGTTTTATAAATGGCTTTAGGTTGGCGTCTTTGGCTTCTTTATGATACTTCCCTTCATAAAATAAACTCAACCACATTTATTGTTTCTATTGTATCACTATGGTACGAATATAAGTTGCTAAATTGAATGTTGAGTGTTGGACTAAAACACATCCAATATGATACCCAGTTTTGTAAGGATTTTATCGAAAAAATCATTAATATGCAACATTGACTAATCCCTTTTATTCTTGAGCTTGTTGTAGGTGACAGTTGTAAACCTTTCCCTACATAGAATACACCACTACCTAGTTGTTTACTTCATAATCCATGTTTAGGAGGCATTCTTCTTTTACCTTTCGTATGATTCTCTTATTACTGTGTCATGCATATCTTGATGTTTCTTATTAGTTCATTTGCTTTTAAAGCCTCTCATAAGGCTAGTTGGCACATGATCTATGTTGTGCCTAATGTTTATTCTGTTGACCACTTAAAATGTGTTCCTTTGGCTTAACCAACATCTAGAGGAGTTGTAAGTAAATTTAGCTTGTGCAATGAGGCTGCCCCTTTTTTGTTGGTGTTGGAGCATGTCATTTAGTGATTGACTGACACTTTTAGTTTACCAATAAACTTGAGGTGATAGAAACTTAATAATTATATTTGAGTCATGGGGATCATCTATAATGTCCTAAAAAAATTCCTCATATCTCTATTCTCAATCGGAGCTGATAGTCTCTTACATTCTATGAAGCTTCATGATCTTAAAGAAATGGTTTTGCATCATTGGGATCATCAACAATATTTTCACCATGAACAATATTTTCACCATGAACAATATTTTCACAAGGAAGAAGAATGCCATCTTTAAATACCAATTAATAGCAATAAGGATTTAATTACTACCTCTTAGAGTGCGTGAAAAATCAGCCTTCAATCCATGCTCAGGTCCTCCCACATATGATTTGGAATCGGAAAGAGTTGATCAAACATCATTTTGTTTCCTATCTTCTTCATTTTGGCATGTCATACAACTTTCTCACTAAATACAGCATGTCTCTTTTCATTTTTGATGAAAATAATATTCCAAAATCTCAACTAGCATTCTATCTCCTTCAAGATGTTCTTCTGAACCGCCACTTAATATAGAGTAGGTTGGAATGCAAGGTTGAGTTTCTTAAAATGAAATCTATTAATTATTAAAAGTTATAGATCATTTTCAATGTCACGTTTTCATAGATTGATGTAGGATATAGACCATTGTTATATTGTTTTTGTTGAATGTCAAAGGCAACAATTTCAAATGATAACGTGCTAAGAAATAAGCTTGTCAAGCATGTCAACGTCTATGTAACCACTAACATGATATTAGAAGAGGATATGTTTGACACTTCAAGCAGGTGGACATGAAAAGGAGGTTGTTAAGCTTGATTCTTAATTTAAATTCAAAAGTAGAAGAAATGGGTCATCGTACAAGGAGAGAGATGTTGTTTCTTTGATTCCTATCTCTATATCTCTTCAACTTCACAAGTTTTTTAGAGGTAGAAAACTCTTTTTTTTGTTAGTTCCCTCGAGATTAGCACATATTTTTTCGTTGATTTTCTTTGATAAGAATATAAACATCTCAATTTTAATTGGAATCCGAGAAATATTATTTGCAGAATATCATGGCTCAAAGTATGTGTGTTCTGAGGTTGTGACCTCAAATTCGGCACCCACTTTATGGATTGCTCGTTCGTCTGTGCGGAAAAACAACACAACAAATTTATAGAGTATATATCTGTACTAATTGCTGTTTTTGTTATATCTTTTTTAATTCACATTCTTGATTTATTGATTGCAAATGAATTTTAGAGAGAATGAAAGTTTTTTAAAGTTGATCAAACAAATCATCGATCCTCATCCAATGTTACTTAACTATAGGCTTGTTTAATTTCCCGTAATCAATGCATAACCTACCAAAGTTCGTTCTATTTGATATAAATCAATACCATTCTTCTTTTAGCAAGTTTTTTATGCACATATTTCATTTGAATGTGGGCCAAAAAATGTACGCATATGACTATCAGGCTTTGTTAAAGTTTCTTGTAAGGTTGGAAATAAACTGAAGTGGCTAGTTTGTCGTCTGTTAGAATTCAATTGGCCATCAAAGTGAATAAATCTTTTCACACCAAGATTATGATACGTTATTACACTTTGATATATATTTTTTATGAAAATATCATCACATTCATGATCAAAATTTTTATTTGGTAGAATAATCGATGCTATTGTGGTTTTAGATGGTAGATTCTATGATGGAAACTAAAACCATCAGTTCTTAAGCTTTTTGTTCAGGTTGAGGAGTCCATTTATAACCGTCTCAGTATGAATTATTGACTTCTACCTTATCTTGCCAATGGAAATTCCAATTAGCAGAAGGGCTACCAGTTTAGACTATTTTATGGTGAAGACTCATCTTCTTGCTACGTTTTAAATGCTTGTCGGTCTATGAGGCTATCATTTATACTTAATGAACCATTTCATACACATTGACATTAAATTGACTAATATTCAAGTGAACATCTTTCACTATTAAATAAGGTCAAGCTTAAGCGTGATCATAGCTCCTTTTCATATATTTCTTTAGTACTTGCTGCACATGTGATGTTTTCTTTTTTGTTAGGCAGTAAAAATAGTGAACAATGTTTTCATCCTCTTACGCCCTGCTAACAAATATGCTTGTGCATGTAACATCATGTAATATGCTTGTTAAATTTTTGTCCTTCTCTTTTATTTTCATCCTTTTAAATGTTTCGTATTGTTTTGACTAACTCACATATAGGTGTGCGAAGATCAAAACCTCCGCGTAGAAGATCTAGGACTGATGGGGCGGGGAAAAGCATGGAAGATTCAGTTCAACGAAAATTGGAACAGTTTTACGAGGGACCAAATGGACCACCTATACGAGTACTTCCTATAGGTGGTTTAGGGGAAATTGGAATGAACTGCATGCTAGTTGGAAACTATGACCGTTATATTTTAATTGATGCAGGGGTGATGTTTCCAGAGTATGTGTTAGAAATCATATTGCACTGTCATGAACAAACTATTTATTTTGGTGGTTTTTGCTCTTGTTTTATTATTGTTCATTATGTCAGGATGGTAGTCAAATGATTTAAGGGTCCTTGCTTATTTCAACATGAAACATGTTGGGTCTAAAAATCAGCGTTTCATTTCTTATTGTGATTGTTATTTACCAAAGATCTATTTGTTGTGAAAGGACAATGTATATTAAACCTTAAATGTAGCTTTTTTTTATGCAAAATGTCCGAGAACTTAGATTTTGTGATGCAGACAACCTCAAAACTTGCACACACATTTTGCAGGTCACAAACTACTGGCTTAAAATACTAATGGATTAGCCTTGTTGGAAATGAAAAAAGTTATAAAATCCAATTTAGAGGAAATTTAATGGTTTTCTATTAGAATGGTAGCTTTAAGGTTGAGAAAACCATGACCTTCATGCAATTGGCTATAATCAAATTTAACTTTTTGGATGAAAAATATGCATCTTTCAAATAATTTCTCTAATAATCTATCCAATTTAAAAATTATCCAGAATTAGTAAATATCTTTGGGTTGCAATGGATGATAAAAATAATAAAAAATATATTAAATTGCTAGTTGTATTGTAAGGTTCTAGCTCAAGCTAAGTTGATTAAAAGGTTGAGTCAATAAATTTAATTGAAAATATAAAGACTTGCTTTTGGAGCAGCAGTGTGGTGGTGTTCCGGTGCAACACCGCACCTTTTTGTGTTGTACAAAATTACATTTTGTATAGTTTTTCAAAAGCTGTGGTGGAAAGCTGTATTTTGGAATGTAACTTGGTTATGTGCGGTGGCTGCTAGAACGTTGTTGTTTGACTTTTTGAAAAAGAAATGTAATAGCCACCGTAGCTTTTTGAATAGCAACTCCTTCTGCAGCAGCTTCACATCTGCTTCTTCAAACAGCCGTAGCTATCCCGAAAGAACCTTAATTAAAATTTGAAATAGTTGGCATATATGAGCTAATAGAGACTATAGAGTTATAGTTTTCATTTTGAATTCAAATTATAAACAATGATATATATCATTTGATAGCTAAAGATTTATTAAGATATTATATTGAAATTAGTTCACATTTGAAAGTAATCACATGCATGGTCTGGTAGTTAAAATTTACATATGTTTGCAGTGAAATTTAAATTAAAAGTAATGAAATGCATGATATCATAATTAGCTTTGAACTCAAATTCAAAATAACCAAGCTATATGACACTATTATTATGCATCAAGTTTCCCTTCTTGATTCAATGTACATTATTATTTTTTTATTATATCTAGAAAACTATAATGATTATCATACATCTTATACTAAGCCAATGCCCCATTGTTGCTAGGGTTGATAACGATAATTAAAATAAAGTTAAAATCGTTAGAGGGATTTACCTATATACCATAAAATTCTTATGTATTTATATATTTAGCACCTAAATATTTTTATTTATTTATATAACACTTTAGTGTGTAAATCATATCAAATATATGCTTGAAAAGTTTGTGTTGCTTATATTAATTGTTATCAGTTGTATTTTTATGTGATTTAGAGATTTAAGTGTTATATAAATCATTAGAAAGACCTAGTACAATCTGTAAATATATATAGGAATTTTGTGGTATGTATGTAAATCTCCTGAATTATTAATTATACTGTAAGGGGTCTTAAGCAAAGACATTTAAATTTCAATATACAACAAAATTAACAGTAAACTTAGATAATGTTATATTCCATATGCATTTAACCATTGAATAAATTATTTGAACATTAGGTAATGATGTATAAGTTTGAATTCAAATTTAGAAGTTACAACATGCATTATGTAATAATTATAGTTTTCAGTTTTAATTGAAATTTAAAAGCAGGGACTTACATTATCTGACTGTTTTGTGTTAAATAAGATAGTTGTACTTCTCAAAATTAGAATTTTGTCATGTACTATATTCAAATTTAAATAATGAAGTGCATGATGTGATAAGTCATAAGATATTTTTCAAATGTGTTTGAATTCTGAGAAGATTTGAAGAAAATTGATTGTGAATTTGGGTTGACTTGATACCACTCTAGGAGAACATCCGGTGGTTTATTACAATCAATGCAACCCGTAGATTAGTGACGTGGCAATAATGAGTCCATGGATTGGTGAGTTGGCAATGAAAAAGAATGAAGAAAAGCTTGGCAGGTAGGGGTGGACTATTAAAGATAATTTTCGGCTTGGAAAGATGGACAGTTGCAAGGTAAGCTGCTGGGTGGATAGTGAATAGGCAAATTTAAGTATGTAACCTGGGAGATGGAATCACTTACTGCAATTGAAGAAAACACATTTGACTATAAACATTTAAACACTCTCCATTCAAGCGAATGAATGGATATTGTTTTAAAAAATTTCCCCTATTATTTGAAAGGAATGTCTATGTGGTGTTTATTTGTGTTAACTGACAGAGTTTACATTAGGTCATTGTTCAGCTTATTTTTTTTATAAAATTTCTATCAATTTTAATATATATTGTATAATTTTATTGTACAAGATCGTGCAATATTGATGACTGATTTGCTATCATAATAAAGACTGACATTTACACTTGCAATAACTTACTGACTTTTGGTCAAACGTAGAACTTGTATAAGCCGTATATTTACAAGTTTTAAGGGTCATATTTTTGTTTAGTTTTGAATAAAATTTCCTTACTTCGGTATCTCTTTAAAATTTGTGAAATTTGATACATTGCCTCAAGATGTGATTTTTTGAGATTTTACATGAATCAACTTATCACACCGGCAACATAGGTAGTATTAGGTTGGGTATGTGATGAAAAAACTTGTCTTTCCACAAGTCTTTGGTAAATTTTTTCAACTGTTATTTATTCTGGAGAATCTTCAAATTTATGATAAAATTTCACGGGGTTCTTGATAGCCTTGCATCTATTGTATCTCTCTCTTTCTATAGATAATTTTTATATTTTTGTTATGGTATAAGCATTTTATGTTGTGAGTATGTAAATTTAATACGAGTGAAGTACATTAGCTTGCCTAATTTCTTAACTTTCCTTAAATTCTCTATTCCTTCAAGGTGTTCAACTATCATGAACTAATAATGCAAAGACTCTCCTTAAAGTTTTATTTCACAAATAATATATGGTCTTCTTGACTTTGTTTGTATCCATTATCGAGCATTACCTTGGTGAATTTTTTGAACTATGCACTTGATGTTTACTTGAATCTATACATTGCCATTTTAATTCATGTTTTTTTTTGCTCTATATTCGAGTCAAATCTTGATGGGAACTTCATATATACCACATATTGATCACCACATAGGAAGATATGTTTCACCTCTCATTGTTGTATTTTCTAGTTCTTGTTAGTTGCTTATGATAAAGGAACTCAAATAATATATATTTTTTGCTCTAGAGTGAATGTTTTTAGATATATAATCCCATAAATTTGAGTATAGCTTTTAGCCTCTATGAACCCTTTAAATAAAATAAAGCCGAACTCTTAAATATTAATGAGTCTTTTGAATGTTTATAATTTTATCCAAAAATTCATGGTTAAGCTTGCTTGTATAGGAGCACTCTCAGGATAAGTGACTTCTTGTACTCTCAGGACGAGTGACCTCCTGGGAAGTTATATTGATAGGACAAAATCTTGAGGCTATTAGACCAAATTAGATAATATTTCTATGGGTGAGAGTTATGACTGTTACAAATAGTATCATTCATTTTATTAGCTTAAAGATGAGAATTAAGTGTCATATAGAACAAGATGTTATGTTATGGGAATTGCTACTTTTACACTAGTAGATGGATAAGGTGTTATATGACGACAACCACCTCTAGAATCTTATCCGTCTGGTGGATAATTTTGGGTTAAGAATATTGACGAGGATGACAATTTCTCAAGTGGTCGAGATTTTGAAACCCCTTAAAGCAAAATGAGCCTGAACTCTTAAACATCGAGGTGTTGTTCAGTGTAACTGTTGGAATTTCATTAAAATTTTTAAAATTAAGTCTTCTCCTGTGGGATCACTTTTAGTATGGGCGATCTCCCAGAAAATTATATCAATGGGACAATGCTTCAAGGCAACTAAGCCAATGTGAATATTTTCTCGATGGGTGTGAATTTAAGATGTTATAAATAGCATTAGAGTGTTACTAGGTTGAATATGGAAATGAAGTCCCATGCAGAACAAAGTATTATGTCATAGGAGCTACCTCTTGAATTCTAAATTGTATGAAGTGTTACATGGCAGTAGGCACCTCTTGAATCTTTGAGGAGCTACCTTTAAAATTCTATTTGCATGGTGGATGATTCTGGATTATGAATACTGACGAAAATGTTAGTTACTTACGTAGGGAAGATTGTGAAATCATTCAAGTAGAATATAGTTGAACTTTTAAATATCAAGGTGGCTTTTAGTATAACAGTTTTTTTCTAATTAGAAATTTCAAAGCTAAACATGTTCGCATGAGAATAGTCTTAGAGTGAACACTATCCTTGATAATTAAATCGATGAGACAAAATTGTGAGGCCATTACGCCAAAGCGGACAATATATCGATTGGTGAAAGTTTGTGCTATTACAACCATTAGTTTCACTTTATACTTTTCTAGTGAGCCATTGTCTTTTCATTTTACTATAAAGATCCATTTATATATATATATATATATATATATATATATATATATATATATATATATATATATATATATTTCCTTTAGTAATCTCACTAATTCTCATTTTTTTTTCTTGTTAAAGGACTTCCAATTCTTTCTTCATAGCATTATTTTAATTATGTTATTTAAATTCTTAGAGGTGGTTTGTGGATATAGTTAGTATTATTACTTGTAAGGAAGGATTGA
Source organism: Papilionanthe hookeriana x Papilionanthe teres (assembly GCA_022702705.1). Taxonomy (NCBI): domain Eukaryota; kingdom Viridiplantae; phylum Streptophyta; class Magnoliopsida; order Asparagales; family Orchidaceae; genus Papilionanthe; species Papilionanthe hookeriana x Papilionanthe teres. The sequence goes on along the minus strand of CM040422.1, from coordinate 131,682,904 downwards.
TGATTACGAGTAAACTTTTTTTTTATAAGAGCTAATTTAATAGATGCTTAGTATAAGTTCATGTAGCTTTGTTTGTAGGCTAAAGTGTATTTTCAGTGTATTTAGCGATAATGATTGATTTATGTGATTAGACTTGCATAGATTGAGATACATTTCTTATAGAGTGAATTTGTAATGGCTAAGTAGAAAATATGTTTTTGGTGTAAACTTTATTTTTGTAGAAGTGGATGGTTACGAAATATAACATGTTGAATAAGGGGAAATAATGCGCAATTTAGGAGGAAATATTCATTTGTCAATGAGAATTTATCTTTGGGATAAGTAGCAACAAACTATCTTTTTGAAAGTGATATCAGCCGTCTCTTACACCTTTCTCACGGGAGTGAGTATTTGTACTATTTTTGTGTGGGAAAGTAGCCAATAAATACATTTAATTAGTCTTGGATCAAAATTTTCTTTATTTTTGGGGATGTTTATGAACAAAGACATCTCTTAAATAACTTTGGGAATAAGACTGTTTGATGAGTTTGAATGAGGAAATAATTTGATTTGGGCTTTTAAGGACTTGAATCCAAGGCTCTTGTAAATATTCATTTTATGATGTCTACATCAATTGAAGCTGCTTTCCCCAATATTACTTTGGAATATTTTTCTGAAAAAGGAGAGCCCTTATGATATTAAGTAATTGATCGTTCTTTTGTTTTGTCACCTTATTTTGTTGGTTTGTACACACAAAAGGATTAGTATATTATTTCTTTTTCTTGGTAACATGGAGAGAGAGAATTGTTAAAAATTTCTTTGACATTATTAGATATGAAGCTTAATTTGGTCACCAAATTAACTTTTTATCATGTTAAAAAGGTGAAAAACATGACAACTTTATTTTGTACTTCTAGTGAAAAGATATATGATACATGGGTGTAATCATTCACAAAGGACATTAACTTCCCTGCCAAAATGATGTTAGGTGGAGAGAATATTTTTTGTTTTCAAAAACACTAAATATAAAGCTTGTATTTTAGGTACTTGCATGTTAAGAAGCTTGTATATGGGTAACCTAATTAGAAGAGATTAATTTCAGATCTTTTCTATATTAGGTATATTCTTAATATGTAGAGAGAGGAGTGTCTGTAAATATGTAACATGTGATTTCAATTAGTAATAAAAAAGAAGAAAGTCTTTTCCATTACATTGTATTAGAGCTTCGTCAAAGTATTCGTCTTTGCCTTCGTCCGTGACTTGCGATGTTTTCGTTTCCTTGCGGCTTGATCGACACCTTCGATTGCTTCCTTCAAAGTGATCGTCAACATCTTGCGACGTCATTGCCAACGTCTTCTACTACTTCCTCAGCGGCTTCGTCTGCTTTTTCCTTTGAAGGAATCTTCAGTGTCCTGCATGTCTTCATCTTCTTTGAACAATGCCATCTGCTTCGTTGGCTGTTATGCTTCAAGTTCGTCGAATAGTGCCATCGACTTTACTTTCAATTTCCTCTGCATCAGCTTCGTACACCCTATCTGTATTGCCGAGATTAGTGCATCGACGAAGCTGACGTGCTCTGCTTGGTTTGCATTGTTGATTGTTGTGTTCTACTCAGTTTGCATCTACTTTCTCAGTTCGCCGGTATCAATTTATTTTTCTTTTATTTGGAGATCGTTGAACAATTGGTCAGGGATTTATTTGTCTTCGAGTGCTTTGTAGTTCATCCTTCAGTATTTAATGGCATCGATTATGGTTGGCGAACAAAAACATCTTGTGACATATTTGGTTTCATCAGTGACTAAGATTACGAATCAAAAGCTAAACTAGATCAATTATTTTTATTGGGATAAAACTACGAGACTCTATTTCAGTATTTAATGGCATCGATTATGGTTGGTGAACAAAAACATCTTGTGACAGATTTGGTTTCATCAGTGACTAAGATTACGAATCAAAAGCTAAACTAGATCAATTATTTTTATTGGGATAAAACTACGAGACTCTATATAAGGATTATGTCCCAATAGTCACCTCATTGATAATCCTCCAGCTGAGACTGAGTAGAATTATTCTGAGTGGATGAGAGTGGATGCTCAGCTTTTGATACAAATATGAAATTCTATCGAACCTGATTATTCCAGTCATATTATTCATTGCGACTGTGTTAAAGATGCGATGGATGAATTATCATTTATATTTTTTGGGAGAGAAAATATTTCTCGAATATTTGATGTAAGGAATTCTATTGTGCTGAATGACAGGATCAATCACTTAACACGTATCACATGCACTTTAAATGTGTATGGAGAATTGAATGCACTAATGCCTATTAGTACCAACTTCCTGATTCAGCAAGCTCGAAGAGAAGCTTATACAAGAGTATCGTGTATTACTCTGATGAAAACCTATGCAAGAGTATTGTGTACTATCCCGAGTTCTCAGTCTTCATCCGTACAATAACCTAGTGGTCTTACTAATCAGAAAAATACAAACATCAATAAATCTAAGTCTCAGGACAATTACATCAAAGGTCGAAGGTAGAGTGCTACTACAATCATTAACCTGGTCATACAAAGAGAAAATTTAAGAAGTTGATAGAAAAGAATAAAAATTGTTCTAAATCACAGTCAGCTCACATTTTCATATATATCGAGACCTCTCAGAGTTAGACTCTCGATCTCTGTAGAGGAATATGCTAAGTCCATCAAATTTTAGGAAGCATCCAAGAAATCCCCATTTATCATTGCGCATGCTGAGTAAGGTAACAATGATACTTGTCTTCTTTCATCCTTCGCACAATGGGTCATTTATTCGTGTGCTACAGATCACATAACAAGTAATCCAAAACTCCTTTTTTACCTTTTAAAAACACTTCTCTTCCGTCATTTTTGCAAATGGATCTACCTCTAATATTCTCGGCTATGACACTATCAATATTACATACACATTGCCTTTAACTTATGTTCTCAGTTTATCTCATTTGCTTTTAATCTTGTTTCTGTGAGCTAAATTACACGTGCTCTTAATTATTGTATCTTATTCTTTCGTGATCATCATCTATTTTAGAATATCTTGACGGAAAAAAATATTGGTAAAGGACGAGAGCTGCGACGGACTATACATTTTGGATAATGAGGTACCTCGACTCGTAGCTTGTTTCGACACCTTATCTTCTTTTGAGATCTATTATCGATTAGGACATAAATCCTTATCAATGTTAAAAAAATTGTATCCTTAGTTTCAACAGTTATCATCTTTAGATTGTGAATCATGTCAATTTGTTAAACGCCATCATTTGTATTATGGTATCGAAGTTAATAAATAAGTAGTTTTGAGTTGGTTCAATCTGATGTGTGAGGAGGACCTTGCCCTATTTTATTTAACGAATTTTGATATTTTGTCACCTTTGTGGATAATACCAATGAATATTTTTTCGGCACCTTTTCAAAAGTATATTACACAAAATGGGATGCTTCACCAGTCTTCCTTTGTCAATACTCCATCCCAAAATTGAGTAGCTGAAATAAAAAATAAGCATCTTCTTGAGATCATTAGAGTTCTTTTGTTTCAAACAATGCATAAATAGTTCTCAGTTGATGCAGGTTTGACTGCATTTTTTTAATCAATCGGATGCCTTCTACTTTTTTTCAAAACTAGACACTCTACCAAGTTTTATTTCCAGCCAACTCTTTTTTTCTTATTGAACCACACATATTTACGTGTACTTATTTTCCAAACTTGAATTCTAGGATATTCTTTCTTGCAAAAAAAGTTTCATTGTTTTTCCCTTCTCTCAAACAAGTGCATTCTTTATGCTGATGCCACCTTTCATAAACAAATTTCATTTTTTGGTTACTCATTAGTGTCTAAAATTTCATCAGATTTTGACTAGTTATTGTAGCACATCATAAGTTCAGATCCTGCTCTAGCTCCATCTCCATTGCCTCAATCCAAAAAACTTATCATTAATGTTTACTCGAGAAGATCTTGCTCCCTAATTCGAGTCGGACATTAGTATCATTTTCCTCGATGGATCCTTCTTCTAGTGATCTTGATTTACCTATTACTTTTTTAAAGAGGTAAATATCAATGGGCTTATCCTATTTCCTCATGTTCAACACATCTTATCCCATCTGGGTGGAGGTCACAGATGCATGATGAGATGAATGCCTTGACTGAAATTAGAATGTGGAAATTAATTGATTTATCTTCTGGAAAGAAGGTTGTTGCCTGCAGGTGGGTATTTGCAGTTAAGTTTTATTCTGATGAATCTGTAGCTTATTTCAAAGCTCGGTTGGTGGCTAGGTCCTATGCTCAAACTTACGAGATATGTTGAAATTTAGAATTATACAGAATGATATTATTAATCTGAAACTGGGGTATAAGTAACCCTTAAATAAATCCTAGAACAGGAAAGACAATAAAAAGGAAATAATAAGAAAAGAAAGATACAACATCTTTATTTTAAATTAATCAATTCATATTAATTACTTAGAGATAAAGTAAACAACATAAAGCATAAATAGGAAAAAAAATAAATTTAATCATCACAACTTATAACTGGAATAAATTATTTTCTCATATAAGTTCTAACAAGATAGACTACTTGGATACTTTCTCTCTGGTGGCTAGGTAAACTTCAGTTTGCCTGCTCATTTTGTTGGCTGCAATGAATAATTTGCAATTGTACCAACTGGATATAATTAATGCTTTTTTGCATGTTGATCTGTTGGAAGAGGTATGCATGAAGCAACTTTATGGGTTTATTGCTTAGAGGGAGTCTGGGAAAGTATGTCATCTTTAGAAGTCTCCATATGGATTAAAACAAAGCCCCTCAGCATGGTTTGAAAAATTTAGCTAAGCAATAGAAGGATTTGGGTGCAGAAAAGTAAAAGTGATCACACTATATTCTACAAACAATCTTCTTCAGTAATCATTCTATTAGTGGTTTATGTTGATGACATTATTATTACTGGAAGTGATGTATAGGAGATCTTCCCTTGAAATCATTTCTTCAAAATTATTTTAGCATTAAAGATCCGAGTTCCTTAAAGTACTTCTTAGGGCTGACGTATCAAGGAGCAAGGATTGTATATTTCTATCTTAATGGAAGTATGTTTTGGATTTGTTAGTAGAAATAGGAAAATTAGGGGCCAAACCTTGCAACACTCCGATGGTTTCTAATAGCAACTTATGAAGGATGGAGAGTTTTTTAATTGTCCTAAACGATATAAGAAGTTAGTTGGGAAATTAATCTACCTCATAATGACTCCTCATGGTATTGCATGTTCAGTTAGTATTATAAGCCTAGTATTATAAGTCTATTTATCTTTCCCCACAGTTCATCATTAGTCAGCTTTACAAAAAATATTATGTTACCTTTAAGGAGCTCGTGAAAAAAGGATTCTATATTAGAATCGTAGGCATAAAAACGTTGAATGCTTCTATATGATGTAGATTGGGCAAGTTCCAAGATTTATAGAAGGTCTATTACTAGATATTGTGTTTCTCTGGGTGGTAATTTGGTCTCATAGAAGATTAAGAAAGAAAATGTAGTGTAACGATTCTGTGCATAATCCGAGTATGTAGAAATGCCACAAGTTTCGAGTGAATTGATGTGAGTCTACCAATTCCTGATCGAATGGGGTTTATGATGACTGCTCTAGCAAAGATGTAATATGATAACCAAGCTGCAATTCATTTTGCTTCTAACATTGTCTTCCATGAGTGAACGGTGAACATTGAGGTAAATTATCATTTTGTTTGTGAAGAGATTCAAAAAAATTTGATTTCTATAGCGCTGTAAAGATTGGAGACAACTAGGGGACATCTTCACAAAGGTCCTTAAGAGAGCAAGAGTCTTTTATATTCATAACAAACTAGGAATGATCATTATCCATGCTCCAATTTGAGGAGTGTTATGAAAAATACTAAATATAAACCTTGTATTTTAGGTAGTTTGTGTATTAGGAAGCTTGTATATTAGATAACTTAATTAGAGGAGATTTAATTTCAGATCTTTTCAATATTAGGTATATTCTTAATCTAAAGTATGAACTGTAGGAACTCATTTCTGTTATAGTCTTCAAATGTCAATATGAATGAGCAAAAATTGGTTTTTGGTTTCTTATGTCAATTTTTGAAAAATTGGTATGCTTGTGTATAGTCAACTCACAAACATCACTATAGATTTTTTCGATTTTAATTTATTTGATTAATAAGCAAAACTTATTTTTAAAATAACTAAGGATTGATGCTTAAGGCATGAGTATTGAAATAATATATTTTTCTTATTGGATGATTTAGATTTTAAGGTTTCATTAGAGGAAAGATAAATAGAATACGATCTACGGAGCTTCTTTGATCAGTGGATTCTTCGAGATGATAGAGACCATCTGTTTTTTAGTTATTCCAGTCGTCCACCTTATGCTGTTTTCCTAACACACTCAATGCGAAGGATAATATGCAACACTGAAGCTTGCATTTGTAGTTAGTTTTTCAATTGATTATAATTTGTTAAATAATTTAGGAACATGGAGAACATTTTGAACTGTGAAGGGTTTGTTTATAAGAATATGACTTTGGCTAACAATGATTGCAAGGGTCTTCTAGCAATAGTTTTTTTAATTAGTAGATCAAGTGAATTTGTCTGAGGAGTTGGTTGTATGGTTGTAGTTCTGGAATCAATAGTCTAAATTCCTGATTGGGTATCTTTAAAACTTTAAATGCATGAGAAGATGAGGTAGTAAATGAGAACGAAAGAGGGTGTACATGCCATAAGACTTTTCTAGTGATACTAGCAAGCTTTTTAACTTTTCTGTTTCTTCTTCATGGAATTTTATGGGTGATTATTTGTTGTTACCTTTTTCCATACGTGTTATATATGCATGTCTCTCTTTTTTTACTAATTCTCGTTATGTTTAACTTGTATTGGTGGATTGCCATGAAAAGTTTTCACTTTCTTTTTTATATTGAGTTTTTTTGCTATATATGTACTATAAAGAATCTTTATTAATCTTTTTTGTTGGATTTGATTGATTTTTTCTAGTGAGAGGAGAGTTTTGAATCGTAGTTTTTAATGTTGATAACCTTTGGGACCAAGTAATCTCTATTACAATTTTCTTTTCTTCTATTTAAATGATAGCAATAACTTTATTTTGTGAAGGTAAATCCTTCTTTGCTAGAATTTGTACTCTTATAGCGTTAACTTAAAATTAATTCTGCAACAAAATTATAAATCCATTTTTTTTTTATAAACTTTGAAGGTGAGCTACTATGCCGTATTCCATTTATATGCATTGATATTAGTTCTTGCTAAAATCCTTGCCAGGTTAGAAATTTCTGTGATGGATTGCCCTCCTTGTTTGATGGATAAGATCTTAGTCTAGATCTTATAGATTTGAACTACAAGTCTTATAGATTTGAACTACAAGTCTTATAGATTTGAACTACAACGTGGTCTTTAGAGTATAGGTGTTTTTTATTTTCCATATTTCTTCGGCCGAATGAAGGAACATACATTGTCACTTATCTCTGGAACCATGGAGTTCCATAATTAGGATATCAATTCCATAGAAATTTGTTCGTCTCAAGGGTTGGGTGCCAATTGAATGCCTAAGTTTTCTATAAGATGGTGTGAGAACCAAATACAACCACTTAAAGCAATTATTTATTTTCAATCAATTTGTTGAATTGATGTTTTGCAATTCTCTCATTGGTTTTGAGCTCCCTGTCCCAGTTCTAAATGCACCTAACACTAACGGAATATGCATACTGTTGTGATAATGGGAATGAAATGTTTGGTTTTAGTTGGTTGCACAAAGAATGAATAATAGAATTAAGATCACAGCAATGATTATGTGATTATGAGAAAACTAGCTAGAAGAGAATTGCAGCAATGAATACTGTACGATTTTGGCAATGCATTGGTGTAGGTTGAATCTTATAGAATAACAAGGAAAAAAAAGTCTTAAGCGATATAATTACAAGGATTGGAGACAATTGGCTGTGTATTTCATTTCATCGTTTATGCTAAATTTATATTGGTCAAGGAAAACCTCTAGTAAAAATATATAAAATAGAAGGAATTATAATTAACTGCAAAATAGTTACAATTAACATAGCACATGGATGGTTGAGGTGGCAAGGAAGATGCGGAAGGTGAGTTTGGCAGCTAGGTTGAGCTAGCGGCTTGTTAGGGTGGACTGCTGGAAGTGGTGTTGCTGGACGAACATCTAGGAGGCTTCCATAGGTCTGAGCCAGGACAGAAATCATGAATTATAGTTGAAGAAGTCATGGGTTTGCTTAGGCGTTTCCACAAATTTATATCATAAAACGTGAAATGCTTAATAATGGACTTAGTAGTATGTATAAGTCAATGCACATAAATTTAGTATACATAAATAGTATGCCTTTCATTGAATGTAGGAATATAATCTTTAACCTTATAATAATTATGTTGAAATTACTTGGAATCATAATTAACTTGTTTTCATTTGAATTGCATCTTTTTTTTATTATGTTACAACATATTTTTAAGATCTAATACAAATTTGATATAAGACGCGTTGCAGTCTCTTTTTTAATGTCGTTTTAATATGCATTGTAGAAAACGATGTAACAAATTAGTATATTAATTAAAGAAAGTATCAGTCTCCACTGATGGAAATCAGAAATATATTAAGAAATAATATTGGTGATAATTTGTTTTGAGTTTTCTGGTTGTGGAGATTGAATTGAAAATCTCATAAAAAACTAGTCTTTTGTTGACATATCCTTTGAAGAGTTCTTGTGAAATCTGCTTGAAAGTTTTCAGTAGGTTCACGGAGCACTTTGGCCTTTTATTTAAAATTAATGTCTTGGATTAATTATCAACAGAGCAACATAATCAATTGAATTTCATGCAATTATAAAAAATTGCGACAAAATTTTTATGCATAATCTCTATAGCATATCTAAATTGAAAAAAATATTGGAGGAATAGAAGAAAGAAAGAATAAAAAGGAAGTAGTGAAAGGATTCGCCATAAAATTTGGCCTTAAGTTTGCATCAGGAATTTAAGTTCTTCAAACTCCTCACGCTATTAAGAAATTGATTCCCTGAAAGAAGGGTTCAAGCATACTACAACAACAACAACAAAATATTTATCCCACTGTGGGGTCGGCTACATAAAATTTGGGTTCAAGCATCCTGCTAAAAAAATTAGCTAAACTAATAAATTCTGTACATGCCTTGGACCCACATTTTACTTCAAAACTTAAGAAAAAATCTCGAATTAAATTAGAGCATAACAAAGTTGTAGTTAAAGGAGGCAAACCACTTAAACTATCACTTACAGAAGCCATTATCACTTCCCATTACTGTTTTGCAAACAGAGCCACAAATATAGAAACAATAGATTAGCTGTTGAATTTGAGTCATCATGGATTAGAAGGGAAAGACACAAGTTCCATATTCTGCTACGGCACCATATATTGCTGATTACAAGGAATTAGACAACCACAAATGATGTCTTAATTAAATGTATTGAAGAAAGAATAATATGATCTTGATATTTTTTAAGACATGCAACATGCTTGTTATCTTATTTTAGGATTTTGTAGTTTTTTTTTCCATTATTCATCATTGTTGACATAATAAAAAGTTCGTGGGTGCCACGTTTTTTATCTATAGCAATCATCAAACTTACATGCACAACAGTCTTGCAATTTGTGGGCAATAATATTTCATTTTTGTTATGTAGTCGGTTTTGATTTTCAGAATTAAAGACTTGTTCTGATGTTTGTTTTCTTCTCAGATTATTGTTTCTACACCTATTTATGTACAACTTATTTTTGTTTTGCACAAAACAATTGATACTAGAGTTGACACAAAAAACAATAAGCAAACAATATTATTACCGGGAAATGCCGATAGGCAGTACAAATGACACTGAATGGAAAATATTAATACACACGACACGTGATTAGGGCTGGATCAAGGGTGGTGGAGGTGGTCGGTGAGGGTTTGGAAGGTGGCAGAGTGGTGGATGAGGTGATCTACAACCAGAAAATAGCAAAGTAATGGTTTCCCGAGTTCCGGATGGCTAGCGCGTAGCAGATATTGACGTGATATGGCTGTTCATAATGATAGCAGCAAGAGGGAAAGGTATAGATGCAGATTCTGGAAGGTGGCAGCGAGTGGGAAGGTGGTAGGGTGCAGGTTCCGGAGGCTGCAGCATGTGGAAAGGGGAGGACCGGTTGGAATAGTCCGGAGAACAGCAGGTTTGTTGCTTTCCAGTGGATGACAGCAAGGTGAAGGGGTTGTGGCTAGGCAGCAGGCTGGAACGAGGGAAAACAGGTGGCTGCACGACTAAGCTGCATGAAAGACAGCTGAGAATGGCTGTGCCAGACGGCAACCGTGGGGGGGATGACGGCGGCAGTGATGGGGGATGTAGAGGACTGCAGGACAGGAAAAGGAGGGCTGTCCGGGGTGGCAGGAGCGAGAACAGTGTGCTGGAAGTTGGAAAAACTGCTGAAAAATAGCCATGAGCGATTGTTCTGGGCGGTTGCAACAAAAGAGGGATGTGTGGCAGCGAAGTGGAGGGGATGGAGAGGAGTTGGGAAAGGATAATCACCGTTTCGGGAGCAAGATACTATCGGAGCACACTCAGTCCTTAGATACTGCCCTACAAGAGAGAAATAGAGACTTCGACTGCTGTCCCTGAACAAATAACATGAGAAAACTACCTAAACACAAGGAAACAACACACGCGGGCGCACACACGCGGGCGCACACACGCGCACACACACAGTAAACCCACTCCTATTGGGCAGCAGCCCTAAACCCACAGGAGGGCCTGTTGACCTTTCCCTCTGCTCGCTGAACTGGTTCCCTTGCATTCAGCTCTCCTGCATCTGGTTCAGATGGGGAACTCCCACATGCAAGGCGCGATCTCACATCCCTCCCTGCAGTAACATGGGAATAAAATCAAACATAAACTTTACATTTCTACTCTGCTCTACTAATTGTAAGAATTCTTATGATATTTATAAACCTAATTAAAAGTTTGATATCAGGTTCTTTTAACCATTAAGCTTATGTATGATTGGTGTTTTATTTCTTTAATCGATAAAACTGTCATTTATTAATGGCTATTTTAAATTTTCTTTCTTATTTGACAAGCTTCATAGTAATTTTTTTTAGTCTTCTCATGATAGAGGAGTCAATAGTCTCAAATTTCTTTTTATTACTTATGCAGATGGTCGGGGTTCCATTTTGGGGTAGTTTCTTTTTTAATCTTAAGTTTGATGCATAATGGTTATTTACCTTTTTCTTTAATTATTGAATTTTTATGAATTTATCTGTATGCTTTGCCTCTATTCTACTTCCTTTGATTGGCTACCCTTACGTGTGTGACAGTTATGATGAGTTAGGTGTCCAGAAAATTATACCTGATACTGAATTCATTAAAAGATGGAGCCCTAAAATTGAAGCAGTTGTTATAACTCATGGGCATGAGGATCACATTGGTGCGTTGCCTTGGGTAAATCTTTCCCTCATGCTTGCAGCTACTCTGCGTGAAGATGGAATAATTTAATGCTTCTTATAAACTATAATCTACAGTGTAGAATGCCATTAACTCTTTTAATTTCATGTTTGCCTATTTGCTTTGTATATTGATTATACTTGTATATTCCGTGGGATTGCATCTTCTTACTGGACAAACCTTCTTGGCTGAGATTTTAGAGTTTATAATTAATAATGATCTTATTCTTTGTTTAAAGTATCGAATAAATTTTACTCCATTGGCAATCCATATCAATTTTTGTTGTGGATTACCACTTGTTGTCTTGTTTGCTGATTTGTTTTTTATATTCAGAAGACTTGTATCTTCTGTGGATTTGCATTTCTTACTTGACGAACTCTCTTTTTTAGGATTTTTAGATATTAATTAATAAAAATGATGCTCGTAATCTTAGTTTCTTTACCAAGCATCAAATAAATTGTACTCTTCTGTACTATATTGATTTTGACGTGTATTTGTTAATACGTTTGTGTAGCTGTCCAGATTGCATGCATTGTAATAAAATACTATAGAATATTTGAAATCTATAAAATTTCAAGAAATCTGTCAGGCTGATTGATAGTTTTGTTGTCTTAAACTGAGTTCCTGGCCATTTGGTATTTTATTTAGGGGGATTTACAACATAGCACTCAAGACTACTAATATTACCTATCTCACACCCAAACTTCAATATTTTAATTCTTAGCAACCAAAACATTCTAGTAACAACACACTTAACACACATCATTAACCCCACTATCTCCCTATTCTTCCTGCCAGCTCTGGCCAGAAATATGGGAGTTTCGTTTGTCCTTGTATGCCCGGTCCCGTCATTGCTGTAGTAGGAGAAAGCTGTAAGTTTTGTAGGTCTTTGTACGTGCTATATAGTCACTCCCGAAGGAAAAGAAAAGTGGGAGTTTCATAGTTCTTTGTACGCGTGATTTAGTTGCTGGAGTAGGAGGAGGTGAAGGGTGGGAGTTTTGTAATTCTTTGTACGTTTGATCAGGTCCCTGCTGAAGGAGGAGAAATATAGTAGTTTCGGATGTCTTTGGATGTCGTGATCCTGTCGCTGCCGAAGGAGGAGAGAGATGGGAGTTTCAGTGGCCTTTGTACACCGCGACCCCGTCACTGCCGATCCCATCACTACCTCATCACGTCTGTTCCTTTTCATTTTGACGAGATCGTATAACACTATTAATGGTGTTAAACAGGTGCTAGACGGTGTAAATTTTGAAGTTTGAGTGTGAGATATGTAATATTAGTAGTTTTGAGATAACATAAAAGATACATTAGGGCGACAGCGAGGGGATGAGCGGCGACTGGACAACAGGTGTGTGGGCTGGTCGGAGCTGGTGGCAGTAACTGACTCCACCGGAGGGGATTCCGGCAGCAGTGGGATGGTCTGGAGGAACTTAACGGTGCAGTGAAGGGTGGCTGTACAGCAGCCTGTAGCTGACTGGCAGCAGGGGATGTGAGGAAGTGGCCTACGGCAGCAAATGTGAAGGGACGGGGAGCTACGACAGCAGGTAGTGAGTGTGAGGGAGGAGGCTTTGATAGCAAGTGTGGGAGGGATGTGTTCTTCTGACAGGTGGTAGGGTAGAGTGAATTAAGGCAGCAGGTACGGGAATGGATATGGCGGCAGTAGGGGAAATGATATGGGGAAAGCAGGTTGGGGAAGTATATTTGAGGTTGGCGGCATGAAATCTGGGAAGAGGAAGGTGGGCATGTGGAAGAGCCACGAGCAGGTGAGGGGAGATGAGGAAGGATGACTATCCTTGGGAGTGAGTTACAGTCGGATCACCCCTCAAACTTTTGGAGACAATCACCACCTTGGGCCAGTTACAACCGGAGCACATCATCACCTTCGGATACAACCCTAGAAGGGAAAGCAGCCGCCGACGGCAAGCTTGACAGAATTTTCAAACACAATAATCTGAACTCTAAGCGAACAAAACCACACATATATAATAGTTAATAGATAAAATAGGAAGGGGAGGCTCTCTTTTTGGGCGGCAACAAGAAAAGAAAGGGGAGAAGGGCAGCAAATAAACTCGAGGATGGGGAGGCGTGGAATCTCCCGCTTTCTGCAGGCCGGCCGGCCTGTAGAAGGCTGGACCGGGATCTATCCTGGCCGGTTTAGCTCGCAATCCAGCAAGCCGGTTCAGCCCGCCTCTAAAGTCACGTGTCCAGCCACCAATGCCCCGCATCAACTACATTTGCATGGTTTTTCCTCTTTAGTTTGATATTTTTTACGTATGTGGATTGTCCTTGCTATATTGGGTTTTGTTCATAAATTTTCACAAATCTAGATTTCATCTCACTTGAGCCTTTGATGTCTGGTCAAATTCATCTGGTACTACTGTTATGTAGATCAGGTGCGCCATTCTGATCTATATTTATGTACTTAGTGAAATAAAAAAGAAGAATTCACTTTTTTGAAGCCATTTAAATGAAGAAGGCTTCAATTTGAAATGAAACACATCAAATTTGTGATTAGTTTTTTATGCTGGAGATTTAGTTGCATTAATGAGGATAGAGGCAGGGGTTTTCATATGCTCATTCTTTTGCCTCTTTTTATTAGTTTTGGCTTATCATCCATAGTAGAGGTGTCAATAAATGAGGCAATACAACACCTGACATTGTTCACATTGAAAAACTATTGCTCAGGTTTGGGTCTAAAATGTTGAGTTGTTTAATATTTAGTTCTGGTTTAGGTTGGCCTGAAAGATCCAAAATCACTAAAAAAATTAGCACATTTTATTTTTGGATCTAAAATGTAATCTCTTTAATTAGCCGGCAACTTTCCTTCGTCTCAATGGGTTGTGTTGACATAAAAATTATATGAACCATTAAATAAATGGTCTAGACGCGTTTGGTTCGAGTCAGTCGGGTTTATATCTTGTTGGATTCAAGTCAGACATTTTAACTTTTACAATAAATGGGTCATGGGTCTAGTTTAATTTTGGTCATACCTCAACCGTCATACTCCAAATTGATTCCCCTAGTTTGATAGTGCGGTTGATTGCCTCATTTTATGGCCTTAAAATGTAACCTACATCAATATCTGTACTCATAAATTAACGTGTTTGGGAGCGCTAAGGGGCCTTTGTTATGCCGAAACAGCATAAAGCAGCATCATAGAAGTAGGCATGCTAATTTCATGGTCCTATGGTATCCTATTTGGGACTTAAGCAGGTCATGTCGGGCTCAGATTTTTTATGGGCTCCCATCATAACTGCAAAGGTACTCATTCAATCTTGGAAGATATTCATGTGTGTTGTGAAAAAATTTAAACAATGTTTCCACATTACCTCATGTAGCTTAATGAAAGATGTGGATCATCTCCACAACACTGAGAAATGTATGTATGGTGTGATGCACTGGCCTTCACAACCACAATTTTGTAAACTTCTGGGGAACGAAACTCTGACTTTGATCATGTTGTGGACGATGCTACTCTACCTTGTCCACTTAAAATTATCAATTTTTATGTCATTGAATATTTTGATTCTCAAAAACAATTAAACTTGTGAAAGTTCTCTTGTGATTAATTGAAGATTTTTGGAACCTCTGATTGGGATCATTGATCGTAAAAATTATGTCAAAGTTTGTACTAAAATATTCGATTTACTTATAATACATAGGCAAATTAACTTTACCTTCATTGAATAGATACCGTGGATATAAGTCAAGTAAAAACCAGATAGCACCTGGTAGAGCAACGTGAGGATGGATGCCTTTGTAGGATAAGAAGACAGAATTTCAATTTCTGAAGTAGTTGCTTTAGATCCCAATTACCAAATGTGGTTCATTGACTTGCACGGTGCATCCAAAGACTTCGCAGCCCAACTTCTTGTTTTTTCTAGATGTTTATTGCATTTTTACAGTCCTTCAAAGCTATTTGTTTAAGATTCACTAAACAAAACACTTTTGGCCTTAGTTGTTTTTAGGATTGGGGTTTAAGTTCCACCTTGGGCTTTTCTTAACTGTAAGGTTGTTTGCCTCATTTATGGGATTCTCTAGGCTCAAAGTTGCAGATCTTTCTATTGGGGTGCTTTGCCCAGCAGTCACAAGATCGTCAAGCTCATAAGTTTAGTTGTGCCCCCTCTCTTTTATCCTTGGAATAACTGTATTAACTAGTTTTGAGAAATTAAATAAAAATTGTGATAACCGAAATTATATCCCAAATTTCAGATCACTCAGATTTCAATCAAAATAATTTTATAACATTCTACACGAAAAATCGATCAATTTAATATATAATACTATATGTAAATTTTGAATGAATTAAAATTATAAAAATAAGAAGTTATAAGTTTATTTAAACTTAATTAGATCTTATTTAAACCTCATCAATCCTACATTGTTGTTTCTAACCGCTTCTCTAGTCATTATATTCATTGGGTCGGTCGAGGAGGGATTCTAGAGCATTCGATTTTCCTCTTCTCCTCTCGATTTGCTCGCATGTCCGTCATCCCTATTCGATTAGCGGCTTGGCAGCGAAGGATCCTGCAAACCTTTACTCAGTTCTCACGACAATGGGCGAGCGGCCACCTGGTAAGCCACAAAGTTTCAAATCATATTTTCTCTCTATTAATTTCTTCTTCCCCCGAGAGTAGCGCTCAACTATTATAGCATTGCGAACCGAGTAGCCCGCACAGAGCTGCAAACGACATCTTAGGACTTTGGGGTGAAATCAGTGAGTACAAAATCCTATTTCATGCTATTAGAGACTTTCCTTTTCTTTCTCTTGCTTTCATTTTCAGTTTTGCCTCATTTTTCGTGCATTGTTTGTTTTCAATGGTCGTCGGAGACGCCGATCTTATGTCGGGAGTGTCGGGAGTGGAGTGCATGTTTCTGCAGGGGTTTTAAAACAAAATCAGTGAAGGTGAATGAAAGATTGAGAAGATAGGAAGAAGAGGCAAGAATTTTTGACAGCTTTGGAGATGCAGACTTGTGCTGAGAAGTCTATTTGATGTAAAAATGTTACTTTTGCATTAAATTATTTTATGAGCCGAAAATTTATAAAATCTTAATATATTTACATTTTTCAATTTGTTTACCTGAGGCGACAAGTTCGAGGCAAGCGTGTATAGAAGATCGTCGTAGGCGGCCCTGTAAATCCAGATAAATAATTCTATGCAAAATTAAGAAGAATAATTTGATTGAGGGAAATTGGTTGAAATTTAAAGTTCAATTTTGTTCTTTAAATTATATAAATCAACCGAAAAGTTATCCAACGACGAGCTAATTACCCTAGTCACAATTGAAGTGTGAGTAATTACCTTTTTAGTAATCGTCGACCACCTGATGATCCGATTAGGAGAGTAGATGTTTTAAATATAACTTATGTTAAGAAAGACAGGCAGACCTAGGAAAACTTGTGCTTATTGCATAAAAAAATAATCTAGAATTAAACGAAAATTTGATACTAAATAGGACGCAATGGAGAAAACGGATTCATGTAGCCGACCCCACTTAGTGGGATTAAGGCTTTGTTGTTGTTGTTGTTGTTTTTATTTCAAAATGTATATTGATTACTTATATGTTCAGTGAGATTTATATTTGGGTAGATTCTTCATATTGGTAGACGTGAAAATATGCATAAAAGATATGTATGTGAGGTATGATATGTATTGTAGATATGATGTGCATGATAGACATAATAGAAGAGATATACATGATAATTACAATAAAAAATGATATGCATGATATGAATAAGAGATATGCACGATATAGATATATGAATGATATGAGAGATGCATAATGATAGTTGTAGAATAGAGTACGAGTAAGTATGCATGTTGGTAGATTGCATAAAGGTGTCTCAAAATAGTATATGTATGAAGAATGAAATAACTTATATATGAATGCTTGTATGTGCATAGTCAGAGGGGTTAAACCCCTAACGGTACAGGGGACGTCAGTACCCGCGCGTGAAGTTTTTCTAGCGCTTCAGACAATTGTGATAGTTCACTAACCGCTGTGCCGACAAGTTAATATTGGCCAGGGGTCAGTAGACCAAAGTTTACCCCCCAAACAATTGTAATGTTTACATTACTAACTACCTTGTCGACAAAATAATATTGATCAATGGAAAGTAAGAGTCTTTCCACCTTAGACAATTGCGATGTGTAGATCGCTATCCGCTGTGCCGAAGGGGCAATACTGGTCATGGTTGTGTTAGTTTTGTTGACGGTGATCCTCATAGAGACAAATGTGTATGTAAAATATAAAGTGAAAATAAAGTTAAAATATATGCTTATAGAATATTAAATATTTTCATTTAGAAAAAGTCATTGATATATTCATTACCATATATTAGATTGCTTATAAAAAAATATGAAAGACCAACATATTATAAGATTTCTTATAGACTCACATGCATATTAAATTCTTTTCTTTGGATTACTGTAGTTTAGAAGTGTGATTACTCTTGGGTTATCTTTAGATAACTTACTATGTTGCTTTATTATTATTTTTAAGTTCTAAACATTTGAACATGATGAATAGAAGATGAACAAATATGTATAGAAGACAAGAACAATAAATGAAAATGTACAAATTTCTACTTGTTAATTTTAATTACTTTCTTTAATAGCTCCGTAATATATTATTTGAATGTTAAATTGTTAATCATAGACTTAGAATAACAGAGAATTAATTTTCACCATCGATCGTCCATTCCCATCTTGATTAACTCAAAATCCTGGGTCGGATCGTGACAATAACTTTGGGCCACTTCATCTATAGAGTCTTATGTCTTTTTTTAGGATTTCCCTTACACTTACTGTTGTGGTTCCTAAGTTGGGCCTTTATGCATTGGGAGCAGCCCTAGTCTCCACATGTGGCACAATTTCATTTTATAAGATCCTCAAGGTAAGCTCCCATTGAAGCTTTACTTACCTAGTATAAGGCAACCATTTATCAATAACCAAGTTAGATCTCTAAAGAAATTATTCTGTAAAGCTTGACGTTTCCAAACTATGTAAAACCTTATTTAAAAAAAAAATGGTACTCGAATTGACTAGTTTCAGTTTGCTGTTATAAAAGGGATGAAAGGGAGGTGTGTTGGGCGAGCAAGCATAGAGACATTGCAAGAGGGAGCTTAAATCGAGCGTAGGCCAAGGGTAGGTGAGCGACATACAAGCATGAGTGTCGCGAGCTGTGTGGGGGATGACAATGGAGGAAGAGACTAGGTGGAGCAAGTGTGAGGGCTAGTGACTAGGATTCAAATGTAAGAGATGGATTTGTGTGCGGACTTGATGGCTAGAGCTTTTTATTCTTATCCTCCCTTCAAGATTGAGGTAAGTTTTACTTATGTTTTCTTTGGTAATTATATAAACCCTGAAGTTTGTTTATATCCTAATATAAATTTTATTCAGATTTTGTGAAAGATTTAAAAATTAGTTAAGATAGTTTAATGTGTGTAGATGTAGACGAGTAAGATGAGAAATGGGGAGGAAATGAGAAGCAATAGACAAGCACTCAAGTTTTAAGATTTAACGGCGAGTTTCAAGTGAAGCATTAATGTAATAAATTAGGGAAGAATTTTTTTTCTTTCTTTTTATTTTGAAGTAAAATAAAGTTAGCATAAAGTTTTATTTTATTATACTAGATTTTTAATTTGTATTAAAAGATTTACATTATTAGAACATTTTTTATAAATCTTAAATAAAATTAAAAGATGATAATCTAATCATAATGATATGTATTTTTAATTTAAATATAGCAATACATTATACGTAAACTTGAAATTGAATAGGTATTTATTGATGATATTAAATTAGTTTGCAGGCATGTCTATAAATAAAAGCAAAAAGTAATTGAATAAGATTACATATTGGAGTGAATGAACAATCTAAGTAAATAATGAGGACAATTAGTAATAAAAATACATATAATATATAAAATAGTAATGACTATAACTATGGCATGAAAGTGACAATAGAAATAAAGTAATAGGATTCATATTAAATAATAAGAACAGAGTAAATGAAATTTAATGCAAGTTATTTATTTTTTATAAATTTCGTAAGATTAATATTCTTATAAAAATAATATGCTAATTCTAGAATTGAATTATTAGAATAATTAATTTAAATCATGTATTTAAATAAAAAATAACGACTGATTAAGCATAACTGAATAATGTAATTAAAATCTATTACTTAAATATTTTAAATGTTAGTATAGGCTTAAAATTAAAGGAAATAAATGCTACGGAGTAAGAAGACAAAAAAAAGTCACACATTGAGGTGGATAAGCATATTGTAGCTATAACAATAATGTTAGTCCTTAATAAAATGAATTAGATAATATTGTTACTTATTTAGATATATTAATGTTATTATTTAATAATTATTTATTTGTTTTTTTTTATATTGAAATGGATATCACATGGATCTCTTAATATTCTTAATTTTTTATCATATATACTAGTTGCTATTAAAAATTTATTATATGATTTGAAAATGTGAATGAAATGCTATTGATGAATTTTACCCTCTTATAATACTAGTTGGAGACGTTAAATTATTGCGCGCATGACATAAAAAAATAGTGGTATTTTAAATAATACACTTTAGATGGTGTTTTTGTGATGGATGCAATGTATAAAATAATATTGAGAAGGTATGATATTGTTCTCACTGTATAATAGAACATTTTAAAATCTTTCACGTATTTATTTTTAAATAAATAATTTACTAAATGATTATTAGAATGGCATATTAAATTTAAAAAACATGCATATTGTATTCTTAATTTATTTTTGTTGTTGTAATTTGGAAAGTATTATGTATGTATTGAGTTGTTGATAACTTACAATAATTTAAAATAATATATTAGGTAAAATACATTGTCTTAAAAATGACTGAAAGAAGAGATTGTTTATCATATACGTAGGGGTACACATATTATGTTAGTCATATACATTATGGTTGTGTGGTGCACATATTAGAATCACTTTACTTTTGATTTAATTTTAATTCTTTTTTCTAGTGGATCGTTCTATTTATTGGAAGTTACTAATATAGGAATTAAGTTGAATGGCTATTTTGAGTTAGCTTATGTTAGTATTTGAAATTTTCATTAGACTGTGTTTTTGTTTTGGTAACTTCAAGCTCCGTGGTTGGATTGTGACAAAATCTATAGACATTCTTTTGGATGACACCTAGGCTAGTGTACGTCATTAGTTTCTATTTTAGTTTCGGCTCTTAAATGCTTTAATTATCTATTTTTCTCATGTATGACTAACATTTCTGAGTTCCTATGTTGATCTTTGCTAGCTTATGACATAAATTCTAGTCTCCACTTTTGGGCTAGCATACTCCACAAGTTCTTGCCCTCAACTATTTAGTTTGGTTGAATATGACATTTACTGAAGTTGATCCTACTATAATCCATGCTGAAAATTTTTTTTTGAAACCAAATTTAAACTTGAAGCTCCCGCTCACGCTAACCCAGGTCTCGCTTTTAGAGGCAACTCATTGATACGATATGACATTGTGTGATCATCTTAGGATGAATGGGTCAAAATTTCTGGATAGTTAGGCAATCAAAATTTTGAAATAGATCGCAACAATACATGGAGTGTCTTAACAATGTGATGCTTTGCATCTATCCATTCTTTTTTGTGCCTTGGGGTGTTCTTCTTTCAAAGAGGGCTCAAGTTTGCTATTGTGGATAACTGAATTGACCATTCCCTTCATTGGATTCATGTTGTGCGCCTCTAAGCTAATCTAAATATGAATAAATTAAACCAAGCCTGTGAACCTTCAATGATAATATCTCAGTACTTTTGAACCACTGCTATTCATATTTATACCTTCCGGTCTTCTTGATCCCAGATTTTGTACTTAGATCATGTTTCATTTTTGTTTTGCCCCATTAGTGTAACTTCCCAAGAGGCCACTCATCCTAAAAGTGCTCTCTTATAAGCATGTTTAACTTTGGAGTTCTAATGAAATTCCACTATTACAATAAAATTCACCTCGGTGTTTAAGAGTTCAGCTTCATTCTACTTAAGTTGTTCACAATCTCCCCCACTTAAGTAATTAACGCCCTCATCAGTGCTCTATACCCAGAATCATTCAACATGCTGATAGAACTTTAGATGTGGCCCCTACAGTTTCAAGAGGTGGCTCATACCATATAGCACTTTGTCTTATCCAGGGTTCAAAAGGTGGCTCCCATGGCGTAGCACTTTGCTCTATATGACACTTAGTTCTCATCTTTCAGTTGGTGTTATACTCTGATACCATTTGTGACAGCCCGAACTCTCGCCCATGAGGTATTGCCTTCTTTGGCCTGATGGGCCTCACAGTTTTGCCCCATTGGTGTAACTTCTCAGGAGGTCACCCATTCTAGGAATGCTCCCATGTGAGCACACTTAACTTTATAGCTTTTGATGAAATTTCACCATTACACTGAAAAATGCCTCGATATTTAAGAGTTCAACTGCATTCTACTTAAGGGGTTTCAAATGAAATCCCATTGATACGTTAAATATTTGATTCATTTTTATTTTGTTTTTGTTTTGTATACACTACATGTAATTCATGTAAGGTTGTAGTAATTGTTCTGACTGTTCACAAAGTTTTGTGCTATTACTTGCAAAACTATGGCTATTTGTTATTATTACATGGTATAAGTTTTGTTATTAAGCTAGTGTAGTATTTTGTATTTGTTCGTAAGTGATTTTTTATCATTATGGTTTCTGCTTCCATTTTTGCTGCTGAATCAGGTTATTCCAGCTCTAGATTCCCATACTCCAATTTATGCTTCGTCATTCACAATGGAGGTACTACTAATGAAGCTCCACACTACCTGTGTGATATATACAGAACGTTATTGCTTTTTTTAATGTTTTGATTTTGATTAAAAAATGAAAACAAAAATCTTTTTTGTTTTCCAACAGCTCATCAAGAAGCGTTTGAAGGAGTTTGGAATTTTCATTCCATCCAGACTTAAGGTTTTTAAATGTAGGGATAAATTTCTGGCGGGACCATTTGAAGTGGAGCCACTCCGAGTAACTCATTCTATCCCAGATTGCTGTGGTTTAGTCCTCCGGTGCAAAGATGGTACAGTTTTTCATACCGGTGACTGGAAGGTAAAACTACAATATTAGTGGATCATCTATCAATAAAATATCATGTGGATGGATAATTAGGGAAATTTATCACAGATTGATGAATCTCCTTTGGATGGGAAAGTTTTTGATCGTGAAGCATTGGAGGAGCTTTCTAAAGAAGGAGTGACTTTAGTAAGTTTTAGCAATGTTGCATTCTTTACAGTTCTCCTTTTCTTTTCGATAGTAGAAAACTTCTTGTGAAATCTATGTTGCTTTTCTCTTTAATGTTGTTTCAACAGTACATCCATTGTATCTTCTGTTTGTTAAAATGAACTTTTAAAGTACTTTTAGCTAAAGCTTAGGGTTGCAAGGCAGTCTGATGGTTGAACGAAGAACTCGTTCTATCCAATGTCTGTGTGTTATGATGTGATTTATATGCTCTTGTAAAATTCAACTTTTGGCACTGCAGGAAAAAGCTATTTTACATATCTTTTTGGTATTTCATCAGCATGCCATTGACTATTGAATCAAGATTGGCTTACAGTTCAACGCCTCTTGTGAAACTTGTTAAGTTGAACATGTATCTGTGAAGCCGTTAATTTGGATAAGGCCTGATGGTTATGATCACGATGAGTTTTAATCCTGGATTTGTTTATGGCATAATCTTTATTTTAAGCTGTGTTCGGTAAACTAGTATTGAAGGGGTAACTCTTATAGGATCACTTCAAATCACTTACTGATTTGATCGGCCACGAGTAAAAAATTAAGTTTAAATGATGCCCTTTGCCATCCTTCTTTGCTGCTTGACTGATATTTGCCGATGCCGGTCTTTGAAACAAATTGGTGTTATTTTATGCCCTTGTGAAGTGCAAACTTTTATGTTTTTTAACAACCCGAAGAATTTGTTTGTCTTTCCTTCAGACAAATGAAAAAAGTTCAAGATTTATGTGGGTATGCGTCCTCATGTATGTTCAGTTGTGCACCACAGTTTTTTATTGCAGGGCATTTCTTCTATAGTTTGATGAAATTGATTGGACATGCCTAGTATTTTATCAATCTCTGTAAGATAGTGTGGAAATGATGATCAAGAAGGTTACATCTTTGTACATGGAGATTATGATACGCAATAATAAGCAAAGTTAAGATTAAAATTGACTTGCATATATCCTATTTTTACATATTCTTAATAAGATCAAGAAGAAATTTATAAAATTACACATTTTGTATTGATGAATTATATATATATATATATATATATATATATATATATATATATATATATATATATATATATGAAAAAAAAAAGAAAAAAAAAAGAAATAATATATATATATATATATATATATATATAACATTTTTCAAATATTGTGACTACTTGTATCTAGTGGAGTTTGTTATGATATATTTTTGAGATAAATAATGGCCATTTGTAGGCATCTTATGTTAATCTGACTGACTGACTTCAATATTGCTGCAATATCTTGATGAAGTTCTTATCAATCTTTCAATTTCATTAAGCCGAATTTTGTACCTTACTATGCTATGCATTGCATGTTGAGAACCAAGTTAGAAAAGTAAACTACTTATTGTGAACTTACCAGATGATGAGCGACTCAACTAATGTCCTTTCCCCTGGAAGAACTTTAAGTGAAGCTGTTGTTGCAGAATCATTGTTAAGGCATATTTCATCTGTTAAAGGAAGAGTTATAACGACACAGTTTGCGTCTAATATACATCGTATTGGTAGTGTGAAAGCTGCTGCTGATTTAACTGGGAGAAAATTGGTAAGCTTCTTTGCATGTTTTGGTCATGTAATTAGTTTTCTTTTAAATTGACACAGTCGCTTTGTGTTCATGCGTGCTACAGGTATTTGTGGGCATGTCCTTGAGGACTTATTTAGATGCTGCTTTTAAGGATGGAAAGGCTCCAATGGATCCTTCAACTTTAGTATGTTATGCATACTTTTATTATACTTTTGCGCAAGTTCATCGTAAAACTTAACACAAAATTTGAAAATTTTGTAAATTCTAGTTTCATTTTGAGGAAGTTGTTGTAAGCATTATATGGAAATCCCTTTTCTTTCCCTACTTTTCTCTGGAAACTCATTCGTTGTAAGCTTTTCGCTGATGATATCCTTCTTGTGGATAAGACTAGAGAAAAAGTTCAAAAAAACTTGAATTATGGAGGTCTATGTTGGAGTCTAAAGGCCTTCGTTTGAGTAAAACAAAAACTGAGTAAATGGAGTGTTGTCACGATCCGGCCCGGTGAGATTGGAATTACCAAGGCGAGAACTCACGGTCAGACGGTGGAAATGTATCTAATTTCATCACATGTGTAAAAATTCAATACACGAAAGAGTCGTTTTAGTTCATAAAACTTATACAATATATTGGTCATATTTAAACATTATTTACATTTATACAGAAAATAAACTAAACTACAATACGTATCAACTTGCGCTCCACCGTTTTTGTACACGTACTCCCTGGTGTTCATCTAGTCTAAAGCTGATTTTTATAAAAGTGCGATTACAATAAAAGTTGTGCAATGCAAGTAAGCAGTAAAGAAAGTAATTTTATTTTCTTTTATTTATTTAGATTACACTTTTAATAATTGTGAGTCACCATCTAAACTTGTACTTTATAAATTATGTTTAACTTTTTCAACCCACCATAAAAGTAGACAACATTTTCCTTATCCATTTCTATTTCGTGCATCAGTACATTGCATTCCCTGTCAGTACCATCTAGAAATGACTCACATATGTATGCATATATCATATTTTATTCATTTTTATCTTGCATTTAAACTTTAAAAGAAAACTTGCATTTAACATTTAAAAGTAAACTTGGATTTTTGTATTTTAAAAATAAAATCCGTGAAACAGTAAAAACATGTGTAAATCAACGAAACTATTGTAAAATAACAACACATTATCCACCTCAACATTGTCATCTGATATCATTTTTCTCAGGCCAGTCTAGTTCTTAGGTACACCTATAATAACAATTTAAATGTATCAACTTCTTGTTCAATGCTAACTTCTCTCCTATTGCTTTTTGATTTTTTTATCATTATTTTCATAATTTCTTTATTTCAATAGCTATTTATTTACCTATAAAAATATACATATAAATGAAGGAATTTTCAATTTAATTTTTACGTTTAAGCTTCTAAAATTTTCCTTTCTACATACCTACTTAATATCAGCTATCTATAAATTTTGGATTATTAATTTTCTTTTTTAACATTATTTAAAAAGGAAAATATTAATTGATTTTTGCAAATTTAACTTTATACCTGAAGTTTTCCTCTCCCTTTTTATGCTTTAGATTTCTTTCCAATCACCTAAATTTGTAAGAATCAATACTAGGATTTTTCTGAAAATTTATTGACTTGTTTAGGAATTACATTTTGTAAACTAATTTAAATCAATTACAATTGATAGCTTAAATAAATTTAATATTTTACCTTTTTAAGCCCTCTTTTTGCCCTAAATCATTCGAATCGAACATATGAGCTTTGATACAGCACTTCACGCATGCAGGAAGGATCCCACAAGCCTTCCTTTCCAAGCTCTCGATCGAGCTTCCTACATGCCGCAGGAGCTCTCCTTCCTCTTCTGCGGGGCGCACAATGGTTATAATCCCACCTCCTTCCTCTAGGAGCCACACAACAGCTAGGCAATAATGCCACCCTTTCCTTCTCAGTTTGCTCGGGGAAGCTTTCACACGGCTGAAGGATTGCCGATGGCAAAAGGGAAAGGCTTGGGTGAGCCGCTCGAGCACTCCATGTAGCCAAACAAGCTTCCTCTTCTTCTTCCTCCTTTCCTTTGCTGCTTGTGGCACTCGACTTACTCGCACACAAGCTCCCTTCCTGCAAGGAAAATGCCACACGAACTCACCCTCTCGTCTGGCTCGATTAAAGGTAACCTCCTCTCATTTCTTTTTCTTCTCCCTCTACTGTTGCTTCTTTGTCTTCCTTGATTTTTTCTTTTTTATTTTCTTCCTCTTTTCTCTCGCTCTTCTTGTGGTTTTTTCTCTCCCTCTCTTTGACTTCCCACTGTCACTCTCTCCGTTGGGTTCAAATGAAAGGAGAGGAGGAAAATCTTTGTCTTAACGCTTCCATAAGCAGTGCGATCTCGCTCGAAGGACACCCAGTAGGTGTCATAGCCAACAAAGTTATTTTATTTGTTTATTTATTACAAAATATAATTTTAGCCGTAGTAGCTCTAGTGGCAAAGTTATAACTATGAGTGATCAAATCATTAAAAGGTATGAATGTGTTAGATATCTCTGGTTTATTGTTCAAAGTGACAGTGAAATAAATGTGGATGTTATTAGTAGAATTCAAGTTGGTTGGCTGAAGCGAAGGAATGTTTTTAGGCATATTGTGTGATAGAAAAGTACCGCTTAGACTTAAAGGAAAATTCTATAAGACGGTGGTGAGACCTGCAATGCTCTATGGCGCAGGATGTTGGCCTTTAAAAGAGAAGCATACAACAAAGTTAAGTGTTGCCGGGATGAGAATACTTAGATAGATGACCGGCTTGACACTTAGAAACAAAATGAGAAATGAATATATTTGTGATAGGGTTGGTGTAGCTCCAGTGGAGGACAAAATTAGAGAGTCATCTTAGATGATTTGGTCACATTAAATGTCGAGCATCTGATGATCCGATTAGGAGACTTGATATTTTAGATTCAACTTGTGTTAAAAAAGGTAGAGGTAGACTTAGAATGATTTGGGCATATTGTATAAAAAATGATGTTAATTTATTTGAATTAAATGAAAATTTGACATTCGATAGGACGCAATGGAGAAAAATGATTCATGTAGCCAACCCCATTAGTGGGATAAAGTCTTATAGTTGTTTTTGTTGTTGCTGTTGTATAAAAGCAAAATGGTAAGACATTGTTTAGGAACTAGGACTCGTCCTTATAAGAGGCCTATTAGTATGCCTTCTTGTATGTCATGCACTTAGGCCTATTTGGTTGTCCATAAATGCGAGGAAATGACGAGTACTAGTTCTCAAATTAGTAGTTGAGGAAATCATTTCTAAAAATGTTGTTTTATTCTAACAGCCAAACAAAGCTTCCTATTTTCTGTTTTTTGGTTGGATGGGAGAAGTACCGAATAAATCCAATAAAATTAATATATTTATAGACATGCATGTTTAAAGCCACATTTACATAACAACTATGTAATAATATTTTAAGATAAATTATACATTATTAATAATTTATATAATTTTTTATTTTTTATTATACATATTAGATCATTATAAATTAATAATAGACCATCCAATATGATATATATTACAAATTTCAATGTCTGTTATTTGGCTTAATTAATTATGCATTGATTAGTGTCATTGTGTATATAATAACACATATACAATACATTTTATGGTAAACTAATATGTTTGTGAGTATGAACATGTGTATTTGTACGTGTGCAAGCAACACTAAAATTTTAAAAGTATAAAAATGTTATGACCAACGTTTTTGGAAAGTGTGAATGTGAAAAGCCACCAGTCACTTCCCAAGGGGAAAGTCGCTTCCCTTTCCTCGCAAACCAAAAGACAGCTGCTGAAGCCATTGTCTTCCAATTTCTATTTCATTTCACACTTTTAACATTAAAAAAACAAGCCCTTGGTGCTCTCATAAAATTTTAAGCAGGTCAAGGTACCCGATGTTTCGTATCATTTCTCTTGCAAATCTTTTTATTATATTTTATTTATTCAATTTCTAAAACTATTATGTAGATAAGTAACTGGTGTAATGATTTGTAGGTGAAAGTGGAGGACATTGATGCCTATCCACCTAATGGTTTATTAATTGTTACAACTGGCTCTCAAGTAAGATGACATTCTTAATTACATAGCAAGAAAATTTGAGATTCTGCAGTCTTTATCTGCAATTGTATAGGCAGAGTTTCACCGTGCACAATATTGTGTCAGGCAGAACCACGAGCTGCTCTAAATCTAGCATCCTTTGGAGGCAGTCATTCTCTTAAACTGACTAAGGAAGATGTAATTTTATATTCAGCTAAGGTATCCTTCAAATATCTTCTTCAATTTTTTTTTCCCATATAATGATTTGTCAAGATTTTGTGCCTTTATTTTTATAATTACACTTATATGCTGTAATGAAACTATGGAACATACCTGAGGTGCCGTTGTGCTGTAATTACTGTTGCACAAATAAACTGTTAGTATGCAAATGCGTTAGGATTTTACCATAAAAATTGTTTGGCAGCTAGATATATGGGTAGTTTGTATTAATCTGTATAACTTGGCTGGCATGGATTTAAAATATTGATGGGATAATGTAACCCTCAATTTTATTTTTGTAACCAGTTAATAAATAATCTTAAACGTCCAATCTACACCAACCGGCTGGAAGCAATGACTAAGTACTAGTTGGGAATAACAATCTAAAAACACATCAACAAGGGTTGGATGATTGCAACTTGTCATTAGAAAATTAGAAGTTCAGTTGGTTGTTCTCAAACAGACATCTGATACATTCAGTGAAAGAGAATAGGGGAGCTGATATTCGTGGTTGCTTTTATTTCCATTAGTCTGTAGTATATGATAATCAGAGGGATAAGCTGCTGCAATGACAATATGAAAGGTTTGAAGAATAGTATGAATGATAAGGAAAGCATCACAAGAGGAGAGCATGTTTTCTGTTTCATTTTTATATAATACAATCAACAAGAATATTATCTAATTGTATCATTTAAAGCACTACAATATTAATATCCTTTTCCAACTCACGAACATACAATCATTTTATGCATTGTACCTTAGCATTATCAACTATGATGTAAGTAGATGAATTTCATTGATCAACATGTAAATGTAAGCATTTAATATAATTCATTTTACTTGCATTCTCTTCACCACTCAATATCCTATCTAATATACTGCAAGCTTGTGAAAAAACCTGTGGTATTCATTTCAGTATGATTAATATTTTCAAAATTAGCGATAAATCATAAGTAATTTGTAATAAAGTTTGATTGGATTAAGGAAAGGGAAGTACCAACCTTAATCTCAACTGACTTGTTTTGTCAAATAGTCTTCAATATTGCTTCCTTCCGCTTAAATCATTTGATACATTTAAGATTTTCACATCAGACTTTATAAAAGTATATCATATATTTATTACTTTTCTCTCTTACTATTGAACAATATTTATTATTGTGGTGCGGGGCTAGACCGGTTGGCTGATTCAATGGGCGGGAACTACTGCCCCTTATCCCCCCTCTCATATCTCTCTAGCATTATATTTACGCTTCTTGTGTGTTTTAGGGTTTAGTTTTTGTTGATTTTTGATTTCTCTCTCCAAGCATCTCCCTTGCTACGACTTGTATCCGAAAATAGATGGTGCTTAAGTTGTTTGTCGCTCCGAGGTGATGACTATCTCTATGATTCCTCATTGTATTCCTTCTTCCTGGCTCGCTGACCTTCAACCGACAACCTTCCAGTGCCCTTCCAGTCGCCCAGACTTTGCCTTTAACTCCTCTGACACCTTTTCAAACCTTGTCGTAATCCCTCCCAAATCTTCAACCCTTGTCGCAAACCCCTCTAACCCCTCAAGACCTTAGTGTAATCCCTCATAGGCCTTCCACCCTAGTCGAAAACCTCTCAGACCTTTTCCAGATCTTCCACCCTCACCGCAACCTTCACCTGTTCCAACTGCTATAGCCACCCGTCTCAACACCTCCTACAAGTAGCGGTAGCCCCTCCACCATACCCAGCTGCTATTGATTACCATCTAACTCCTTCCATGCTGCCTCGCATCCCCTAACCGATCATCCCACTTGTTGTCCAACTGGTGTTCACCCATGTTGCTCTCACCCTAGACAACCGTTTGTGAGTTTAATGCTGTTTTGTTCCTGTTTCAAGGACATCTATTGTGATTCCTTTCAATTTTTAGCAATAATATTCGTGTTCCATTCTTTTTAGATTATTTTTGGTATCATTTGGTATCAGAGTTAGCCTAGTCTTAGTTTGTTCTAAGGTTTCCTAACATTCGCCTTAACCCCCCCCCCCCCACACACACACACACACTTTTTCTTTCTTATTCTCAACCACCCATTCCAAACCCAAACTCTAATTATTTTGCCACGAAAATACACATCAGAATCTACCCGTGATGAGATGCAGCGGGAGATCCATCAGCTTCAACAGAGAGCCTATGGAGATTGATGTTGGAACTCAGGGGTAATTCTGGAGAGTTGAAGAAGGGATTGTGTTACGACTCAACCTTGGGCTTGAAATTACCAAGATTGGAATGAGCGATCGGACAGTGGAAATAAATTATCTACTATTTTATTTCTATCACAAGTAGTTTAGTATTCAAATAAAGCCACTAAAGAAAGCAATTAAAATTAACAAGTATAAATTTGTACATTTTTGTTTGTTGTTCTTTTCATATATACATATTTGCTCATCTTCTATTCATTTTGGTCAAAGCTTAAAACTTAAATTAAAATTAAAGCAACATAATCACATTTTTAAACTACGGTAATCCAAGTAAAAAAATACAATATGCATGTTGAACTTTCATATCTCTATAAAAAATCTTCTAATATGCTAAAATTTCATATTTTATAAGAAATATTATATATTTTAATGTGTGTATCAATGGTCTTTTTCTAAATGAACATGCATTAATCTTCTTTATGCATTTATTTTAACTTTAGTTTTACTTTATACTCATGACACATGTTTCTATCTCTGTGACGATCACCATCAACAAAACTTTACACCCTTGGTCGATATTCTCCAATTGGCTCTCATCAGCTAGCAGTTAGTAATCTAAACATCGCAATTGTCTAGGGTGAAAAGACCCTTACCTGCTCCTGACCGATAGTATCCACTCGACACAATGGTTAACAATGTAAACATCATAATTGTCTGAGGAGATAAACTCTAGTTTACTCTCCTCTATTCGATGTTATCACGTCGGCACATCGGTTAGTGATTTAACAATCATAATTGTCTAAGGTGGTAGAAAAACTCTACGCTCGCCGGTACACTGGCGTTCTCTATCTGTACTATAAGGGGTTGAAATTCCCTCTGAACATGGATATATAAGCTTTCATATTTAAGTTATTTCATTCTTTATAACATATATTATTCTTATAACATAAATTATTTTGAGATAATTTTATGCATTTACTAACATGCATATTTACTCTGATATCGAACTATTTATCTTACATAACTCTTATATCATGCATGTCTCTATATTATGCATATCTCTTATATCATGCATGTCATTTTTCATCATGTTTATTATGCGTATCTTTCCTATCATGCATTTCTTGCAGATCATGTATATCATACATATTATGCATCTCATACACATCTTTCATGCATATAAAAATATCTTTTTTTTCATGCATATTTTTCTAATCTACCAATATGAAGAATCTAACTAAACTAGTGCATACATAGAGTCAAACATACAATCTGAAATAAAGAAATTTTTTAAGTTTAGAAATGTAATTACTTATCTCGGTTGTCATGCTAAAATCTTAATCTTCGGTAGCTAGCTGAAGGTTTTGTGACTTTGATGTTGAGCTTAATAATCTATGAAAAATAATGTTAAACTTTAAGATTCAAGTGATTTCCAATATATTGAATTATTCTTCTTAAATTAGCATGGAATTATGTTACCTGAAATTTACAAAGTTGTCCTATGACGATCTTCTACAAGCTTGCCTTGAACTTGTTACTTTAGATAAACAACTTGAAATATGTAAATATTTTAGGATTTTATAAATTTCAAGCTCAAAAAGTAATTTAACCCAAAATAATAACATTCTTATCTTAAATAGGTTTCTCGAAATAAATCCGTCTTTCAGAAGCTGTTAAATATCTTCTCTCTTCCTAAAACTTCCAATCTCCTTTCCTCTTTTGTTGATTTCATGCTAAATTGTTGACAGAAACTTACTAACCACTTACAACACTTCCAACACAAGTTCAACGCCCCATTGGAAACGAATAATGCTCGAAAAATCGGGCAAATTGCAAAATGGAAGCATGAGTGAGGAAAGGAAAGTCTCACATATCTTTAAAATTAGTTTTGTACCTTACGATTACACCCTTGGAGTCAAAATTATGAGTTGTGATTCCCTAGTATGCCGCTTGACCCTTTTTGTTCGCGGCTGCTACAGTGGCCTGAGCAGAAGACTCGCAGGATCTCGTCTGCTGAGCGAAAATGAGAAAAGGAGGGATGAACTTGCGACGAAAGCGGGTAAGGGAAGGGGGAAATCGGGAGGGCAGGAATTTTGAAGGCTATGGATGGACCCCTTGATGCATAAATCAAATGGTAAGCCAGTTGGGTAAAGTAACCGGGATTATAGAGAGGTTAATTAAGTTTTAATTAAACTTATAACTTCTGATTTTTATATTTTTCAATCCATTCATAATTTCTATAATAGTGTTTAATATCGAATTGGTCGATTTGACACTTAGAATTTCATAAAATTAATTCGATTGAAATTTATGGGGTGCGAAAATTGAGGTACATATTAAGTTACTAAAAAATTTATCTGATTTCTCAAAATGGGTTATTAAAGATAGGGACGAGGATTTGAATCCTTTCCATGAGGAAGGTGCGGTGATGGGAAATGCAGGGCTTGTTGCTTCGGGATTCAGTATCAGAGGAGGCTGAGGGAGCAGTCACATATGGAGACACAAGGATTTCCACATCAAGGTGGATCCCGGAGTTCGATGAAGGTATGGATATAGATGATTTTATCGACTAACTGCAGTCTATTGAGCGAATCTTCAAATATAAAGGAAGTGTCACAAGATAAACGGGTAAAATTAGTAGTCATCAACTTGAAGAAGAGTTCCTCCTTGTGGTGGAAATCTTATAGAGACAGAGGAAGAAGGGAGGCAGTGATAAGATTATCAAGTGAGAAAAGATGAAGAAAAAATACAAAGAAAATATCTTTCATCTCAATACTGCTAGAACATGTTTTTGAGTCTCTGCCACTTATAGTAGAGTGACCTATTAGGGGAGCAGTTCACGACACAGTTCGATAAGTTGCAGATAAATTATGAGTTGGTAACATAGCCCGTCACAAAAGGGGGTGGGCCTGAAGCCCACAATTAGCAATATTGTGCTGTTGTAGCTCCAATGGTCACAGGGGGTTGTCTAAATCTTCGCTTTTTGAAGGTGGAAATGCAATGGAAACAGAGCAAGCAACAATCCTCATTAGACAACTGTCCTCACTCAGGCAGTTAGTTACAACTACATCTACAGAGACCAACAAGGGCACCTCTGGAGAAGTTGGCGCGATATAGGAGAGTGATAAGATAGATCTGAGTAGAATGGAATTAAAAAAGGTAGCTTGCCTAGTACATCCCATGCCGGGAGGTGTTTCAAATGCCACGACTACGAACACTTAGCCTTAAGCTGTGCCACAAGTCGAGTTGTTTCATTCATAGATCAAGGCGTCGTCAAGAAGGTGGAGGATGAGGAATAAGAGTATAGTCCATAGGAATAACTTCAGCTCCAGGGTGATAAGGGAGAAAGGCTAGTCATATGGAGAATTTTGCAGTCAGAGCCGGAGAGAGATCAGTTATGGTCGAGTACACTATCCTTATCCCAAAGTGTACTTTAAAGGGCAAAGTGTGTAGTTTGATTATCGACGGACCACGTCAATGTTGAAGAAATTGAGATTGGCCACACAGAAACATCCTCGATCATATTCCCTTATCTGGTTGAAGTGGGGAATTGAGGTATGCTTAGATTAGCAGTCCTTGGTTGAATAGTCAATTGGGGATCAATTAACAAAGCGAGGCGTGACATGGTTTTGATGGATGCGTGTCATTTTCTGTTGGAGGAGGCTTTGGCAGTTCGATCACAAGACTCAACACGATGGCTTCAATAACACTTACTCTTTTAAAAAGGATGGGAGATGCATCATATTGTTAGTTATTAAGGATGCGAGAGGCTTAGAAAACATTGAGGAGAGTGAAATGCCAGTATTGCTACAGTCATTGCTACTTGGCTTCCACTATGTGATGATCGATAATCTTCCCAAGGGATTATCACAATTGAGAGACATTCGACACGCCGTAGATCTCATACCCAGATCAATGTTGTCAAACCAATCTGTCTACAGATTGAGACCTATAGAGTACGAGGGGTTGCAGCGATTGGTAAAAAATCTCATTGCAAGAGGGTTAGTCAAAGAGAGTACGAGTCTGTGTGCTTTACCCGCCCTAATGGTACCCAGTAAAGACGGGTTTTGGCGGGTGTGCATTAACAATAGAGCCATCAATAAGATTAATATCAAGTATCTGTTCCCCATACCTTGCCTGCACGATCTTGAATCAGTTGCATGGAGCCATCCTATTTTCCAAGATCAACTTACACATTGGGTATCACTAGATCCGGATGAGGCTAGGGGCCGAGTGGAAGACCGCTTTCAAGACACATGATGGTTTATACGAATGAATAGCTATGACCTTCGGTGTCAAACGCGCCCAACACTTTTAAGAGGTTGATGAATCAGGTATTCCAAGAACACATTGAGAAATTTGTGATGGTATACTTTGACGAAATTCTGGTATACTGTTGATTCGAGGAGCACTTACAACACCTAAGGGCTGTATTCAAGTTGTTGCTAGCAATAAAGCTACATGCCCATCCAAAGAGGTGCTCTTTATGTCTGTCTAGATATGCTTTTTGGTTATATCGTGCAGACATTTAGATTAATTCTACAAAGATCGAGGTCATTGTGAGAGTCTTTCATCGATTTGAGACAGTTTCTAGGACTAGCGTCATTTTATAAATGATTCTTTAGGAGCCTTTGTACCATCACTGCTTCTTTGACAAGAGTATTTGAAGGGATAGAAATTCTAGTGAACATATGCATCTCAAAATAGTTTCAATGCATAGAAGGAAAAGGTGACCCAAGCTCCAATCTTGGCATTTTCAGATTTCAATCAGTTGTTTGGGGTATATTATGATGCATCCTACGTGGGAATAGGAGCAGTGTTACGCTAAGGATGTTGTCCATTGCCTTCTTCAGTGAAAAGCAAAATGAGTCTAGGAGAAAATATTTGACGCACAACATGGAGTTTTATGATATTGTAAGAGTTTTTTAGCACTGCAGCCATTACTTACTGACGAGAGAGTTCACGTTGTTCATTGAGCATATCTCGGGACTTAATCAGAAAATCTTTAACAACCAGAGCATATTGAAAGGCCGACATGCAACTTGGGTGGAGTTTTAGCTTCATTCCAATTCGTGCTTAAGCACAAGGCAGGGAATCAATACCGCGTAGCAGATGCACTGATCTGCGTTACTTGTTGATCACTGCAATGCAGGCCGCCCGAGTCATAAGCGTTGAGGTAGTAAGGAGCTATACGAGACAGACGAATATTTTAGGAAAATCTTTGAGCAGTGTTAGAAGAAACCTATCGGAAAATACTACATGGCTAATGATTACTTGTTCTACTAGAGTAAGTTGTGCATTTCTAGATGTTCGCTGAGGGAGTCCATTGTTCAGGAAAGCCACAATAGAGGAATTGTGAGGAATTTTGGCAGGGATAAGGCTCTTGCACTCGTGAGTGAAAACTTCATTTGGCCCTAACTAGTGAGAGATGTGGAGCGGCACATCAAGCAATGCTGAATTTATCATGTGGCAAAAACCAAGGGACATAATACATGACTATACACCCTATTACCGGTACCAGAGGCACCGTAGAAGAAATTTGGCATGAATTTTGTGGTGTTTTTTCTAACAACACAACGAAACAAGGACTCAGTCATGGTCATGTTAGATTGATTCTCGAAGATAGCATATTTCGTACCTTGCTACCGAACATCGGAAACATCGCATGTCGCAAACTTGTATTTCAGGGACAGTGTGAGGTTGCATGGGATATCCATGAACATCATTTCATACAAGGATGGCAAGTTCTTGAGTCATTTCTCGAGGACACAATGGGAAAATTTAGGCACTAAGTTTCAATTCAGTTTCACAGCTCATCCATAGACAGACTGTCAGACGCAAGTAGTGAACAGGCTCTTTGGAAATCTCTTCGAGATGTTTTGTTGGGAAGAATATCAAGTAGTG
Source organism: Papilionanthe hookeriana x Papilionanthe teres (assembly GCA_022702705.1). NCBI lineage: Eukaryota > Viridiplantae > Streptophyta > Magnoliopsida > Asparagales > Orchidaceae > Papilionanthe > Papilionanthe hookeriana x Papilionanthe teres. The sequence continues at coordinate 131,646,184 of CM040422.1, read as the reverse complement.
GGATCTGATTCTAGTTCAAGCCGAGTTTGCTTACAATACTCTTGTGAGTAAAGACAACTAGATTCACCCTATTTGAGATTGTGTACGGACGCACCCAGCTCACTTTCCTTGAATTGGTATCCCTCCTACCAACACCAGAGATTAGTTTGATGAGGAATCGATGCACGGTATTCAGAAACTCCACGAGGTGGTCGGAAAAGAGTTCACTAAGCAGAATCAGAAGTATTAGGCATAGCCGCATAGGCGAACAACACAAAAAAAGGCGACCGTTAAAGGAGACCTAATGTGAATCCACCTGAAGAAAGAGAAATTCCCAGTAGGAGCATTCGGAAAACTCAAGCCCAGAGCAAACGTGCCTTTCAAAATACTTAGAAAGATGAATGATAATGCCTAGAAGATCTGCATGCCAGAGGACTACAATTTTTCAGCCACGTTCAATGTCGCAAACTTGACACCGTACTACGAAAACGTAAAATCTTCGACGGATGAAGTCGATGATCCCCCAATCCTGGGAGGCTGGTGTCGCGGCTTAACTGAACCGACTCAACCAATTCAGCAAGGGTGTCGGTCCAGTAGGGGGCTAGACCGGCTGACTGATTCAATGGGTGTGAACTACCTCCTCTTTTCCCACCTCTTCTATTCTCTCTAGCATTATATGTATGTTGGTTGTGTGTTTTGGGGTTTATTTTTTGCTGATTTCTGATTTTTTATTTCTAATTGATGGTTTCTACCTCCAGGTGTCACCTTGCTAGGGATGTATCTGAGGTCAAGTGGTGCTCTGGTTGTATCTCTTTCTGATGCGGTGACTATCTCCACGATTTCTCACCATATTCCTTCTCCCGGACTCACTGACCTTCAGTCAAGAACCTCCAGCATCCTTCCAGCCGCCCAGGCCTTGCTGCTAACTTCTTTGGCCCCCTTTCATACCTTGTTGTAATCCTTCCCAGACCTTCCACCCCTCTTCACAAGACCTTTCACCCTTGCCACAACTTTATCCACCTCTTCCGGATGTTGCAGCCACCCATCCCAACCCCTCCAACAAGCAGTCATAGCCTCTTCGGCATACATAGCTGCTGTCTATACCCCTCTAACTCTCTCTCTGCTGCTGTGCCATCCCTTAATCAATCATCCCACTTGTTGTCCAACTTGTGTTCACCAGTCACTCTCACCCTAGGCGGCTGTTTCTCTGTTTAGTTTAATAAATCTAATCTTAGTGTATCTTCCTAATTGTATTTCTAATTTGTTGGCATTTTTCATTGTTGTGTTATATAATAATATAATCTATTTAGTTAACTTATTTTGTAACTTTATATATATATTTATATGAAGACTTGTTACTTGTATAACTCCCATTTAAATAAAATAGTAATTGAATAATAATTAAATTTTCAGATTTCATTATATAAAAATTTGTATTTGTTTTGTATTGCTCATACAAAATCCTATCAAAATTCCTTGAATTAAAATAAGTAATTCTAGGTTTTCTCAATAAAATATCAAAATCAAAATTTTTATACGGGAAAATCTTACACTTGAAGCCTGTAAAGATTCTGATTATGCAGGACATATGGTTGATACAAGGTCAACTTTCAAATATTGCATATTCTTCAAAGATAATTTGTGTTGGAGAAGTAAAAAAGTGAAGTATAATGGTAATATTTAATGTAAAAAGCTTCATTTAGATCTGTGACGGATTTATGAACTTTTATGGCTGAAAAATACCTTGGAAGATTTTAGAGGTTCAATAGAAAAGTTATATGAGGCTTTATTATTTCAATAAGTTAATCATCAATTTCACACATAGTTGCATGCAAAATAACCAAACAAAACATATTGAGGTGATGGCCATTTTATGAAAGAGAAGCTACGCAGTGGTCTAATATTACTCCATTCATTGCTATAGATGGGTAACTTAAAACAATCTCTCCAAAGGACAATCAAGGATAATATTTTAATAACTGACATGCAAGCTTAGATTGGACAATATCTATTGATTTGCTTCGAGAAGGAGTGCGGAAAAATCAATCCACATATCCATCAGTTAAAATTCCTTTAAGTTTGTCTTTGCCTCTATCAATATTCCAGCTTAGTAGTTCTCCGTCTTATTCACTTTCATATCCTCTCAGTGATCAGTGGGATTATTTTACACCTCACCTATACATGGACTTTCATAATTAAAATTGATTTTATATTTATTTTTGCTTCATTATCATTGTATATTTCCTACTAGAGATTTCTATATATTTGTATGAATTCTTCACAAAATGATAAAATGATCACTTATTAAATTCTCTCCAATTCTTGTCAAATTTTATTAGTCCATAAATCAAGTTCTTCATTAAAAAAAAAAAGTGTATAAAATGTGAGCTAATAGAAGATAAAATCGCCAGTATGACCTTAAGCTTCTTTTAGTTAGCAAGCATGCATAATGAGGGTGTGGAGAAAATGCTTTGAAAGAAAGTTGAATGGTGATTTTCTTGTTTTCTTCAATATACCAAAGCTCAACGTAAGCGATGCGGCTACCTTACTGATTTTTTACTTTTATCTTGGATACTGACAGAAATTTAAAGCGGATGCTGACATTTCATTTTCTAAACCTTAGCTATTCTTGTTCTTCTGAAGCCATGATATGATTCAAGTATGATTTGTTCATTTTATTTTCCCTTTTCAATGTAAATATAGGTTATCCCTGGAAATGAAACTCGAGTCATGAAGATGTTAAACCGCATCTCAGAACTTGGCCCCACCGTTTTAATGGGTAAAAATGAACTATTACATACATCTGGACATGGCTATCGTGAAGAATTAGTAAGTTCCATGCAGGCCAATAAGAGCCGCTTCTGAGCTCGTTTAATGCATTTCTCGTCATTCACTGCAAAATTTATTGCTGCTAACATTGTCAAATTAATTCCCTTCAATGTCAATTCAATGTCAATGCGATCGTCTTATGTGGATGACTCTAATATTAGCTTCCTTCTAAATTATTTAGGAGGAAGTTCTCAGGATTGTGAAGCCCCAACATTTTCTTCCTATTCATGGGGAGCTTTTATTTCTTAAGGAACATGAATTAGTTGGAAAATCAACCGGCATCAAGCACACTGCAGTAAGTTGGTGCTTTGACCGACAATTTCTCTACAATTTGTGCATTCTTAGTGCAAGTTGACAGTCAGGAATATTTTAAATGCTATGTTTATGTGGTTAGCATGCATTAGTTGCGATTAACATATAAAAGAACTATGGGATGAATGAAATGTTTTATTTTTTAGCTAATGAATAAGTTTTCTTATTTCTGTATTTTTATATATATTATCATCTTTCAATGGTAATTTTGCAAATTAGATTAAATTTTCTATTGTGTATGTTATAAATGCTAGATGTTAATAGTTTCACTGCATTCCAAGTACAGGATTGGAAAAGAGAGGCTGCAGGCCTTACTTTATTGAAGCTTTTGATATCTTGATGCCGGAGCTAATTTTTAAAGATTCAAAATGGAGAAATAAAAGAGAATTGAATGAGAAGATATTTTATTCCATTGATCTACTGAATAGGGATTATGGATTTTCTTGAAATTCATAATAATGCGGAATATTTTTATTGTTATGAAAGGGGGTATAAATAACCCTTACATGAATCATAGAATAGAAAAGACAATAAAAAAATAATAACAAGAAAGAAAAGATATAACACCGAGTATCTCCAATTAATCAATCCATGTTAATTCTTTGGAGATAAAAAGGAAATAACATAAAATAAGAAAGCCTAAAATAGAAAATGAAATAAATCCAATCCAAGAAATGAATCTAAAATAGGAAAGGAAATAAATCTAATCCTCATAACATCTAACAGGAATAAAGTATTTCCTAATATAACTCTAACACTCTCCCTCAAGTTGAAACATAGTTGAAAATCATGTTTAATTTGGATTTGAAAACATCAAACGATGGGCGAGGAAGATCTTGTGAAGTAGAACTTGAAGTCTGCATCCCATACTGAGGTTGTCTTTGACTACAATTTATGCAGTGTCTATGGGTAGGCGGAAGGCTCCTACAAGTAATGTTGCAAGGGAGTTTACAAGGAAGTAGACAACCTGCAGAAAAAGTTGACTTCTAATTGACTGCGGTTGTCTTTGACTATAGTTGTTATAGTGTCTGTAGATAGGCAGAAGACTCCTACATATAATATTGCAGGGGAGTTTGTAGGGAAGTAGACAATCTTCAGAAAAACCTGCAGGGTATGACCTACTAAAAAAAGGAAAAACACTGGAGGTAGGCTTGCCACAGGAAAAAACTTCAGAGGAGGGCCTGTTGCAGTAAAACACTTCGGAGGAGTGCCTGATGCAGGAAAAGGATCCGGAGGAAAATCTATTGTAGGAAAAGGTTCTGGTCGGCAAAAAAAAAAAGAGAAAGACTTGCATAGACTTTTTTTGGCAGTAGGGAAAAAACCAACGGAGAAGGGCATGTAGGCAAGCTGTTGGAATTCCATTCAAGAATACATCTAGGTTCGCCTCTGTAATAACCTTCAAGTTGTTTTGAAAACAAGCTAAAGTTGAACTCCTCTGTAACAAGCTTCCCTTCGTTTGCACAATCCATGTATGTGAAATGGCGGAGAATGCCACAGTGGTCGCTGTCGGAATTTGCAGCTGGCAGGAATTTGTGGCTGGCATGAAGGTGCCAGTAATTTATGTAGGGAAGACTTCCATTTGACAAAGATGATTTCCGACTGTTAGGGACCTGCAGGGAGAGATCTGACAGGCTTGGGAGGAGTTCCAACCGGTTGTGGTGACGAAAATGTCGGCCTCAAACACGACATTTTCGAGTGTGATAATAGTAAGGCCTTCCATGAGGGCCTAAAGGGCGCATATTGAGTCGATCGCAGTGAAGCGCCAAATTTATTTAGTTAGGCAACACAACCCTTGTCTACATTGTCATAGTCACAGACAAAGGTTACCTTGTCGGTGATCATGACATCGATGGCTCGCATTAAACCATCTGGGAGAAAGTGGTGGAACCATATAGTTTATCGAACTTGCTCTTCGTAACCGAGTCATTGAATGTTGATGACAGGGAAAAGAAGCATCCCACTGTACTGCTTCTGCTACAACATCTTCACTCCAATGGTATTCTCCTCAGAGACACCAACTAGCCTCTCCTTCATCTTCTGGTACTTATTCAGATTGGCGCTTAAGCTATCCCTGATGAACCCAAGCACTATCTGGAATTTGGTGTTATCCGTAGAAACCAGATATGGACTCGTACTCCTCAACCTTAACTCCCTCATGGATAAAAAGTGTCGCATCACCGCCGCTGTCGAGAATGAGATCTGGGCCTCCACCGGCGCCCCATTCTAGGTAGCGCTCCGTGCACCACCAATACTCCTGGAGGGTCTCTCCCTTCCAAGCAAGAACTACGACGGAATTGCGAGCGATTGCGGCAACAGCGTAGTCCTTGAAATAGGCATGTTGCAGCATGGTACTAGATGAAGAAAATGTTGTAGAACACTATCATACCTCGACACCGAGGACGGTTAGGGTTTCAATTAGGACAGTGGTCTAGATTGTCATATGGAGAGAACTAGAGATACGCGAGCCTTTGAACGGCTGAGAGGGGCCAAACTCAGCGACATGCCATGAGGCCTGACATCTCAACCTCTGTAAGCTCGATCTCGAGTCGGCCAAAATCGGCCTTGGATAAGTCTTTAGCTCTGACTTGCGCCCAGAAGTGGTCTTCTCCACGAGAAGAGCCATAACAATGAAAGAGAAGTAGAACAGGAAATTGTTGCCTTCTGCTGTGAATGGCACCGAGATCTAGTGAGCGAGGAGGACAGGATCTTTTCCTGCGGCGAGAGCCTGCAGGCAGCTTGCACAAAGAGAAAGCGTCCCTCCCTCCCTTTCTGCAAGGAGAATGGCAGGAAGGGAGTCCAACTGCTCTAGAGGTAGGGAATTTGTCTATGATACTATGTTGAAATTCAGAAATAATGCATAATATTTTTATCGATATAAAAGTGGATAGAATAGAAAAGACAATAAAAAATAAATAACACGAAAGGAAAGATATAACACCCAAAGTCTCAAATTAATCAATTCATATTAATTATTTGGAGGTAAAGGAAACAATATAAAATAAGAAAGTTTAAGATAGAAAAGAAAATAAATTCAATCCAAGAAAATAAATCTAAAATAGGAAATGAAATAGAGTTATATTAGTAAATAAATATGATCCTCTTAACTTCTAACAGAAATAAATTATTTTCTAATATAACTTCCAACAGATTTTTTATTGAAGGGCAACGTTCCTCTCCATTTATTATGGCAAATCAAATCTTTCAAAACATGTATCAAGTAAATTTAGGGTAACGTGGAATCTAGTGACAACCCACTCAAGCTCGCTGGTAAATGTTTATAATTTCCAGCTTAAATTTTGGAAAGCGACTTGATGAGAATTTCTGCAATTTAGTGACGAGTTGGAGAATTTGAATATCTTCAATTTGTTGACCTGAGATACCCTTTTGTAATCGAGTCAACTCTATATGAAATGTTTAAGATTTTCCTTAATCTCAATTTCTCTAGTTAGGAATCTCTTTAATCTGCTCATTTCTTTTCAAATGTCTCCTATCAGAACCATTTCATCCACATAACCAATCAGAATAGTAGTTTTATCTGTATGTAATTTCTAACAATGGGAGTGTGATAAGCTGGACATTGTATAATGTTTGACCACTTCGATGAATATGTTGAATCAAGATCATGAGGATTTCTCAGTTATATACGCACCTTTTTAAGTTTTTCTAGCTTTCTTTAAGTCTAATTTGTTAAAGTGGCCAACCCAAATTAGCGAGAAAAGTATTCATACTGTGCAGTTTTTCTACAAGACCAAATGTCTCTTCATAGTGTACCATGAAGTTCTTTGTGAACTTTTTTACGACTTTGTTAGCTTTTTTGGGGACTTGAAGAACTCAACTATGAGCAAAAGCACAAATAGAACTATTTCTTTACACTCAAAACCTCAGTAAGTAAATTGAATTAAAATGGATCTTGAATGGTGAAATACGTTAATAGCAACCCCTATAATTTATGAAAAAGAAGTTGATTCCTCAAATGGTCAACAACATAAATTACAATGTGACAAGATTCTAACTCGTAAAACTTGCCATTGAATCCACAATATGTACGTGCAAGTAAGGCTCGCCAAGGTGAGCAAGGGAGTGGTGTGTGAAGGCTTTTGTAATATATGTATAAAACAAATGAATAATTAGTTAAAATAAATAGAGTCGGTTCAAACCAACCATCTCAACGGTTTCTTTTTAAGTATCGAGCATCTTTTTCGAGCCGGAGGGAAGAAATTAAGAGTGTGAATGGAAGACAATAAACGGGCGAGGTGAGGCGAGGTGAAGGAGAAGGTGGAAGAAGAAAGAGACAACACAAACCGTAGCCACATCTCAAGAAGGAGAATGTAAAAACGAAAGGAGGAAGTGCCTGCAGGCTCGGGAGGGAAACTTTGAGCGAGTGGAAACGATGTTGTAGGTGTGAAAGAGAGAAGTGACAAAGAATGGAAGATTGTGAGGAGTTTTGTTGAGTGCAAGAAGGGGCGTGAGATCGATTCGAGCTTGACTAGGGCAGGATCTGACAGCAAGGTGTGTGCTTGTGAGAGTAGTGCTTTCGCGCAGGAGCTAAGTTGGGTCTACGGGTTAAAGCTCGATGCAAATCGCTTGCACTAAAAGCAAACAATGGGGTTGAACCGAGCCGAAAACTTAAAGGATAGGGTTTTATTTTGAATTAAAGTTAAAGAAATTTTTTGTATTTAATTAAAAATTCTATTAATAATATTATGATTTGCATCAGACAGCTTGTTTGCGGATTTGAGCAGAAAGATAAGGGTGAACTGTAGCCGTGTGGTGTGGGAAAGAACTGAACTGAGCCTTTAAGGAGGAGGTAAAGGCTAGGGCTTTATGCTTTAAATTAAAGATTTTAATTTTTAATTGAAAGTTATTGTGTTAATATTAATTTTAAATAAGTTAATTTGAAATTAGCAAATATGAAAAAGTAAGCATAAGATATTCAAATAAGATATAATTGTAAATAATTTTATAATTTTGGTATAAGCTTGACTAGTATAATAAATAAGATTATATAACTAACAAGTATATGAATTTAGGTCTAATTTAATTATTTTCATTAATTTTATGAAATTTTTAAATGCAAGTTCTTTATAATGATTCAATGTTTATAAATTAGGAAGATTATATTTTTAGTAATCTAAAAGATAGATTTATTAGTTTGGTATTCGTATTAATCATAAAGGTTAGGTGTAGATGAAAATGTTTTCAAGTTTAAGATAAATATTAACTTTAGTTAGTTCTATTTTCATTCATAATAGAGTTTGATTATAGATTAATTGGAATGAAATTTTTTAATCCATTAACTTAATTATTAAATAGAGCAATGAATGCAAATACATATAAATAATAATAACAGGAGTAATAATTTAAAAATAATTCTATTAACAAAAAAATGTTTGAATCTTAAAAGTTTGCTTTTATATTCTATTTTTTATTAATATCAACATAAAAGAGTATCGTAACGCCAAGTTGGTTACCCGAAGATTCATAATCTGGCATGGCAACTGAAGTGAGTAATTATATCTCAAAATCATAAAGATTAGGTGTAGACAAAAATTTTTTTTAAGTTTAAGATAAATATTCACTTTGGTATAGTTCTACTTTCATTTATAATAGAGGTTAATTATAGATAAATTAGAATGAAAATTTAATCCATTAACTTAATTACTATAGAGAGAAAGGAATACAAGTACCTATAAATAATAATAATAACAGTAGCTATAATTGAAAATTAATTCTAATAACAAAAATTTGTTTGAATATTAAAAGTTTGTTTTTTTATTCTATTGGTTATAAATATCAACATAAAAGAGTATCGTGACGCTAAGATAGTTACCCGAAGATTCAAAATCTATCATGACAATTAAAGTGAGTAATTATATTTCTAAATTTTAGTAATATATTTTTTATTTTACTTTACATTATGATCTATACCATTGAGATTTAAATTACAACTATTCTTCATATTGTTATGTATGAAATATGCATGTTAACAATGATGCACAAATAGTTGCATATTAGTTTTCCTAGAAAGACATCAGACTATTAGATGATATTTTGATTATAGTTAAGATGTGTATTATTAGATTATTGCATGACCTTTAGATTATAATGAATGTGTATTTATTCAATGGTAGATAAATACAAAATGTCATAAGAAATAAAGTATATTTGGAATAATGAAATACAAATATTATATAGATGAATGTTTGTATGTGCACGCTAAAAGAAGTTTGCTCCTTGTAGTAATGGTTGGGGATGCCAATGTACTTGCGTATGTTGTTATTTTCCTGCCACCTCAGACAATTGTGAAATTTAGATCATTAATCGCTATGTCAACCGGAGAGTATCGACCAGGAGTGAGTAAACACTCTAACATCTCAGACAATCGTGTAATTTTTATCATGAATTATTGTCTTGATGGTAGAATATTAGTCTGGGGTGAGTATGTACATTTTCATTACAAACAATAGCAGATCTAGTCTACACCCTGTTGTGTCGACAGGTACGTATCGACAAGGGGTGCGTCATATTATATTTATATGTTGCTCCTGAGATGGATATGGAAGTTAAGAATATGATGCATGTTAAAGTTAAAAGATTAAATATTGAAATGTAAAGATAAAGTTGATGATGGTCAAATTCTAGATTATTTTTATTGAGCGCATGTCATAAATACATAGATTAAATTATTATATAATTTTCTACAATGAAATATGAAATACCAGTATAATTATTATTTTCTTTTCTTCGAATCACTGTAGTTTAGAAGTGTAATTGTTCCATTGAGTTATTTTAGAAGACTCAGTATGTTGTTTTAATATTTGTCAGATTTAAATTTTTAAATAAAATATGAATACTAGAAGAAAAAATATTTACAAAATGTGAGATCAGCAACCGGAAAGATAAATTTATTTGTTAATTAAATTTATTTCTTTGGTGGTCCTTTTTTTCTTTTTTTCCTTTGATCTCTTTTTCTTTTTTTTTTCATTTTTATCATTTGAATGTTGGATTTCATTCTTGTCGCATGCTTGGGGTTAAATTTCATGTTTCTTTCATGCAACAACCCGATTGATATGAGTATCCTTTCTCTCTAATTTTGACATTCCGGATTCAGCAGCATTTTTCATTTTGCCAAAATAGGCAACGTTTGCTGTGTTTCGCATGATGACATGTCCATTGTCCATTTTCGTTGTGTTTGATTGAATTGATTGTGAGGGGACGGAGTTTTGGGATTATTATTATTATTTTTGGTGTGTGTGTGTAATCGCTGGACAAGTCAATCGTCTTTTCCTAAGCATTTTGGATGCGTTGATGTAATATCTTTTCAGAACAGACAACATTGGCATTTTAAGCTTCGTGATGCATCGTGTCTATTATATGCTATTTCGGTCATGTTGAGTTGAACTGATCGTGCGGACCATTTTTTTGTAATTTGGATGCTTGAGACATATCAATGCAATTTGTTTTGAAATTAGCAATGTTTAAATGATTTTGATTTGTGTGATGCACTGCAATGTGGCAACCCTTGTTGGGGGTTTTCATCATGATCGATCAGGTTGGGTTTTAAGACATTCGTGGAGATCAACAAGAAACAGCTCTTTTGTAACTTTTTTGTTGTTAAATGTTATTTTAGAGGTCAAAACTTTTTTTCCGTTTACCTTTTGAAGTATTTAAATTATATTGGAAATCCAAGTATTTAAATTATAGAACCCAGAATGACTATTGAGGAAGTAGGTGAACCAGCTCGATGGTTTTCTGTATCGCAGGTAATAAAGAATGGGGAAATGCTTGGAGTTTCTCATCTCAGGAACAGAAGAGTTTTGTCTAATGGATTTGCTTTATTAGGAAAGGAGGATTTACAGGTAACGACTTCTTATTTTAAGGTTGTGCGGCTCTATCAAGGATCTAATTTATATTCCTCTATTACAGTTGATGTATAGTGATGGTGACAAAGCATTTGGAACGTCGGCAGAACTTTGTATTGATGAGAGGTTAAGGATTGCATTTGACGGAATAATAATTGTCTGGTATTGTTCCAATTCCTGCATAAACTTTCTTAGAAAGGTCAGTCAGGCGCTTGTAATTTTGTTGGAATGTGTTTGGATAGAATGTTTAATTTCTTGCCAAACTAGTTGGCGAGCGTAGACTTTGAGTGAAAACTGTCCTTTCATGGGTAGGTTTGGCTTTTTTTTTTTTTCCTTTTTTTTCATTGTTGACCCCTAAAATAAATTTCAAATAAAAAAAAGGAAAAGAAATTAAAAATAAATAAAATAAAATAACATTAAAAATTGTATCCACTCCCACTCAGTTCACGGAATAACCATTCTTGCTGTTTATTAAAAATAATAATAATAATTTGAAGCTTTGAAAAGGGGTTGGGAGGGTTCAGCTACAATGAAAAAAAAAAAAGACCACAAAAAAGAAAACCCCGCTCGTCTCCTTCCCGCGCTTTAGTCAAAGCAAGTGCTACTTCCACTCAGTCACGGATGTTCCGAATCTTGTTTGCCTACTCCCAATTGCAAGATAGTCACTGTTAGGGCTAGTCGCAGAAGAAAACCACAAGATCATTGCATAAGAAGACTCCTGTCTTTATCTCCTTCTGCGCCATTTCCATCACGATAAAGTTGTGGCGATTGCTCTCTGGAAAGCGATGACAGGATTACTGTGTACAAAAACCCTCAAAACCCCTTCTCTTCTGTCAGAAACTCTCGCCTACCCCTCTCCTGCCTGAATCTCTCACGAGACAATCACGATTAGCACTAATTGGGAAGGCAACAATGGGATTGCCGACATACAAAGACCTGAAACTCCCATCTTTCATCTCCTTCCGCACTGTTCGTATCCAAAACCATGGAAGCAGATGAAGAAAGCACGCATAAGTCTTGCTTCGCCCCCTCCCTGCGCCGAAATTCTTCATCTCTGTCTTTTGGCTATCTCGCCAAACTCCCGTCAAATTCATGTAATTAGCTCTGCCCTAGCCTATCGAAGCCCCCTCAATTTCCTTCTGGCCTAGTCTCATCGCTCAATCTCTATCGCGCCTCCTTGCCATTTGACTCTTCTTCTCCTTTCCCTGCATTTGATTTGGTCGTACCTCTATTGACTGTTCTTTACTCGCTCTTTCCTTGCATGTTCGTACTCAACTCCTAACCCTTTTCATGTCTGCCCTCAATTGATAAGTTGAGAACCCTAATCACTAAACATCCTGTATATATATGTATGTATGTATGTACACATGTATAAAGAGACATTTACATGGTAATTCATTAGCCCACCACCGTCAGCAGAGGTGTAAATACAAAGACTCACTCTATTTTTATGCAGGATAATCGAAGGCCTACCTGTGTCTTAAAGATTGGTAGATTAGAAGATTTTCTCTGATCTCAATCTCACGATACTGACCCTCATGTCTTATAGACATCTGGGCAGGTAGATATCTCGATGCTGCCCCTTCAAAGAGAGACGATGTCGAGAGGCTGCAAAAATTTATAGTGATTTTGGACTTGTAAATGCTCTTAAAAAATTGAATTATTTGGACTTAAAATAATGTCAAAATGGAAATAAAGGAAAATGTAAATTGTGATTTAGAAGTCTCAGATTTGATTATATTTGAATGTGATCAAATAAAAAAATGTCCTTAGGTCAATGAATGTTAATGGGATCTATTTAAATACATAAATTATGGGGCTAAACTTAAATTGAAAACCAAATTCTATAAATTGGGGTTGAGCTTGATTTAAATGTGACATGTCTTAAATTGGGGCCAAATTTAAGACATGAATGTCATGTTTAAATACTAAAACAATTACTTAATATGAAAATATTATCACCGAATTCACATGTCTGCTAGCGAACATTTTTAAGTTCCAAGTGAAGTTACGTAAATGCAAGGTCATAATAATCTCTATAAATGTCTCAAAATTTAATTGTCGTGTAGGTTCCTTTTTGAAACAAGTCATCGAAATTATGCAAAGCATGTAAAACCCTTGAAAGTGTGCAAAAATAAAAAGATAAAAACTCGCATCCACTCTAACCATTATATTGAATGCTCAAATACTAGATTCCAGAATATTGCGTAGGCTAATCAGTCGCCCTGTCTATAGGATAGGTTTGTAAGTCTCACCTAACTAATCAAACCTTCTCCTTACAAGGACTTGAGTCGACGAGCCTAACAATTTCAAAATAAATGTTGCAATCTTAATATAAAAATTTACAAGTTTAAATCATCTGGTTTGATCCTCCTCTTGTAAGGACAGGAGTCGACATGATTCATATCATAAAAAGTCAAAACTAACAAAACTAAATGCTCCCTTTAAATATAAAAGTTTAAAAATGCTTCTCCCTTATGGTGCTCGTGTTGATAGAAAATTTCAGTCGGAGGGGTCTATTTTAGAAATTAAATTTCACAATCTATTTGAATAAATTCAGATGATATATCATTGAACCCGATCCTCTATAAGCGAGATAGAGTTGACGGGATTCAAAGATAAACAATTCATCGATAATGTCCGAGTTGATAAAAGATTTGAACCAGAAGGGTCTATTTTCAAAATATATTTGAATAATTTCAAATGATATATCATTGAGCTCAATCCTCTGTAAGCAGGACAGAGTCAACTGGATTCAAAGATAATCAAATCTCCAATGATGGCCGAGTTGGTAGAATATTTCAACCTGAGGGGTCTATTTTAAAATTATGCTTCAATGTTTATTTTGAATTCAATTATTTCAAATACTGTGACCGATTCTTTGTAAGCGGGGCAGAGTCAACGGGGTTCAAAGATAAACTCTCTGATGATAACCATGTTGAGCGTTAATCTCAACTGCAAGGGTCAACATTTAAATCAAGTTTCAAATTAAATTCCAATTCAAGTTATCAAAAGGACAACAAAGTATTCAAATTAAAGCCATTCACCTAAAGAATTCAAATAAATAAAAACCAAAATACTCAACTTATAATGAATCACTAAAAGCTAAAAGCAAAAATCCATCCATCCTCCGCAAAAGTTTTTCTAGGGTGAAACTTTTGATTGACTTCAGCTCACAAAGAGTGAATGTCATAGTAAATGTATTCATATATTCATAATCAAAGCAATCACATGTCAGTAAACACGTGGCATGAGTTCTCTTTCAGTGTGGTTTTGTCGCCAAATGGCACCACAAAGTAGTTACGATTAGAGTCCTCTAACCGAGTGGTTGCCGCTAAATGATACAATTATGTTACGGTCACGGCTGCAGCTCGTATATTTCTCCATGACTTTCTACTCTTTGAATTGTGAATCATAATTGTACAATTGATTGACATAAAACTTTTTGTTAGCTAAGGTTAATTTTGTTCCCTTAGATATAAACATCCACCTCATATCTACTACGATTTCTTATACTACGTAACTCATGACTACTGACAAGCATCATTCAGTTAAGTTGGGTCGACTACCTCCTCTGACTAAGTAGATTAGGGACCAAGACGACCCGAGATGTCGGAACTATGAGAACTTGATCGAGTTTCATCTTTATTTCCTCACCATCCGTTTTCAACTTCAAGTGATATATTTTACAATTAAAATATTATAAGTTTTTTGTTATTATATGTTAAACTCAATTTCTTAACGACTAGCCTTAATTGAAAGTGCTCTCCTGTTATCAAGAGGGATAAATAATTATAGGTGTTTGCATTTATGGCAACCTCGAACCCCAGATCAAAATGCCCTCGTAAAATGAAGGTGATAATTTTAGGTAGTGTCTTATCTACAATCCAATCTGCCTTCTGAAAATTTGACTGTCCAATGCTTTCTCAACAAAAATAAAAAAAAAACAATGCAGAGTCTCTAAGAAGTCATGAATTTATAGAACCCACATTCGTCATTATCTTCTTGGTTTCCATTTCTATTGTTTTTCTCACTTTTCCATTTTAAAGGAAACGAAATT
Organism: Papilionanthe hookeriana x Papilionanthe teres; assembly: GCA_022702705.1. Classification (NCBI taxonomy): domain Eukaryota; kingdom Viridiplantae; phylum Streptophyta; class Magnoliopsida; order Asparagales; family Orchidaceae; genus Papilionanthe; species Papilionanthe hookeriana x Papilionanthe teres. The sequence goes on along the minus strand of CM040422.1, from coordinate 131,631,142 downwards.
ATTTTTTGGTACATTTTATGAATTAATGCCTTCATTCTAGTTTACAGTCTATTAATAAATGTGAATTATTCATATTATATGAGCTTTAGCGGTAACAATTTTAATATTAATTTTGGTTAGTTTTTAATTATATTGAAATATCTTTAATTTCTTAATATTAAAACAAAAAACATTTAAATAAAATATCAAAATAATATAGTTATATCATTCAAGCCTAAAATATCCTGTACAAAAAGTTAAATCTGTATTGTATTACTAAATAATGGGATAATTTAGATATTATTATAATCAAACAATTTAATAAGAATCGTTGAGCAGTTTATAGGACTCTTTCCCTTGCATTTTTCTTAACGAAATTAACTAAACAATCTTAAAAGAAGTTTAGATCAATTTAAGAACGCTAATTTTAAGTGGAGTTCTGAAAGATAAGTGTAAAGCCTTTGATTGAAGTTTTAAGAGTGATCGGTGATATTGTAGTTGTTAGATTAACATTTTTTTTTGAATTAATTTTAAAAAATAAGAGCATGTCAAATGGTCGGAGAGGATGCATTTTGACACTAGTATTTGTTTGGCAAGGTAGACCAGCAATGGAGTATTTTGGACTTAATTTAAAATCTTCTGAAATCGTCCGATTTTCTTTGCTCACAATCTTGCATGCCAGTAGAAGTTGAACGATCGATGATTTGAACACACTGATGGAGGAAAGAAATATAACAATGAAATTACAAACTAAATATAAAACAAAGTGTACGAGTCTAGGATATGATATTACATAATGTGTATAACTAACACCATGAGTTTGTAATTTGTATGTGAATTATGTGGTATTGTATCCATACCAATTAAAATAGGTGTGACCTCTGAAGTCATATTTCGCTGTAGTGGTTCCTATGTATTAATAGCAATATTTTCAATGGCAGCATGGAAATCTCACGTCCACGACACATAAATGGATCCTCACAACCATGCCTGAAAGGGAAAATACGTATTAGTACTCGTTGTTTGTGGCTAGACAAAGGGAAGTTGTTGGATGCACTGTACAAAGCTGCACATGCTGCATTATCAAGTTGTCCTGCAAATTGCCCATTGGTTCACATGGAAAGGATTGTATCTGAAGTACTGAGGAAGGTGGTTAGAAAATACTGCAGTCGAAGACCTGAAGTCATTGCAGTTGCTGTTGAGAACACGGTTGGTGCTCTCTCCGAAGAACTCAGGGAAAGAATAGCAGGAAAAACTTATGGTGCCCTTGATTCTTCTGCAATGAATCAACATTCAGATATTCGCATGAGGAAGGGTTCAAGCAGCAGTTTTGATGAAGATACAGCAGACATAATGAGAAGCATTATCGAAGCAGAGGCTGAAGGTAACACTGGAAACTGTTCTTTGATTTTGGTTGTCAAGAATTGTTTTGGTAGTTTTTTTTTGTTCCAAGCATTTTGAACGAGTGATCTTCTGAAATGGGTACCAAGAAAGGAGCATTCTATAATAAATTGTCAGATAACTTCTAAGGGTTAAATGTTCTTGCAGATGATGATTTTGTGGCTGAGAAATCACATGCGGAAGATTCTTTGCTAGAATCAGAAGATTTGGAAGATGAAAACACATCTGTAGAACATGTGAAATCCAGTAACACAAGCGGAGGGGAATCGATGAAGGTATCCGAGGCGAAGACTGGTAGTCCTAAACCCGGAAAAAGGAACAAATGGAAGCCTGAAGAAATTACAAGATTAATTAAAGAACGTGGTGATTTAAATAGTAAATTTCAGACTGTTAGAGGGAGAATGGCTCTATGGGAAAAAGTATCTTCTACCATGTCAACCCATGGAATAATCCGTTCTCCCGCACAGTGCAAATCTCTGTGGGCTTCCCTTGTACAAAAATATGAGGTCTTTACTTTGATCTGCAATGCTTTTTCTTTTTCCTTCTCTAAGAATTTTTTCTATATAACCATGTAGTTTCAAAGTCTTAAGCTATATCAATCAGTTGTTTGACGTGTATATTCTAACGGCCCTATGCCATAACATGCTATTTATCCATGTGAAGTTAATAGGTGCATTTATATCAGTTATCTTACATATTGGTGTTTAATAGCCATTACCTCAAAAGAAAATTCTGTAAGTTCATATAAACAAGTTACGATTTTTACCACGTTATTGCAATATGGTGATTTCTGCATAATGTGTAAAGATGTTTTTATTTTCGTTTGTGCTTTGAACTTCTTACTAAACCATCTGGACAGGTGAAAGCATGTTAAAATGTTCAATCGAGCATGGTTTGTGTTTGAAATATGTTTTGGTTGTATATTTGGAGCAGGAACACAGGAAAATGTGTCTTGGGGAAAGCAAAATTTTAGTTTGATGTAATATATGTCTTCTCATGATTTGCATTGAACTATGACATAGCTGCAGTTTGGTAGTGAGTAGTACCTATCAACATTATTACCTCCATTTTCTAAAAGGATGTTGCGCAAACAAAGCTAGTTTTATTCATCTTAATTTTCCAACTTTATGATAATCGTCGTCAGACATCCTACCAGTTAATATTTCTTGTGAAGTTTCATCCATTTGTGTTGGTTTTCTTATGTACCTCGTCACGCTATCACCATCACCTTCTGAGAACTTCTAAATAAGCCTGACTCTTCTCTTAAATATATATGCATTAATTATGATTCTCAAACTTAGTTTTAACCGACTCCCTTCTCTTCTTGCAGGAAAGTAGAAATGATGAGAAAATTAGAAAGGGCTGGCCTTACTTCAACGCAGTTGATAAGATCTTGTCAGCACCACAAGAGGCTGCAAAATAAGAAAAGCGGATAAGCTGATCAGATTGATTGTTTAATATGTTCGAGTAAAAATAGAAGGCTGCCATGTCTTTTATGCTCAGTTTTAGGGTGTAGATTCGGAAGAGTCGGTGAGAAATCAGTTTTCAATCTGCAACAAGACGTGCTCTGCGGAACTAAAGCTGGAAGACTACATTTGGTTTGCTATCTGATTTAGGAGCTTCGTATTTTATTGCCCGCTTCAAGAGGGCAATAAAATTTGTTTTTCACATATTTTGGTCAGAAATGTGATGCCATGTTTATTCAACCTGTACATTACTGTTCTAGGCATAACTTACGCACTAAGTTGGGCTATCCGGTGAGCAATGCTTTCTTAGCTATAAAAGTTATTACTACAAACAGTTGCTTTGTAACAACTACTTCATCCATCATTTTTATTAATTCTTCATTTGTTATTTTAAAATGTTTTTCTATTATGTAAAACCCTTTTGATTTTCTTTTTCAGTTTGTCTACATTATCCATCACCAAAAGTTTGCTCTATGGACATACACAAATCGGAAAGAAACATAATAGAATGAACTGCTTAAATGAGGGACATCTGTCATGAGTCAAAATATAGGATATGTTTGGACAGCTTTCCGTCTCTTTTGCATTTTAAATCATCATAATTCTGTTTGAAGAATTATTTTCTTATTTTTTAAGAAATTTTATGATAGAAAATTAAAAATATGATGATTATCAGAAAGTTGTGATCTTATATTTTTAAAATAAATTAAATTTTTAATAGTTACCGTAATTTTTTCAGAAGTAATTTCTTCAACAGTTTCACATTTACATCTTATGGCATTCAAAATTCAAGCAGTTCAATGTCCGACACAAATTTATATCACCATTAGTTCTGTTTAAAAAATTATTTTTTTACTGTTGAAAAATTATGATATGAATTTTTTAAAATAAAATAAATTTTTAATAGCCACTTCCATTTTTTTAAAAATAATTTTTCTGCTGCTTAAAGCTGTTGCAGCTGCTTCAAATAAACCCTTAATGGCAACTCAATTCAAGCAGCTCAATGTCTTGAGAGTTTTAGTAGATGCCATTTTAATTTTACTTCAATATTTTCAATCCTGTCTATAAATAAGGAAGTTTAAATATGATTTTTTTTTTTTTCACTCGATACTTTTTATTCTATTAAAAAATTGTTTTTGAACTATTTAATATATAGAAAAACACGATCTAATTGTTTTCATCAAAATAATTCAACAAAATGAGAACAAAAGCAATGCTCTATCCATAACACTTTACAAAACTCCATCTCAACGAATCCCCATCTTCCAAAAGCTAAAATCCCTGAAATATACAAATCTATGGCGGCACCAATGCCAATTTTCAAAACTGCATAGCTACTGAATGAACCCGAAATGACTATTTAACACTCAGCCATAAAATTCCCATTCAATCAATCAAAGTTTCCTTCTGCTCTGCCACAATTAGGATCAATTTCTCATTTGACAAAATACTAAATCCTAAACAATGACGTTTCATACCTCAATGGCAGTCACCACTTCCTCCTCAGTTGTATCAGAAGCATCAAAAACCACAATTTCTTCCTGTTCATCTCCATCCACAGTTGGAGTTCCGCTTTCTGTTTCATGCCTTCTCCCCGCGTCAGTTTGAGTTGAAGCCTCTCTCAGATTCACCATTAGCTCCTGCCGTGCTTCTTCATTTCCTGACAAGTAGAGCTTCATTGCATCTTTGCCATGGAAGCTCTGCCCATTCAGCTTGTAGAAAGCGCCCCCACTCTTTGTAATGAACTTATGCTTCAGCCCCAGTTCTATAAGCTCTGAAGCAACACAGATACCCTTTCCAAACTCCAACTCAAACTGAGCAGTTCTGAATGGTGGTGCATGCTTGTTTTTCACAATTTTCACCAAAATTTGGCTTCCTACAATCTTCAGAAAGAACATTTTGACTTAAATAATTTCTATTTTGAATGGCGAAGTTAATGAGAGATCTATAACCTGAAATTTCAAGCCTGTTTTTTTATTTCATTTGTGTTTTAATATATTAATGGCGTGCATGCTGGAGCCAATTAGGCTCAAGAGAACCATGCATTTTAGAGGGCTAAGAGACATTAACGGCATGAAACTCTTAACCAAAGGGGTTTGAGGGAAAGGCTGATGCACAAATTTATTTCAACGTGACAGAAGAAAACTTAATCATTAGTCCAATCCAACCCTCGTTCGAGACCATATTTAGTTAACTGCGCAGAGTTCCATCATTGTCTAAAGTAAGATTTTTTTTAAGCGCAAAATGACTTGATAATTTTATAACAAACTTCACTTAACGCATTTCTTTTACTGGTTGTTTATGAAAAATTCGAAACTTAATAATTTCTTGTCCTGAAGAGGAACTGTGAAGAAGCATTGGGATGCACATATTCAAACTTATTTTAGTTAATTAAAGAAAATTTTAAAAATTTGTAAACTTCTCATTGAAAGTGAAACACTAAGAAGAATATTTACCTCCTCGCCCTTCTTAACAAAACCTATTCGTTTGATATTCAAGCGAACAGATGCATAGAATTTCAAGGCATTGCCCCCGGATGTAACTTCAGTAGGTCCGCCAAATCCTCCAAATGTGCTGAGTTTACACCTCACCTGAAATTTAAAGCTAGTTTTAACCAATAACACTCCATAAGTGGTGAGTAGCGCCCATCAAACAAAAGAACATAGAAAACTATTGGATAAAGGCAAGAACAGAAACAGTTCAATTATTGTATTGTCTCTAGAAACAATGAATGGCGAATAGAGCTTCAACTCACCTGATTGATAAATATCAATATAGTCTGAGAAAGAGAAAGAGAATGACTCAACTTGCGAAGAGCCTGGCTCATCAGCCTTGCTTGAAGGGCCATATGCGCATCTCCCATCTCACCATCAAGTTCACTTTTAGGAACCAGGGCTGCAACCTATTTTTAGAAGAAAAGCTAAGGTCAGAAGTTAACAAATATGACTAAATAATTAAAGAATGTTTTCCAAAAATGAATGTATGCGTGATTTTTTGTTGGACATAAAAAACAAGCTGCAAGCGTTCCTCTATGTTATCAAAGGATATGACTTATTACCTCTATTTTTCTTTTCCTCTGACTAAAAACTCATTGATACTGTGTGAGAGATACATGAAATAAAAACAAAATCTCCTAAGGGTTGGAATTATACGGTTAATGCTGTTGAAATAAAAATCAGCTAAATTCTGATGCCATTACACAAGTTGTACAAGAAGTCATGAAAATTCATGAAAAAATACGTTTAACCAAAACCATACAATGTCCTCTAATTTTCATCTTGCCATCGTACGTCATGAAACAAATATTTCTATTTCGATAAAAACATCAGGAGAGCATATCACATTGATATGCAACTCAACACTCACACAAACGGAGACCATAAATTCAGCTCGAATGCAGCATAGTTATATCGTAGCCATCAAATAGCAGTTAGATGTCGAGAATTATCAATTTTGCCAGGAATTGTTAAAACAGGGAAACCCAATCTGAAAGTCAAATACTCAAGAATGAATATGGAGAACAAACGAGACAACGAAACTCAATCATGACACCCTAATTCTCTTAAACATCACTTTCGCCCATTAACAACGTATAAATCACAACGCTGCATTATTATCATATTCATTAGTCATGTTCCAACTATTTGGGATTGACACTATGATTCTTTATTTTTCATTCATGTTTGTTTAATGGTACGTGAAGTGTTAAATCTATTTTTCATTAATCATTATGAGCAACTCATAGCCATGTAATGTAATCTTAGGTTTATCACTTTTTCTTTTTAATCTTCTAAAAAATGAAATCACGTGATAGCAGAGTTAACCCAAAGCTCGCAATAAAATAATACTTTATTGTTGTAATTGAAAGGGTTACAATCACGACACTTGAAAGCAGAAAAAACGACACGACCCCAAACTTAGGGTGCAGGTCAGTGAGATGGTGCGGCAGTTGAGGGGGAAGCAGAGGCTACAAATGGATGTAAGAAAGTAGGCAACAACTTGGTGGTTGGTGAGATGGGTTGAGCGGATGGCTGGAGGGGAAGCTGGTGGAAGAGAGTTGGTGACTAACATAACAAGGTTTGGGGTTGCAGTGACGACGAAGGAGGGAATTTGCGGCAATTGTGGTGGGGGGGGGTGGGGTTGGGGTTGGGGTTGGGTTTGTTGGTGGTGTTGTTGGAATGTATTCAATGGCAAAGTAGGGAGATCAGACTTATAGACAGCTGGGGAAGGGGCTACCGGCTGGATTCACCGGAACTAAGAGGCTACAGCTGAGGTTGGGTGTCATGGCAGAAGGCATAAAACGAGTAGAAGAGAAGATGGACGACAACTTGCAGTTGTAAAACAGCCCGCAAAACAACTCTGGCGAGTAAGCAGCTGATACGACTGTTGCATAAAGGGAAGGGGAAGCAGAGAAGGGAAGATACAAACCACCTCGGAACAAATTATAGTCGGAGCACCTTCTCGCCATCGAATACAACCTTAGAGGGGAAAGAGGGGTATCGGCTGTCGTAAGAGAAATCTCAAAACAAAAAACTAATCTATAACATAGATAAAAAAAATGCTTGTGTGTAATAAAAGATAACTAGGAGGGAAAACCTCTCCCCTTGGGTCGCAGAACTCTGAAACCACCTCGGAACGACTGTTGCATAAAGGGAAGGGGAAGCAAAGAAGGGAAGATACAAACCACCTTGGAACAAATTATAGTCGGAGCCATCCAATACAGCCCTAGAGGGGTAAAATGGGCATCAGCTGCTGTCCTAAGAGAAATCTCAAAACATAAAACTAATCTATAATATAGAAAAAAAAAGCTTGTGTATAATAAAAGATAATTAGGGGGGTGAACCTCTCCGCTTGGGTTGCAGCACTCTAAAACCTACGTAGGGGTTTGGCAAGTTCAGCCTCGCTGTTAAACTGGTTGGGGTCAGTTCAGACCCAATCTCCTGCATCAATCTTCTAAGGTTGGGGGAACTTCTACCTCATTTGTCAAAGCTTCTAGCTCCTCATAGCACGAAGCCAAAGTATGCCACATTCAAGGTAGCAAAGATATTGCAGTCAATGGTGGTCTTAATGGAATGTATTCAATGGCAAAGAAGTAGGGAGATCACACCGACAACTGGGGAAAGGGAGGAGAGGCTAGTGGCTGGGTTCACGAGAAGGAAGAGGTTGCAAGTGAGGTTGGGTGTCATGGCAGCAGGCATAAATGAGTAGGGGAGGAGATGGACGGTAGCTTGCAGCTGTAAAACAGCAGGGAAAACAATTCTCGCAGGTAAGGCAGCAGGTACTACTATTGGATAAAGAGAAGGGAAGATACACACCGCCTTGGAACGAGTTATAGTCGGAGCAATATCTCGACATCGGATACAGCCCTAGAGAGAGAAGAGGGATGCCAGCGGCTGTCCTAACAGAAATATCAAAATAGAAACTAAACCGTAACACAGAGAGAAAAAAAAACTTTTGTGTAATAAAAGATAGCCGAGAGGGGGAACCTCTTCCCTTAGGTAGCAGTACTGCAAAACCTACTCAGGGTTTGGCAAGTTCAGCCTCCCTACTGAACTAAAAGCTTCTTCCTGAACCGGTTGGGGTCGGTTCAGCCGCAAGCCCCTGCTCCAATCTTCCGGCGTTGGGGGAACTTCTACACCATTCGTCAAAGCTTCTAGCTCCTCATAGCACGGAGTCAAAGTCTGTCACGTTGAAGGTAGCAGAGATATTATAGTCCCTGATAAGTCGATCGCATAGGTGGTCATTCTAGAGCACATCTTGATAGTATAAATATGCATCTCTTTGCACATCTTGAACTGAAGTTGCACATAGATATAGGTTCTTGCAATGCAACTCTTGAGTCATTAAGTCTAAATCCTTCTTCTTCCCCTTCTCGTATTCGATGGAATGTATCCGTACGTGAAGAGAAATCAATTATGGGGTAAAATCTATGATAGGCTGCACTCTCACTAACAATAACTCTGGAGAGACTTCTTTTTCCCTTATAAGACCTGGATCTCATTGGAGAATTTTTTTCTCCATCAAGCTCTTAAGACAAATTATAAAGCTGGGGTTCATCCCTCCTATCTAGACATCTAAAGATGGGTCTCATGCTAAACTGAATTAGACATATAAATAACTCCATGCAATCTTCCAAACATGGCACAAAAAGGCACCATTTCTTACATATTAGGCCTCCCTCAACAGGGGCAACTTAGAAATAAGTTTATAGATTTGAATGGTCACAGTTTCTATTATTTGTGGTTTTCATGCCTCTAATGTCAGTTCCTCAAACTCAAGACTGTCTTGGACAATCACCATTAAGTTGGTTGAAGTCTTTCCCACGAGTTCAGCTGGAACTATGTGTTTTTTCCTTCATCAATTTGGCTATAATTTGGGGATATGAAAGAATTTTTGGTTATTGTAACTTGGGTAGGAGCAAAAGCTACAAAACCCTAGGATAGGACTAGGGTTAGGCTCTAATATCAATTGATACCGAAGTTAACCCAAGACTCATAATAAAATAATACTAGGTCATAGGTCGTCAAAGTTGAGCGGTGGATGAGGGAAAGCAGAAGCTATGAAGGGGTGCAAGATAACATGCAGCAATCTAGTGGTTGGTGGAATGGGTTGAGCGGATGGATGGAGGGAAAGCTGGTGGAAGAGAGTTGGTGACTTCTGGATGGAGGCTGTTGTATAGAGGGCTGCAGGAGGAGGCTAACGTAACAAGGTCTGAGTTGCGGTCACAAAGGAGGGGAGTTAGGGTGACTGTTAGGGGGTGGGGGCACTGGAATGTATTCAACGGCAAGAAAGTAAGGAGATCAAACTTAGCGACAGCTGAGGAAGGGGGGAGAGGTTGCAAGTGGGTCTGAGAGTCACAGCAGCAGGAATAAATGGGTAAGGGAGGAGATGGACAGTAGTTGGCAACAGTAAAACAACCGGTAAAACAATTCTGGCGGGAATGATAGCAGGTACCGCTGTTGGATGAAGGGAAGGGAAAACGGAGAAGGGAAGATACAGACCACCTTGGAACGAGCTACAGCCAGGGAAGGGAAAACGGAGAAGGGAAGATATAGACCACCTTGGAACGAGCTACAGCCAGAGCACCTTTCCGCCGTCGAATACATCCCCATAAAGAGAAGAGGGACGTCGGTGGTTATCCTACAGAATTCTAAAAACAGAAAACCAAACTCTAACACAAAAAATAGCCTATTTATAATTAAAAGATAACTAAGAGGGGTGAACCCCTCCCTTTGGGTGGCAGCACTCCAAACTCTCAAGTAGGGTTCAACCGGTTCAACCTCCCTGCCGAAGCGGCAGCTTCTTGCTAAACCAACTGGGGTTCCGCCACAGGCCCCCGCATCATCGACATAATCATTTAAGAATATATTTGTGATCTTAACAAATAATAATAATAATAATAATAAAGTAACTTTTATTTTTAAGATAAAAGCAATTGTCATTCTTTTCCTTTTTTTTATCAATCATCTACAATTTTTTTTCTATTTGAACTTCACTCGGGACTTCTGGATGATGCTAGGAATTCTTCGTTATTTAAGTACATTGAATATAATTTAGTTATTATGAATTAGTTACAAGATTATTTTTCCAAATAATTGGGAAAAAGGTTAATGATGATGATTATCAGGTATGAGATTTCAAGTGCTTTAGTTTACTGCAGTATAGCTAACTGATAGTGATCCTCGGGTTGTGTATTGTGGGACCCTGGGAAAAGGCAAGAAATAAAAAATGAACTTTTTATAGCCAGAATTACTGCTTATATCCTTTCTGATACAATTGATTACTCTAGAAGGTGTCCATGCAACATTAAGACTCTCAATTTCTTCTTTTATTCAACTGTTTCAGATTCTAATTAAAGTCACATACAAATATCTGATCCAACGGTCAACTTTGAAACAGTCCTCCGAACAATTTTGCCTTAGGTTAAACCATTTCTGCACAAGACCAAACAAAACTAAAAAGGAACTAAGGTTGAATTGGTGGACCAGACCGGTTTTTAATGAACCCACCAATTCTAATATTGATCAAATTTTGGAGCTTCTATTTTGATTGGATGGCTAGAATGAAACATTTAGATTTAAAAGTAGATAAAATAATTAAAAAATCATGCCCCGCAATTTTGATTTAGAATTATATTTAAAATATATAAGAATGAAGTGTCCTAAATTAAAACATTACATATTGAATTGGTGAAAATATTTTTATTTCATCATTACTACATCATGTAAATTGTATTAAAATAATTTAATATTTATTATGCCATTTGTTCAAACTTAGATTCAACTACAGTTGAGTAGTTGAACCCTGAACCACTCCTTTCAGTTCAACGTCTAATTATATTTTCATAACCTTGCAAAAATCAAAACATCTGACTTTCAGTGGAAAAATTAAAAAAAAAATAGTGCCACTAATCTGCACCGTGAAATGATTCTGTCAAGTTGTCTGCATAACTATAAAAAACAAATCATGCATTTCATGCCAGAATTGAAAGTAGAATATTATAAAGCAGGCTCATTGGTTTCTCCCAATTGCAAATTCAGGGCAACTATTTCAAATTTTGTTCAGATAAGATGGAGAAAGCTTTCCCATGGTTATGAGAAGTATGAAAAATAGGTCTATAGGAGATGTATAACAGGATCCTACCAAAGAAACAAATTGTCTGAGTATGATGACTTACACTGTCCACAACCACTACATCAATAGAACCACTGCGAATGAGGGTATCCACTAGGCTTAGAGCCTGCTCGCCACAATCTGGCTGAGAAAGAAGCAAGTTCTCAGTTTTTACGCCAATAAGCTGAGCTAGAGCTGGATCCAGGGCATGTTCAGCATCCACAAAAGCACAATAACCTGCAAAACAAACAACACAGTGAATTTGTCCAAAATAATCCAAAAACTGGGAAGGTAAAAGATGCTCCAAAATAAGATGCTATATATGCATAAAACAAACAAGCATGTTTTGCAGGATTGCATCACTCAGTATAATAAAGCCAATTGAAATAAGCCAAACTTGATGATGGAACATACAAGTATGTCATATCAAAGAGAACACAATGCTATTTGTAAACAGTAAATGTAGGAACAACTCTCGTCTCAATAAGTATTCCTTCACAGCAGTTAAAATTAGTTTCAAGAAGAAAAGGTCAATAGAACAATTCTTATAAGCTTATAAAAAACAATATAGGACTACCCATGTACACATCAATAGATTCTCAAAGCAATGCATGCGTATTTTCCTTCTCTATATCTCCTTAAATTTTCAAAGTAATGCATACGTATTTTCCTTCTGTGTGTCAGGTGGAAAGCGTATCAAAACTGAATTAAATAAGAAAAATCACCAAGGTACCTCCAATTTTTTGGGCTTCAGCAATTACGTGAAGAGCAAGAGTTGTTTTACCAGTAGCCTCTTGACCATAGATCTCCACAACGCGGCCCTGCAAAAAGCCACAGTCGAAGAGATCAAAAAGAGAGCATGTTAAAGAATAATAAATGAAGCAGAATAAGACAAAGAACATTGAAAAAAAAAAGTCACGATCAGAAGGATTTGTTTCACTAAATCAAACGCTGTAGTTCATATACCAAAAAGTTAAAATATAGGTAAAACATGGTCATCTACTTGAGAATTTATGAGAGTAAACCCACATGCTCTTTTCTCTCAAATCAAAGCTCAAATCATTTTAATAAGGCCAAATAAGTGCAGCATAAGGAATGATATGCTTGAACTATGGTAACACAAGAAAGAAACCAATGAAACAATTTGATGGTATTCAAGTTGTACCTGAAGTAATTATGATGGCAAAAGTTTTAAGAAACTTAAAATTTGAGTAAGAAAAGCCAACCAAACGAATGCCTTAAAAATTTATAAATCAGTTGGAAAAATGTTGTTCTATGTGGTCTGAGCTAGATAAAAAACTTGTTCATAAAATTTTTGACTCGATAAATGATTAAAATAATGTGGGGTTATTAATGATTTTTTCTCCACTTTATTCACAATCTAACATGCTCTTGTGAACTATTTAGACATCAGCTCCTAGCAATCGATGATAGTTCATGACAGGAAAGCAGTTCTCAATGGGACTCCAAACCCTGTAAGTGGATGGGTTCATTAAAAGCGGCCCGGAGTTCAAATCAAGCAAGCTTAAGAGCAGGACTTCTTTAATTCAATTTTGAGATCACTAAACATTCATGTAACAAAGATATGACATACGACTAAATATATCTAATCATGTGTAGTTATGTGACCATACGCATCCAAGTGACCATGATAGTGCATACATCTAAAAAGATAAAATATGGTGTGATCAAAAGAATAAGACATGAAAAAGGCGATAGCAAACAAAAGGCATTTCTGCATATAAAATGAGTGTATGGTGCTAACCACACCCGATTACGGGCGCTAAAATAAAGTCAGATATGGGGGCACTGAACAGGGCGGGCTACCGGCGCTTCAAAGGCGGGACCGGCCCGCCTAGCATCACAGAAGCGGGAGCGGCGCAAAAGCAGGAGCGGGGTCGCGAAGTTTCGCGAGAACAGAAGATACCGCGTGAAGTTTGGATGGATCTAGCACGATCTGGCTTGGGGCATCGGTCTGCTATTCTAGGGAGTGCTTTCTAGATTTCTCTAGGCTTTTCACTCTCTTGCTTTGTGTAGAAGCTTCCTCCGTCCGGAGGAAGCTTATAAATTATTGTCCTAGGTATGTAGGAAGTTTATTCAGATTGTGTTGTCTTCAGATCTCCTGTGTGGAGTTTATTTCCCATTTGTGGGTTGTATCCGAGGAGATTGGATGCTCTGATTGTATCCTTCCCTGATGTGGTGATTATCTACCTTCCTCAAACCCTCTCATCTCCGCTCCTCAACCGCTGAACTCTCCCTCCGTCACCCCGACACCAAACCATTCTCCTTTCCTACAGATTACTACTGATATCTCGCCTTCTTAACTCCGTTCAAGCTCCTTCCAACCAACCCACTACCGTTGCCAATGACTCACACCCTTCCCACTTGTTGTCTCTACATTTTCGCACCTTCCCCTTGCTACTACCAGCTCTCTGAGACTGTCAACACCCCCGCTAGCCATCCCGACCCACCTCGTCGATCTCTACCACCAATTATAATACATTTAGGAGTGTTCACTTATGTCGTTCGTGCTTGTGTTGTTATTTCTGTTCAAGTCATGTTGTAATCCTATTTTATTGAAAGTTTATTTCTGTGTTTTACACTATTTTCCCTACTAGTTCTAGTATCAATGAGGCTCTAAAGAACAGTTTTTCACTCAACAACCTACATATCAAGTTAGAGGTAAAACATTGAAGAGTTAAAAGATAATCATACTAATATTAAAAATATTAAATATGAAACTTCTGTTAAATTTAAAGTTTTCAAATTATGCTAAATAGATTTTCTTGATCAAATTATTCCTAAAGACATGGTTAAATAACTTGAGAAGTTAAATTATTTCTATTTGTAGCATTCATAGCCAAGGGACAACATAATCTTCACTCCTATCTATTCAATCTTCAAAATCATCCATGATTTCCTTTTTGTCACTAGGTAGCAACTCTTCCTATATTATCTTGGGCTCATCCGCATCATATCAAGGTTTGCAAATTTAAAACTCAAAAGCCTTCATCTAATCAACCTTGTTTCTAAAAATGCAACCTTATTTCTCCAACTCTTGATGAACTTTCTATGTCACCTCATCTCGAGTTGAAATCATCAAAATCAAACTTATATTTCATGTTTGAAATATTAACGATGATCTCTTCTATCAAGTCAAAGGCGCTTGCCCTACTTCATGGCACCTTAAGGCTAGGCACTTGACAAGTTGATAGTTTAAGGTTAGAGGCTAGCAATGCACTATAAAGATTATTGCCAGTTGGTGTGTAAGGCTCTATAGCCTCACCTCTCCTTAACCGCACGATCCAATAATGTTATAATCAATTATATTCTAGTTAAACTAGAAACTAATGACAATTATTTTTAGTTTGACATTCAATTTCATATAGTTATAGAAAATCTCATCTAGTTGAGTTATGTGCAGTGTCTACTCCCATTATGTTCACAGGTCACAACTCATTCGAGTACAAAGCCTATTTTGGAGATCATAAAACTAGTATTCAAAATGCTTGCACAAACTAAAGTTTGATGGTATAGACAACAATTTTACACATAAAGTAGTGTCATTCCACAATAGCAAAAGAATTCTTCAAATAGATTCAAAACAAACTGCACTTTTTGCTTCAATTTTCATCGAGTGTAACACTAGAAATGTATGAAAATTTCTTCATTCAATAATGCAGCTTATCTGATAAGAGTAATTTATTAGTAATATTGCTTTCTAGTTGGAAAGCCATAATAAGCTTTATCATAAACTCAAAGACTATAGTCATATAACATGTTTCACTCAGTGTTGATTATATTTAGAAAACTTGCTTCATTAATTAGCTTCCACATATTCCCCCATCATATAATATATATATATATATATATATATATATATATATATATATATATATATATATATATATATATATATATATATATATATATTAGTTCTTCTTATAATTAATTGCACATTTGAATTGATGGAATATCATAAGAAAATTCTAAGTACAAAAATTTGATAAAAGCCCTCCCCTTCCTCCTCAAAAAAAAAAAAAAAAAAAAATGCTGGCATGCCAAAAAATTAAATTTTGATTAACATATAATGTTAAAAAATAAATGTTGAATCTTATATAAAAGAAGGGAAAAAGAAAACAGAACCTTGGCCTCAACATAAATAATGCCCGTAATAAAAGTTGTTGCTAATAAACCAAAAACCCTCAAGACCAAAAAAGAAAAAACTTATTGCAGAGTGGACAACATGTAACGTATACAGCCCTGCTGAATGAAAATTCCAAATGAATTGGAAGCATATATTCGCTCTAAATTAAATCCCATACTGAAGGAAGAAGCTAAGATAACATTCCTTGACACAAAAGAAGAAGTAACATTCTTTGGCATCAAAAGGGCCTTTTAGGATTATTGTCTTGTTATGTGCCAGAGTGGCATGTCAATGTCATCAACATGCCTAGTGGCTTAATAAGCAATGCAAGTGTTCAAGTTAAATTTACCTTAGGAAGTCCACCAATCCCCAAGGCTAAATCCAACGAGAAAGAACCAGTAGATATAACAGGAACTTCTCTAGGAGAATGAGAACGACCAAGCCACATAATTGCACCTTTTCCAAATGAAGCTGTAATTTGATCCAAGGCTTGCTGTAATGCCAAGTCCTTTTTAGATATATTCTCCTCGCCAGAATCACTTCCATTTGATTTAGACCTTTTTTTCCCTAACATCAGAATTGGCAGCACTTATGTTCACTTTTAAAAAAATACGAAGCCTTCTTCAGTGCCCTAAATTTAGAAGCCGCACTGAAGTTTACACGACTCTTTTCAATTGTCAGGTTGTGATAGATTGGAAATATTTTGCATTTGAAAAGGGTATGTGGACAGTTATATCATAGCGTATGAAAGCACAGAGTTGATCCTTGTCCTATTGTAGAACTAATAAGATGGCATTTGTGATGAACATAAAAAGAAAATTAAACTTCATGACTATGATTTACATTTCAAAGTATCGAAATCATATAGCATAAGAAATGTCAAACACAAAGAAGGCATAAAATCTTGATTAACTCAAAAGCCAGAGAAAAGTGTAAAATTGATATGCATATATAAATGTTTTAAGCATTTGCATAGATGTGTGAAGCTCTAGCTATTACATAGATGCAGAAATGCAAGGAAAAACAGGTACTGTTAAGATAAGTTGACAGTATTAGTAATTCAATTTAGCAACTTTAAAGCCAATCTTAAAGATATTAGTGAAGACAAAGTTCACAAATTATTGAAGATTTAAAGTCTTACGGAGTTAGAATAATATGTTAAACCTAAACATGTTTCTTTTTGGAGCAAGGTATACACGAATTTCCAAAAACAGGATAATTTGCAGTAGCATACCTTTTGTGGAGAAATAACAAATTTGAGTAGGCATCAAGAATCCATGCCTATAAACCTGCCGAGGAATTAATGAAGAATACTTTTAAAGCAATTTAAAGATGAAAAGGAAAAAAGTCTTCTAGGCCAACTAAGTAACCCTTGCACAAGAAAAGTACGCCACCAATGGCATTAACCGGTAAATCCAATGCATCTGCAGCCAGTTAACATTATTGAGTTCATCAAGCGGCAATGGCTTGCTAACAGCAACCTAGGGAAGCAGCAATATAAAGATAAAAGCATGCATTCAATCATTTGGTGGCTCGTATTCTCCAAATAAGTCCACAGAGTTAAAACAAGTAAGTTCCAAGTGTTGGTAGAGAGTCTTCGCTCCAACTAGAGACCGGGTTCGAAGCACACTCTAGCCACTCATTTCTATCTTAGCCGCCACTAAGGCTCAACTTTCCCCAAACAAAACGAAACGCTACAGACAAAAGCTCGTGGATGAAGAGGTGAATTAGCTAGCGAAAGTGAAAGAGTAATGGACGAACCTGCGAAATAAAGACGCCTCTCTTCAGACAAAAGCTCCGAAGGAGCCTCGCCATGACTATTCAAGTAAAGGAGATCCCTAATCCTTGCCTGAACACATCGTGATACACAGAAGAGCTGGCTCGGGCTGGGTGGCAACGCTTTGGGGTGTTCTAGGGTTTTGGGGAGGGTTTTGAACGGCTACCCAGTGGCAGTTTCCAGCGAGCAGGGTTTATAACACCAGTATTATAGGCAATTTACATAATACGAATTTATGTGTGTACATATCTCATGCCTAAATTTTCATATTTATAGATATAACATTCAAATCTTTTAAATATTACATCAATAAATTCAAATATAATTTTTAATTTATATTTTTAAAACACGTACAAGTTTTGTGTGTAAATATGAGAATTTAGCTGCGGGACATGTAAATACATAAGAATTATGTGCTTTGTATGTAAATTTCATTAAACTTGAATATTAGATAGGTTTTTTTTTTTTCTTGACTATTTCTTCATAATATCTTATATAAACTCTTCAGCGCTCTTTCTATGCATCATAATTTTCTTTTAAGATCAATAAACCAACAATTAAAGACTTACTATTACTTTAAACATCTCCTTGTTGCTCTTCCACAAAATTGAGAAAACTAAGCTCCGATCTTATACTATATTTTCTTGTGCTCTTATAAACACATCCAATTCTCACCATCTACTCCAAAATCATATGTACATATCCTAAAAAAAATCATTTGTAATCCATTTCGGCATTTTATTGAACCAAATCCATTTTCATAAACACATCTACACTAATCTTGGTATTTCCCCACCATCAATCATACTAATCCCCTTGACATTCCACCAAATTTTTTAGATCACGTCTTTATGTAATAAACTAATGATTTTATATATTTTACAGTCATATAGCAATTAATCCTGCTAAAAGGCCTCCGTCCAACATCATACTTACTACCATAGCTAAACTAAATATGAGCATATTTTGTTCACAACTTGTTCATCAATAGAAGGGGATTTTCAAGTGTTGTTCTTTTATTTTATTACTTTTGAGATTAATTATTATCTTCTTATGATACTTTAAATTCATGCTAGTTGATTGAAAGAGATGCAAAGTACGTGCTAAGTCTATGTTGATAGCATAAATTTTAGCTAGAGAACCCTACCACTTAAACTAGCCTTTTCATATGTTCTCAAGAGAAACTGTTCAAAACTGTGTGTTCCCTTCTTTCATGATAATCTCACTCTTAGTGCCAAATCAAATTTTAGTTACTTATTTCAATGTGTTAATGCTTATGGTGAATTTCACAAGTTTGTTTTAATTTTACTTCTGAAAATTTACTTACTAAGAGTAGGAGGCTTGATAGCATTAAGGTTTTTTTTTTTTTTTTTTCATGCATGCACGAGAATATAAGTACGTTAAACTTTATGGTTTTTAAGACTAAATAAAATTTTATCAAAAATTATCTAACATGTCTTATTCCCTTGTTCTCATTCAGGGAGTTCTCTTTGCCTTAAATTTTACATGGATTACACATTTATATTTTTTTGTTTTCTCTCATCCCCAATTTCATCTCACTCCAATCACTCTTTATAAATTGTATAAGAAAATTTACATGGCACCAAAATTTGTCTTTCAAGACCAGGTTGAATACTTAATTAGATTAATATATTCTTTAGATCTTAAGATCCATAAAAAATAATCTAACTATAAAAATAGCATAAGAAAATAAGAAATAAATGAAATAGCTCAAAGATAAAATAAAAGTTATTATAACACATTTGTAAAATAATAGTTATACACCGCCAATAAATTTTCATGATTCGACACAAATCTCGATGCATACACGGATTTCAAGACGGTGTTTTGAGCAAGAAACATTCACATCTTTATAAAATGACATCCAGAGCTCTGATTTCAGCAAATTTATAGTCAAACTGACCAGCCCGATGAGGCAAATCAAATGATATAAAAATTAGTCTAATACAAGTCAAATTAAGATCATATCAAGTCATTAAACCACTTTAAAAATATTTCTGAACACATTTGAAAGGTCAAACTAATGCCGATACTAGCAATTCTATACTCGAATCGAGCGTCTCGACAAGACAAATCCAACGAGCCCAAGATCACTCAATTCCGACATTGTTAATGTCATCAAATACTCCTTAAACGCCGTCTGATCAAGGGAAGCCCTCTGGACCGTCCGATCGAAATGACTGCATTAATTGCACCAAAAATACTATAAATATACCCCCAACCCTCACATGAGTGGGGGAGTTGGAGCATAGAGAGAGAGAGAGCCTGAGGCCTTGAGGAGAAGCTGCAGCTTAGCACCACCGTTGACCGCCGTCGACCACCGCCATCCTCCGCCGACTACCGCCGACTTTCGTCGACCTCCGTTAACCTCGGTCACCGTGAAACTCCGTCAATCATCGTCAATGACCACCAATCAGAGACCGTTAGTCGATATTGTAGCCTGAAACATATAATTACTCTATTCCGTCTGCGGGACAGAAGATTTCTATAATCATCAATCAATAGTGGATTTTCACAACTGGGTCAAGCCCTGTGGTTTTTCCCTTTACGGTTTTCCTACGTAAAAATTTTTGGAGTCATCACTGCTTGTTTTCTCTTTCATATGTGTGTGTGCTGAATTTTCGTACAACGTTAAGATAATAAAAAGTTACTCTACCGCCGTGAATTTTCTAGCACACATCAAATAGAATACCATCTTCAACTTCAATAGCTACTCAAATTGTAGCTATTAAAGTAGAAGAAGAACATTCATATCCAATCCTCAATAAAAACTAAACCATTAGAATAAAAAAAATTTTAGAAATCGAGGAAGAGGATAAAACCATTTTATAAATCACGAAGACTCCAGTGATTATTTAGGAGATTTGAAGTTTAAGCACCAACTACTAATGGCCTAAATGATTTAAATATATTCTTAGACTACCCTAGTTCAAATGAATAAATTCATTTGAACTAGGGTAGTCTAAGAATATATTTTCCTTTTCCAGTAAAAATGTTTGAAATATTTTTTATTTATTTAAATCATAAAAGAGGAGACAATGAAGTTGTCAAAGTTGAAGGCGGTTTGCCTTAGCTTCAAAATTGTACTCAAATTTGTTGGGACATTAGCATAAAACACATTATAATTTAAATTTAAAATGACACAATTGGATTTTAAGGTATATTTTATTTGTATCATGAGCAGTAAGCCACAAAATCAATAAATTGTACCAAATAAGAGATAACATTTTTGGTTCAAAGAATATAATAAGGAGTAGCTTGTTAACATCCCAACCTATTAGTTTATTAGATACAATAGATTACCATCCTAAAATAATGAAAGTCATAAATTATTCAAAGTAAGAAGTTATTTGTTAGCATTCAAATATTAAATCATAAAATAAAAATAATTATACAAAAATAAAAGTAAAATATAATCACATGAAAAATTAAAAAAAAAAAACTTGGTGCAATTTGTCTCTCACGCTCTTCTATTATTTTTCATTAAAATAAGAATATAACAAGCGACTAAGGTTATAATTTTTAAATTCAAATGCCTACATCACTCTTATTACTCAACGAGCCTTTATTGAAATTATTTGAGTAATGGGTTTGTTCTCTGTCTAAACCTCAATTGTATCTATGTTCTCTGTCATTCCTCATCCTTACCTTAAATATCAATCACCATTGCTCTTATTTAATAAATACTAATTGACAATAATATTTATTAGATTTTAAAATAATAGTTATGTTGATAGGATAAATAAGTAAACAGTAATTATTATGATTATTATATTTAAATTTCTTTTTTAAATAATTAATTTAATTACACTTGCCTTGATGGTGAGGCATGGAATATTAAGTAATTGAGTGTTCTTGCGTAAATAAGAAGGTTTAGATTTTAGGGATGTAAATACATAAGAAAAGTGTGGTATGTATGTAATAATGTAAATGCCCGAATCTTAATTCGACATCCAAATTTCGCCAAGCACCGCCGGCTATCTCCACCGACCACCTCATGCTCCTCCGCGCAGCCGCCTCTTCCAGGAGTATCCGCACCACCGTAATCGCCGTCTTCTACCGGCAGAAGACCACCTCTGCACAGTATGTAGCTGCCCGCCACCGCGATCCCACCTTGGAGAAGCTAATGGACGGGTACAAACACTTAATATCTGTCCTTTTCCTCCAGGACCTGATCCTATCCTCCCCCGACCTCTGCATCCCACTCCCCTTTCTGTCCTCCCCAGAAGCTTCTCGCCTCCTCCGCCTCCGCCGTGGTCCGGCCCACTTCGTCCGCTCCTTCCCCGCGGTTTTCTCCCTTCGTCCCCACCCCACCACCTCCCTACCCGCCCTCGTGTACCTCACTCCGGCAGCCTCCCGCCTTTCGGAGCACGTTATTTGCGCCGATCGCTTCGACGTCGAGCGCATCACTCGCCTCCTCTCTCTTTCTAGCTCCCGCTCCTTCCCCCTTCGCGCCCTCATCCGCGTCCGGCATGAACTTGGTCTCCCGCAGGATTTTGAGGATTCCGTCATCGCCAGCAATCCCTTGCTTTTCTCCCTCTCAAGCAACCCTCGCGAGCCCAACACCCACATTGTCTCTCTCGCCAATCCCGTCCCAACGGTCGTCCCCGCCGTTGACACCTGGCGCCTCCGCCGTTTAGCAGATCACAATCAGAATGATTCAGAATCCGCTGGCGAAGATGCAGAGATCCGTTTTGGATTCAAGCAGACATTCCCACCGGGCATGAGGCTGACAAAGGGCTTCCGAGCTCGCCTCAAAGAGTGGCAACGCCTACCTTACCCTCGCCCATACGAACCCCCTCCTTCAGCCGGTGGCAGCCTTGGCCGGAGGAGGGCATTAGAGAAACGAGCGGTGGCGATCGCCCATGAGTTCCTTAGCTTGACGGTGGAGAAGATGGTGGAGGTAGAGAAGTTTAGCCATTTTAGGAAATCCTTCGGCATCGATTTAAATATCCGCGATCTCTTCCTGGATCACCCTGGCATGTTCTATTTATCCACCAAGGGAAGAAGGCACACAGTCTTCCTTCGGGAAGCTTATGACCACCGTGGGTGCCTCATCGAATCCAATCCGATCTACGAGGCAAGAAGGAAGCTACTTCACCTTGTTCAAATGCGTAAGAGAGGAGCCGCTTTCGCCGATTCTGGAGGCGCGGAGCTGGTCAATATATGTCACCGCCCGGCCAAAGCGCTTGAATCCCTGATTAACTGAGTTGCTCCTGCCTTCTTCTTCCAAGCGCCCACAGTCTTACTGTAGACTGCAGAAGCGCTATGCTTGAAGTTAAGCTGAGTTCTGATTTCGCCTGACCTGAATTATTGACGGTATGTCAGTTTAGATGCCTTCAAATTCCTTAAAACACAGCATGAGTCTTTTAATTAGATGAAGCTGAAATCTTAAACAGTGAGGCTGAGGAGATTATGTAATCTATTACGGGATTGTTTGGTACATTGTAAAATATTTGTAAAGTATTATAATTACAGCATCTTCTGAATTTTTTGAAATTTTTGTTGTTGTTTGTAAAGTATTCTAATTTCAGCGTCTTCTGAATATGTTGAAGTCAAGTTTTACAACTCCATTTCTGGGTATATGGATCTTCATCTCATGAATAAAAAATATTGCTAGCTCCGCGATAAAGATTTATTTTAGTATGGTAATGAAATAAAATTTACTAGTCAAGGTATATTAAAGCAATAGAAGAGATTCCACAGTTCATAAAATTTAGAAAAAACTATGGAGGCCGTCATTTCATAGTATGTGAAGTACATGGATGTGAAGAACGTGAAGAACAATTACCAAAATAAATTGGCGGCTGTATCTTTCTCAGTACTCAGGGAATAAACTATAATACCATGGATGATAGCTGGGTTCAAGACACACACGCAAAAATATAAGTTTAGGTGTTGAATATGTAAATTCTTAGGGATTTAATGGTATGTATATAAATATTCCTTTATAATTTTAAACTTTCTTCATGAGCATGATTCATTCTTACCTCATCCATATCCAACATAACAACTATTTCCATTGTCTTGTGCCTTAGAATTTGGTTTATATTACATTTGAAGAGTTTTGGGGGCTGAATGTATCTGCAGTGGAGGGCCACAAAGATGCTGAAAAGGTTGAAGGAAATTCCTAGCAATGATGAAAATCATAGTTGAAAATTGAAGAACTCTAATCAGCCATAGCTATTTTTAGCATAGCCTTTTAGTTTATCATCAGAATATCATGTTTCTTGTATCGTTAGAAAGACAATAAGATTTTCTATAACTGTTACGTTTACCATTTCCTTATATTTCCACTCATAAGGTGCTGATTTTACAAAATAAAATGAAAATCACAGCTAAAGTATGAAAAATTTTAACTTATCGCAACTAATTTTAGCATAAATTTCTAGTTTCTTATCGGAATCTCATATTTTTTGTGTCGTTGCAAAGTTCACAACATTTTCTACAACTTATATATTAACCTTTTATTCCTATTTCCATTGATAAGTAACAGTTTTCATAATAAAGATAGAAAACCATAGCAGAAAATTAAGGAACTCTAACCAGCAACAACTATTTTTAGTATAGCTTGTTAGTTTATTGTCAAAATCTCATGTTTTTTGTCTTGTTGGAAAGTTAACAATATTTATACAACTTTTATGTTTACCATTTCTTTCTATTTCCACTGATAAGCAGATTTATAAATAAATATGAAAATCATAGCTGAAAAATGAAGAACTTCAACCTACAGCAGCTATTTTTAGCAGAACTTGTTAGTTTCTTATTGGAATCACATGTTAGTTTCTTATTGGAATCACATGTTTTTGGTGTCACTAAAAGTTTAACAAGATTTCTACAATGTCTTTGTTAATCATTTCTTCATATTTCCACTGATAAGTAGTAAATTTCTTAATAAGTATAGAAAATCATAGCTGAAAATTGAAGAACTTCAATTAACCACAGCTATTATTAACATAACTAGATAGTTTATTTTTGTAATCTCATGTTTTTGATCTCGTTGGAAATTTAACTAGAGTTTCTACCACTTGTGTTAACTACTTATTCCTATTTCCACTCATAAGTAACAGATTTCATAAATACAGATAAAATTCATAGCAAAAAAATGAAGAACTCCAACCCACCGCAGCAGAATGTCGTGTTTTCGATATCATTGCAAAGTTAACAAGATTTTATACAAATTTTGTGTCAATCATTTCTTTATATTTCTACTGATAGCATATTTCACAAATAAAGATGAAAATCATAACGGAAAAATAAAGAATTCCAACCTCCCGAATCTATATTTAGCATAACTTGCTAGTTTATTGTCAAAATGTCATGTTCTTGGTGTTGTTGGAAAGTTAACAAGATTTTATACAACTTTAAAGTTAAACATTTATTCCTATTTCTACTAATGAGTAGCAGATTTCATAATAAAGATACAAAGCCGTAGCCGAAGTTTGAAGAACTCCAACCAACCACAACTATTTTTAGCATAGCTTGCTAGTTTATTGTCAGATTCTCATGTTTTTTTGTATTGTTGGAAAGTTAACAACTTCTATGTTAACCATTATTTTCTATTTCAGCTTAATAAATAGCATATTTCATAAATAAATATTAAAACAATAACTGAAAGACTAAAAATAATAATTACAGAGCAGCCAGTACAAAATCAAATGGGAAGATTTAATACATAACTACTAAACATCCTTAAATTTAGTGATATAATGTGAGTTTGTACAACAAATTAACATTAATTTTAAATTTATAAGGCCGCGAAAAAAACCAGAACACATGAAACAACAGTAATCAGAAACAAAGTTGGTATTGTATGTAGAAATCTAAAGTACTACAATTCAAAATATCATGCTTTAATGCATATTATGGAGTCTTAAAAAAAGTCTCATGTATGGTAAGACCAAAGAGAAAATCTGGCTTGGCCTTCCCTTCTAGTTTGAGTCCACCTCTCTATTAAGAAGAGAGGCTCGACTGAAAGTCTAGATTCTTTTCATAAATAGCATTGACCATAAAAGTCATTCAAAACTTGCAACGGATGACCAACCTGAAGCTCCATGAGTCCACTTATGTAACAAATCCAAACAGATATGGACAAACTAAATGAATGCATGAAATAAACTTGGAACTTTACCACGGATGCATAAAAACTTGGTTATGTTACAACTGATGCAAAGGTTTGTTGCTTAGTAAAGTGAGTAAGGGCAATCATGCTAATTTCAGTTGAAAAAAAGGAAGATTTACATGCATTCCACTGAAGTCATAAGTGTTTGGATATCTAACAAATAGACTTTAATGTTCAATAGAAAAAATGAAAATTGATAATGAAGATCGTGTTTCTGGAGCCATTGAGCAGATTAAAGAAAGCATATAGAGATGCATACCTCTATATGGCTCATATTTACAAAAGTACTACATTACCTGAAGGTGATGCAAAGGTTCCCTACTTATACTTGATATTCGTACAAGCAAGCATCTCCTAAGCAACTTCTTTTTCCCCTCATGAGACGAGATAATTTTTCTTGTGTGATTTTTTCTTCAGAGATGGAACTTCTTTTGTGGTTGAAAACATAAAGATGATGATCATAGGCATTAAATTCGTATGAAGATATTTCAACTTGAATACAAGCAAAGTAAATAATTCATGCTACCTGCCAAAGCTTAAACTTGATATTAATAATTGCAACATCAAATAGTACATATCGTATGCTTTTAATCATATATGAATAAAGAATTTTTGAAGAAAATTTGCAAGCTTTGTTGATTGCCAGGCTAGGAATTAAGAATTTTCAAGAACATCTATATTTTGCATTATAAAATGTGTAATATAAAAGAAAGCAGCAAATCATTTATATATATAGTGCAGAGAATGTTAAAAGAACACCAGTTGAAGCATACATATAAATTAATCGAAGCAGAAATAAAGATAATAAATAGTATCAGCCCACAAAAATAGTAAATAAAGAACTGAAAAGAATAATCATTTCTAACACAAACTTAGATAAGTTGACAAAAAAGTGGAGAACTAAAATATTCAAAGTACATAACATGCTTTCAAAATTTGAAGTTTTATGAAAATGACAACATAGTCATCAAAATCAAAATGATTTCTCAAAATCCGAAAATACAAAGTACTTTGACTGATTACTCCATCAATAAATCTAACAGTACAAACTCATTTATCTAACGCATTTCTTATCCATCTAGCCTTGGATTGTACCGATTTTGAAAGGAATCGAATCAGTGTAGGAAACTACACTAAGTTATCATATATTGTAATTTCTTCATCATAGAGATTAGGAATGTTAGAAAGCTCCGCCATAACTTCTGTGATCATTTTTCTTTACTCAAAATCTCTTGTTCTGGTTTGAATTGCATTTGCAACTTTACTGACATTATTAATCATCATAACAATATATTCCTAAAGACTATAGTAAATAGTGGATGCTTTCTTCTTCTTATTTGGAACACTACCCTTTGAAGATGAATGTATTATTCTCTTTAACTTCTCTATGGCAACTTCGTTGATTTCTGCATCAGGATTTGAACATCTTGTGTTGCAATGACATTGGCCTCAATAACACATGAGAACTCATCGATACCCAAATTAATTTATTTTGTCAAAAATGAAATATTAAAATTTCAAGACTTAACTCCCTAGTTGCATGTCTTTCACCATAAACTTTCTCCAACTCTATATTATTTGCAATTGGAATATTCAGATAAGTTGTATCTTTTAGAAAAATATATATTCATAGCAATATATTATCAATTTTTTAATATGAATATATTGAAAATGATAATTACTAAAAATAAATATCTGAATGTGTGAGATATTCTGTTGATTCCTCATCAAAATTAATTTCTTATTCTCATCTCATGATACTCCAGGATTCATTCTGAGCTGTTGAATATTGCTCTGTATACTCCTCTGGTGTCGAACTTCATTTTGCATTGTTCAGCTGTTACATCAATTCCAAAATTTTCATTTAATTTTAGTACAACACATTGATAGATGACATCTTTAAGACATTGTGTGGTCCTCATATTTGTATCCGCATATTCTGCTAAAATTTGCAATAAACCTGCTATCCAGTCTGGTTTTAAGCTCAAATAAAATAAAAACTTCCCTTTCTTAGTAGTTCTTGAAGAAGAAGCATTAGTTAAATATAGTGAAGTTGCATCAGAGTAAATATAACATAATGAGAAAAAGTTCAACAATATTCATGTCTTGCATCACATAAGAGAATGCAATAATAATTTCAAAGCCAAAATAAATAATAAAAAGGATGCTGTTGTAAACAATTTAACTAAAGCTTAATCAAGATCTATACACCATAAAATATAACTCCAAATTGCTGAAAAGAGATTAAATACGACAATGGTATTTCATCCCCAAAATGCATATAAGTAAAAAATAAAGAAAAAGAAAACAGCATACATAAAGTAAACCAGTGAATGTAAAAAAAAAGCAAACCAAAATAGATACTATTGTTATTATCATGTTTCATATTATTATAAAAAAAAGTTGTAGCAAAATGCATCATTTTTCAATGAAAAAAACAAAAACTCCAACCCAACAAAATATTGCTAGTAACTCTGATTAACCATACGATTCTACATGACGTTAAACAATTTGATCTTCTTTGTCAAACCAATCCCGAGAGCCATCTATGATAGTTATAGTCCTTCTGTAGTGACTTCTTTATATCACTTATCATTAGAGATAATAAAATAATAAACTTATTGCCACCTTCTGTAATTATCCAATTGTGCATGATACTACAAATTAACTCAATGTCAGTTTGAGTTTATAATGAAAAATAAGGTTTTGACTTCAAAACTTCAAAGTGATTCTTCAATGAAACAAATGCACACTCCACAGTAGTGTGCAATAACAAGTGCTGAAGATTAAATAATTCTTCATAATTTGTTGGCAGTCTGGAATGAAACTCTTTTAGGTGAGATCATATTGCATGGTGTGGAGAAATGAAATTACTTTGCATGGTGTGAATATTTTATTTAAGTTGGCTTATTGGCCATCTAGCTTATAATCCATAGTTGATTCATGAAACCTTCATGACATCAAACATGTAAGAATAATGACGAGTACTAATTATCAATCCTAAGAGAAAAAAAATTGCAAGAGAAAGCATTGGAACTTTATATAAAATACAATATATAAAATGAAAAATAAAACTTGTTAAACATTGCAAATAGAATGTAGTTAGGTCAAAGGGCAACAACTTTTGGTTCACCAGTATCTTTATCCGGTAATTGTCGACCGGGTTTTGCAATCGGATGGAGAATCTGGAAGATATGGATATGATTTACAATATACCTGATTATTATTTTGTTTTTCAAATGATTGCTACTGGCGAGCTAATCCTTATCAAAAGAAAATTTTCTACGATGCCCAGTAACTGCTCTTATCGATTGTAGGTCCGTCTAGTGCGCAATACCAAGAGGCTGAGAGGTCAGTGAACCAATTGGAGTCGAGATGCCGTGAGGGGAAGGCTTAGGCAGGATGATAGTAAATCGGATCTTTCACCACTCGGTCAACCTCTCCGATGTTCATCGAGCTGCCTGCTTGCGAGAGATGGAGACGCGCACCATTCTCTAGATGGTCCAAGTGAACCTCAGTATGAGCCCCAGTCTCCCAGCTAAGAGGAGATGCGCCATAAGGGGAAGACACCTACGATCGATATGAGTGACGTGCCTCCTCCTCCGTTTTGAAAGAAATGAAAGGGGTCCGGGCTTAGTTGGATTCCAATGCAACACGACAAGGTGAAGGTGAGTGCTAGCTCAAACGGTTTGTTCGACTTGATTGACATGAGAAGAGATAGATACATTGACTCTCCTACTATGACTGACAACCTTGCCCATTATTGACGTCACGTATGGCACTCAGCCTCTCAGATTTGTACCAGATGACCGATTAATATTAATTAATGTCGTGGGAGGCCTCTTACTTCTAATCGGTGGCCTTTCAATGAGAACAAGAAAATAATTGGATGCAGAGGAAAAGTGGGACGCAACCGAGGAGAGGACGGAAGCCACAGAGGAACTGGCGGAGGTAGCCAATGCCGAAGTACTCAATCTATCAGAGTTACTTTCGATTACTCGGGAGGAGAACCTAACCTTGAAGGAGAAGATGATGAAAATTAAGACATCAGGTAAGTTTTTTGCTGAGCACTCCTCCCAACCGCGTCAAGTAGAGCTTCTTGTTGCGAAGCTCAAGGAAGGAGTAGCCTTCGGCAGCCGAATGGTGAAGGCGGAGTTGGTCTTTGTTGAGTGGACCGATAGAGAAATGTTGGATACCCTGCTCTCAGATTCGGAGGAGGTGGAGGAGGAATCAAAAATGGTGAAGATGATGGAGGGTCGTCAAACTTATGACTCGCCTTTGGCTTCACCTATGAATTAAAATATATATATTGTTTTTCTTTTTGAGCACTTGTAAGGAAACATTAAGAAATTATTTATAAATTTTCAAACATGAAATTGAGTAAAACTTTCTGTCGATTTTTCACTTTTGTTTTTAAACTTTACCTTTGTCATATATTTTGTTTTTCTTGTAATAAATGCATAGGAGTGATGACAGATGGATCGACCTTATTAAGAACGCTTTTGGTCAATTTTGTTGATTTATCGCCTGACTCAAGTTATACACTTCATATGTCTCGGTTGCTTTATTAGGTCGTCGCCTTGGATGGACCTCGCCATACACTAGGCATATTAAGCAGGTATTATCGCACTCTTCAAGGGAATAACCTTCGAGAGTTGTTGTTGGAGTGATTAGTACGCCACTCACCATGGTTCTTGTCTTTGATGAGTAAGTAATCACTGCTAGAAATTCACCAACTTCGAGTTAGGAAACATAAGTTTTTATGATGCATGAGCTTCATGGATCGGATCTTGTGCAATTTACTAATCGAACATTGAGCATCGTTGTAGATTACTTTAGATAATTTTTACCGATTGGACTTTGTTCATCATTGTTTATTACATTGGATAATTTTTACCAAACAAATGTTATTTGTCATTGTCAGTTACTTACCGATCAGACATTTATCTGTTGATGTCGGTTTTGGAAATTTTTATCAATTAGATGTCTACATCATTGTCGATTTTGCTGCTTGAGTGGAATCATTGTTGACAGGTGGGCTCAAGTTTCCTGAGTGTCAAACAGATTTTGACGATCCATTGCATGAACTTCCCAAGTTTTTCGAAGTGCCGACAAGATTTTGACAATCATTTGCACAAACTTCCCAAGTTCCCCGAGTCTCTTCCGGATTTGTGATTATGTGCATAAGTAGAAAAAAATTATTTAACCAATTTTATGAACTTCACAATAAAATAGAATGGTTGGAATGATAACACATACTCATCAATACAAGGCATATCAAGATATCAAGCATGAGTCCGTCGGTGGTACGCTCTGTCAGTCGCTCGATTATTTGAGTGTCCTTGCAAGTCTTCAAGGCGAGCTTGAGTTGAGCTCAAGTCGAGTGGTGAGGATTGTGCCTCGACTCTCGCCTTTCTGAACATGCAGTCTTCTTCGTTGGATGGCACTTGACTTGCTCGCTTTTGAATAATGCAGGGAGGAGTTGTATGCTTCTATCGATATATGATTGTTGGTTAGTTCCAACCGCTCGACAAGCATCTTCGGTTGGTGTAGGCCCAAAGTGTGCAAGAAGGGTTCTTTCATCATTCCTTGAGCTAGAATGATGAGCTACTGTGAGTTTTAAGTCCCACACTTCTAATATCTCATTCTGGAAGTGTATGATAAAAGAGTGAAGAGTCTTACTCTGTCCCTATCCTATCAGTAAGAGGGCCTACAAAATTTTTGTAAGGATTTTGAGCGCTACAGAATTATGCCACAAATATTCACTTGAACTCAATGAATAATGAGATCACTCCCGCTAATAATGCATTGAAATTTCTGATGTTCAATTCCCTTAGCATGGTAAAGAAGTGACTGTATTATAGAGCATCGGTGATCCTGAAAAGTTACACAATCTACTCAAATAAGATAATATGATTAGTTGGATTGGTCATGCCCTTGTTAGACTCATGTGCAAGGATTTTGCACCTCTCTAGGGTCTTAGTCTCCGAGATTTGTTGAGAGAATGCACTTTCAGGCTGTAAGGGCACTTCTATATGCATGAACAAGTGTCGGTCGATCGGTGCCAGGGCAACAATGTCAATATACTAGGAGTCTCCTTCTCTTTCCATGACCCTAGGAACTCTTTGGTCGTTGGGCACCGACCCTTTCTCCCAGGAGTACTGCTCTCTTCCCTGAGCTAGCATGTCTCGCATGTCATCCGACATTTGATCCTTCAACTCCTGAATTTGTTGGTTCACAAACCCTCAAATGCACTCCCTATTGTTGGTGTCTCTGTTGTGAGTTTCTTTCGTGGGTTGCTCCTCTTCTTGTCCATGACATGATCCACGCCCGATGGAACTTTTAAGATGTTGAATCCTAATTTGTTCGTGAATCACAACCCAAGAAATAGAGCTTAAGCTCTGATCCTTGGTGAAGAGCTCTTTTCGGTGGAGCGATGCTATATCAAGGTGAGGGTAAATCATCATAATTCAATAGGTAAATCTCTGACTATAAGACTTTTTTTGCCGCATTGTTAATTCATAATCCTTGATGAGGAGCCTCAGAGGCATATATGGGATGCTTGGTGATATTGTGGAACTGAATCTTATCTCAGATCTGATTTATCAGAGGGTAGGCTACTGTATTGGGTCGGCGCTCTTTCAGTATTTGGCGCGGATGTCTGTTTATTGCATTTTCAAGGCATTAGTGCCATCAATCATTCTCTAATGAACACCCAAAGCAACTTTCTCTCAATATAAGCTAAAAGCTTATGAGGTCCGATGACTACCTCTCTAAGTCGAGCTTGAGCACAAGAAGAAATAGACATGCAAAGGTCAGGCTTATAATTTGAATTTCACTAGAGCTCAAGCATGACTTTGACCTGAGTTTTTAATTGAAAAA
The DNA here is from genome assembly GCA_022702705.1 of Papilionanthe hookeriana x Papilionanthe teres. Classification (NCBI taxonomy): domain Eukaryota; kingdom Viridiplantae; phylum Streptophyta; class Magnoliopsida; order Asparagales; family Orchidaceae; genus Papilionanthe; species Papilionanthe hookeriana x Papilionanthe teres. Next base: position 131,598,734 of record CM040422.1, on the reverse strand, counting down.
GCTGAGATTGCATTTGTTATGATATGAGCTAAACTCGAATCCTTTACACACATAATAATGCCCATATTTTGATGTGACATCTATAAACATAATAACATAAGTGAGCAAAACAATTTAAAATGTCACTCAATCCATGTAAAAATATATGCTCAAACCATTATCAAATCTCAATGAAGTTATATCCAAATTGTAATCTAACTATATCTAAATCATAATCGAACCAACTTAGAGCTATCTCAAATTATGATCGACTCATTTTGATCATCATTGAAAGTAATATTTAAATTAAGATTAAATCACATTTGAACCCATGATGTTGAAACTATATTCAAACATTCTTAGAATCATGTTTGACTTACTTATACGTTTGAAATTATTGTACATTTAACATGCATCAGATTTCTTTTTTGTACATAAATGCACAGACGATATTTACAACGGAACTGCAGATGCTAAAATGCATTTGGAGTCCAATGATGAAGCGTCATGTGACAAGTGGACCCCACTTTAATAAGTTAGTAAGATCAGTGTTAAAATTTATGTGGCCCACGTGCTACGTAGCGGCCCACTGTTGGACTCCGGACGTAATTTAGTGTCCAGAGTCAGTATGTAAAAAATTCGCCAAATGCACACGACTAATGAGATTTTATTATAATAATAATTTAAGTTTGAATATAATAAAAGCTTAATAGAGTGTGTGGGCAGTGAATTCAAGGATCAGTTCCAGTATGAATGAAAAATTACAAAATTTATATATTAGAATCTAAAAAATTGGAATCCATAAACGGGAAACTATTAAGGCTGAACTAAACGCAGGAAAGAGAAGAGGGAGAGGCGGGCCCAAGCAGGTCACTGCAGGGCGCAGAACCGGACCTTCTGATTCCCTGCACTCGCCTGTCAATCGCCCTCCTTCTTCGGTAAAGGCCCCCCACCGCACTCTCTCTCTCTCTCTCCGTGTCTCAATGATACAGAACAACGGTGGGTGTGATCTTTTACATTGAGACGCTTGCACAACGAGCTTCTGTTTTCGGCAATTGTACAACGAGCTCATCTCTCGCTGGCTTGAAGTGTATGATTCTTTTATGAGATTAAACATGTCATGAAATTCTAATGAGGTGTTTCGGGATAGACTCGAAGAAGCCGATGCTCTAATCCGTTGATTTCTTCTTCCAACTTCTTTGCGATCCCTTACTATACAGCCTTTATGATATCGACCGGTCGCGATAGCTAATATAAACTGTTAAATTATGCATTTCACCAATGAGGAAAGCTACCTAACATTTTTCTTCTTACGGAGAGAAGAAAAAACCCTCATTTAGCTAAATGATGACGCTAGCTATTTCAATTTCTGATGACAGTTTATAGAGTGTGTGTGGAAATGTGTTATCTGTCTGCTTATGTTTGTTAGAAAAAAATTGAAACCCTTGCAAATGCTTTTCTATTTATATTCCCTGGCTGGTAGATGCTGGGCTAGGGTTGAATGGATATGCTTGATACATCTTTAACTGCAACATTTCTTCAGCAATGATTTTATTTATACTTTTCCAATAGCAAAGGGCCTTGCTGTTCAATGTCGACCGCCACTGCAGCGGCTTGGATTTCATCCTTTGATGGACGAAGATCATCTGATAATTCCGGCTTAAGGTATTTGATACTTCTGGATTATTCCTTTTTCTAATATTTGTTTATGCAGAGTGATTAAAGTGTGATGTCTTTTACAACATTGGATCAGTATGTATTACGGTGCTTTGGTTAACAATAGTTTCCATGAAATCGTACAAAATTAAGATGCTAAACTTTTGGAGAGAGTTGCATTTTGATATTAATATTTAATAACAACCCAATATTGTGTTAAATATAAATGATTCGAACTTAATAAGTTATTCAATGAAGTCACGGGAGAGAGTATAGTGAAGGGCAAACTTAAATAAAAAAATGATTCCATCACTTATTGAGAAACAATTTGGTTTTATGCCGGAAGATTTATTATGGTAGTAACTTTTTTGTAAAGAAAAAAGATGAAAAATTCTGAATAATAGATAAATAATATACATGTGTGTGTGTGTGTGTGTGTGTGTGTGTGTGTGTGTGTGTGTGTATTTTGAAAGTCCAAGGGCCTATTTTATTAAAATAAAACGGTTATAGAAGCTTGAGGAGAGGGCCCAATAAATAAAGCCCTACTACGATATAATGCTAACGAAAGGATCTAAAGATCAAAACAGAAAAAGTGCAATAACAATGTCTAAGAACGAGATCGCGAAGGCAATACTCTCGTTTTGTTCCTTGGTGATCCATAAAGTAATCTCTTCAGTGCTGCTCCATTTTCATAAGTAATCAAGGTATCATCAAGTAGAAGTGTATCCCTAGGCTTCTTCTTCCGTCGAGAAGTGTAAACTTGCCAATCGTCTTCATCTTCCTCTTCTTCTACTTCTTCTGCTTCTTCCTCTTCTGTTGACTGATCCTGCTGATTCATAACGGTGGGTGCAACAATGAGTATAATTGGGGAGTTCTTTCTTTTTCTGCTAAATTTTTGAAAGTATCGGTCAGACTCGACAACTATAGTAGCCACCTGGGCGGTTTGCACCACAGGAGGAAGGACCACACTTCCAGCTGGTTCAGCAACAGCTGTGTTGGTCATTGGACTTGCCATCAGAGGAGTCTCCCCGACAGCCTTGTCAACTGAGTTTAAACTGTTTAACTCGTTATCAATATCAGATGCTACCCTTTTCTCCTGAATCAGGGTAGCATCAACTCTTTGTTGGGAAATCCTAACGAGCGGCTAAGAAGGCCTGAAGCCCTTTTTCTTGAGGGAGGATGCAGTCTACAACAAGTGTCCATAATGTGCCCAAACATTTTACAATGCTGACAATAAAGAGGCATGTTTTTCACCACAACCTCCTGCCAAATCCCATCCTCATCATCTGTGATCCAAATTCGATTCACATCTGGAAGAGTGATATCCCTCTTCACCTGAACCCTGACACCAACTGGCGAGGCCCAATCAAAAGTAGGTGAATCAACTCTGAGAGGAGTACCAAGAGCTTGGCTGATGTTGTACAAAGCCTGTCGATGGTACAAGTGAAAGGGAAGTCCAGGAAGCTTGAACCACATATGAACGATAGGAGGTTTCTTAGATGGCTCAAATCAGGAGTCCATTTGATAATCTTCATAGGGGTGCCAGCTACTAAATAAGATTGTTGAGCAAAGATTCTTGCATAATCTTCTTCATTACGTAGTCTAATAAGTAAATGTCTGTCATCCAATAAGTCCAACTACATGCTCCAACGAGCTTCGGATCTTCAAAAAACTTTCTAACAAAATCCATCTTGGGATGATCAAATTGAAATTTCCCAATTAATGTGAATTTAACAACATCAGTGAAAGCTTTCATTTCTTGGGTAGTGAAGATAACAACAGGTTTCTCATCCTTTTCACCTTGCTCTTAATAAGGCATATAATTGAGTATCATAAGAATTGATTTGATGTGTATTGTGCATGCCAAATGTGTATTGGAGGCATTGACAATATGTATGATGGAACATTGACTAATATCATATAGGTTGTAGAGTGACCAAACAATTTTAACTTATAAGATGATTATGTCAATTCTTATCATTAAGTCCATATTAGTTTTTAATTGGTTATGAAGTTTTTTACGCATGATATTGAATGTAAAGAGTATTGGTGCATTTTTAGAGGACTTATAATTAGAAGTTCAAAGATTGAACATATGCTTTGGAATTTTAGCAAATTTTGCAATACAATTATCTACCGATATTGCTATAAGATAAAACAATATTAATGTGTGATAAGTTTAAGCATATTCAGTCTATTATCCAAATCAACAGGGATATTACTTCTCAAGCTTACTCGAGAGTTCATAATTTAAAATGTGTTATGAGCATTACGCAGTAAAAGGATATCATAAAGACTTAAAAGGTAAATTTTATAAAAAAAAATAAAGTCAAATTAGCAATGTTATATGGAGCAAATCGTTGGATTGCAAAACAATCAATCAAAGCTAGGTTCAAAATTGCAAAAATGAGAGTATTTAAATGATGATTTGAATGACGTCTATCAAATTAAGTGATTAAAAATAGAGTTTTTTAGTTTGAACATGTACAATAAATGAGATAAAATGCACAGATAAGATGGTTGGTTAGATTGATATCAGAAGATTATGGGGAGAATGGGTAGTCATAAGGTATCATGGTGGAGACAAGTTGCTCAAAATTACTTGTGGAAAATATGTTTAACATCTCATTATAGCACTCGATAGGAACAAATGAAAATTCCAGATTCATAAATCCGACCCTAGCTAGTTGGAATAAGGCTAATGGTGATGATAATAATATTTGGAAGGATGATAATTCATTTTATTTAATGAGATGCTTCTATCAGTTAATTGGTTCTGTTGAGTTTGTGTTAATGAAGAAAATTGCATTTTCAAAGTGAAATCTAATAATTGAACACTGGTTGTATTTAATCTATAATTATCAATTTATGCATGGCTATTTTTAATGTATGTCATTTGTTTCAATTTTGGTTATTTATGCATTTACTTTGACACTCAATATTACATCAAGTTCAAAGTGTACAGGATATTGAAATCTTTTGTACTGAAGCCAGTAAGATTTGAAGTGAGAATTGCATGTTACCCAATATTAACTCAACTTAGGAAAAATTCAATTGACATTTTTCACTGCTAAGGGCCTTCTTAGATTGTATTCTAGACAGTTTGTGGGCCTTATTTTTTTTATTAGACTTTATTTAGTTGAATTTTAGATGGATAGATGAGTTTGGAAGAAAATTGAGCAGAAGTTATGTAGAAATACATGTGCTCAATAACTTCAAAATATTCTCGCTTTATTCAACATGAATTGATAGAGAATTTGGGTTTATAAGGCTGACTCCAAATAGTTGGAGTAAGTTCAACAATTACAATGGTATACAAGTTATCTCAAGAGAAATATTAGAACTTGGGGGATCATTTAGATAACACAAACAGGGCTAAAATTTGTTAGGGACCTACGGGGAAGTCGTGAAGACTGGATAAGGGCCCAATGCCATTTTCATTATATTGAAATTACCAAAGTTTAACAGTTCAGTTGCCCAAGTTGATGACATAACTGATTATGATAGAAGTAGATGATTCCAACCATGAAATATGTGTTGCAGGTTTAAGGCATTTATAGATTTTTGCTCACTCCGTCAAATAAGCTAAACTATGACGTAACTGTGATAACACAAGGAGAAACGGATAGTTATAGTTTCTGTTATGCTTGTGCTCATCAAACACTTCTTTGGTATTTATGTAATGTTAAATGTCATTCTCAAATCTCATTAATATCTCATCCTATCTCTTGTTTGAAATACTATCTCTGCCTTTTCTAGCTTCAGATGCAGGAGTCCTACGATTGGTGCTCTTCAATCATTTTGGCATTCTAGTGGACATTACCTGGTCGCATCCAAGATTCAAGTTGCTGCGGATTACTCAGACTCAGCAGCAGATTTTTCTAAATACGTGGGTAATGAACGTTGTCATCCCTTGGAAGAACTAAAATGCTATGGAAAAGGTGGCGATGCAATGCTTACTGATTCTGAAATAGCCAGAACAACTGTTGAGGTAATTTATACTTTTAATTCTTTTTATTACTCTAAAACATAGGGATGACTTTGTAGGTCCTAAGTCATAATGAACCTAACCAGAATGCATTCTACTAATTATCTTGAATAGCGCAAAACAAAATAAGTAAACCAAATAATTATATATGTCAGAAAACTTAAATCCAATATATCTTCCATTTGTTCGTAAATAATTTTCTTGGAGTGCATGCTTAGGTTTATTCTATTCCTATAAAAAATATTAAACTAAGATTCAAGCTCCTCACAGTTGAATCAATGATTTAAACATGAGATCTTGAAACAAAGAACACTTACCGTCTTCAAGATGCATGCTACAATAATCCTTGAAACTTTCTTAAAACCAACGAAGTAACAAAATAATATGTTGTCGTCTCTTCTGGATGCCAAGTTGGCAACTAGAAGTACTGCTGGGATTTTGTATTTGAAGATAAATTTACTATTCCTCATCCAAATTTCTGTGAAATGGTTTTCTGTAAGTCAATGATTTGATATATTAGTTTTACCTACAAACTAGTGAAGCAACGTTGATCTATCACAGACAAACACAAAAAATCTCTATTTGTGAGCTGTAAGCTACCACAAGGTAACCAAGGAATGTTGTAATAAAACAACTACTCTTGGGGATGTAGAGGATGGCATGCCAAGAACCAGAAATGCTACTTTGGATGTGAGCATATTCCAAAGTTTCAACTTATTCATATAGTTAGGTTCACAGACTCATACTGAGTGTCATTTTCAATTCTCACATTAAGATTATGTCCTTGATGTGACTCATACAGAGTATTCCCTCATCTCCCACCTTAAGATTCTATCCTTGATATCGGATGGGCCTAGGATAAAGGATTTATGGTTCGCAAACTCTGTAATTTCTGTTTGATAGAATGAAAAGTTGCTAAGGAAACTGAAGTAGTTATTTTATGATTAAGCAAATGAGAGCAAGAAAACGATACAAAATGTTTCTGAAGATGCATCGTAGGAGGGAATTTTATACTCATTCTCAAGCATTGAGTTACTTTTTGATACAATTAGATATAAGTGATACATTTTTTGACATAGGAAAGACCAAGTAAATATCTCGAAAAAACCCCACAAGGCCTCTAATAAAGCATTCTTAAGAGTTGGCTTAGGAGTCTATTTTACCGGAGTGTCACAGTTGGGGAATGACCATATGTTATTGTAGAGACACGGCTCTTTCATTGATTGAAAGAAAATTTTATTGTAGACCGGTAGAAGATGTAGAGAGACACGTTTGATAGGTAGAATATGTTACATGGCCATGATCAGACAGACAAATATAGGACTATGGACTCCTCTACCTGCATCAGAGTTATCATAAGTTGATTTAAGCATGAATTTTATTGCGGGCCTTCTGCAGACTCAGTGGAGTAAGTGTTTAATTTTGGTGGTTGTTGATTTTTTTTTCAAGATGACACATTTTGTACATTATCACAAGGTTATTGAAGCTTCACATAATACAAATTTATATTTCAAGGAGATAGTTCATCTTCATAGTGTCCCAAACCATCATTTATGTCGGGGACATGAAATTTATTAGTCATTTTTGGAGGGCTTTATAGGATAAGCTTGGTACCAAGCTATAGTTCCATTCAGCAGTGCACCCTTAAATAGATGGACAAACAAAGTGATAACTTAGAATTTGAAAATCCTTCTTTAGTGTTTTATAGGTAAGAATATTAGGCAATGTTTGGAAAAGCCAGGAAGGTGGGATTGCCGATCACCTCATATGTCTTGGAGAATCTAATTGAAGTCAATTTTGGAAATCCCTTGATTAGTTTTATTGTCTTTCAAATTATGTTTCTTTATGTTTATTTCAGAACTATTTCATTTCCAAATTTAGATTACATATAGTTGATAAGTTTGTAAATTAGGAGAGACAGATTTTCCTATCTGTGTACCTTACATTTGAATAATAAAAAAATATTTTTTTTTCTTCGAATGCTTGTTTTCAACATGGTATCAGAGCCTTGAATCAATTCCTAGATTTCCTATCGCGGGAACCCCTCCAATCTCCTCTACCGACTTGCAAGCTCGTCGAAAATCTCCTCTTCCCTGTAGCTAGCACTCTTCCTACAGGTTGTAGGCCCTCACTTTCTCTTCCCTGCAACTATTAATCTTCTTGTAGACCCTTCTTTGTTCACCCATGCCATTAGAATTCTCTCTATTGTAGGCCCTCCTCCACCAGATTTTTCCTACATAAACCTCCTCTGTTCAGCTCTTGTCGTCAGATTCTCTCTGTAGCCTGGAGCATCCTTGTTGCAGACCCTCCTCCAGAAACCTCCTAAGATCCTAGCAGTAACAACATCAGCAACAAGAAGAACAACAACAATAACATCATGCTCCCTATGATGCACGAATACCAACACAGGGACAAGGACACGACACAGACATGAGGTACATTTCTTATTAAAATTTTAGGACACATACGCGTCTGACACACTATTAATAAAAAAAATTATATATATATTTGTATGTGTGTGTGTGTGTGTGTGTATATATATATATTAAATAAATAAAATATTAAAAATAACATAAAAGAATAAAAATAAATTTAATAGCATTAACATTTAAAATTTAGGAGTCTCTTTAACATAACATTTTTTCCTGTTTTAATTGATATAATTTTTATATATTATATTTTTAATTTTTAAATTAAATTAAATTAAATTGGATATAAAAATAATCAAAATATATAAAAGATTTTTTGAGTGTTTTTAAAATCTAATACCAGAGTTTTAAATTTTACATTTATTGCACCCAATCTTTCATATCAAATCTAATATACCATAATTTTCAATTTTAGAAAGTAAAATGCACCTTTTCTTGTGTATATGAGGTGACATATATATTTAATTTGAAATTTAGGTGCTAGATACATAGATACATAAATTTGAGTGGTATGTATATAAACCTTAAATTTTACATAAAAATATACCTCTTTTAATTTGTCTTAAAATATTTTTTAGAAATTTTAATTTATTAGATTAGGGCACGTGTCCTACAAGTGTATCTTTCACGTCTCTATTTTTTTAAATAATATTTAAATTGGCACTTATTTGTAGTGTACGACACATGTCGTGTCTGTGTTCGTGTCTGATACATGTTTGATAATGAACAAATTCTTAATTAGAAGTGTTTGTGCATCATAGTCTGATCCTTTCGTGTGACAACCTATTCTCTTTTTGTAGTAGCAATAACCAACTTATCCCCGCAACAAGTAGCAACTTAAACGCGCATAAGGTTTATGACCAAATATGGGTTGAAGACATCAAATTTAACTTCCAAGATTAATTCTGAATCAGAGGCCGAGAACTCTGTCCAAATGACTTATGAACACTCTACCTATATCACAATCATAAACTTAAGGACCATCATTTCCATAAATAGTCCTAATATGTGTTTATGTATATTTGTGGAACATGACAATATGAACATATCATGGGAGGGCACAATTCCTAAGCTTACTGATCACAACCACCGCACATAGAAGATTCAAGACCATATGATTATGTCATGGCTAGTTAACTCAATGATCACTGATATAGGAGGAAATTTTTTGCTCTACAAATTTGTCAAAGAAATCTGGTAAGCTGCAAGAGATACATATTCCGACATCGAGAATACTATAGAATTATTTGAGATTGAAACCAAACTTCATGATCTTCTTTAAGGAGAGCTAAGTGTCACCCAATACTTCAACACCTTAATAAAGTATTTGCTACAATTTGTTATGTTTGAGACGAATGGGTGGAAATATCCACAGGATACTATGATGTTTAAGTTCATTAAGAAGAAGAGGACTATCAAATTTCTAGTAGGACTAACTATGAAATTGGATGAAGTGAGATGAAGTATTATGAGAATAAAGCCTTTTTTATTTACTCGTGAAGCTTTTTTTGAAGTTAAGAGAGAAGAGAGCATAAAAATTTTGATGCTAACTGAAAATGGGGGTTTACCAAATGCTGAAAGCTGGGCTGTGTACACCCATAATTCTTCCTATGATGCAAAACTCAAGAAGCATCATCCCATATGTGATTATTGCAATAAAATTGGGCATATCAAAGACAAATGTGAACATTTCATGAAAAGCTTGCAGATTGAAAACCTTTATATGGAAAGAAAGATCAAAAGAATAAGACTAATGCCGCTACCACATCCGAAGGGTCGATCGAACTATTCACCTAGTAAAAGCTTGAAGTTCTGAAAATTTATAGGGGCAATTCAAAACAACACAATTATCCTCATGACGCAACAAAGTAATACATCATTCTCTCATTTTGCTAGCAATGGAAGATTTAAACCTTAAATTATAGATTTAGAAGCTTCTAATCATATGAATGGACACGTCAATACTCTAGTCAACTATTAAAAAGTTTCTATATCTATATATGCCAAACTTGCAGATGGATCACACTAAAGAATTACTGGAAAAGGAGATGCGGAGCACTCTTAGGATATTACTTTTTTCTCTATTTTATATGTTCTACACATGGATTGTAATTTAATTTCAACCTGTAAGCTTACTCTTGATCTGAAATGTATAACTAAATTTGTTGCAAATTCTTATGAATTTCAGGTGATGGATTAGTGAATGATGATTAACAGTGTTGAAATGCATCAAAGTTTATATTTGCAAGAAAAGTTTCTCTAAGTCCCACCTCCGTTTTCCTTCAAATTTTTAGCCTATGTCTATAAAAACAATGTCATGTTACGACATTATCGTGGGGGTCATTCTAATTTTAATTATGTTTTAAGGTTATATCCACATTTGTTTTTCAATAAAAACATAGTTTTTATCAATATGAGATTTGTCAATTTGTTAAACATACTATAAGTATTTATCTCATTACTCAGTATAAACCCTCATACCCTTTTTTCATTATGCATAGTGATATTTGGAGACCTTTAAAGTTAAAGATTCTAATTGGAGCTAGATGGTTTATCTTATTTATTGATGATTATACTAGAACTGCTTGTGTATTCCTAATGAAGGAGAAGTTTTAAACCATCCAAATCTTTTAAACCTTCCATGACATGATTGAAATGTAATTCCTATACAAAATTCAGATCCTCAAAACTAATAATGCAAATGAATATTTTAATTACATCCTTGGATCCTATCTTTCAAAAAATGAAATCATCCGTATGAGTTCATGAATTAATATCCCACAATAAAATGGAATAACTGAGAGAAAGAACAAACATCTTATTGAGGTATCTTGCTCAATTATAATTTCCCATCAAGTTCCAAAATATTTTTTTGGGGAAGCAATTCATGCTACAACATACTTTATCAATCAAATGTCTAGCCATGTATTTAACTTTAAAACACTACTTAATTTCTTGATGGATACCTATCCTCACATCAAAACTCTCTTCCACTGCACCATTTAAATTTTTTGGTGTGTTTATCTTTTGTTCACATTCATTTCCCCAATCATACAAAACTTGATCATAAATCTATTAAGTATTTTTTCTTGGGTATGCCTCAAACAAAAAGTGGTGTATATCTTACTTGTTGCTAGAAAATACTACAACTTCATGGATGTCCCATTTTTTGAAAATAATCATACTATTCCAAATCTGATATTCAAGGGAGAGTGCAAATGAATATTAATTTTGGAATGCATTTGGATGACACTTACACGACCTCACGGCTTATTCTTCCACCTAGCTTCTGTTGAGGATGTCCAACCAATCCAACTTGAAATCTATAACAAACTTCGTGTGTACATGTCAGCGTTGTTTTGTCCTTGAAGTGCCCGTAAGAAGCTGTCGGTCGCCGGAATCGGAATCCCGTCGCCCGCTTCGGAAGGATCCTTCAACGAAAAGAAAGGAAGTCAACTGACCTCATATTTTTCATAGTTTGAATGAAAGAGCGCTACACCTCAAGTCATGCACTTATCCCGAAAGACAAACACAAGACTTAAGGGTGAGGCTCGATCAAATAAACTAAGAAATATATGACGTCCGTTTGGTCTGCGAAACCAATTTATTTGCCGACAAATTCCCCTATTTAATATGAAGAATTAAATAGAGTTTATTTTAAGCTGGGTTCGGAAAATGCTTCCTATAAGGGCAAGCCCTTATAGTTAATTACATCTTAAATGACCGAAATCATCTAAGAATACTCTTGATAAAAATTAGGAAATATTATCTTCAAGGAGGTCAAAAGGATAGGACTTTTCAACGAAATAAGAAGTGGAGGTGTGCAAAAGGAGTTGGCTCAAATTTGGAATGCGGAATCCAAAGGGAGAGGAACTAGGGGATGTCAGAGGTCCGAAAGCGAGCCTCAATAACTTCCCGAGCTATCCTATGGTTTTGCTGACGACGACAAGCTCCACTGTTGAAGACGACCGTGCTGCCCACTATACTAGCTCCGAGCTCCTTGCTGTGAAGAGGCTGAGTTTTCTAAGGTGGCGGTCAAAATGTTCAATCGAGTGGCTCATGGTCGAAGTTCTTCTAAACATCCTATGCAAATATGTTTAAGTGTTGTACGATTTATAACGAGGATATGTATATAAGCACGAGAGTAACGATAGAAGCATGCAACGAGTATATAATATAACGTGCTAAACGGGATAACATACGATGCAGTTATGAAAAGTGACGATAAAAACGATATAGCATGCAATGACAGTATAAAAAGTGATGACTAAACAATATAACATGCGATAGCGAGTACGAAAGGAGGTAACACGCCGCAAATGTAAACAAACCCGTATACTCAGGAGGCCCGTTATTTTCTTTCGTCTAGCCGGCAGAAGTGTGCCACATGAAAGCCAAGCAAGCAAAATGAAAGGTCGTCGAAAAACTCAAGAAAACAAAGTGACTGACCCACAACGGGAAAGCTCGAGAAAAGTAGTAAAAGTCACCAAAACTCCGAGAAAATCCTAAAAAAAAGACCACGAGTGCTCTAACAAAAATCAAATGAAAACACGAAGAAAACCGCAAGCACTCGGGTCGGGGCTAGGCTCAGAACTGTGTAGTACTGCTCGAAGAGTCGTCGAAGGCTACTCGGTCACACGAGTGTATAAAGCCCGCTACTCAGCAAGAAGGGTGTCCAACTAAACCTGACTCAGGAGAGTGTTCCCCCACCCAAGACTGATAATCAACAAGTGGACAATCAAATTTTATAACATAGTTTTGAAATTTATATTTTTAGCATGCATATGGATTTCAGACATGCAAAAGAGAGTTTATCAAAATTTTTTTTTATTGTGGTGGAAAGATATTTTTGTTGCGAAATGTAGTATCGTATTTTTATCAGATTTTGAAAAAATATAATTGTCCACGAGTCGATCATTTCGTAGGGTAAAGGATCACTAACAATCCTAAGAAGGTACGGGTGCCCCACTTGCCTTGTAGCGGTGAATGATGCCGTCATCCTACGGTTCACCGGGGCCCTGGAGCGAGTCCTGATGTCGTAGGATGGGATATCATTCTACTCTATCACTGGCGTGCCTTTTGCATCATCGCCGTCATCGCCCCAAAACAAAACAAAACCAAAACCGACTCCGAGTGAAGCGGGGAAAACGTGTCAAGCAACGAAAAGGGGAAAAGAAGATTAACTCACCCCCGAACTCGGAGGGTCAGGACGGCGGGTGAGTTAATTTAAAATTCCCCTAACACATGTAATAACAAGGCGTTAAAAAAAAAAAAAAAAAAAAAAAAAAAAAAAACGAAATCCGAGTTCCCTGAATCGACCCCGAGGGTGTCATTTTCTCGCTCAAGTACAATTATATCAAAAGGAAATTTAAAAGCGAAATCATGGAAAAGTCGATCAAAAACTTTTAAAATCAAGCAAGAGAGAAAAAATGGCTCGAGACAAGCACTGATTGCGAACATTTCCAAACCCATAAGAAAGTGAATGGACAAGCTTCCCAAGAACATCAATTTAACTCCAATTCATCAAATGAGGCATCTAAGAAGTGGCCCAAGCACAATGCTCAACATCTCCCTCTCAAACAAGCAAGGAGCAACTATAGGTTCATCTTTATCAATCCCCAACTCAAACACAGCAGTAAATAAAGCCACCATCACATCAGCCACCAACAAAAAAAGCTCTCGGCCAAGCCCCATCAAAAAGGGCAGCAACAAGTAAAGTTTCTATCCAACCTCGAAACTTACAAATCACATCAATGGACTCACGGCCAAGCCCCAAATTGAACCCAACTCCTTCCATAAACATAGAGTTCAGTTTTCACCAAATGAGCACAAAGCCCAACCCTCACTAGAGCCAAACCCGAGCACAAACCTGAGCCCACAACAAGCCTCCAAGTGAATCAAATGAATTATCCCAACTCCAATTACAGCAGCCTTTTAAAAAGCCAAATTCAAACTTCCATTGGGCAAGAAACCGAGCCACAACAAGGCCAAGAAAGCCGGCCCGACTCCAAACCAAAACAGCCCTCAAAGAAACAGGTTCCAGTCTACAAGGAAGCCAAACCCGAGCCAAGCATAAGACTAAGAAATACGGCTCAATCCCAAACTAAAACAGCCCCCAAAGAGGCAAATACCAGCTTATAGGGAAGCCAAGCCCGAGCCACATGAGGATGAAACCCGAGCCATGGCCGGCACCGGGATAAAGCCGGCTTTAAGTTGAAACGATCCAAATATAAAATCGAAATCAAAGGTGTCAAAGAGAGCCGGAACCGAGCACAACGAGGGTGAAAACAAACCCGCCTTTAAATCACAAGCAGTTTCGACATAAAGCCAAAGCTAGAGAAAGCTAAAGAAGCCAACCCGAACCATAGCTAAACTAGGGACGAGCTCCGAGCTTTAAATTTAAAACCAAATGGGTAGCAAAACTAACAAAAGCCGAGCCTCATGAGGCTAAAAAGAAAACGAATCCCAAATCGAGGTTAAAGCACAGAATGCAGCGGGACTCCACAAGACCGATTCACATGAGGCTAAAACCAAGCCCGATCACAATTAAATCCAGAACCAATATAGAACTGAAGCAAACTTCTCCTTGAAATCTCGATTAAAATGAAGCACATACATATCTTTAAAAGCTTCACTACCATGCACTTGCTAGCAAGAATAAATATAGAACGAACATGAAAAACCCTTCAAATTAATTAATCATGCTTCGTGAAGGGCTAGATTTCCATATATTCAAGGCATAAAGCCACCACATGCTTGTAAACAAAGGTGAGCATAAAGAATTTCCAAACTAGCTAGCCATATCTTCATGAAAGATTAAAATGCAAGAGGCCCAAGAACAACGTAAACCTCTCCAAGCCAAGCCTAAATTTTCTCTCTAGCATGCTCAATCGAAACTTTTAGCCACATTTCAAATTGTAAAGAAAACATTCCCAACATTTATACAAGTATCACATTAGCATGCTGTTAGAAGAAGAAACCCATAGGAATCAGTATTTCAAGCAACTAGATAAGATTTTCCATAGCATACAAGTGCTTAACCGAAACTATGAACAGGGCAAACCGAGCCAAAGGCACAAGTGAAGCCTCCCTGGGGCCAAAACCGAGAATAAGAAAGGGGTAGAGGAGAGTTACCGGATTGCGTAGAACACACAGGAAGCAAACCGCAAGTACAGGAAACGCTCCAACAGCAACTTCCCTCTCTTCACAAAGGTTTCGGGCCAACCACAATCCCACCCCAAATGGGGTTTAAATAGGCAGAGGAGGGGAAGCAGAGGTCAAGAGCTCAACCTACATAATCGGGCGCAAGTGGGACTGGCGGCAGATTGCCGCAGGAGGGAGCAGAGCTCGGTAAGGGACGCACGCATGAGGTGCCGCAAGTTGCTCGAGGGATAAGGATAGGCCTATCACGAGCGGCTCGAGGAGCAAACGGCCGCCAGAAAGCACGCTCGAGCGTGGGAGGGACGAAGGTTCCAGGGAACTCGCGCGGGAAAGACGAAGGCACCGGTCGAGTGCGAGGGTAATTAGGGCAGAGGGTTTAATTTTAAAATAGGTTTTAAAATATCTTTTTTTTTGTTTTATTTTTATTATTTAAATTAAAACTTAAATTACAAGTTTCGCCCCGACAGTGCTATCGTCGCAAACTTAACGTCGATTTTAAGTGAAATCGACATTCCGGACGCATCGGCGCAGATCCGTTTCGTCGTCCGAGGTCGTTCGAGCAACCTCGTCGACAAGCGCGTCAAAATTGCGTCGAAATTTGGTATCGTCGCAAAATTTCGACGCGAGCGCGATCGAAAGCGAGGTCAACAAAAGGACTCCGATAGGTGTGGTGTGCTAATCGAGCACACCGCGCGTATTGGCGTTGACCGACAAGATCAACCAAACCAACACAGACATCCTGAGTCAACATACTCAGAACGGAACGAGGAAAGAGTGGCGAAGGTTTCCGCTGGGGAGCGACAGGCAAATCTCCAAAACTGAAGATTCCAGAACTCTCGCTGGGGAAACAGGGAAGCGGGTATCGGAAGCGGAATCAAAGACCAGGAACTCTCGCTGAGGACTGGAGAGTGGACTTTGAATCGCGAAATTTCAAAATATGCGAGGGAGAACAGAAATCAGTATGTGGGTACTGACCTCAGGAAATTAG
Source organism: Papilionanthe hookeriana x Papilionanthe teres (assembly GCA_022702705.1). Classification (NCBI taxonomy): domain Eukaryota; kingdom Viridiplantae; phylum Streptophyta; class Magnoliopsida; order Asparagales; family Orchidaceae; genus Papilionanthe; species Papilionanthe hookeriana x Papilionanthe teres. The sequence goes on along the minus strand of CM040422.1, from coordinate 131,582,533 downwards.
GACTAGAATATCGGTACTAGCCCTGAGAGGATGAGAATCGGAATTTAGGTACCGATCTCGAAAAGGGTTGAGAATCAGAATTTAGGTATCGATCTCGAGGATGAGAATCGGAATTTAGGTACCGATCTCGAAAGGAAGTGAGAATCGAATTTAGGTATCGATCTCGAGGGTGAGGACTAGAATATCGATACTAGACCTCGAAAGGGATGAGAATCGAATTTAGGTGATCGATCTCGAAAGGATTGAGAATCGGAATTTGGAGTACTGATCTCAAGGATGAGAATCAGAATTTAGGTACCGATCTCGAAAAGATTGAGAATCAGAATTTAGGTACTGATCTCAAGGATGAGAATCGGAATTTAGGTACCGATCTCGAAAGGATTGAGAATCAGAATTTAGGTACCGATCTCAAAAGGAAGTGAGAATCAGAATTTAGGTACTGATCTCAAGGATGAGAATCGGAATTTAGGTACCGATCTCGAAAGGATTGAGAATCAGAATTTAGGTACTGATCTCGAAAAGGATTGAGAATCAGAATTTAGGTACTGATCTCAGGGTGAGGACTAGAATATCGGTACTAGCCTCGAAGGGATGAGAATCGAAATTTAGGTACCGATCTCGAAAGGATTGAGAATCAGAATTTAGGTACTGATCTCAAGGATGAGAATCAGAATTTAGGTACCGATCTCGAAAGGATTGAGAATCAGAATTTAGGTACTGATCTCAGGGTGAGGACTAGAATATCGGTACTAGCCTCGAAGGGATGAGAATCGGAATTTAGGTACCGATCTCGAAAGGATTGAGAATCAGAATTTAGGTACTGATCTCAAGGAGTGAGAATCAGAATTTAGGTACTGATCTCAAGGATGAGAATCGAAATTTAGGTACTGATCTCGAGGGGAGTGAGAATCAGAATTTAGGTACTGATCTCAAGGGGAGGACTAGAATATCGGTACTAGCCTCGAAGGAATGAGAATCGGAATTTAGGTACCGATCTCGAAAAGGAGTGAGAATCAGAATTTAGGTACTGATCTCAAGAGGGTAACAGGGAAAGTGCAGAAAAGATCATCACGTCAGGACGTGCAGGGAGTGTACAGTGGCACTCTCGAAAGGACATGTCATACGACAAGTACGATATCTGTGAGAAAGATGTGTGGGATCTCGTGCAGAATGTAAAAATTCTGAGAGAATGTGTAGAACATCGGTGCAGACTAGAATAGTCGTGCTATGCAAGCAGAGAGCGAGAAATCTCAAGATCGAGATAAACACACTCAACAAATTCATTTCATTTTGTTATATTACATATATCAAAATACATTTTTCAAAATTTGATTTTAGTTGGTTGATTTTCAAAAGAGTATTTTATTTGAATTTTATTTTTTTTTATTACGTATATTTTTTTTGTTTTGTTCTTCGTTCGTCGTAGCTCAAAACCAACGTATGGTTCAGTGGCTTTATCTATCGCACACAAGGGCAACAAGACAAACAGACAAGATTCTGAAAAAGATTTCATTAATCAGCTTCGAACAAAGGTTACAAACTGACTATATGCTGAAAACATCACAAGTACAGTATGCTGGACGCATCAAAAGTACAACTGGAAAACATCATAAGCTGAAGACACATCACAAACTGAGCATCTCTGGTATGAGCATCATCCATATCTGGCGTGTCAGAACGCAGTGCAAGGAGTATCCTCTGAAAATCTGTCTCTGGTAAGGCGAGCTTTTGGTCGAGCTGACCTGCTGAGCCATGCTCCAGGACAAGAGTCCCTTTGCATGAACTCAAAGGTCCAGCCCTATCACAGCCCGTAGGGTAGCAGTTCCTCCAACTCTGGGTCTGGACGGAATCCATATGGCATCTTGGTGGTATCCATTCTTCTGAAGGTCACAGAAACTCGCGGTGTCGCACTCCCGGAATGCAGGTGCTTGGCAATATCCGCTCCGTTGCCCTCGAGAACAAGTACCGAGCCCACCGGTAGCGGAATCTCCACGGATCCTCCGAACTCGCCGGGCCAACAATATCAATTTTTTTCCGAACAATATATTGCTCCTGCTCCGAAAAGAGACCGTAGAAAAAGGTCTGACGAAATCGTGGTGATCTATGTGAGGGGGAATACAGTCGCCCTTCTCGTAGATGTTGATAATACAAATTGTTGGAATGCGATCGACTGGAAGTATGCTCCATCGAACTATTCTCTTTATCATCCACTTGATCGTAGGAGGTATCGGATCCACTCGATCATGTCTCGGAATCCCCGGGGATTTCCTCGTCCGTCCAGTAGTGAAGTTGTAGCAGCAGCCGCACTGAATAGTGATTCTGCTTTTTCCACGCATCCATCTTTCTGGTTCAGAATAAGTCCTCCTTCTCAAAAGACCTGCTCGACCTCTGAGTTGCAAATCCTTTATGCAGTCAAGGATGTTTCTCTCGTCGCTTTCAGAGAAGACTCTGGTATGCGATCCTAGTCCTTCAAGTATGTTAATGCATCTTCCTTGAACTTCTTCATAAAATTCAAATTCTCGCTTCTTCACTTTAACCATCTCGTCAAGCTCGCTAAAGTGATCATCGGCAACCGTCGAGGGTACTCCCTCATCTCGCATCGCTGGGAACCCAAGCCGATGTATCCGTATCCAATGGGGTATATGATTCCCCCGTCGGGTACTCGCCGGTCCGAAAACCGTCATCCGTAGACATGTACTCCTCCGCAGTACCGTAATGCCTCAAGTGTAGGACGTTGCGGTCCGAGCATTCCACAAATGCCATTGCGACTCGAAGAACGTGCTCGGAATCTCTCGCGTTGCACGTTGGGCAACCCGGACAAAGTTCATCCGGAATCTCCGGAATCCCCGGAACCTCCGGAACAAACTCGGACTCATCCTCCGTAGCAGAGCGGCCGGAAGAAGTCTCTCTCATCTCCGGATCGTAGATCCTCCCCTCCGGGATAGAGTTGAGTAAATCCTCTGTCTCTTGAAGATATCTCTTGTCTTCGCATCGGAATGCTCTGCGCTTCCGTCGATTGGCATTCCTGCGTATTGTGCTATGTAATGCATCTGGTAGTCTGGCATTGTCGGCAGCGACTAGGCCTCCAGCTGGTGCAGTTATCATGGATGGCAGGCGACTAGTCCCTTCCATCGGATCTTGTAATATTTTCTTCCCCTTCCGCGAGGTATCTTTTCTGTTGCTGATCTTTATTAACGACGGTAGTCCTTCGATTTCCCGGTGGCTAACTGCGTCCATCAGGGGACTCGTAATCTACATTGATCTGACTGAAGTCCATATCAAAGTTTATAATGCCACCTTGCGGTGCCCATTCTTCGCTAGGTGCGAGATTCAAGCCATCCTTAAAAGCCAAAATCAACCTCTGTCCTGACATTTTCTCTGCAGACAACAGGAGAAACATCAGTGGGTTGAAATCTGACAGGAACAAAGAACAAAACGAAACGCCTACGAGAGGCTTTAGTTTATGTTGTTAATTATGTGTATGTGTATTAAATTTGAAAGTGGAAAAGGAAAGAAAGCCAAAACATGCACTCTCAACAATTTTCATTTTATTGATGTTAATTTTATTACAAAATTTTAAACCCGGTCACAGGCATTCGACCAAATACATAATCACAGAATAATCGAAGATTTTGAAATTTCAACTCAAGCAACGTCAAGTCGCGTAATATGTCTTCAAGTATCGTCCGTTGATCGCAACAAAGGTTTCCCGCCTCGGGAATCCACAGCCGGTAGGCTCCTCCGGAGTAGACTTTATCTATGACAAATGGTCCCTCCCAAGTCGGCTCAAATTTTCCGCCTATCTTGCGACGTGCAAGAACAGGTCTCTCGAGAACAAGAACAAGGTCACCACTTTCAACGTCCTCGGCGACCAATTTGTCATGGGCTCGTACCATCTTCGCTCGGTAAAGCTCCAAATGCCGTTGCGCTTCCGAGTCGTTTTCCTTCAAGACTTTCCAATTCTTCAAGTCCGAGTTTTGCACTTTCTTCCGCCGTAAGCCGATCGGGCGACGGCAACTCCGAGAGACGGCGTCCGAACTTCTAACCGTAAGCACGGCCTCGATCCGTAGACGAGTGCGTACGGTGTACATCGGGTGGGAGTTCCGAATGTTGTCCGTATGCCCACAAAGCTTCTAACAATTTGTTATGCCAATCTCTTTTATTCTCATCGAGAGTTTTCTTCAAAATCTGTACCGAGTGTTTTGTTGAAAGCCTCTCGCTAAACCATTCGCCTTGGGGTAGTAGATCGTCGAGTACCTCCAATCTATCTCGTGTCGTCTGACGAAGTTATTGATCTTGGTGCTTTTAAAGGCTGTTCCATTGTCGGAGATTATTCTGCGCGGAATTCCAAAACGGTAGACTATCTGACTCTTGAAAAAGAGAAGAACGTGTTGTGTTGTAACATTTCGTAACGGCACCGCCTCTGCCCATTTGGAGAAGTAATCCGTAGCCGCAAGAATGAACCCGTGTCCCTTAGAGGATGGGGGTCCATCGGACCTATTATGTCCGTCCCCCAACACTCGAATGGCCACGAAGCAACAACTGGGTGTAGCACATTCGGAGGTCGGTGTAAGACCACCCCATGCACTCGACACTCGGTGACATTTTCCGTCCGTATCCATGCAATCGACATCATTGTCGGCCAATAATATCCGAGTCTCTTAATCTTCATTTTCATCTTCGGTCCCGACTCGGTGAGCTCCACACAATCCGGCGTGTACTTCTCCGACAATATTCCGCGCTTCGCCTCGCTTGGCATCGCAACCACATCCGATCGAACGATCTCCCGTAGAGGACATCACCTACTAAAGCGTAGGACATAGCCCTCTTCGTGATATGATACGCCGCCGACTTGTCCTCCGGTAATTTTCCGGCTTGCAAATATTCTATCAACGGCTTACGCCAATCTTCGTTGATATCGACCACAACAACTCGTCGCTTCTTCTTCGAACTTCTGTAGATCTTCGAGGTTGATTCGGGACAAAACCTGCCTTCCTTGTACCGTAACGTCAATAGAATCCTGCGGGGAACACGCCAATTCTTTTGCAAGTTTTGCCAAAGCATCAGCATGGGCGTTATCCAACCGAGGAATTCTATAGAGCGTTACACTAGGAATCTGCTCTAGCAACTTTATCGCGTATCTGTGATATTCTGCTAATCTTGGTTTCAAAATCTTATACTGTCCGGCAACTTGCTGAATTATAAGTCGAGAGTCACCGTAGACGACGATGTCCGTTATATCCATTGAAATTGCTAATTCCAGATCCCGTGATTAAGGCTTCGTATTCTCGCTTCATTGTTCGTACACGGCTCGTCGGTGGTAGGAGAATCCGAGCATACCCTTATCCGGTGTGATGAAAATCAAACCGATTCCTCGCTTTCGCCTCGCATAACCGTTCTCGATCCTTTATCTTATCTGGCTGAAGAAGCTCCGTCGAAGTACATCTCTCAGCATTGCGCACCGGAGGATTCCATCTGTAATATCTGCTCATCTGGTAACTCGTCATTAAGAGATGACCCAGCTGGAAGTGGGTGCGCGGCGAGAAAATCTGCCAAAATCTGTCCCTTGATAGCGCGGAGGGGAACAAAAGTTATATCAAATTGCAATAAAATCATCGACCACCTTGCTAAGCGTCCGTAAAGTGTTGGTCGGGTCATCAAATATTGCAACGGATTAACTTTCGAAATCAGGGTTACCCTATGAGAAAACATGTAATGTCTGAGCTTTTGGGCGGCGAAAATTAAAGCTAAACAATGCTTCTCAATAGGTGGATATTTTACCTCCGTCGTGATTAGACGCCTACTCAAGTAGTATAGTGCATTTTCTTTACCCTCGTCATTGACTTGAGCTAGTAGTGCTCCGAGAGAGTCGTCTAAAGCCGCGGTATAAAGTATCAAAGGTCTTCCCGGATAGGGCTGCCAAAACAGGAGGTGTCATCAAGTATTTCTTAACGTCCTCAAATGCAAGTTGACATTTCTCTTCCCAAATAAATTTGGCGTCCTTTTTAATTAATGCCGAGAAGGGCTGACACCTACCTGAGAGATTAGAAATAAAACGTCTCGTATATGCTAACTTCCTTGGAAGGAACGTAGTTGTTTCAATGTTTTGGGAGGTGGCATTTCTAAGATAGCTTTAATCTTCTCCGGATCGATTTCGATTCCCCGATGACGGACAACGAATCCTAGAAATTTCCCGGAGGTAACGCCAAAGGCGCACTTTAAGGGGTTCATCTTGAGATTATATCATCGTAATCGTTCGAACACTATCCTCAAATCGTGCAAATGGTCTATTTTCCGTTTACTTTTGATAACCAAGTCGTCCACGTAAGCATTCCACTCGATTGTGAATGAGATTATCGAAAATCTTCGTCATTGCTCGTTGATAAGTTGCTCCGGCATTCTTCAATCCGAAAGGCATCACCGTATGCAGAAAATTCCAACAGGTGTTCGAAGGCCGTAAGGGCCGCATCTTCCGGAGCCATTCGATCCGGTTGTATCCCGACGATCCATCCATGAAAGAGAAAACTTCATGTGTCGAGGCAATATCCACCATCATTTCGGTATTGGTAACTGAAACTCGTCCTTCGGACACGCTTTGTTTAAATCCCCGAAGTCGACACATACACGGATCCGTCCATTTTTCTTCTTAACCGGCACAACATTAGCTAACCATGTAGTGTATCGCTCTTCTCTTACAAAGTTAGCGTTTATCGCCTCTTACCTCGCAATCACTCGTCGCTCTATTTCGAGGCGCATTCTTCTTGAGCTCGCTTTACCGGCGGCATATCTCTGTCGATTCCAAGTTTATGGATCGCAACCTCTCGCCGATCGCTCCCGGCATTTCGTCGTAACTCCATGCGAAGCAATCTTTAAACTCCGACAATAACCGTATTAGCTCGTAGATTCTTCTTCATCGAGTAGAGAACTTATGAAGGTCGGGCGAGGCCGTTCCTCGCTCCCGAGGTTGATTTCCTTCAATTCATCGATCGTCGACTTAATTTCTTCTTCGAATTCGGCGGAGCGTCTTCTAATAGCTCGATCAAGCAAAGTCATCCTCCACACCGAGGCAATCCTCTTTCGACTCACTGGTAACAACCATGCAAAATTCCGAATCATCCACTGGTCCGACTGTACCAAATCCGAGACCCTCTTTAGAGTTAGGATGTCGATTCCTAACATTCCATAATTCTTCAAAGAGTTGCAATTTATCTTTTGGCATATATTTTGGCAAATGTCCTTGTTGAATTAATTTTTGCACATAAGGCGAGAAATAACCAAAAGGCAATTCCATTAATTCATTAGCATCCCCATCCAAATTTACATGATTTTCAAGACTGGTAGAAGTAGAAGCACAGTAAAACTTGATCGGCTTATAACCAAGACACGGACGTCCCCGACCTTTAAGCTCTCGACCTTTGGGGAGGACAGGAGTAAGGGTCATAGCGTTCACATAGTGGTTTATACGATCATACATTGTCTCGTATTCGCTTTTCTCTGTATCTTCCAACGGTATCTCGTACTGAGGTTTTTTCTGCTTTATCATTATTATTTCTTCTTCAGAACTTTCTTCTTCGTCAATGTTGATTGTCGGCCTAGTCCATCCAACAACCACATTGGCTCTTCTTCGTCCACGTCCCCGGCCTCGATCTCGGGTGCATGAACTAAAAGAACCTTTATCATTTCGTTGTGAGGAAATGACAGTAGATTGTCGAAGCGGAGTTGAATGACCCCCTTTTTGTAATCTTTCTGAATCTTTCACTGCAGTTGCAATCACTTCACGAGAGAAAACAGTCTTCTTCAGAGGCGAGTAGTAAGCTGCGTCTTCATGAATACCAACTTCATGAACCGAAAATGGTTGTAGATCTCCTTCGATGCAATATTCTTGTCCTTCTTTATAGTATTCGATGCATCGATGTAGAGAAGACGGAACCATGTCATGTTCATGAATCCACTGGTCGACCAAGTAGAGCATCGAAAGAGGTCTCGGCGTCGATAATATGGAATTTAGCGGTTGTTACCAGCTCCTCCAACCTTCATCAACAAAGTAATTGATCCAAGGGCTCTCTCTCCCTTTTGGTTGAATCCTCTTAACATCATTTTATCGAGCACAAGTTTATGAGCTTCAATATCCAAATATGCCAATGTCCGTAGACTCATCGAGTTGAGGGATGCCCCGAGATCAACCAAAACTCCGGACAAGCACAAATCCGCTAATACCGACGGAGATATAAAGCGGACGGTTGTGGTCGGCGGTACCGAGCAGACAAGTCTTCATTTGTAAAAGTAACCCCGCATCGTTCCTTCAACGAGCAAACTACATCCGAGGATGTCGTCAAGCATCGGGCTAAGCAAATATCCGGATCGCAGTAGCCGAAACCGAGATTCCCTTATTTCTTTCGACAAGATTAGAGCGTCGTAGATGCTCGCCTTAGCCGACAGCCTTCCTAAGATGAGCTAGCACGTTATAATCCACTTTGTTCGAATTTCCGATTTCCTCCTCGGGCACGCGTTTCTTCCGTTGCTCGGGGTGGTTCTTCTTGTGTAACTGTTTGCTTTCCTTTATCAATCGGAGTCGTCCCCGAGGGTATCACTTTTCCTCTTCTTAAGTAGACCTCCGTTATCTCTTCTGATACTGTAGTTGATTGTTCTGGTGCTGAATCTGAATCAGACAAATCCAAGTTGATGGCGATCGGTGTTCCTTTACATTCAAGGACCGGTTCATCACTTTTTGAATCATCGTAGGCGGTAGCGTCGATGGTTTCTTCGTTCGATCGACGGGTTCATCGGACTTAAGCACAATTCGAGGATAGGTTCGGGAATCGAAATCGAAACTAGAGTGACCAGGATCGACTCACACTATCGGCAGTAAACGGTGAAAACGTAGCCGAAATCATTATCATTACATTTAAAATACTCCGCAGGAGCAAAAAGATAATCGTACAAGCTCGGAGGTTCGAGGATTTTCTCCCCGAATCCGAGAAAACAAGTCTAACAGAGGCGACCCCTATCCTACCCCCGCGCTATCGGCCTTCGCGACGTCGCTCTTTCCTTTCTTTGAAGAAACTTCTATCTCTCGGTCGAACGGATTGTGGACCCCGAACGTCTTCCCGAACCGAGCGTCTCGAATCCGATTCAACATCTTTCCGGATGACTTGTTCCAAACTCGTAGTCCATTCATCTTCTTTCGAGCACGAATCAATCGGAGTAATCGGTTCAAATTGAAATCATATTTATAGATCCTCTTTCGTGCTCTTTCAAGTATTCTTTCGGGATCGTTATATTTCCTTCTTTAAGATTCCTCTCGAGCCAATCCTTGAAGATGAAACAATTCTCTAGGGTGTGTCCGAGCATCCTGTGATATGGGCAATAATTAGGCCGATCCTTCTTATCGACCTTTTCTGGTTTCCTCGGATCTGGTAATTCGAACTCAGATTTCTTCATCAGACTCCTGAACATCTTGGGTACTGCTTCATCTTTGAAAGAGTACACCTTCCTTTTCCGCTCCTCAATAGACATCTGCCTACTTCTGGGTTGGTATGATCCTGGTTTAGGTAGTTGTTGCTTAGGCTGAGCATACTGCTGTATCTGCTGCGACGGTGGTTGGAAATTCTGACGAGAATCTTCTGCATAGATCTTCATCGGCTGTTTTCCTTTGTCGACTATCGCTACCGTCCCAGACTTCTTCTCGAACACCCTGGTCGTCCTGGGTTTCTCAGTTTTCTCATGGGAATCCATATGCTTGATTTCTTCTTGCAGATTGCTGGCTTTACTGAGTAGTTTCTCAAAAGACTTGATAGTGAGTCCCTTGAGCATGAAAGCTATCGGTCCATGGACGCTTTTGAGTAAGATCTCAATCGCATGATGTTCCCGTAGCTCGAGGTTCACATTTCATGCTAAGGTTTCTCCACCTCAAGATATAATCTACTAGAGTCTCGTTAGGCTTCGTCTTTCTATCACGAGATCTCCAATAGAAACATGGTGCCGCGCTCCGCAAATCTTTTCACGAACAACCGCTCTAACTCGGAGAATGTCTTCACCGATCCGTTAGTGCAATCCGGCATACCGACCAAACGCTATTCCCGACAAACCGCTCGACAAACCGACGGCAAAGCAATGCTTCGTTACTCTCCGGTGTTGCCACAACCAGCTCGGAAATGTGCTATGTGCTCGTCCGGGGTTTCCGGCTCCGTTGAATATCTTGAAGTTCGGTGACACATAACCCTTAGGGTAAGGTACGGCATCGAATTCCTCCGGTAAGGTCTACCTTTTAAAATCAATGCACCACTCTTGGATCGGGCTATGGCCTCCCGAACTTGTTCGACCATTTGCTTAAACTCTTTTTCGGTATGATGCTTCGAGCGGAATCATTCTTTGGTCGATCATCTCTGTTAGCTGAGGTGACTTCTCTTCTTTCATCTATGATCTGTATAATTTCTGGTTGATTGACTTCTGGAGAAGCTACTTGTTGAGACTGAGACAATCCCTGAGCTGCAACCAAGGCGGCCATGGCGGTAGCCATTTCTTCCATTCTTTTCTCCATTTGACTTATTTGCTCGTCCCTTATCGAGATGGTATTGCGCAGTTCATCTACGGCGTTCCCTTCCGTAGAAGGTTGGGCTTCGCGCGCAGATGAAGCGGCTCTGGTTTCAATAACATTGATATCCATGCCATCTTCTTCGAGGTAATCTCCGAAGTCTTCATTCTCATTATCAGTGGGAATTCCCCGTCCCTGAGCTAACTCTGAAATCTCGCTTTTGAGCCTTTCAATCTTATCTTCAATTATTGAACCTTGTATCACTTTAAGATCTGGAGATTGTTGCGGAACATTTTCTTCACTTACGAATGTTGTGGCCTTATCGGACATTTCAGCTCTTTGCTTTATCCCATAGCTGTGTCTTCCAGGCTTGCTAGGTTGTATTGGTACGACGACCTTAGGTATCCACACCCCTTTTTCGACGGTGATGCTTCGAGACGAGGTGTCTCAACGTAAGCATCGAAATGTCGAAGAGAGGTATGCTCCCGTGGTGAAGACCAGATACAGCACTAAGCAGTCCTTTCATCCTTTTCTTTGAAGCTTTAGAATCATTTGTATGGTTGGTAACTGGCAGAACTCTAGGACCCAGTCGTGACTTAACTGGTCGACGGCCCATCGATCTGGTAGCAAGAAGATCAATAGTAGCGGTAGCAATGTCAACTTTATCTCCCAAACGGAACTCCGACGGGAATGCGAGCGAGTGGAGTTTCAACATCCTTCAATATTTCTCTTCTCATGCGAGGGGATACTGCACATCCCATTCGCTTGAGCAATTCACTGACTGGACAACCTTCTTTGGCGGCTAGTCTCTGGAACACTGTACTGACTCGGGTGACAGGAGCAGACTTCTTCTCCTCCCTACCACATCCATGAGGTGTTGACAAGGCAGCGGCAATCTTTCGGATACTTTCACGTCCATCGGTGTCCGTTAAGGGATGGAACCTACTCCCTTGCAGAAGCGGAGAGATATCCACCGACCTTAATTCTTCAGGACAAAGAGTTTCATTAACATTCACTTCTTCAGGAATCTGAGCTTTAGTAGCCTTGCGAATCCTTCGACTGCGATTCCTCCTTTGTGACCGGGTTAATGGCACAACTTTCGAACTTGATCCAATCTCAAATACTGACGGTGGGGCAACCAATCCTTCAGTCAAATTTTCAGCAATCACAACTTCCTTCCCTTTGGCAGAAACAGGTTCAGTAGATGCTATGGTAGCGGTAGTATTTTCCTTCTGGTAAGAGGGAAAATCCTGTAGGCAATTCAGGTTGAATTCGGTAGACGGTTCTTGAACTTCAGGAGCAGCGACTTTCACTACAACGTACGGAGCTTTCCCAAGTAAAATCTCAAATTCATCGAATCCTGTTCCAAACTTGATAACAGGAGCAACATTGCGGGCATTGCGGCTCGTCGGCAGGTCGCAGGAAAAAGTAAGCGTCGAGAATGCCATCGCAGAAACTTCAAAAACGGAAAATTCTGGTATTAATTATTTGGCCAAAGCCTGTAGACCGGGTAAGTCTTTATTTAATTGATTAAAGATTTAAAAGTTTTTTTTTTTAGTGAAAATTGTGAAGATTTAATTATGTGTTTGTAAGCAAGCATAGCGCGACACCACTTGATTTGATTCGCAACATAAGCAAACCAAAATCAAAAAGACACGAGATAGGAAAGTAAAGTCCAGGACCTGTCATGGACAAACTCTACAATACGCACAACACCTAGGTGAAACTAGTCCACCAACACACCTATCGGGGTCCGACCCCAAACGGAAATCGAAGAAAGTCCTAAGTGGTCTTCCGAACTCTCCCGTTCAAAGGGTGGCCGAACAAGTGGTTCGAAGTCCAAGAAAAGTTGATCGTGCTATCCCAAGGAGAAATGGGTAAAGTACGTCAACAGAAGGGTAACCTGGTCCAAAAGGGATATGGACACATCACCGATATATGAAGATAAGATTTCCTGATTTGAATGAAGAGAGAAGCATGTCACCAGCGGAGTCGCCAGAAGCTGTCGGCGTTGTTTTGTGCGTGAAGTGCCCGTAGAGAGCCGCTCGGTCGCCGAATCGGAATCCCGTCGCCCGCTTCGGAAGGATCCTTCAACGAAAAGAAGGAAGTCAGACCGACCTCATATTTTTCATAGTTTGAATGAAAGAAGTGCTACACCTCCAAGTCACGCACTTATCCCGAAAGACAAACACAAGACTTAGGGTGAGGCTCGATCAAATAAACTAAGAAATATATGACGTCCGTTTGGTCTGCGAAACCAATTTATTTGCCGACAAATTCCCCTATTTAATATGAAGAATTAAATAGGGTTTATTTTAAGCTGGGTTCGGAAAATGCTTCCTATAAGGGCAAGCCCCTATAGTTAATTACATCTTAAATGACCGAAATCATCTAAGAATACTCTTGATAAAAATCAGGAAATATTATCTTCAAGGAGGTCAAAAGGATAGGACTTTTCAACGAAATAAGATGTGGAGGTGTGCAAAAGGAGTTGGCTCAAATTTGGAATGCAGAATCCAAAGGGAGAGGAACTAGGGGATGTCAGAGGTCCGAAAGCGAGCCTCAATAACTTCCCGAGCTATCCTATGGTTTTGTCGACGACGACAAGCGCCATTGTTGAAGACGACCGTGCTGCCCACTATACTAGCTCCGAGCTCCTTGCTGTGAAGAGGCTGAGTTTTCTAAGGTGGCAGGTCAAAATGTTCAATCAGGTGGCCCTATGGTCGAAGTTCTTCTAAACATCCTATGCCAATATGTTTAAGTGTTGTACAGTTTATAACAGGATATGTATATAGCATGAGAGTAATGATAGAAGCATGCAACAAGATATAATGTAACGTGCTAAACAGGATAACATGCAAGTAAGTAGTATGAAAAGTGACGGTTAAACAGATATAGCATACAAGATAATGGTATAAAAGTGATAGCTAAACAAAGATAACATGCGATAGCAGATGTATGAAAGGAGGTAACACGCCGCAAATGTAAACAAACCCGTATACTCAGGAGGCCCGTTATTTTCTTTCGTCTAGCTGACAGAAGTGTGCCACATGAAAGCCAAGCAAAAAATGAAAGGTCGTCGAAAAACTCAAGAAAACAAAGTGACTGACCCACAACAGGAAAGCTCGAGAAAAGTAGTAAAAGTCACCAAAACTCCGAGAAAATACTAAAAAAGACCACGAGTGCTCTAACAAAAATCAAATGAAAACCCGAAGAAAACCGCAAGCACTCGGCCGGGGCTAGGCTCAGAATCGTGTAAGATCGCTCGAAGAGTCGTCGAAGGCTACTCGGTCACACGAGTGTATAGAGCCCGCTACTCGGCCAGAAGGGTGTCCAACTAAACCTGACTCAGGAGAGTGTTCCCCCACCCAAGACTGATAATCAACAAGTGGACAATCAAATTTTATAACATAGTTTTGAAATTTATATTTTTAGCATGCATATGGATTTCAGACATGCAAAAGAGAGTTTATCAAAAAAAATTTTTATTGTGGTGGAAAGATATTTTTGTTGCGAAATGTAGTATCGTATTTTTATCAGATTTTGAAAAAATATAATTGTCCACGAGTCGATCATTTCGTAGGGTAAAGGATCGCTAACAATCCTAAGAAGGTACGGGTGCCCCGCTCGCTCAGTAGCGGTGAATGATGCCGTCATCCTACGGTTCACCGGGCCCCGGAGCGAGTCCCGATGTCGTAGGATGGGATATCATTCTACTCTATCACCGGCGTGCCTTTGCATCATCGCCGTCATCGCCCCAAAACAAAACAAAACCAAAACCGACTCCGAGTGAAGCGGGAAAACGTGTCAAGCAACGAAAAGGGAAAAGAAGATTAACTCACCCCGAACTCGGAGGGTCGGGACGGCGAGTGAGTTAATTTAAAATTCCCCTAACACATGTAATAACGGCGTTAAAAAAAACAAAAAAAAAAAAAAAAACGAAATCCGAGTTCCCTGAATCGACCCCGAGGGTGTCATTTTCTCGCTCAAGTACAATTATATCAAAAGGAAATTTAAAAGCGAAATCATGGAAAAGTCGATCAAAAACTTTTAAAATCAAGCAAGAGAGAAAAAATGGCTCGAGACAAGCACTGATTGCGAACATTTCCAAACCCATAAGAAAGTGAATGGACAAGCTTCCCAAGAACATCAATTTAACTCCAATTCATCAAATGAGGCACCTAAGAAGTGGCCCAAGCACAATGCTCAACATCTCCCTCTCAAACAAGCAAGGAGCAACTATAGGTTCATCTTTATCAATCCCCAACTCAAACACAGCAGTAAACAAGGCCACCATCACATCGCCCACCAACAAAAAAGCTCTCGGCAAGCCCCATCAAAAAGGGCAGCAACAAGTAAAGTTTTTATCCAACCTCGAAACTTACAAATCACATCAATGGACTCACGGCCAAGCCCCAAATTGAACCCAACTCCTTCCATAAACATAGAGTTCAGTTTTCACCAAATGAGCACAAAGCCCAGCCCTCACTAGAGCCAAACCCGAGCACAAACCTGAGCCCACAACAAGCCTCCAAGTGAATCAAATGAATTATCCCAACTCCAATTACAGCAGCCTTTTAAAAAGCCAAATTCAAACTTCCATTGGGCAAGAAACCGAGCCACAACAAGGCCAAGAAAGCCGGCCCAACTCCAAACCAAAACAGCCCTCAAAGAAACAGGTTCCAGTCTACAAGGAAGCCAAACCCGAGCCAGCATAAGACTAAGAAATACAGCTCAATCCCAAACTAAAACAGCCCCCAAAGAGGCAAATACCAGCTTATAGGGAAGCCAAGCCCGAGCCACATGAGGATGAAACCCGAGCCATGGCCGGCCTGGGATAAAGCCAACTTTAAGTTGAAACAGTCCAAATATAAAATCGAAATCAAAGGTGTCAAAGAGAGCCGGAACTGAGCACGACGAGGTGAAAACAAACCCAGCTTTAAATCACAGCAGTTTCGACATAAAGCCAAAGCTAGAGAAAGCTAAAGAAGCCAACCCGAACCGTAGCTAAACTAGGGACAGCTCCAGTTTTAAATTTAAAACCAAATGGGTGGCAAAACTAACAAAAGCCGAGCCTCATGAGGCTAAAAAGAAAACGAATCCCAAATCGAGGTTAAAGCACAGAATGCAGCGGGACTCCACAAGACCGATTCACATGAGGCTAAAACCAAGCCCGATCACAATTAAATCCAGAACCAATATAGAACTCGAAGCAAACTTCTCCTTGAAATCTCGATTAAAATGAAGCACATACATATCTTTAAAAGCTTCACTACCATGCACTTGCTAGCAAGAATAAGTATAGAACGAACATGAAAAACCCTTCAAATTAATTAATCATGCTTCGTGAAGGGCTAGATTTCCATATATTCAAGGCATAAAGCCACCACATGCTTGTAAACAAAGGTGAGCATAAAGAATTTCCAAACTAGCTAGCCATATCTTCATGAAAGATTAAAATGCAAGAGGCCCAAGAACAACGTAAACCTCTCCAAGCCAAGCCTAAATTTTCTCTCTAGCATGCTCAATCGAAACTTTTTAGCCACATTTCAAGTTGTAAAGAAAACATTCCCAACATTTATACAAGTATCACATTAGCATGCTGCTAGAAGAAGAAACCCATAGGAATCAGTATTTCAAGCAACTAGATAAGATTTTCCATAGCATACAAGTGCTTAACCGAAACTATGAACAGGGCAAACCGAGCCAAAGGCACAAGTGAAGCCTCCCTGGGGCCAAAACCGAGAATAAGAAAGGGGTAGAGGAGAGTTACCGGATTGCGTAGAACACACGAGAAGCAAACCGCAAGTACGAGAAACGCTCCAACAGCAACTCCCTCTCTTCACAAAGGTTTCGGGCCAACCACAATCCCACCCCAAATGGGGTTTAAATAGGCGAGAGAGGGGAAGCAGAGGTCAAGAGCTCAACCTACGGGATCGGGCGCAAGTGGGACCGGCGGCGGATTGCCGCGAGGAGGGAGCGTAGCTCGGTAAGGGACGCACGCACGAGGTGCCGCAAGTTGCTCGAGGGATAAGGATAGGGCCTATCACGAGCGGCTCGAGGAGCAAACGACCGCAGAAAGCACGCTCGAGCGCGGGAGGGACGAAGGTTCCGTGGAACTCGCGCGGGAGAGACGAAGGCACCGGTCGAGTGCGAGGGTAATTAGGGCGAAGGGTTTAATTTTAAAATAGGTTTTAAAATATCTTTTTTGTTTTATTTTTATTATTTAAATTAAAACTTAAATTACAAGTTTCGCCCCCGACGGCTATCGTCGCAAACTTAACGTCGATTTTAAGTGAAATCGACATTCGGACGACGTCGGCGCAGTCCGTTTCGTCGTCCGAGGTCGTCTGAGCAACCTCGTCGACAAGCGCGTCAAAATTGCGTCGAAATTTGGTATCGTCGCAAAATTTTGACGCGAGCGCGATCGAAAGCGAGGTCAACAGTACATAAGGAGGAAGAAAAGTTTTAAGCGGGTGCAAGTCATTACAAAAATAGAAATATTCAAACCAAAACCCGAATCCACATTCACCTAAACTTTTGGGTAAGGTGTCTAATACTCATGAGTTATCCATTTCCTCTTTTAGCGCCGATGACAAGAAAAACAGTAATAGATAATTCAGTAGTATGTAGCTTATGTAAAACTATCCTGAGCTTATAGAGTGTTTGTATCTAACTTTGAGAGTGTGAGGATTTTTAAATCCACTAATTAAACTCTTGAAAATTCAGAATCAAGAAAAACAGTTTAAGAGGAGGTTCGAGCACTAAAGCATAATGACACATTAATTTTTAACAAACTCATTCAGAATAAGAATCCTTATAGATGCAAATGGGTGTTCAACATCAAAATGAAAACTAATGGCAAAGCTAGGCTTATTATAAAATGTTTGACTTAAGCACATGAGATCGACTATTAGGAGACATCTGTGTCAGTTTTTCAACTGAACACTATAAGAGTTCTCATTTCATTAGCAGTTGAAAAGGAATGAGAAGATAATCAACTTGACATAAAAAATGAATTCTTGAATGGAGATATGAAAGACGTGTACATAGAGATGTCACCAAGACTTGAGAATGATTCTAATAAACAACTAGTAGAAGTCTTTGATACTGGAACAAGTCAAATTAGTGGGAACATAAGCAAATTTATTATGCAAATGAATTAGGGTTACAAACACGATTCAAAACAAAAATAAAACAAAACACCAATCTCCAACTATGATCAAATGAGAAGATTTGAGGGCGGTGGTGGCATCAACAAGATGATTGAGAATGGTATTGGTATAGAAATTTGTAATAGGTGTTGGGAAAGTAGGTGCTTTGGTGGTCGGTGACTAGGAGTGGAGAAAAAGAAATAGGTTAGATGGTGTTGGAATCAGGTGAGGCCGAAGGAGGTGTTGATAAGTGGTAAGAGAATTGGGAAGGGGGCTGGTGGTTGTACAATAGGCTGGAAAGGGGCTCAGTGGATTGTTTGAGGGCTGGAGGAGTTGGACAACAAGGGAGGCTAAAGGGAAGGAAGAGGCAGGGCGCTGGGTGGCGGCTGGATGGACTGCATAGCAAGGTTAGTTGCAGGTAAAAGGGGTTGCAGGGGTTGCCTGGTTGCTAAGGGAGAGAAAGGAGTGGTAGAGAGGAAACCGGGGAGGATACAACACCACCTCAGAGTAGGATACAAATGAAGCAACACCCATCTTTGGATACAATTCTAGCAAGGGAAAATGAGACTCCACACAGAATCTGAAAAGAGAGATCACACCAAATCTAACCCTATGTCCAACAAAAAAACACATAAATAGACTCTCATCAGGTGGGAAACAAAAAGGGAAAGAGAGAAGGGTGACGCGGGGCTATGGGGAGGACCGACAGGTCCTCAAGTGAGGAGGGGTTGCTGCTAGCTCCTTCCCGTTCTTCCTTTTGCTCCACTTTTTCCTTCCTTTCCTCCTTTCTCCCCCTTTTCGCCCCCCCCCCCCCCCCCCGTCTTTCCTTTTTCTCCCCCTCACCTTTCCTTTCTCTCCCCCTCACCATTCCTTCCCAAGCACTTTCTTATTTTAAATCCTTTCCTAATGCCTGAAATTCTAATTTTATTCTGCTTCTTTATTTTCAAATATTTTCCTAAAATCTGAAATCTTTTTTTTTCTTCTTGCTTATTTTGACTACTTTATTTTCCAAACCGCCACCGCAGTTATATTTGGGGAACAATTACCTTTCTGCTTATTAGAATTTTTTTTTGGTAGAAAGCTGTTTTTCTCAAAACTAACACTCTATAAGCATTTCCTTTCTGCTTATTTTAAAAGCATTTCCTTTCTCCCCCTTCTTGCTTATTTTAAAAGCATCTGTTATTATTCTCCTTATTTTTTTTAAAAGTCTTTCCAAAAATCTGAAATCATTTTTAGTCTTCTTATTTTGAACGTCATTCGAAAATTTGAAATCTTTCCTAAAATAGTTCAAGACTCTTTATAAATAGGAGGTGATGTGCTTAGAATTATGTGTCTTGTTTTTTATATATGAAATCAGATTTTAGCCTTGATATTTTCCCTTTCGAGAGCTGTATCCGACGTCGAGGTAGTGCTTCAGCTGTCCCTTGTCCGTGGTGGTGATCGTCTCCATTGGTCCGGGTGGTGCTCCTGCTGCAGCTCTACCCTGACGAGATATTTATCTATCCTTCCACCCTTCCTGCTACTCTTCACCCGCTTCTCAGCCCTATAGCAGACCATCGCACCTCTTCCCCAACACCATCTCATTGTTGTCCTCCTCCCGACCTGTTTCCAGCCTTCTCCCAGTAAAGCCGCAGCTCCTCATACTCCATCCTAACACTCAGCTGCCCTTTCTGAACAACGCAATCTTGTTGTTATCCTGCCCAGAATTCCTATTAGCACTCAACCGACCCACTTCCAGCAGTCACATTTGCTGTCCCCAAGCCTCCGGATCCACTGGGCCTTTGGGATATATTTTCGAGGTGTTGACTTGTATCTTTGTGTTTGTTTGTCTTTTATTCCATATTTTGAAGAGTTGCAACCAATTTCAATTTCAATGATAATATTTGTATTTCTTTTGTGGTTTGGGTTTTCTCCTCCGGTATCAATAAGACGGGCGGCAATTCCTCCCCTTCTAAATGTCACTCAGTCTAGTAGGGACCTGGACCGGTCGTCCCAGGCTGACTACAGCCGGTCTCGTTACCAGCCGGTTCAAAAGCCCCGTGTCAGTCTCTCTATGGGCTTAGATAGCCACCAAGGGCGTAGTTTGAAAGGTTTGCTAAAACTATGAATTATAATGGATATTCTCAAAATCTAACTGATCATGCAATTTTTATAAAATACACCCAGTTATAGATAATATGATTTTTATCGGTAATGATGAAAAATAAATTCTTAAAATTAAAGTTGTACTTGCCACTGAGTTTTAAAGCAATATCCTAGGAATTATTAGATTTTCTATTTATGGATGTGACAAAGTCCAAGAAAGGCATTATTATATCGTGGAGGAAATATATCCTAGATCTATTAAAGGGGACATTGATGATGGGATGCAAACCTATTAATACTCCAATGGATTCCAATAAGTTTAACAGGGAGAATAAAGTATTTCTGTAGATAAGCGAAGATACCCAAAATTGGTAGAAGTTGTTGATGTCTTCACCAAAACTCCTTTTTTAAGCACCTTCTCAGAGTTCAATACCAAGCTTGCTCTCTACAACATCTACGACCATATTTGAGGGGGAGTGTGGAAAGCCAGAAGGTGGTTCGGTCGGCCGACCACCTCAGATCTTAAGGAATCTAATTAGAAATAATTTTTGAAATCCTCTGATGAGTTTTATTCTTTTCCTATTTATATTTTTTATGTTTATTTCATAATTATTTATGTACCAAATTTTAATTAGATATATTTGGTAAGCTTATAAATTATGAGGGACCGGTTTCTCTATATATACATGTGAATAATGATTAAAAATAAAATTTCCTCCCACAGTTTTGTTTTCAACATGATGAGATTTAGGATCTATTTGGGACAATAACTTCAGTTTGAAGAAGCGGCTGTGAAGCAGTTGCAGAAGAAGCTGATGTTCAAAAAGCTACAGTGACTATTAAAAATTTATTTTAATTTTAAAAT
This sequence comes from Papilionanthe hookeriana x Papilionanthe teres, assembly GCA_022702705.1. Classification (NCBI taxonomy): domain Eukaryota; kingdom Viridiplantae; phylum Streptophyta; class Magnoliopsida; order Asparagales; family Orchidaceae; genus Papilionanthe; species Papilionanthe hookeriana x Papilionanthe teres. The sequence continues at coordinate 131,561,895 of CM040422.1, read as the reverse complement.
GTCAGGCTGCTTCTTTTTGATAGCCACCACAATTTAACATGTTAGTTTTGAGAAAAACAGCTTTCTACCAAAAAAAATTTCTAATAAGTAGAAAGGTAACTGTTCCCCAAATAGAACTGCAGTGGCGGTCTGGAAAATAAAGTAGTCAAAAAATTGTCCCAAACGGACCCTTAATTGTTTTCTCATGTTGAGTTTGCTTACAATCGTTCCAATAGTTGTAGCTCGTTTGGGATTGTATACAGATGTAATTTTCCCACACCATTATAGTTAGTGCCCATACTTTCAACTACTGAGCTTAGTAATAATGTAGAGGTCCGAGCTAGAGAGATTCAAACCTTACATGAGTAGGTGAGGACAAAAATTGTCAACTAGAGCAATAAGTATTAAAACAGGCCAACAAGTTCAGGAAATCTGTAGTATTCTGAGAAGGTGATATGGTATGGCTTAGGTTGAAGGAGAGGTTTATGTAAGGTCATTAAACAGCTTAAGCTTAGAGCAGACTGTCCATTTAGGGTTGCTGAAAAGATCAGCATTAGTGTATATAAGATTGATCTGCCAGAAAACTATAATATTTTTGGTACTTTTAATCTTGTGGATTTGCCACTGTACTACAGCTTTAAGAAAAGAAGGCGATGTCTCTACTGCCTGGGAAGAGTGATGCAACAACATCCTTGATGAGGGGGTCATGCAAGCGAGATAGAATTTTCCCGTCTCGAGATTCAAGAGACTTGTAGCTGGATAACTCTTGCTATTTATCTATTATGACTTTGTTGAACTTTTGTTGTCCTTATTTTGAGTTGTAATTAGGGCTAATTTCTGTCTTAGTATAAATATATTGTGTAGAACCTGATTTGGAGGCTTTTTACTTGATTTATGCTATTTAGAGATTATTTTCTCTGCTTTTCCTTGGTTGGAGTGTTGTATCTCTTCCTCTTGTAAGTAGTTTGGCTGTAGCTTGTTTGACAAGTGGGGGCGGATCTGTCTAGATGGTGGAGTCTCACTGACATCGCAGCTGCTGCAGTTCTTACTATCCTTGCTGCAATTCTTGCTATATTTCATCTTGGCAGCATCTATAATTAGTTGTTTCCTCTTTCAATCTTCGACCACTTCCCATCTTCTCATTTACCTGTCATCCTACATCATTTTCCCTGCTAGATTTGATTCTCAAACACCTTCGGGGAATCCTAAGCTGATGTCAATACCTCTCTACTAACACGTTGGGTGATGCTCCCTCTGATTTGGTTCCTCTAGGGAGCTCTCATTTTCTGAATATTACTTAGATTCATCTTTTGAGTTGCTGTCTTCAGTGCTTGCTAATGTTTTGAATGATAGAGTATCATCAAAATTTGGATGTTGGGACTTCTAATACCTTAAGATTCGTTCTTGGATTAGATATAGTTAATCCTATCAAGGATCATTTTTTCTCATACTGTTTCTTCTACATTTTATATTAAAATTAGGTTCGCAATTAGTATGTTTGATTGTTCTAAATTGGAGCATATTGATGACTCAAGCTCGGTCTTCTTTTAAGGTTCTATCAGAAAGTTTACCTCATTCAGTGGAAAAAAGTTTTCAACTGGTGTTTTTTGTTTAAACACTTACTTGAAAAAAGGCTTTCTCCAATTTTTTAAATTCATTAGATTCCAATATAGACATAACTCCCTTAATGATTTTTAGCAAGATGATTTAACACGTTTCTGTCTGAAACCTTGTTACTTTCTTAGACATTGCACCTTTTGTTATCTTCATCAAATATACTTTTTTAATGGTGGCATTCATATGAAATTGCTATTTCATTTAACTCTTTTAATATCAGTTATAAAATTTTGTTGTTTAATAATAACTTGGTAGCACTCGAACAGTGCTCGAACTTGTAGCACAGTGCTCGGATGCAAATTGAAAAATCTCAATGGCCGAGTTCAAGTACTTATCTTAGTAGCACATGAACAATTATTTACTTTAAAAATATATATTCTCTATCTTTAGTATGATTCTTCGAAATTATAATGGCAAGAGTTGTGATTTAATGTATTGATACAAGATGAACATGCTGACGCGAGGTGCTATAGGTGCCAGCCGGCTGAACCGGCTGGCAATATTTCTGGTCCAGCGGACCGGTCTAGGCGGGAGGATCGCATGTTCTATAGGGGGTGGAACTACCACCCCTCCTATTCCCTTCCTTATGCGCTCTTCTCCTTATGGAAAATCTTTAATGGCTATTTTCAGGAGTATTCCTACCTCCCCACCGCTTCCTTTTGTATGTGAGTTTCCTTTCCTATTTCTTTCCTTTTCTCCACCAATGGGAGTCTATATATTGCTGGTTTCAGAAAATTAGAGCTCAGTTTTTGCTCTTTTCAGATTCTAGATTCCTGTGTGAAGTTGTTCTCTCCGTTCTTGGGTTGTTGCCAAGGAGGTGGCGGTGCTCCGCTGTATCCTACTCCGAGGTCATGTTGTATCTTCCTCACTCCCCTTCTCCAATCCTCCCATTCCCTTCTCCTTAGTCGCCGGACCTTGCTGTCCAGCCCTCCGATCGCCAACCTGCATCCTGCCGGCCACTCCAGGCAACCCCCTGTGCTGTCCGGGTGACCCCCACCAGCACCCAGCACCTTCCTTTGCCTTTCCCACCACTTTCCCTGTCACTCCACTCCTCCAACCATCAAATCGGCCACCAAACCTCCTCCAAATCCCCTTTTCTAAACTACCCCGCTGCCTCCAACCCTTCCCTGTCCTCATACTACTTCGCCAACACTACCACCACCCTGGATTCTCTCTTCCGGCCTTAGCCGGAGCGTAGTGTCATTGTGTTATTATTTCCCGTTGTGTCGTGTTATAGCCCTATTTCTACATTATAAAAGTTTACTTTTGAGTTTCCGTCGATTTTTGCTACTTGTTCCAGTATCACATGAGTTTAGATCAGAGTTTTAATAGTTGCTAGGAGTCTTGTATATAGGCTAATTACCAAAAACTGAGTTAAAATTGACATGCTTGTTGTGAATTGGAATAACAGTTTGGTTACAGTCCGTCTGGCACTGCATCTTAAGATTAAATAATGTTTTGAAAATTTGCCATTTCTATCAGTTACAATGTCGTAAAGCAATAAAATTTAATTTATTCCACAGTTTCATTTCTTTTTTTCTAATATATTGCAGGTACTTTTTATTTAATGTCATTTAATGGCTGTTGATGTTGTTAAATATCATCCATTGCATGTCATTTTTCAACGATAATATAATTAATTTGCCTTTTGAAGTTTCCAGGATTAACATTATTTCAATTGTCCTTTTAGGCAAATAGTAAGGCATTGCTGGTTTTTCCAGTAAGGACACATTGTGAACCTCATCAACATATCTCATGGGCTGAATTTCACTATGTTATCGATGACTATGGAGGTGAAGATTCCTTATTTTGTTTATGCATTGCTTCAGGTTTTGGTTTATTTTTATTTGCAGATATTAAATAATAATATCTTATCTGTTAGATATGTTTTTTGAACTTTTTGATGACGAAAACATCTTGAAAGAACACGGCTCAAGCAATCCTGTGGTTTGTATTCTTTTCTACATATCTTTTTACTTGTTTATTTGAATACCACGTTATTTGGAACAAAATACTGTCTTGGTTTCTGCAGAATGTTCTAATTGGGATGGATTTTCCTGTCCATGGGGAGAGCAGATTGGAGAGTGATAGCTTCTTTGACTACGTGGACAATGATATTATTAGTGCTGTGCTTGATGATGATTATGAAGAGGTTTTCTGTTCAGTTCTCAGGATTAGATTGAACCACTGTCTTATTGCCTATTATAAATGTTTAAGATGAATTTATCTTTTGAAAATAGCAGATTGTTGACACAGATATAACTGATACTCTTATAAAATGGGGGATGCCAGAAACCTTGCGCCATATTCATCCTATTTACTTTGCGAAGTTCTTAGCCAAGGTTAGTTCGGAATATTGATTAGCATTTTCATTCCATTTATGGTATTGCAATTATTCAAGCTTGCCTTGGTGTTGACGGTTGAGAAAAGAGAGGTTTTGAAGCTGTAAGAAATTCTTGATTATCTGCAATTAGTGTATCATGGTTTCAGTAGTGGTGTTGTTCAGGAGTACTCTATGGTTTACTGTTCAGGATAATATAGCATGCGCGCTCATTACTTGATTTTTAAGACTTTTTATTTTGGTTTCTTTTTATTTAATTTTATTACATTTCTGTTTGTCTTTTACGTTTGCTACCTTCTATCAGTGATAAAGATTCATTATGGTCCGAGGCTTGGCTAAAATAAGCTTTGTAATTGACATCCTAATGTTTTGAAAACATATTGAAGAGCAGATAGCATTTTCACCATTAAGTTATAAGGCATTAGGATATAGCAGGCGCGCTCATTACTTGATTTTTAAGACTTTTTATTTTGGTTTCTTTTTATTTAATTTTATTACATTTCTGTTTGTCTTTCAAGTTTGCTACCTTCTATCAGTGATAAAGATTCTTTATGGTCCGAGGCTTGGCTAAAATAAACTTTGTAATTGACATCCTAATGTTTTGAAAACATATTGAAGAGCAGATAGCATTTTCACCATTAAGTTATAAGGCATTTTTTTAGGTTCATTCTTAAAACATTTTATGTTGATTCACATTCTTATAACCATTTTCTTAATTGCCTTCAAATTTACTTTTGAGAATTCACTTGAGATATATTCTCAATCGTCACCTGGTCCTTAGCATGTTTGTTAAAATCATTATCATCACTTGCCTTATCATCAACGACTTCCATATTAGAACCATATTGTTCACATAAGCATATTCCAGGGCAAATTACGAATTCTTTATAACCATCGCTGTAACCAACATAAAATATATGGCATCAATACTGATACTTAATGTAAATCTATAATAAATTTGTTTAGAAGTGTATTTTCTAATTCTTAAATATATGATAACTGGAAACCCTTGGGTTACCTTAATTACTTTTAATATTAGTCCTTGATAAAACATACATATCTTCAATTACATCAATATATCTTTGACCTATAATTTTTTGCTTTAAAGCACACCAGCTCAGATCTCTTGGTATTGGATCATATACCTTATCAATATCAATAAAATTCATTAGCGGTTCATTTGTTTTTGTTTTTTATACTTTTTCTTGAAATAAAATTTGTCTGTATTGTTTAATTTTCTTAACATAAAGCAAAATTAGTTCTTCAAAATCGATTTAATTTTTTAAGCTTATGTCCCATCAGTTTGCCCACAACTTCGTTGGATAATTCGCAAGCCCATTTTTGAATAATAGCTTTGTCTTAATTATTGTTGCCAGAATACGTTTCCTTCAATCATTTGTCATTCTCTCAACCTTCAAAAATTTGATTGGATGATTTGTCGACCGGGTCATGTAATATCTCTTATAACTATCCAAATCTCGGTAGATGGCTCATTTGAACCCAAAGTTTTAAATGGTTGCATCTTTTCAAAGTTAATTCCACTTCACTTTTTCAGACGATATATAATGTACTTGTAATAACCAAAATTTTTTTAAAAGAATTCAAAATGGTGGCAATGGTTTGATGAATGGTCACGACAACCCAGTTAGTTTTTAAGAGTCGAAGAACTAATCTCTTCGTTCATAATAGATTGAGAGAGAGCGCGAGAGCGACAGAAAGAAAGGAAGAGGAGGCGAGGGTGTTGGCCTTTGCGGGAGGAGGCGTCGTTGAACAAGTCGATGGTGGCGGCGTCAAAGAAGGACTCACGTACGATTCATGCGGCAAGAAAGACTTACCATAGGGTGATTGGCGTACTCCCAAGCAGAAGCTGCAACATAAAGCTTGGGCGTGATCCATTTCGTGCCTTAGTGTGTCGGATGAACTTGTTGTGCTCGAAGGAGAAGTAGAGTGGAGGCGAGGGCTTACCGTTTTCCTGCGGTTAACCTCGCGTGTAGACGAAGGAAGAAGAGTTCAAAGAAAGAAAAAGAAAGGGAGCCCATCAAAGGAGGAAGTTTTTTGCGGCAAGAAGAAGAGAGAAAGGAGCTCTTGTGCATACATGTAGGATCTGGGTCTCACGAGTGAGGTGCTTTCGACCGAGATATTAAAGGGTGTTGACCCTCAAATGTATTCCGCCAGGTGAGTCGATCGGAAATGACGAGATTAGTAGACAAAGAATGTGACTTGAGGCAATCAAATTTGAAATGCCTCGATCATGCTCAAAAACATCAAAACATCATCAAATTGTCAAATTGATGGTACAAGCACGTTCATAACATCAAAATTATCTAAAGTGGGTCTTCATGATTAGAATAAGCAAATGACATACTGCTAATACAACGCACGCTAAAATTTGAATCATCTGGATCATCGCCGAAGTTGCTCAACGATGTGTTCAGAATATCAAAATTGCCCAAGGAGAGATATTTTGTGATCGAAATGACAAAATATGATGAAAACGACGAACCATCAGAGCAACACACATAATTTTGGCTCAAATCATCTCAATTGTTGCCAAAGTTATTCAATGACCTCCGATCGCAAAATGGATAGTGCGAGCGCATCCGGAACTTTAGGTTAGGGCACGCTGTCGCTTCCTCCTTCGACTATGCAAACTTTGAAGCCTCCCGCACTTGAAATTGATGACTTTTTTCTTCTGTATCTTCTTCTTCTTTCTTTTAGCTTCATTCCTCTTCTTGATTACTATGTTCCCTGTCTCACTCTCTTAATTTTGTTTATTCGAAAAGGGCATATTACAATTAAGTTGTAACGTAAGAGACACTTCTATTCAACTATTATATATATATATATATATATATATATATATATATATATATATATTCAATTATTACACCCTTGGTTAATAAGCCTAAGATGTATAGGGTAATATTACCTAATTAGAGTAAATATAATATCTAATCAAACCACTCAAGTCTCGTTGATCATTCTATCTCTTCTGTTATGATTAGTCTACTTAATTCAACAATTTCTTTGATACTACTTTTAAAATTAAATAAAGAGACGCTCTAAGGTTCTTGTCACCCTGTTAATATTCAACTGTCACACATCATTCTTGTTCAGTCCCTTTCGATTTTATTTTTTTCATGCTTTTTGTCACATATCATTCTTGCCCACTCAACCTCTATCTCCCATTCATCTCTCCCTCTCATGTCAATCCCGTTCTTTTTCTTCTCTTGTTCTCATCAGTTCGTCCGCTGAACTCGTCTATCTCTCTCTCTCTCTCCCCTCTTTCGTCTCCTTTTTTTTATTATCAGTGGAATCGATTAATGTGGTTCATTTGAACTGAAGCTAGTTCGCTTATTTTTTTTTTTTTTTTTTAATAAACATGGTCCTTTACGCATGCTTTAAAAATCTTTTGATTTTCATGGCATGTTGGTTGCACTTCAAAACTTTATGATGCAAATATCAGTACTCTTCTGCTGCAAATACAATCCATATACATAGAAGATTAACCCTTCATGAGGATTTAATATATGCATCTTTGGATGAGTAATTACTTCAATAGTGATCTACCATTATGCAACTTGTGATGTTTCAATTACTTAACTACAATTTAATGATTTAATGCTTTTATTTAGAATTGCCCCGGGGTATTATATTTGTTTAAAAAAAAATGGCAAGATACAATTTGAATGAATTGTGAAAAGATTAACGTTTCTCATGCCCTCTCCGGTTTTCCTTATCTAAGCATAGTGTGATTGGAGCTTACTGAGAAGGTGGAGCTGGGCGGGTTCCACTGCAAATTAAACTTCAGCGGGAACATACCATGCTAGCACAGTTTGCGCGTAGTATCGAGGTGAATTTTGTAAAGAACAGGAGTGCTTAATCAGTAGACGTACCCAACAAAGCCAAGACAAATTGGAGTTGGATTTAATATCATAATATAACTGTTTTTAATAGATTCATTTCATAGATGATAAGACCTTTCATAATATTATGTCTTTTTTGCTTTTGATTTAAAAATTTTAACATGGACCACGTTAGTAAATTTATTTCATATATTTAAATATACTATTCTGAAATTTTGCAGTCATTTCATTCGAAGCATAAGGATAAGATGGATTATCCAACGAACGGACTTTCCATCATGGGATGTCTTCGGCCTGCATTTGTTGATGAAGAATCTTATCTTTGGGCATTATTCCATAGGGAAAATGACGACGACTATGTATTTGATTGGCGAGGTATTTCATGCTCCACCATAGAGGCTGTTTATGGCACCTTTTCATTTCTCAAGTGGAATTTAGTTGAGTTGACCGATCATATGCAGATGAATCAGAGAAGGAAGAGGAGCAAATGGCTGGAATGCATGGTTTAATAGGTGCCTCAATACTCCTTTATCGTACGATCCTTTTTGACTTTTAATTGTTATTTTATTTGACAGATTTAATATAATGATGCTTAGATAAAGAAATATTGAACTTCAGCTCTAGGCAAGATAGAATCAACTTAAATTCAACCTTTTATAAGTTGGAGATTTTGTCCATGGAGCTCTTTTCTGTATATGGTGATCAAGTAAGTATTCTGCGCTTTAAGCAATGTAATGACTTGCTATCAGACATCAGTGAATTACAGTTTTACACATACAATGATAGGGAAGTTGTGGCAACTTTATAAGATTTAATTGATTTGTTAACTTGCTGCCCGTCTTTATTTTCTTTTTTACTTTTACATCTTGCAGTCAACTATTAATTTGCAAGATTTCCAAGATGCAGAGCCTGATGTTCTTGCTCACTGTGCTTCAGCAATTATGCAACGTTTTTGTGAGGATGGCAAGCAGTTTGCTGCTGCTCTTAAAGCTCTATGTCGAAAGAAGAAGGGCCTCGTAGTTGAGGTAAATTTAGCGTGTACAACACTTCTACTATTTGTATTTTCATTACCTCCGGAATTTTGTTCTGTATGCTTATAGTTTCTCTTCCCTGTATGACACTATCGCATAGCATTTGTTATTTTGATTCATCGCTTTCATCCGAAGAAACTGCTGACAAATTATTTCATTTAAAAGTGAGTATTGTCAACTCTCAATCTCTACATCCTCTCCCTTCTCTTATTCCTCTTCCTCTTGAAAGGAGTTGACAGTGAATATTCTCAACTCCAATCTCTTCAATCCTCCCCTTTTTAATATTCCTCTTCCCCTTGAAAGGAGCTCCCCGCTCCTTCTCTCTCTCTCTCTCTCTCTCTCCGCTTGATGCCAGAGCTTCCCACATGGGCCCTTGCCAAGATTTCCGCTACAGTTCTGCAATGTGTTCTGCTACAATGCGGGGTGTAAAAACCATGCGTGTTCGTGTTCATGCGAATGGCACAAAGCTGAACTGAGCTGACTGTTTTTTATTGCTTTCCAATTTTTGGCAAGCTTCCTCATTTCATTTCATTCATTTCTAGTCACTTCCTATATATACGTTGTATTAGCATTTAGATGGATTTTTGCGTATGTTTTTGTTTAGGACAGGCGTCGGTTTCCGGTGTTTCCCTTTCATTGTTGTATCCGAAGGCGAGAAGGTGCTTCGGTTGTAACTCGTCCGAGGTGGTGACCATATCACAAAGATCAAATGGTGCTACGACTGTAGTTCGATCCCATGGAGATATTTATCCTCGACTTCCCATTCTCTGTACCCTTCACTGCTGCTACCTTCCTTCCTCACCGTTGAAACCGCCGGACATCACTTATACTTTCTGCAACTCTAGTAGCCAACCACCATCTCCCACACATGCTGCCATCCTTTCCAACCACCTCACACCTTGCTGCCACCCGTTCCAGCTGCCCGTATTCGCTGTCCAGCCATCCCACATCGCTGTTCTGCACTAGGACAGCCCTCCCTTTGCAAAGGCACATTACCACACCTCCCCTCCACCGCTTCCATCGTTCTTGCTCTCTGCCGCCACCCCGAATAGTTTTTCCCGGCTGTTTTCTGCTGTTCCAGCCACCTGTCGGCCGCTTAAAGTTTTGGAAAGCGTTCTTTTGGAAATTTAATTTAATTTATATATACGCATTGATTTTTGAAAATAAAATTTTAAATTTCAAAATATGAGAATTTGGAAAGGACGGATCACATTCGTTAAGTGGTTTGAATGAACGAGCGAAATATTGCGAGTAACACATCTATCCCGAAGAATAGACGTCCTACTTGACAATATCGCTCAATCAAATAAACCACGAAATTCATGATATCCGTTCGTGCTCGCGAACATTTTATGTTGACCGACCAGTTCCCCTATTTAACACAAAAGAATTAAACGGGGTTTATATTATCCGAGTCTTTAAAACTCCCTATAGAGGCGAAGCCCTCATAGTTAATTACCCCTCAAATGACCGAAGTCACTCGAGAGAACTCTCGATTTGAATCTCGGGTTTCTATCTTCACGAAGTCGAAAGGGTAGGGTTTTTCGACGAAATTTGGGAGTAGGAAATCCAATAGGTGAAGGGCGCGAGGAGGAACGGTTATTTCGGAGTCGAAGGAAAGAAGGGTAGGGGATGTCACGGATCTCGAGGAGGGCTCGAGGACGTCCCGGACTCATCCTAAGGTTGGGCTTTAAATTTTGGAAAGAGATTTTATTTTAGTTTCAATCCCGCGAGTTAATTATAGGGATTACGTCTGCATAATGCCTGGCTATGCAAACTACCTAAAGGACAGGGAGGATTTACGTCGTATCGGGCGACGACCTCGAAACCTAAGCGGATTAGGGCTTATATTGCACTGAAGAGGCCGTGCGAAGGCCTAAAAGAAGCAAGTGAGGGTTTATGTCGCACTGGGCGGACTACCTCGAAACCTAAGGCTTGTTGTTTGAACTCAGGAGGGTTTCATTGAAGGAGATACGAGTTTCATTGAAGAAGATGGCCGTCGTTGCCCACCGTGCTCCATGCTCCACGTCGTTGCAAGATCGCGATTTAAGTTTTGAATTAAAGTTGACATGCAAATTATTTTTATTTTCAAGTGAGTGTGTGTGACTGTGACAGGAGTAGTAAAAGTAAACAGTAACACGAGCATGCTGAACAGGAGTATACTAAGCTATGCGAGAGATGCTTAAACGAGTATAAGCCGAAAGTAAGCAGCTAGACTAACGGAGTGACATGCCGTAAAAGATGAAACGTGCTTAGCGAGTAAGAAGTACGAAAATGTAAAACATCGCCAAGTGCGTATATGTACGAAAGGAAAATGCACTGTGACTAAGCTAGGAGTAAATGCTTAAAAGGTAAAGCAAGTGCAAGAGTAAAAGAAGTAGAGACCGTGTCGTAGAGTACCAGTATGTCCCGCTTATCCTCGATGCGCTGTTGCTTGCTTATTATTATTTTATATGTTTTCTTTTTTTTTTTATTTATTTCCGCGTAAGATTTATTAGCACGTAAAAAGAAGCGAGGGCAGGAGTAGTAGGTAAAAACAACCTAGCTAAACGAGGTACTTACGGTGTGTAGAAAGAAGACAAAGTACGTAAACCCGATAGTAAAAGTGAAAGAAAGACGGCAGGAAAACGTCGAGAAAACGAAGAAAAATCGTAAAAGAAAACTAGGAAATCGAGAAAGCAAGAAAAGAACGTCCGTAGAAAACTCCGAGAAAAGTAACGAACGAAAACAAAGCAAGACCGTAGGAAAACACGGAAAACACTAGAAGAAACCTACAAGTGACCCGTAAGCACGGTGGTGTTTCGGACTCGAGCTGTGCTAATGTCCGGACTTGAGTGCTGACTACTGGACCGACTTTCTGCAGAAGGCAGTTCTAATCCGACTCGAATAGCCAACCGTGGACCTTTGTAAATTTTCACACATTTCATTTTTGGGTTTTCATGCAAGTCAAAACTATAGGTAAGTAGGCTGTGTAGTAGTGGAGGTAGTTTTGTATTTTTCAAACATATGTATTTTTTTGTTTTAAAACATTTCAGTTCACGGTGTCGACTCACCTAATAGGACTAGGACTACGAACTTTGGATCGTCGTGCAAGTAGAAACCCCAAGACGGCCGAATGGTTCCGTGACTCTCGCTCTACTCTCACGAGTCTCGAGACGAGCGGCCCCATTCTATGGCTCTCGTAATTTTTCTCGTTTTGCAGCCTCATCGATGTCCCCACCGCACTTACGACTGCTGATGGCCCATATATAACCCAAGGAGGTTATATATGCACACCTACACGTCCCCTGTATGTGTGTGGGTTAAGCAAAACAAGGTGAAAACTAGGGACGAGGGTCGAGGAAAAGGAGAGAAAAGACAAGTAAATCACCCGGACTCCCGACCGACCTCACATGTCCTATGAAAAGGACTAAAGGCACCTCGACACTCTCGGAGAATGTGAGGACTAGACCCCTAAGAACACACTCCCTGTTTTCCCAAATAGCGGTAAAATCATAAATGAAGATAAAATGAAATGAAATAAAGAAAAGAAGCGCTGCTGCCCGGATGCTGGATCCCTAGCTCACTAAACTAGGAGGGCTATCACAAATTCCAAGATTTTGCCCTTTACTTTCTTTCTTTCTTCTTACTCCAATTTTCATTTCATGCCACATATCGGGCCTCAAACAAATACTGAAACAAGGGCCACGAACATATAAACATCAACTTATCCAATAATTGCCACAACTCAGCAGCCCCACCTAAAACCAAAGCAAAAGGGAGCTAAGGGAGCCAAACCCGAGAGGCAACAAGCCACAAAACAGCCCCAGCAAGAGGGCAAAACCGAAAGTAGCAAAGAGGCAAAACCGGGAATAGCAAAGAGGCAAAACCACTTTCACACATGCAGATTTTACAAACAAGCCATGCGAAACTTCCGAAATTTTCAAATAAACCGTCGAACATCTCAGATTTTCCCACAAGTGGGCATGCTAAAGTTTCGAATACTCCTACATGTAACTACTAAATTTCGATTTCCATGGATCGATAAACTGCAATCCTTTCACAAGCAAGAGCATAATACTTCTCAAATTTTCTCAAATATCCGAATAGATGCTCCTAGGTGCTCAAACTTTTAGATTTTGTAAAAGAACACCCAAAATATTTCAAGTTTTGCAAAAGCATCATTCCAACATTTTCAGATTTTGCCAAAATATTTCAGATTTTGCAAATGAACCACGCAAACTCTCAGATTCTTCAAATCAGCCACCTAACATTTCAAATCTTATAAATGAAGCATACCTCCCCCTTTTATCTTTTTTTTTTTTGAAATAGAAAGAGATGAACAATAAGCTCATAACCAACATATACCTCCAAGCCATTCACAAGAGCATTTGCAAGATAAACATCAAACCATCATATTCATTTCTTCTCTTCCCTCAGCATTTCGATTTTTGCAAAATAGAAACTCAAGTATTACGAACCTCAAGCATAGAAAGCATCACCTTTTGAGCACATATGTATGTAACATGAGTTAAAAAGAAATAACAATATTCATGAAGCATGTATAGAACCTTACTTTGACGAAAGAACTAAACCACAAAGTGGAGGGGGAAATGTGGAGCCAAGGGAACTCCAAAATACCCTCTAACTCATGTCAACAAAAGAAATTAAGCCATGCCAAATTTCATGAGTGAAATATATCAAGCATAAAGAGGTGAAAATAGAGAAAGTATGGCATCCAACCTTCAACCCAACCCTTTCCCTTCTCTTCTTTCTTTCTTTCTTTTTTTTTTTTTTTTACAAAGAGGCAAAATCCCAACATTTTCAAATGGAACAAGTTGAAGCTAAAATAATACTAGAAAAATTAAAGTAAGCCATTTAAAGCCTTTGCTTAATGCTTGGGGCTCCAACCTCCATGTAAAACATAAAGGGAAGTGACGTGCGATTAGGGTCTCAACCCTACATTTATTTAATGTCATCCTCCATAGGCCAAAAGAAACTTTAAAGCAAGCAATAAGGAAATTAAAAGAAGCTAGCTAACCGCATTTGTCACCAAGGGGAAGCTTCATAAGTAACGAACAAGCCAAACTATAGGGAACGGGGAGTTATACCTCAGCGGCTGAGTAACACAGGGAGAAGAAAAGAAAAGTTCGAGCAAGCCAGCCGAACCAATATTCCAGGACTTGAGTGAGCTAACAGGGAGGAATAGAATGCAACACCTTTTTTTTTATCGAGCTTTGCCCCAGAGAGAACAAAACCTCTCCAGTCTTTCAAATCCACCCACACACAAGATGAAGAAAACCAAAAACAAAAAGGGCAGCACCTCCCCACTCAACAAGAGAATCAGCCAACAACACTCTACCTCACCCAAGCTAAAACTCAGGAGGATCCGTGAGCAACAGAGAAGAAGAAGAGTGAAGAGAGGGGAAGAAGAGAAGCGACAGCAGCACTCTCGTAACCTGGCCACTCACAAGCAACAACCAACCAACCTAGACTTCCCTCAAGATGAGGCTTATATAGCCGGCCTCAAGAAGGAGGAGAAGAAGAAGCCACTTACCTGGACGTCGGCTAGAGGAAAAGAGGCGGGAGAGAGTGGCGACAAAGCCGCTGAAAAGGGCGACAATGGAGGCAGGGAAGGCCGAAAGGGGCCTCGGCCAGCGAGCGTGTCGCTGTGGGAAGTGGCGAGAAGGTACAGGGACCAAGGTCGGAGCTCGCGCAGGAGCCAGAGGAGGCGGGATCGAGACCGGGAGAAAGAAAAAAAAAAGGCGAGCCCGGATGAGAGAGTAGGGTTAAGGTTTTAAAATGGGACTTAAAAAAGGATTTTTTTTTTTAAAATAAAATAAAACTTATTTTAATAAAAATAACGACCAAAATTCTCGTCGCGAACCCGCGCTCAAAACACAGCAAGCTATACGTCTTTTCCTAGCAAATTCGACGTCCCGGACGCAACGGCAGCGATCCGTTTCGCGATCCGAGGTCGTTCGGAGAACCTCGTCACCGGTCGAGTCGAAAGTGCATCAAACTCGATCTCGTTGAAATTCTGACTTTGATGGCGCTCGTTCTGGCATTCTGAATTCTGATTCTGATCCGTCGCGGAGAATTTGAAGACGTCGAGGCCGGGGCTCGAGGAATTTGTGCTCGGCGGTGCAGAAAGTGTGCACAAGGCTACCCCAAGCGTCCAAGTGGTCCCATAGAACTCGATTCGGAGTCCTAACGCTAATTCCAACCTACTACCAGTGAGAAGCGAGAGGTCGTGAATTCCGTCCGGATTCCAAAAGAGTGTCGAAGTGGTTTCAAACATTCTAAAGCGAGGTGGGTCCGAAGTGCTAGGAATCTAAGATCGTCGGGAAGCTCCTAAAGCTAGAACCCTAAATCCTAGGAGGAAAACTAAACCTCGACAAAAACGAGGTCAACAAATGGACCCCCAATAGGTGTGGTGCGCCGGACAGGCACACCGCGCGTATTGGCGTTGACCGAAGAAGATCAACAAACCAACACAAAGCCGTCTAAGTAAAAGGTACTTAGGAAAGGCCACGAGGAACGAAAAGGAAAAGAGAGTAATTTTCGCTAGGGAAAAAGAGTGGGAATTCTCAATCTGGGAGATTCGGGATTTTAATTTTCAAATTTCAAACACGGATTTAATTCTCGATTTCGCAGTAAGATTCGAGTTCTAGAAAAGTAAAGAGACTGGATCGAGATGGACAGCGCAAGGACTCACATCCAACTCAAAGACCGAGCAATAAGAAAAATAAGACTAGAATCATTACAATAGGAAAGGATCCTAAAGTAATGCGGAATCAGATGCCTTGGCTCAATCGAAGGGCTTACTCAACCTCTAAAACAGGAGAACATTGCAAAGCAATGCGGTGTCGGATGCTGAGATCTTCCACCTCTAAAATTTCGAAGGAGATCATTGCAAAGCAATGCGGTATCGGATGCTGGGATCCTCAACCTCTAAAATTTCGAAGGAGATCATTGCAAAGCAATGCGGTATCGGATGCTGGGATCCTCAACCTCTAAAGCAAACTAAGAGGGAATATGAGGGTGTATAATATCCCACTCGAAGAGTTGATAGACACGGACCTTGTTTGGGAAAGGATGTGATTCCACGCCAACAGAACCCATCGAAACTCGCGGCTGTGTGTCAATAGAATCAGCTGATCCTTTCTCAAACAAGCGAGAGAATTGAAGGGATAACAATCACAGTCTCAGACTGGAGAAAATCATATTTGGAATTTGGCATTTAAATTTGGGAGGAATTCGTGCAACCTGTGCGGTGCAGAAGTTTGCTGAAAAGCCTGTGAAGAGATTTTTGAAAAATTTTTCAAGCAAAAATTTTTTTATTTGGCGTTGACTTTTATTCTGGGATTTGGACCCAGTTTAAGACAAGTGCAGCATCGGTGCTTCGTAGAACAAGACGGCCTTTGAAACATCGCAATGCGCAAAGACTTCGGAGGTATCGTCCACCGACTGAAGGTGCGTGTAGAGAATAACTCCCTTTAAGGTTCCATCGGAATTATATTCTTTCAAGTACCTATAAAGGTGTGTTATTTCTACGGGTATCATCTCTGAAGAGAACGGAACTCTGTAGCTTCATTTGTAGCAGTCATCATTTGATCTGTTGTAGATTCCGTAAAGGCTGTTGAAGCTCGGAGCCGTATTTGTCGGCGTTCTCCGAGTCGAAGTTGGAGTTGTATTTAAGAAATCTTTCCGACAATCTTCAAGTTGAAGCTGGAGTTGTATTTGCTGGGCGCTGAAAGACACGACTTCAGAGTCGAATTTCCATTAACTGTTAATAACGTCGTCGTTTCTTTAATTCCTTCTTTCTGGGCCTAAGCAGATCCCAAAATTTTTGCTCATGTGATCAAAATATTTTTCACTGTCCAAAGATATTTCGAGCCAATTAACGACCGACCAAAAGTGTAGAATCACTCGACTCTTTTCAAAGCATAATATCAGAGGAAACTTCTAGGTATCCTTTCAAGTTTCATTAATCGGGGAAGATTAAGACACCAATTTTTGATTATATGCTCGCTTCAAGCTTCTTCTCGTGGAGCATTCTTTTTTTTTTTTTTTTTTTTTTTTTTTTCATCGAGGATTACTATATCCTATGGAAGCACAGATTAAAGATTTTGAATGTCCTGATTGCGACACCAATTTTCGATCGTGTGCTCCCTCAAGCTTCTCCTCAGGAACACCCTTTTTTTTTATATATTGCTCCTTTTGTTTTCTGAGAATTACTGTATCTGGCAGTGCATATTTCTGTAAAGATTTTGAATGTCAAAAACTCCCCCAATTAATGATTCTGAAATGTCCCTTAATATGAATCCCGGATATTATAACTCATTCGAAAGTCCTGACCTACCACATGTGCGGAGATTAAAAGACTCGTGATATCCCAAGGCGATTACTCGTATTTCAAACACACCGCTTCGTTTTCAAACCAACTTAGGACCCAACTCGAATTCCTTAAAGAGAACAACTTAGCTTATTAGGGCATTAACTTCATTCTTCCCCGAAGTCGAAGTCTTAGCGAAATATCCAATTTCGAGCTTTCCAAATATCGAGCAATTTCGACAAAAACAAACTCCTTTTCTTCATTGCAGTAGGAAGAACGGTACAAACCATCACCGATCATACCGAGTAACAAAAGTAGTGCAATAGTAATCGAAAAGTGCCCCGTCCGCCGTCGCTGCGTAGGAATCAATTGAAACAATCATATTGATGGAACCTATTTCAAGTTCCTTTCAAATATTCATCTGGGATTGTTAAGCTTCCATTCCCGAAGTTCTCCTCAGCCGCCTCAAGCCGCAAAGACTCTTCTATGGTATGTCCAATGAACCCGTGGTATGGGCAATATTTCGGATGCCCTTTCCCGTTGATTTCCTCCGGTCTCTTTGCTACGGCAACCCGAATTCGGGATTCTTAATCGACCGCGGAACATCTTTCTCGCCGCTTCATCTTTAAAAGAGTATCTCCCGCTCGATCGATCAACTATTGCCGGAACTTGCCTCTCATCCGTCCGGTAAGACGTCCGCCGAACCGATCGCCGTGCATTCCGACGAGGACGCTCGGAAGGTCCGCCGAGGTTGTTCGGCCCGTATTTGCAACCGTCGCTTTCTCCCGTTAACCACCGCAACCGTTTCGCATTTCCTTTCATATGTCTTGGTCGTCCCGAACTTCTCGCATTCTCAAATGAATCCATATGCTCGATTTCTTCCCCGCAGTCGCTAGCCTTGCTGAGTAACTTCTCGAAAGACCTAATGGTGAGTCCCTTAAGCACGAAAGCTATCGGCCCATGGATGCTTTTGAGTAGGATTTCAATCGCATGATGTTCCTCTAGCTGAGGTTCGCACTTCATGCTAAGGTTTCTCCACCGTAGGATGTACTCCACCAAAGTTTCATCTGGCTTCGCTTCTCTTCCACAAGATCGCCTATAGTGACGTGGTGTCGAACCCCGCAAAACGCTCGACAAAAAGATTCTCCATTTCCGCAAAGTCTTCACCGAACCGTTCGATAAGTCCGCGTACCAATCGAAGGCGATTCCCGAAAGATCGCTCACAAACCGTCGAAGCGCAGCGCATCACTACCCCCGCGTTGCAAAGAATCCTTGCTCGAAAGTGTGCCACGTGCCGTCGAGGATTTCCGTCCCGTCAAAAGTCCTAAACAAAGGTGGTACGAAACCCTTAGGATATGGGACGCGCATCGAACTCCTCCGGATAAGGTCTACCCTTTCGAAATCGACGCGTCCCCCTTCAATCGGGCTAAGGCTTCTTTTACCCGTTGTTCGACCAACCGCTTAATGTCCTTCTCTCGGCAACATATTCCGAGTCGAATCTTTCTTCGGCGGCTCCTCTCGGCTTGTAGAAGCGGCTTCTCTTCTTTCTTCAATCTCTCGGCCGGTTCATTTCCGGAGATGCCACTTGCCGTGAGTGTGACCGTCTCTCGCGATGCCACCATGGCGGCCGTCATTTCTTCAATCTTCTTCTCGAGGAGGTTAATAATTTCATCTTTCTCGCCGGGAGGCCCTTTGCCACTTATTCGCCGCGTCCTCACAAAAAGGAGTGTCGCCCGCGTCCTCACAAAAGGAGTGTCGCTTGCGTCCTCACGAAAAGGAGTGTCGCTCGCGGCTAACATGGCTCGGGTCTCGATGACGTTGATTTCTCGCGACTCCGTCCTCCCCGTAGCTTGTTAGGTTGCAATCTTCATCTTCAAAGTCTTCTTTCCGATCTTCGTACGACCGTGCAATGTCGCCGAAGCTTTTCCATGGCGGATTCAATCGACTTTCCTTTCGAGAACTTTAAGGTCAACTCGGAGGTCTTCGAGGAACGTTCTTTATTTTCTCGAGCAACGGCGTCGTGTAGGAGCTAATCGAATCACACGAAATCATATTTATAGAACCCTTTTCGTGTTCTTTTAAATACTCATTCGGGATCGTTAAATTTCCGCTCCCGAAGTTCTTCTCGCCAATCTTCGTAGCCGGCAGCTTTTCATAGTGTGACCGAGCAACCGGTGGTATGGACAAGATCGAGGATGATCTTTCTTGCCGGCCTCCTCTCGGCTTCTTCGCTCCGTAGTCCGAATTCGGCCTCTTTATCAAATAACGGAACATCCGCGACACCGACTCATCTTCGAAGGAGTACACCTTGCTCAATCGTTGATTCATTGTTGGACCCTGTCTCCCATCTATCTGGTATGGTCTCAACTGGAACGACTGCTCATCAGACCGTTGCGGTTGCCGCCGCGGCTGATCGATCTTCAGAATTCCCTGATTGCGTTTCCATTCCCGTGCCTTTGTCATTCGCACGGACTCCGAATCAAACTCGATCTCGAACTTAGGAGACGGTAGAACACAAGCCTCGACCGACTCTTTCTCATGTAGAATACCCTTTCCTTTAGTTAGCGGAGCGACTGGTACGGAGGTAGTGAATCCGACAGTAGGAGCAGAAACAGTCTCAGGAGTAGTCCCAACAGCATCTGAGTTCTTTTCAATCCATTCCTTCTTCGCATGGGGAGTTTCTCAACAGCCTTCGTGTCGAACATTACAATAAGCTTAACGTACTTCGCTCATTTCAGGCTTCGTCATCTCAATGTACCACATCTCCGAACTTCGACTTCAACGTCGTTGAATCCTCGTCCAAACTTAATGACCGATGATCTCAGCGCCTCATCTCTCGTTGACGGCGAACTCTACTCCGGGAGGCGAAAGAAAAGATCAACTTCGGCGAAGACATCGTTCCCGCCATTTAAAGAATTTCCGGAGGTCGCTGATGTCCCTGTCTTGCAGCTTCAACGAAAGTACTCAAGCTCGCCGCACTTGTACCGTAAACCGGGCAAATCTCTTATTCTCGTTTGGTGTTTCCACCTTATTTTATCATTATTGTCCATTTAGTTTCAGGATTTAAACGGAAGGTACAAGGGTAGAGATTTGATTTAATTTGCCGATAAGAAATCAAACCCGGAAACACGAAGTGAAAGGGAAATTCAGACCCGGCCCCGAGCCGACTCGCAGCAGCACCTCGCGCACAACACACCTATCGGGGGTCCGACCCCGCAAAATCAAAAGAAAACCCTAAGGATTCTCGAACCACGCCGTTTAAAAGTGTTTTAAACGGACGGTTCTGAATTCAAAAGAGTCGCTCGTGCTCGCCCAAGAAAGAAATGAGCGAAGCAAGCCAACTGAAGAACGACAATCTGAACCACGAGTGGCATGGACACATCGTCGACGTGCGAAGATATAAACCTTTGATTTAATGGAGAGTAGAGTTTTCCCCACGGAGTCGCCGTAAGTTGTTGGCCGCTTAAAGTTTTGAAAGCGTTCTTTTGGAAATTTAATTTAATTTATATATACGCATCGATTTTTGAAAATAAAATTTTAAATTTCAAAATATGAGAATTTGGAAAGGACGGATCCCATTCGTTAAGTGGTTTGAATGAACGAGCGAAATATTGCGAGTAACACATCTATCCCGAAGAATAGACGTCCTACTTGACAATATCGCTCAATCAAATAAACCACGAAATTCATGATATCCGTTCTTGCTCGCGAACCTTTTATGTGACCGACAAATTCCCTATTTAACACAAAAGAATTAAACATGGTTTATATTATCTCAGGTCTTTAAAACTCCCTATGCAGGCAAGCCCCTATAGCTTAATTACCCCTCAAATGACCGAAGTCACCCGAGAGAACTCTCGATTCGAATCTCGGTTTCTATCTTCACGAAGTCAAAGGGTAGGGTTTTTCAACGAAATTTGGAGTAGGAATCCAATAGTGAAGGGCGCAAGGAGGAATAGCTTATTTCGGAGTCAAAGCGAAAGAATGGTAGGGATGTCACGTATCTCGAGGAGGAGCTCGAGGACGTCCCGGACTATCCTAAGGTTGGGTTTTAAATTTTGGAAAGAGATTTTATTTTAGTTTCAATCCTGCAAGTTAATTATAGGGATTACGCTTGCATAATGCCTGGCTATGCAAACTACCTAAAGGACAGGAGGATTTACGTCGTATCGGGCGACGACCTCGGAAACCTAAGCGGATTAGGGCTTATATCGCACGTGATGACCGTGCAAAGTGCCTAAAAGAAACAAAGTGAGGGTTTATGTCGCACGTGGCGGACTACCTCGAAACCTAAGCGCTCGTTGTTTGAATCTAAGGAGGGTTTCATTGAAGGAGATACAGTGTTTCGTCGAAGAAGATGGCCGTGCTGCCCACCGTGCTCCATGCTCCACGTCGTTGCAAGATCGCGATTTAAGTTTTGAATTAAAGTTGACATGCAAATTATTTTTATTTTCAAGTGAGTGTGTGTGACTGTGACAGGAGTAGTAAAAGTAAACAGTAACACGAGCACGTCGAACGAGAGTATACTAAGCTATGCGAGAGATGCTAAACGAGTATAAACCGAAAGCAAGCACTGTACTAACAGTGAGTGACATGTCGTAAAAGATGAAACGTGCTATAGCAAGGTAAGTAGCGAAGAAATGTAAAACATGCCAAGTTGTGTATATGCATCGAAAGGAAAACATGCTCAGACTAACGAGTGAGTAAATGCTAAAAGGTAAAGCAAGTGCAGAGTAAAAAGAAGTAGAGACCGTGTCGCAGGAGTACCGTATGTCCCGCTTATCCTCGATGCGCCGTCGCTTGCTTATTATTATTTTATATGTTTTCTTTTTTTTATTATTTATTTCCTGTAAGATTTATTAGCATGTAAAAAGTAGGAGTAGGAGTGAGTAAGAGTAAAAACAACCTAACTAAACGAGGTACTACGGCGTGTAGAAAGAAGACAAAGTACGTAAACCCGATAAGAAAAGTGAAAGAAAGACGAGCAGAAAACGTCGAGAAAACGAAGAAAAATCGTAAAAGAAAACTAGGAAATCGAGAAAGCAAGAAAAGAACGTCCGTAGAAAACTCCGAGAAAAGTAACGAACGAAAACAAAGCAAAACCGTAGGAAAACACGGAAAACACTAGAAGAAACCTACAAGTGACCCGTAAGCACGGCGGTGTTTCGACTCGTAGCCGTGCTAACGTCCGGACTCGAGTGCCGACTACTGGACCGACTTTCGCGTAAGGCAGCTCTAATCCGACTCGAATAGCCAACCGTGACCTTTAGAATTTTCACACATTTCATTTTTGGGTTTTCATGCAAGTCAAAACTATAGTAGAGAAGAGTCGTGTAGTAATGGAGGTAGTTTTGTATTTTTCAAACATATGTATTTTTTTGTTTTAAAACATTTCAAATTACATGTGTCGACTACCTACAGTGACTGTGACTACGAACTTTAGACCGTCTGCAAGTAGAAACCCCAGTGACGGCCGAACGGTTCCGTGACTCTCGCTCTACTCTCTGCGCAGTCTCCGAGACAGCGGCCCCATTCTATGGCTCTCGTAATTTTTCTCGTTTTGCAACCTCATCAATGTCCCCACCGCACTTACAGACTGTTGATGGCCCATATATAACCCAAGGAGGTTATATATGCACACCTACACGTCCCCCGTATGTGTGTGAGTTAAGCCAAGAAACAAGCGTGAAAACTAGGGACGAGGGGTCAAGGAAAAGGAGAGAAAAGACAAGTAAATCACCCCGGACTCCCGACCGACCTCACATGTCCTATGAAAAGGACTAAAGGCACCTCGACACTCTCTGAGAATGTGAGGACTAGACCCCTAAGAACACACTCCCCGTTTTCCCAAATATCGGTAAAATCATAAATGAAGATAAAATGAAATGAAATAAAGAAAAGAAGCGCCGTCGTCTGGATGCCGGATCCCTAGCTCACTAAACTAGAGGGCTATCACAAATTCCAAGATTTTGCCCTTTACTTTCTTTCTTTCTTCTTACTCCAATTTTCATTTCATGCCACATATCGAGCCTCAAACAAATATCGAAACAAGGGCCACGAACATATAAACATCAACTTATCCAATAATTGCCACAACTCAACGAAATCTCCACCTAAAACCAAAGCAAAAGGGAGCTAAGGGAGCCAAACCCGAGAGGCAACAAGCCACAAAACAGACCCCAAGAAGAGGGCAAAACCGAAAGTAGCAAAGAGGCAAAACCGGGAATAGCAAAGAGGCAAAACCACTTTCACACATGCAGATTTTACAAACAAGCCATGCGAAACTTCCGAAATTTTCAAATAAACCGTCGAACATCTCAGATTTTCCCACAAGTGGGCATGCTAAAGTTTCGAATACTCCTACATGTAACTACTAAATTTCGATTTCCATGGATCGATAAACTGCAATCCTTTCACAAGCAAGAGCATAATACTTCTCAAATTTTCTCAAATATCCGAATAGATGCTCCTAGGTGCTCAAACTTTTAGATTTTGTAAAAGAACACCCAAAATATTTCAAGTTTTGCAAAAGCATCATTCCAACATTTTCAGATTTTGCCAAAATATTTCAGATTTTGCAAATGAACCACGCAAACTCTCGCATTCTTCAAATCAGCCCACCTAACATTTCAAATCTTATAAATGAAGCATACCTCCCCCTTTATCTTTTTTTTTTTTGAAATAGAAAGAGATGAACAATAAGCTCATAACCAACATATACCTCCAAGCCATTCACAAGAGCATTTGCAAGATAAACATCAAACCATCATATTCATTTCTTCTCTTCCCTCAAGCATTTCGCATTTTTGCAAAATAGAAACTCAAGTATTACGAACTCGAAGCATAGAAAGCATCACCTTTTGAGCACATATGTATGTAACATGAGTTAAAAAGAAATAACAATATTCATGAAGCATGTATAGAACCTTACTTTTGACGAAAGAACTAAACCACAAAGTGGAGGGGAAATGTGGAGCCAAGGGAACCCCAAAATACCCTCTAACTCATGTCAACAAAAGAAATTAAGCCATGCCAAATTTCATGAGTGAAATATATCAAGCATAAAGAGGTGGAAATAGAGAAAGTATGGCATCCAACCTTCAACCCAACCCTTTCCCTTCTCTTTCTTTCTTTCTTTCTTTTTTTTTTTTTTACAAAGAGGCAAAATCCCAACATTTTCAAATGGAACAAGTTGAAGCTAAAATAATACTAGAAAAATTAAAGTAAGCCATTTAAAGCCTTTGCTTAATGCTTGGGGCTCCAACCTCCATGTAAAACATAAAGGGAAGTGACGTGCGATTAGGGTCTCAACCCTACATTTATTTAATGTCATCCTCCATAGAGCCAAAAGAAACTTTAAAGCAAGCAATAAGGAAATTAAAAGAAGCTAGCTAACCGCATTTGTCACCAAGGGGAAGCTTCATAAGTAACGAACAAGCCAAACTATAGGGAACGGGAGTTATACCTCGGCCGAGTAACACAGGGAGAAGAAAAGAAAAGTTCGAGCAAGCCACCGAACCAATATTCCGGACTTGAGTGAGCTAACAGGAGGAATAGAATGCAACACCTTTTTTTTATCGAGCTTTGCCCCGTAGAGAACAAAACCTCTCCGCCTTTCAAATCCACCCACACACAAGATGAAGAAAACCAAAAACAAAAAGGGCAGCACCTCCCCACTCAACAAGAGAATCAGCCAACAACACTCTACCTCACCCAAGCTAAAACTCAGGAGGATCCGTGAGCAACAGAGAAGAAGAAGAGTGAAGAGAGGGGAAGAAGAGAAGCAGCAGTAGCACTCTCAGAACCAGCCACTCACAAGCAACAACCAACCAACCCTAGACTTCCCTCAAGATGAGGCTTATATAGCCGGCCTCAAGAAGGAGGAGGAGAAGAAGCCACTTACCTGGACGTCGGCTAGAGGAAAAGAGGCGGGAGAGAGTGGCGACAAAGCCGCTGAAAAGGGCGACAATGGAGGCAGGGGAAGGCCGAAAGGGGCTCGCCGCGAGCGAGTCGCCGGGGGAAGTGGCGAGAAGGTACGAGCGACCGAGGTCGGAGCTCGCGCAGGAGCCGGAGGAGGCGGGATCGAGACCGGGAGAAAGAAAAAAAAAGGCGAGCCCGGATGAGAGAGTAGGGTTAAGGTTTTAAAATGGGATTTAAAAAGGATTTTTTTTTTAAAATAAAATAAAACTTATTTTAATAAAAATAACGACCAAAATTCTCGTCGCGAACCCGCGCTCAAAACACAGCAAGCTATACGTCTTTTCCTAGCAAATTCGACGTCCCGGACGCAACGGCACAGTCCGTTTCGCGATCTGAGGTCGTTCGGAGAACCTCGTCACCGGTCGAGTCGAAAGTGCATCAAACTCGATCTCGTTGAAATTCTGACTTTGATGGCGCTCGTTCTGGCATTCTGAATTCTGATTCTGATCCGTCGCGGAGAATTTGAAGACGTCGAGGCCGGGCTCGAGGAATTTGTGCTCGGCGGTGCGAGAAGTGTGCACAAGGCTACCCTAAGGTCCAGGTGGTCCCATAGAACTCAATTCGAGTCCTAACGCTAATTCCAACCTACTACACGTGAGCAAGAGGTCGGAATTCCGTCCGGATTCCAAAAGAGTGTCGAAGTGGTTTCAAACATTCTAAAGCGAGGTGGGTCCAAAGGCTAGGAATCTAAGATCGTCGGGGAAGCTCCTAAGGCTAGAACCCTAAATCCTAGGAGGAAAACTAAACCTCGACAAAAACGAGGTCAACACCACCTGACTAGCTGTTTCTCTTATTCCAGCTTGCTGCCATTGCTACAACTCCACTTCATTGCCGGCGCCCTCCTCCCTTGCTGCCGCAACCCAGGATCTCCCTTTCCAGCTATGTCGCTGCTGTCCAGCCCTTCCTCTTTGCTGCTGCCACCATTTCAGCCTCCATTCTTGCTGCCATTACCCCTAGCAACCCTCTCACATCACTCACTGTTGTTTTCTTGTTGTTTGGCACCGAGAAAACAATCTCCTTGTTGGTTTCTACTTGCAAACCAACTTGTCCATTCTCGTGCTACCTTCCAAACCCTCGCCAAGCATTACCATCATCTTTGGGATACACTTTAGTTGTATTTTTTTGTATTTTTTGTTGTATTTTTCCTTACAAGTGTGTTGGTTGTAATTGTTTATTTGCTTTCAGTAATAATATTTTTTGTTCTTGTTATGGTTTGAGTTAACTCCGGTATCATTTGATATCAATGTTAGCATAACTCTAGTTCTATTCTAAGCTTTCTTGCATCCGACATACCCAAACCTATCTCCACCTCCTCTAAATTTTCTTTTCCCACCCTACATCACCATTACACACCTCTTTCCTCCAACCCACACAAAAATCCTAATCATGCATCTAAGGAGATAAGTGACGAACGTTGATTAGGACTTTACCATAAAAGAGATACAACGAAAACTCCACCGAGTGGTACAACTCAAGAAATTTGAGGAAATAAGACTATTCACTACTCAGAGGGGTCACAAAAATTTGATTTGATTCCCGAGATGAAAAATCATTGTTCAGAGGATTTGACAATGAAATTTTGGAGAAGTCAGAATTGGAAGTAAAAGTGACGTTGCCATATTTCAACAACCGCATGGATCCGAACGAGTTTATTGAGTGGTTATGAACCTTGGAATGTGTTTCTAAGTGTCAGAACATCCCACTGGATTGAATGATGAAACTAACCACCAACAAGTTAAGGAAGAATGCATCTCAACTGGTGGGAGAACTTGAAGGTTCTTAGACAGCTAGATGTGAATAGTAAAATTACTATCTGTTCCAAAATAGAACGGGAGATGCGGCACCAATTTTTACTAGCTCACTAGGAACCAGATGTTCAATCCCTAGCTTTAAAGGTGAAGAGACTGTATTGCGGGACAACCACCATATCTTGCAAGCAGGGTTCAACCCTAGGTTCAAGCAGTAAGAGTACACCAAGCAGAACGTCCAAACTGACCTTGCTTGAGAATACTAGTTCAGAGTGGAGAACAAGTGGAACCAATCTGCATTCTCAAATTTGTTCCATCTATGAAGTGTTTGAAGTGCTATAGATTTGGACTTATTGAATTAGATTGCCCAAACAGGAGAATGATCTCTTTCACTAATCAGGGAGTTATTGAAGAAATGAGCAATTATGACACTAGAGATTGTGCTAAAAAAAGGATGAGTATTGGATTCCAACTGATGAGGCAGAAATGCACGCAGTTCAAGCTGAGCTCACAAGAGAGACTCCAACTGAACTAATAGTGGTTGTCCAAGAAGGCCTTGAGTTTGAAAAACTAATACCAAAGACATTACAACCTAGAAATTCTGATTTTTTAGATATACAAACTCTTTCCCGAGTTACCCGCACTAAGGAGGTCCAACATTTTAGAGATAAAAGTTTTTGAGCTACTTTTGGAAGAATATATGTAGCTTTTTTTTTAAAAAATCATATGAAATTATTTGGGTGGTACAATCAATTTAACAGTGTACCCACTAATAGTTGATCAGACAGGAGGGATGACCCGTAATGTTGGAAATCGCTTTAGGAGCTTAATGAGAAGAAAAATTTTACAGTGGGACCGAGGCCCTATTAGAGAAGACGAAGAAGAGGTGTCTCCTTAGCGGTTATACATCAGTGTGATCCAACCTATCTTAGATTTTATCCCAGAGTTGATTCCTCTGGCAGAATTCTTTATAAAATAAATTCGGCCGCTTATGAGAAATGAAAGAAGGTTACAGACTTAAGGACTCGAGAGTTACTCTGCGAGATCTTCAACTATATGTAGCTCCAGCTCAGATTGTGCCAAAAGAACAGGATATACTTTGGTATGGCAACGCCTACAAAATTGATTTATTTGGAGCTTACAACATTTCTGCTATCTTCAATGGGGCCAACCTGACTATTTTGAGGAGACTGAAACTTCAACAAAAGAGGTCAATGCTCTCCCAGTCCCAAGAGATTGACGCACGAGCTTCCCACATGGACCCTTGTTGCGATTTCCGCTATAGTCCCATGCCATCTATTGTGCAGGACGCAGACCGTGTGTGTGCTGGTTCATGCAAACGACTGCCAAGCAGAGCGGCTCATTTTGGTATCCTTTCCAAATTTTAGTGAGTTTTCTCCTTTCCTTTCACTCATTTCTAGTACTTTCCTTTATATGTGTTATATTAGGGTTTATATTGGAATTTTGCGCATGTTTCTGTTTAGAACATCCTCGACTTCCGATGTTCCCATTCTAGGGTTGTATCTAAAGGTGGTGTGTTCCAGCTATAACTCGTCTAAGGTGGTCACCATCTCCTAAAGATCGAATGATGATTCAGCTGCAGTTCGATCTCGCAGAGATATTTATCATTGATTTCCCATCTGCCACAACCCTCCCTCGCTGCCACCGACGCCATTCCTCATTGGTGAAATCATTGGACAACACAATTGCTATCTTCTTGCAACTCCAGCCACCAGTTTCTAGCCTCTCATGTTGTTGCCATCTATTCCAGTAGCCTATCTTCGTTGTCCAACCATCCCTACTCGCTGCCACAGCTGTAGGACAACCTTCCCTTTGAGGTTCTGCAGACCCATGTCTTTTCGTTGCCCCATTCATTCCCGCTTGCTGCTGCCACCTCAAATAGTTGTTCCTGGTTGTTTTCTACTGCTCCAGCCACCCGACCAGCCATTTCCCTCATTCCATCTTGTTGACATTGCCACAACTCCTCCCCTTCGCTGTTGCCGCTCTCCTCCCTTGCTGCTACAACCCATAATTGCCCTTTCTAGCAGTGTCAATGTTGTCCAGCCCCTCTTTGTTGTTGTCACCATTTTTGCCTCCATCCTCACCGCCATCACCCCGGACAGGCCTCCCACATCACTCCCTGCTATTTGCTTAGTGACAGGCACCAGGAAAATAACTGCCTTGTTTTTTTCCATTTGTCAGCCGTCTTTTTCACCCCCACAAATCCTTGCCGACCACATCCACCATCCTTGGGATTAGGGCTGTCAAAACGGCTCGTCGTTCGCGAACAGCTCGTGTTTGGCTCGTTAGTTAAGCTTAAAGAGCCGAACACGAACAAATTTTTAAGCTCGAAATATAAACGAGTCGAACACGAACAAATATTTTTTCGCTCATGTTCGACTTAAATTGGCTCGAAAAGAAATAAAAAAATAAATATACTCAATATTCCGCAGTACTATTGGTGTTATTCCACGGTCTAACACCGCGGAATAACATGGATGACACCAATAACACCTCATAATAACTCTCGAGTAACACAAGCTGTGTTATCAGTGTTATTTCTCTGTTTGTGGTGTTATTAGTGTTATTCCGCAGTGTAACACCGCATAATAAAAACGATAACACCAATAATACCGCGAAATAACATCGTTTAACACCCGTTGTGTTATCGATATTATTTCGCCATCCGTGAAGTCATCGGTGTTATTTCGCGGTGTTATCGCTGTTATTCCGCGGTAGCACTGTTGGTATTATTAGGGTTTTATTATGGTATTATAGAATAACACCAATAATACGAGCATGGTGTTATTGGTTTTATTCCGTAGTATTATTCTATACCATAATAATACTGCAGAATAACACCAATAATACGAGAATAATACCGCAGAATAACACCAGTTCCACGGTATTATTCTCGTAAACACCAATAATAAGAGAAAAATACCGCAAAATAACACCGATTTCGCGGTATTATTCTTGTATTATCGGTGTTATTTTGCGGTGTTATCGGTGTTATTCCGCAGTATTATTCCATGTTACCAGAATAACACCTTAATAACACCAATAATGCCGTGGAACAACACCTGATAAGACAATAATAACACCCGAGTAACACCCACGCTATTTGGGTGTTACTTAGGTGTTGTTGCGGGTATTTCTCAGGTGTTATTGGTGTTATTCTGTCGTCCGCGGTATTATTAGCACGATTCTGCATCATTTTATATTCTACTGAGCCTATTTCGAGCCGAATACGAACAGAGATATGTTATTCAAGCCGAACACGTACACATTGTTCACGAACCATTTCGAACACGAGTCATTTTGAACACGAGCCAAGGCTCAATTCGCTCAAGATCGGCTCGTTTACAGCCTAACTCGGGATACACTCTAGTTGTGTTTGTTTGTGTATGTTGTAATGTTTTTCCTTTCAAGTGTGTTGATCGTAATCATCTATTTGTTTTTAATAATAATATTTATTGTTCCTGGTGTCATTTAGGTTAACTCCGATATCACTCTCTCTGTGTTGTCTCTGAAATCCCATAATTTTGGAAATGCTGACAGCAGGTTATTTTTTCTAGATTTGTTGGTGCTCTTAATAATTTACATTTTTGTACTTTATACATCTTCCTAGAGAGTTTAAATTTTTGCACCATTTATTTTATTGCAATCTGAAAATTTCTTTAAAAATCATTCTTTATGAAACTAAAGCAAGGCTTTTTGCACAGGGGGCAAATATAATCGGCGTTGACAGCCTTGGCATGGATGTCAGAGTATTCTTTGGGTTGGAGGCCAAAACTATTCGCATTTCATTTAATGCTCGGGTAGGCCTTTTAATCTTGGATGACTTAAATCTGAAGTTTTGGACTAATACTTATACTTCATAACTAAATATAATTAACTGCATTTTATTTAGAAATTTGGTTCATCATCTGGCCCGAATCAATCCAAACCCAACAAAGTACCATTGATGAATCTTTTACCAATTTTAGTTCCACTAAAATGGTAGATGTTTTTTTGTTCTTGTTTAATTCTGCCATCTCCCATCGAAACTTTGGCGGAATATCTTCTGAATCAGGAATGATAATCTGTTGTGATATCTGCAACGCCATCTTTAAATCAAACATATCTAGAGGTTCTGGCATACAAATTCATGAAGAAGATTTTATTCCCTTGTTGACTTTTTTGTTTTTTTCCTAATGATACCTTACCTTACTCATGCTAGACCTTACTTTTTTACTATTGGAGGCAAAGAAATCAACAAATTTTATTTTAGTACCGGCAATCTTTATTTAGTACGACCCCCTTTTTTGCAGAAAAAAAAAAAGTTCCATTATTACCTTCCAACTTTTTTTCACCTCTTTTTTTGAAAGGCGTTTACATGAATACCACGCAATTCGTATGTATTTACATATCTAGCTTCTAAATTCTACTTTTTACATTTATACCAATCAAATTTTTTATATCACAAAAAAATATCACTATTTTAACTTTAAAGAAGTAAAAAACACATTTTCATGCATAGATAAGATGACATGCATATATACATATACATATATATATAAAATGTGTGTGTGTGTGTGTGTGTGTGTGTGTGTGTGTGTGTGTGTGTGTCACACATATATATATATATATATAAAATGTGTGTGTGTGTGTGGAAATTATAGTTTGTGTTAAATATGCTAACGAAATGAGAAGTGTGCAAGTAAATCTTCCTTTTTTTTTCAATCATCTACGGCCTTTATAATTTTATTCTCTTCTAGTCTGTTTCTTTTTTTTAATATAACCTCATGAAATGAAATACAACAGGAAGCAATTACAAAGAACTGTGTAATTAAACAAAGAAATCAAAATCTGCAATTATAGATAGCATTAAAAGACCTATTGCACAGATAGATGAGAAGCACAAAAAAAGATCATTTTGCATTCCTTGCTTTTAGTCTGGTAAACTTTATTGTATTATTTTCATTGTATCTTGTCATTTTCGTTTCTTTTTAGTCTTGCTGATTAAATTAGGTCTCTCCTAATTTCAATGCTTAATGCAGGCGACGTCTGAAACTACAGCAGAAAAGAAAATTCGAAGGATGCTTTTCCCGCATTATCACCGCAAAAAATCAAGATCCCCCGGCATTGGAGTAGAGACATGATCAAGTTCGTGTCAAAAGCACTTTGTATATTACAGTTCTTGCATAGTGTCATCAAATAAGCTCCAGATTTTGATCTCATATAAGGTTTAGGAATACCCTTTTCTTTATATGTTAGCTGAGACAAGTCTGGTAAGAAGAGATACTCGTCAAACAACACATCAGGCTTTTTAATTGTTAAGGTTCTGTAATTTTTTCTACCGCATTTTATTGATGAGAGATGGAGATTTAAAATATTTCCATTTTGGTTTAGGAATTTGTTTGTATGCCCTAACTGGTCATCCATTGATGTTGCCTGCTCACAAATAAATGAAACAATGGAGCTATAACTGTTCTTTGTTCACAAATTTTGTTTTGCCCTATTTTACTTTTAGCAATGACTAATTATGTTAGTGTAGACATGGAGTGGAGTTGAACGCTGAGTCTTTATCATATTGGGCTTTAACTTAATTAATTAATTGAATTTGAGGTTAAAGTAAAAGTCGTGCTCAATTTTATGAGTTATTCAGGTCAGCTGATGAGTTTGCTCATCATAAAAGAGACGGTTTTAATTTAAATAATTATTATTGATAAAAATGATAAAAAGGATTGAGATATTTTAAATGTTTTAAACATCTTTACAGTAAGTCGATTCAAGACCAGCTTATTTGTTTAGCCCATCAAATTTCACTTGTCACTTGTGAGCTGTTAATTGAATTGAATTTTGTTGAGATTTGTATCTAGTTTTAGTTCTAATTGTAATTGAGGAATATAGAAGAAGTATAGGTACTTATTTGTAAAGTGTGTAATGCCCTATATAAGCCCAAGTAATTAATGAATAGAACAAGTTTTTTGAGCCATTCTTTCTTTATGGTATCAGAGCCCTAGGCTTTCCTGCGCAGACTGGTGCGGAGAAGGGTTCATGTGAGAGAGGCGAGTCTTCTATTCGAGCATGAAGAAGACTAAGGCGCGAGGAAGACTTTGGCGATGGGATACGGTTCACGGGAGGAAGACTTTGACGCAGAGAGATGGTTGCGGCTCAATGCTGAGACGAAATAAAGGGGAGCGCATTAACACGCTTCGATGAGTCGAGCAGGCTGTTCGAGCATTTTCTATTCGAGCGTGAGGGTTGTGTCTCGATCCAGTGGAGATAAAGTGAAAGGGAAAAACAGTAATAGGGCCTTCGGTGTGAGGAGAAAGCGGTGGAGAAGGAAGTCATGGGTGATCTGTGTGATCAAGACTTAATCCTTATGATTAAGGATGTCAAGAGAGAAATTGTGCAGTATATAAATGATTGTAACTTTTTAAGAAGATGGATCCTAAAGTTCTGAAGGTCTTGGTTGGATTCATACATGGAGTCAACGACTCGACAGGAGTCACTACCTCAACACATGCTCTGAAGCAGGTGAAGCTAGATCTCCCTCCTATGGATCTGAAGCTTGATGAACCAACCGTGTATCATAGTTGGCCGCGTCAGATTGAGGCCACTCTAGTAGGGAAGATACTAGAGAATATCTGACAGGAGTTAAGGTTGAGTTAGGTATGACAGACGCTCAGATGGAGACCCACAAGTGTTACAACTGTGGAAAAATGGGACATTTGAGCAAGATTTGTCCAAAGCCACCAAAGGAGAGAGAGACAGGTGGATGTGGACAGTCTAGAGGTTGTGGTCGTAGCTGTGGAGGCCAAAGAGGTGTAAGAGGGGGTTTTCGTGCAAATTTGATGGTAGCAGGGGACGGAGGAGAGACAAGGGTGGACTTCACAGATAAGGATCACGAGCTCATTGAGATGTTGAAAAGGAAGTGGAGAGTGGTAGGTGATGTGACTGAGAATGCATCCACTCATTGCTACTGATGTCCACTCGTGATACGCATGCTCTTGCCTCAATATCCACAACAAAACACAATAATGAATAGTAGATTCTGGTGCATCTTGACATGTGACAAATAACGCTAAGGAGTTCTCTTCTTATAAGCATCGAGTAATTTCAGAGAGCATTCAGACTGCTTTAAAGACTTTCATAGGGCGATTCAGACTCAATAAGATGCAGCAGTGAAGGTATTGAGGTCTGATAATGGGATAGAGTAATGAGACATTTGAGGAGTATCTGTCAGCCCAAGGGATACAACATCAATCCACATGTTCATACACACCAGCACAAAATAAGTATCAGAGGAGAATAATAGACACATTCTAGAGATAGTCAGAAGCATGATGATCTTGATGAATATCCCAAAACACTTTTGGGGCAAGCAGTTTTAACAATCGCTAAATTAATCAACCTAATGCCCTGAAGAGTATTGCAGTGGTGATCTCCTTGTGAGTTATTGAAAGAAGATGCTGGCGGGATTCTTCCATTGAAAGTATTTGGTTGTGTATATTTTGTGAAGGACAATAGACCATCAATAGGGAAGCTGGATCCCTGAACTGTGAAGTGTGTTTTGTGTGTTATTCTGCTACTCGGAAGAGATGTTTGTTGGAGCCCAATAAAGAGGAGATTTTTTGTGAGATGTGAGGTTTAGAGAATTTTAACCGTACTATTCCTTGGAGGTGATCTTACCCATTGGCGACTTGCCAGATACTAGAGGTATGAGGAAAGAGGAGGAGAGTAGTGATGGTGAGAGATTGGTGTATGTGAAGATGATGTCTTGTCCCGTTATGTGGGAAAGATATGTTAAGGAAGGCCCATACAATGTGAAACTAAAGATGTGGAAGAATCGAACAATGAGGAAAATGTGTCTAAAGGAGGTGGGACTCAAGCTCAAGGAGAGTTTAGAGTGTATACAAGAAAGAGGAGGCATAATGAGAGAACAGTGTATGTCGTGTCGCCCATGCCATCAAATGCCTTGTCCCCGTATACCCCGACTCCTGATACACCTGCACCATCCATCTCAGAATCAGGTTACATAGGTGATATGATTCCCTTCCCTTCCCCTCCCGTTCCCATAACTTTATGGACGACCTCTCGCAGTAATGTGGGTCGTTCTTCTGATCATTATTCTCCCAATCGTTTTGGTTTCTCACATGATATTGCTCATTTTGTCTCATACTCTAATTTATCACTTGTACACGAAGCATTAATTGCATCTTTGGACACATTCTCTATTTCTAAGTGTTTGCAGGTAGCTAAGAATGATCAAAGTGGAAAATTGTCATGCTGGAGGAACTTGGTGCTCTTGAGAGGAATAATACATAGGAGCTTGCGTTGATACCAATAGGGAAAAAGGCAGTTGGGTGCTGACATGTCTAGTAGCATGCTAAATTTTTCTTTATATTTAATATTTATTTTTTGATGAAATTGCACTTAAAAGGAAGGCATTTCCATGTTTGTGTTGCAGGTAACAAAGGTAGGATATTTGGTGCAAATTGAAGAGAAAATGAAGCAAAAAGAAGGCGATTGTAGAAATTGCGTAAATAGCAAAATAGCGCCATGGCGCTGCAGATGAGCGCCTAGGGGCCATATATGTATCAGCAAACAAAAAAGATGGCACCACATACTGGCGCCTAGACACCAGAACTATCCTGAACATTTTTTGCAGCAGTTATGCACGAAAATGGGGTTAATTCATGTATGAAGCAGTTCAGAATGAGAAGGGACAATCATTTTGTGAAGTAAGGAGAAAGCCTAGGAGTGCATGAAAAAGAGAGTTATAGTTTTTTCTTTTTTTTTTTACATTTCCTTAGAGAAATTTGAGAGATATTGTAAGGGTTTGTTGTCAACATTGCAAGGAAGACTTGGAGATCGCTTGGGGAGGAGTTTTCACTTCTTTTCTCAGGGAGAAAGATAGGTGTTTTATTTTATCTTGTCTTGTATTAGTGTAAGCTCATCTTGTATGACTTTGCTTTATTATAAGATGATATATTGTGTTTACTTCATGCATTGTGAGTAGATCCTTTGTGCTTTCTTTTTGTGATGAATTGGTAGTATGTGTGGGGATATGGATACATTTAGACTGAGTTTTTGCTTATTATTGTGATGGTTTTTACTTTATGCCTCATTTACATATCAATATGGTCATTTGTGTGTTAAAATATGTTATGAGTTCATAAAGATTCGAAAGGACTATGGCTTTAACAACTAGTAGAAACTACATTGTTCAATAGGGTGAAGGAAAAGTAATCCGTAGATCAGTGCAAATAAAATGGGAGATAAATTTAGTGGGTGTAACTTGGAGGTTTTTAGGGTGACAGACAAAAACACTTACCTAGTTAAACCTAATTTTTTTATGCACTCGAAAGATGATAAAGAAGATGAATGCTTCTATTTGTTACAAATTCAAATATAAATTCCAAGTGTTCCACTCCAACACAAATTTCTTCTTTCATTGCAAGGGGAGGGTATTTTTCATAGCTTGTTTTCTCTTAACTTAGTTAATCTTAGTAAAATTAGTTTTATAGTAAAATTATAAGATTAGTGATAATTCGATATAATTCACTGGCACAACCTAAATCGAACTTATCTCCATGCTAAGGCTCTTTCTTTTCAATTAGAACTTTTCTTAAGTCTTTAAAATTAATAGTCTTACCCGTGAGATTGATACTCTAGACTAAAGAAAATCCAGTATTATTTGAATGAAATGCGCACTTGCAAAAAATACATATTATGTAGTGTTAAATTGTGGAAAAACTTTAGTTATAAAATTTATAAAGCATATTTTAAATTTAAAAATATTTTTCTTAAAATACTAGGGTATCCGATAGGTTGGTCAAGTTTTTTGCGTCGTTGTCGAGGAAGTGAGGCAATTAATTTGACTTAGAAAAATTTTAGTTGAATAAATTACTTAGATTTGGAAAATCGTATTGTAGTTTCTCAATGTAGGTGTTTGTTTGTGTGTTAAAAATATTATAAAAAAAAATTATTTGAGTATTTGTTTTGTGTGTTTTCTGTAATTTATTAATTGAGCTTTTCATTTTGTATGTGTAGTTCATGATCTTTAGGACTTGAGTCCTACGATTATAAATTAAAAAAAAATAGAAGGATTAGAAAACAAAAAGAACCTCACCAATTTATAGAAGAAATGACGAATACTCAACATAACAACTTAGATAATCAAACATGTGAAAATGAACCTCATAACACACATAGATCATTAAGTGATTACGTTTATCTTATGGCAAACTAAATTCACCCTAGTATACAAACTTCTGTCGTTGAAACTAACACATTTGAGTTGAAACCAGTTATTATCCAAATTATGCAAAATAACCAGTTTAGGGGAACTCCATCTGAGGATCCAAATTTACACTTGACAAGTTTTCTTGAACTTTGTGTTGTATTTCGTTATAACAGCGTGTTGAATGACACTGACAGACTTCGATTTTTCCCCTTTTCCTTAAGAGATAAAACTAAAATGTGGTTAAATTCATTAACACATGGATCTATCAGAATTTGGGGTGACTTAGCTCAGAAATTTCTAGCTAAGTATTTTCCATCTTAAAAAACTGTTAAACTCAGAAATGATATTACCTCATTTTTGCAGTATGAAGGTGAACCGATATGCGAAGCATGAGAATGATTTAAGGAACCTCTCAAGAAGTGTTCACGTCATACTCTGCCCGATTTATTAATCATTCAATCTTTTTACAATGGGTTGGTAGAATCCCCTAGATCTGTCTTTGACGCTGTTGCTGGTGGTTCACTCATGTCGAAGCCATTTGATGAAGCTTACTTTTTAATTGCAGAGATGGCTACAAACAATTTTCAATGGTCTTCTAAAAGGATAAATCCCAGAAAGCTAGCTAGTGTTCATGATATGTACGTGATTTCAATTCTTGCTTCTTAGGTTGGAGCAATATCTAAGAAGCTAGATCAATTTGATTTGAACCAACCTCAAATACCTTCAGTGATTAAGGAAAATTTATTAAGGCAAATGGTTGATTCTAACAATTTATCATTTGAGACTTTAATGTCATTAACAACAAACCTAACAAACCATATTCTAACTTTTATAATGTAGGTTGGAAGAATCATCCTAATTTTAACTGGAATAATAATTCTGGAAGTGGAAACTAACAATGGTGAAATAATCAAGTAAATCTTGTAGGAAGCTAGAATAACCAGCGTAGTACCAACTATAGACATTCGTATTCACCGGACTTTAAAAATAATCAACAATTTAAAGAGAATAAGTTGTCTATGAAATAAATTGTGTTGCAAATAGGAAATAAATTGCAAAGTCAAGGTGCACCGATAAAAAATATAGAGAATCAACAGGGACAAATTGCTAACTCACTTAGCAATAGACCCAAAGAACTCTTCCTAGCAACACTGAGATAAACCCTAAAGAGAATAATAAAAAGCAAGTTAAAGTTGTCAAACTAAGAAGTGAGAGATGGAGGATGTGTTTCAAAATGAGACTAAGGTTGAGAGAGATTGTGGAAATCAAAAGATCTAAAGAAAATATTTCTAAGGACCTGAAAAAACCAATCTCTCCAACTATGATTAACTTAGAAAAGCCACGACCTCCGTTTCCTCAAAGACTTAGACTGTAGAAGCTCAATCAACAATTTAGAAAATTTTTGGAGATATTTAAGAAGTTAACTTTAAATATTTTGTTCACTGAAGCTTTGGAGCAAATGTTTAGCTATGTAAAGTTTATAAAGAACAACCTTAATAAAAAGAAAAAGTTCAGAGATTATGCGACTATTGCACTTAATGAGGAGTGCAACACTATCATTCAAAAAAAACTTAACTCAAAAACTTAAAGATCCTGGGAGCTTTACTATGTCTTGTGCAATAGGTGTTCTTTGGAAAAGCTTTATGCGATTTAGGAGCAAGTATTAACCTTATGTCGTTATTTATTTTCCGAAGGTTAGGTTTATGAGAAATTTCTCCAACTATTCTAACCCTCCAGTTAGCTGATTGATCAATCACTTATCCAAAGTGGGTTGTAGAAAATGTATTAGTTAAAGTGGATAAATTTATCTTCTCGATCAATTTCATTGTGTTAGATATGGAGGAAGCAAATAAATTCCAATTATTTAGGGAGACTTTTCCTTGCTACTCGATGAGCTATGTTAGATGTGCAGAAAAGTGAGTTAACCATGAGAGTAAATGATTAAAAAGTTACATTTAATATCTTAAAGACTTCGAAATATCAAGCTAAAGGAAAAGAAGACGAGTGTTTTCAGATGGCTTTAATCGATTATTTAAGTAGTAATCATTTTTGAGAAAACTGTGAAGTTAAATCAGAAAAACAAAGAGCTAGATAATGAGAATGATACGGATTCCCAAGATTGGTTTAATATATTTCTTGCTGAAGACTTAAAATTTGTTCAGGAGAGGTTTGAGATTTTAGATGCAACAGAAAATAATAAACCTCTCATTCCTTCTATTAAATAACCTCTTTAACTTGAGATGAATGTACTTCCTACACATTTAAAGTATGCTTATTAATGGAACTCATCTACATTACCAATTACCATATCCTCATATTTGACTCAATCACAAAAGAAAAATTAATGAAAGTTCTAAGAAATTATAAGAAAGCTTTCGGATTGACCTTAACAGATATTAAAGGAATTAGTCATGCAATCTGTATGCATAAGATCCTGATGGAAGATAATCATAAACTCAGAGCAGATCCTCATTCGAGGTTGAATCCAATTATGAAAGAAGTTAAAAAGAAAATATTAAAGTGGTTAGATGCAAGTATTATCTATCATATTTCTGATATTGCTTTGGTTAGTCCTATACATTGTGTTTCTAAGAAAAGGGGAGTGACAATAGTTGTGAATGAATTAATTCATACCAGACAAGTCACTGGGTGGCAAATTTGTATTGATTTTAAAAAATTGAATTTACCCACTAAGAAATATCACTTTCTTTTACTCTTTCTGGACCAGATGTTGGATATATTAGCTGGTCACCAATATTTTTATTTTTTAGATAGATATATAGGATATCACCAAATACTTATAGCTCCTAAGGATCAAGAAAATACTACATTCACGAGTTCTTGTTGGACTTTTACTTTTAGAATAATGTCCTTTAAATTATATAACTCACCTGTTACTTTTCAAATGTGCATGATGTCTATTTTCTGCACTTAATTGAGAAAGAGATAGAAGGCTTTATAGAAGGTTTCTTAGTGTTTGAAACCTTATTTGATTCATGTTTGAATCATTTAGCAAGGGTACTGAAACACTGTTAAAAGACTAACCTTGTTCTCAATTGGTAAAAATATCAATTCATGATGGCGAGAGGATTGTTCTTGGTCATAAAATATATGAAAATGACATGGAATTAGACCCAGCAAAAATTCAAGTAATTGTTAAATTACCTCCTCCTACCACAGTGAGGGGAGTTAGAAGTTTTCAGGGACATGATGGTTTCCAAAGGCGATATATTAAAGATTTCTTAAAAATTGTCAATCATATATGCCATCTTTTAGAAAAAATATATCTTATTTACTTTTAATCAAGATTGTGTAAATGCTTTTAATATATTAAAAGAAAAATAAATCACTGATCCTATTATAATCTCACCTAGTTGGGGAGGTCATTTGAGTTGATATGTGATGCGAGGGATTTTGCTATTGGGGCAGTATTATGATAAATATATGAAAAGATTTTAAAGTTATATACTATGTCAATAAAACCCTTAATGAATCTCAAATTAATTACACTGAGATTGATAATGAATTATTAGAAATAGTATATGTTTTTGATAAATTTAGATCCTATCTCATAGGAACTAAATTTATAGTCATACCGATCATTCTGCTATTAAATATCTTATGCTGAAGAAGGATGATCAATCAAGATTAATTAGATGGGTCCTTATAATGCAGGAATTTGATTTTGAAGTAGTAGATAGGAAGGGATCATATAATTAGATAACTAACAATTTATCTAGACTGAAACTGGAAAACTCTAGTAATTATGAAGATGAAATTAATGAAAATTTTCTCTATGAGCAACTGGACGTTACTACTGATTGGTGTGTTTCATTGTATGCTGATATAGTGAATTTTATTGTTATTGACATTGTACCATATGGATTAACATACCATCAACAGAGAAAAGTTCATTCATGATGTGAGATCTTACTTTTAGGATGACCCATAAATGTATAAAAAGTGAAATGATCAAGTTATCCGAAGATGTGTTTCTTTATAAAAAAACCAATAAATTATTCAGAAATGTCATGATTCTGAGTTTGGGAGATATTTTGGAGTTGATATAACATTTAATATTTTACAATCTGGATTTTACAGGTCTACTTTGTTTAGTGATGTGAATACATATGTAAAAACTTGTGATCCCCTAAACTTTACCTTTAGGATTGAGATTTTTTATGTTTACGGTTTAGACTTCATGGGACCATTTATAACTTCTCTGGGAAATTTGTATATTATGATTGTTGTAGACTATGACTCTAAGTGGATTGAAGTTGTAGCTCTACCTCACTGTGATGCTCAAAGTGTTGCAAAATTTCTAAAGAATAATATTTTTAGTAGATTTGGGATGTCAAGAGTAATTATTACAGATGGGGGAAGCTATTTTAAAAACAAATGGATTGAGACATTAGTTGAAAATTCTGGTATTAAACATAAGAAAGCTACAACATATCATCCTCAAACTAGCGGTTTAGTTGAATTGTCTAATAGATAAATCAAGAGAATTCTGAAGGAAAAAAAAATGTTAATCCTAATAGGAATGATTGGTCATTGAGACTTGACGATGCACTTTGAGCTTATATGACTGCTTATAAATCATAAATTGGAATGTTTCCATATATACTAATTTTTGGCAAAGTCTATCACTTACCAATAGAACTTGAGCATAAAACATAGCAGGTAATTAAAAATTTTAATTATATATTAAAGGAAGCTGGTGAGAAGAGATTGTTACAGTTAAATTAACTTGAAAAAATGAGAAATGAATCTTGTGAAAACGCAAAAATCTATACAAAAAGATGAAAATTTGGCATGATTGGAAGATTATTCAGAAAGATTTTGAACCAAGACAAAAGATTTTACTACATAATAAAACATTAAGATTATTTCCTAGAAAACTTAAGTCCAGGTGGTCGGGGTCATTTACTCTAATTAAAGTGTATCCATTTGGTGCAATCGATATTAAAGATCCTGAAAATGGAAGGATATTTAAAGTTAACAGACAAAGACTAAAACTTTATATAGGTGGAAATAGGCCTATGATTAATGAAGTTTAATGATGGGTCAATTTGAGTAAGAATTTGGTTTCGTCGTGCTGATGGGGTTAAACTAAGCATTTCTTGGGAGACAACTTAAGGTTTGTATTTGTGTGTTTTCCTGTATTTTAGTGTGTTGTAGTTAGTATTGTTTATTGTGTGTTGCTTTGTTTAGGTTTGAATTAGTTTGCTTAGTTTTAGTAATTAATGAGTTTGACGATTTCTCAAGTTTCTCGTAGTGGCTAAACTTATATTTGTTCTCAAGTAGTAGTTAGACTAACTAGTTCACTATCTCGGTTCTCAACCGAACTCGAGGATTTATTGGAGGCATGTTGGGTTTGGACATCGGACAGATCTATCGAGATTTTATTACTTCCTTTATTTGTTGTCATCAGATGATATTAATAAACTTGTTGGTGATGAACATGAGGATAATCTTGACATTATTCTTATTATTATTAGAGGTGCATATCTTATGAGACGAGGTAATACCTGAGGTTGGCAACACATAAACCAACGTTTCAGGGACAATCCTGTTAATGGTTTACCCAAATAAAATGTTTATAAGCACCCAATTGATCTTTGGAGGGTGATTCTGTCAGAAATTGTAAATAAAGAAGGGAGATGTAATGAGAATGAGGAAGAGTTAGCTTTTTCTATCTTTGTGTTTGTGAGTTTATTAGAGTGAATGAAAACTTGGGGAGGATTAAAATAATAAATTTAAATGACCTAAATGAAGTTGGGACGTGCAAATTAGGTTATATACACCTAAGGTAAAACATTGCTTAAAATAAAATTAAAAAAAAAAAAAACATAGCTTAGGGCCTAGGCGTTGAAGCTCCTGTTCGACAAAACAAAAAAAATGACCAGCCCATGTCATTGTTTTTTTTCGCACACTACCTTCTTTATTTTCCCCGACCTTTCTCTGAGCTTCGAAGAGGACTCCTAGGGTTTCTCCACCTAGGCGTTTGCTTTCATTTTAGGGCTTGAGAAGATCAAATTTCATATTCTTCGGGTAAATCTTCCCCCTTAACCTTGTGAATTTCCTTTAAGCCTGTGATTTTTTTCTGCATTCAAGAAGGTGTTTGGTAAGTTTTGGGGAGTGAGAAGAAGAAAAAAATACTTGTGGAGAGTTGATTTATGCTCTAAACTTGCATTTAGAGTCAAACACAACCTACATTTGAACTCAATTCTACTTTTACTCGGTTATCTAGATTTGTATGGCACCAAAAACTAAAAGAGGTAGAGATAAGGGTTCTTTTGATCATAAGAAATTTGCTAGTTTTAAAGCTCAAGAAAGATACAATGAATTTCTCTTTTCAAAGAAACT
Source organism: Papilionanthe hookeriana x Papilionanthe teres (assembly GCA_022702705.1). NCBI lineage: Eukaryota > Viridiplantae > Streptophyta > Magnoliopsida > Asparagales > Orchidaceae > Papilionanthe > Papilionanthe hookeriana x Papilionanthe teres. Next base: position 131,518,410 of record CM040422.1, on the reverse strand, counting down.
AATTGTGGAGAGGGGCTTAGCCCTGGTGGGTATATTGAGAATATCATTGTGTCTTGTCATTGGGAAAATTTTTGCTACACCACTGCCGCAGCTGTTATTTCTATTGTGAGAGAGTTCTATGCAAATCTCCCTGAGGCCTCTAATGATTTAGTCTTTGTTAGGGAGAAGAGAGTGAATTTTATCCCCTCATGTATCAATTCATTTTTTTTGTTGGGAGACACACCTGATTGCTTTTTCTCTTCATTTGAACCTATCGCTTCACAACCTGATGATATTATTATGTTCTTGACTGATGGAAAAGGAAGTTGGAAGATTAGAAATGACTATAAGGTACAATTTTTTTCGTCTGAGATAAATGCTCGGTCCAAGGCGTGACATTAATTTATCTTGTCCAGACTTCTACCTTCAATCAATCTCAGTGAGGTGACTAGAGAGAGGGCAGCTTTGAATTATTGTATTCAAACAATAAAGACTATTGATATTGATTTTCTTATCTACATAGATATCACCATTGTTGTCACAGGAAGTTCTACTTTAGGGTTAGGATGCACATCTCTTATTATCTCCCTTTGCCAGCAGTCTGATGTTGGATTTGAGGGTTGGGAGGAGTTGTTACAGACATTAAAGCCTATTAGCAAAGCCAATGTAAATTTATAGGTGAAACATGTTGTTTTTAGTCATGGGGCTAGCTCTTATGAAGTTCCTTCTACTTCTACACCATCCACTTCTCGTGCTTCAGCTGAACCTTCTATGAGCATGGATTCTCTGTTTGATCGTTTGAAGACTACAACAACAACAACAAAGCCTTAATCCCACTAAGTGGGGTCGGCTACATGAATCCTTCTTCTCCATTGCGACCTATTTAGTGTCAAATTTTCGTTCAATTCTAATAAATTAAGATCATTTTTTATGCAATAAACCCAAGTTTTCCTAGGTCTGCCTCTGCCTTTCTTAACATAAGTTGTATTTAAAACATCTACTCTCCTAATCGGATCATCGAGTGATCGACGTTTAATGTGACCAAACCATCTAAGGCGACTCTCTCTAATTTTATCCGTCACTCGGTGCAACTCCAACCCTTTTACTGGATATATTCATTTCGCATTTTGTCTCTAAGTGTAATGCCACTCATCCACCTAATCATTCTCATCTCGCAACACTTAACTTAACATTATGCTTCTCTTTTAAAGGCCAACATTCAAGCACCATAGAGCATTGAAGGTCTCACCACCATCTTATAAAATTTTCCTTTCGACCTAAGCGGTACTTTTCTATCACACAATAGGCCGTACGCATTCCTCCACTTTAACCAACCAACCTCGAATTCTACTATTAACATCCCCATCTATATCACCATCGCTTTGAACAATGGACCCGAGATATCTAAATCGTTCACACCTTTTAATAATTTGATCACCCAAAGTTACATTGTCGTCACTAGACCTACTATTACTAAAATTACATTCCATGTATTCAGCTTTAGTTCTACTCAAACGAAGACCTTTAGACTCCAATGTAGACCTCCATAATTCAAGTTTTTCCTGGACTTTTTCTCGTCTTATCTACAAGGAGGATATCATCAGCAAAAAGCATACACCAAGGTGCATCCTCTTGTAAATGCCCAGTAAGACCATCCATAAATAAAGCCTTATGAAGCTAGTATGCATGCCTCTCTGTTGGAATTGTGTCGACAGAACAATTGGATTGGAGGAGAGAAGACAGTAGAGTTTCATGCTTATCCGCCCTATCAGATGTTCGGATGTCATAGGTCAATGGATAAGGATGATGAAGATGATGATGATGATGATGGGAATGAGTAGAAGTGCTTCTCAATTGGTTGTAGTGGAACTTTTATATTTATGTTTTCCTAGTCACTGTTGGATTGTTGTATTTTATTTTCATGTTTGTCTTAGGTACTGAATTATATGTTTGGCTACTTCTGCTTGGATGAACTGATTATCTTTTGTTTTTATTTTAGCAATTTCATATGAATACTATTGAGGTGAGATTTACTTATTTATGCATGTTTGTTTTTACTACTTATACATGTATTGTTGGTAATACACTCATGTGATAAAAGTAAGCAGTTTTCCTTTCTCCCTATTTATATTCTTGCCCTTAATGCTATACATGTCAAAAATCAAGTTTGGGGTGAGAGAATTTTTTTTAAAAAAAAATTAACTTTATTTATCCTCAGTAGTCTACACATTAAATTGATATTATTTTAAAATGACTTATGATATGTGGTGTTATCTTCAGAAAACTATAATTTTGATTTGAATGATGTTATAATGAATTTAGTTGAGATTTTGAAAAAAAATAACTATTCTGAAGTTAAGATACTTTGTAGGTAACAATAGGAAAATTATTTTACTATTACTAAAAATAAATTGTATTTTTGAAAAAAAAATATTACTAAATCTATACTTCATAAGAATTGAGCCTATATTAAACTCTATTTTCTAACTAATACTGACAAATTTCAAGATAAGAAAAGTGATGAATTTTTAACTTTAGTAGAAGGATAGTGAAATTTCAACCATTGAAGGTTGATCCAGATATAAGGATTAAAAATGATCCTAAAAGAAAAAGAAAAGAAAAAAAAGGTAGAAGTGAAAAGTGAGGAGAAACTTAAGGATAAGTCTAATTAAAAATTGGTTTCATTTGAACTGTTTTAAAAGTAAAAACTTAGATACAGTCTTAAACTTGATTTTATTTCATAATTGTATTAGTTAAATCATTACTAATAGAGTGCTTAAAATTTGTCTTTAATACTTTGTAGGAATCCCATATTTGACAAATTACAATTTAATTTTAAAGCTAATAAAAAATTAATATTTCTAAGTTGAACACAAGATATTCTTATACCTTAGTACTAACCATGTTTACTAAAATTTTTCGTAGATTACACTGACATTCTTGAGGCAAAATTGTAAGAAATCCTGAAGAAACACGCTACCTCAAATCAACAAACTAGTTCTTAAAATTGTAGTGTTACTTGAGGACAAGTAATGTTTAAATTTGTGGCATTTTGACATATCTGGTAGCATGCTATTTTTTTTTTTTAATATTTTAAACATTGCAAGGAAGACTTGGTGATCACTTGGGAAGGAGTTTTCACTTCTTTTCTCAGGAAGAAAGATAAGTGTTTTATTTCATCTTGTCTTGTATTAGTGTAAACTCATATTGTATGACTTTACTTTATTATAAGATGATTTATTGTGTTTACTTCATACATTGTATTTTCCTCTTGTGATGAATTGATAGCATGTGTAGAGATGTGGATACATTTAGAACAAGTTTTTATTTATTATTATGATGATTTTTACTTCATGTTTCATTTACATATCAATCTGGTCATTTGGTATACTAAAATATGTTGTGAATCCATAAGGTCTGAGAGGGACATGGCTTTAACAACTTGTAGAAATCACATTGTTCTATAGGGTGCAGAAAAGTAATTTGTAGATTATAGCAAATAAATAGGGACATAAATTTATTGGGGGTAACTTGGAGGTTTCTAGGGTGGTAGGAAGAAACACTTACCTAGTTAAACCTAACTTCTTTATGCACTTGAAAGAAAGTAAAGAAGATGAATGCTCCTATTTGTCACAATTTCAAATATAAATTTTAAGTATTACACTCCAACACAAATTACATCCTTCATTGTAATGGGAGGGTATTTTTCATAGATTAATTTCTCTTAACTTAGTTAACCTTAGTAAATTTGTTATAGTAAATTTATAGGTTTAGTGATAATTTGATAGAATTAACTAGCATAACCTAAATTGAACTTATTTCTAGGCTAAGACTCTTTATATTCAGTTAAAACTTTTCTTATCTTTAAAATTAACAGTCTTCCTTGTGGGATCAATACTCTGGACTAAAGAAAATCCAGTATACTTGAACAATACGTGCACTTGCGTAAAATACCTAGTGTGTAGTGTTAAATTGTGGAAAAAATTTAGTTATAAAATTTATAAAGCATATTTTAAATTTAAAATATTTTATCATAAAATACTAGGGCGTCTGATAGGTCGGCTAGCTGCAAATGGGTCTTCATAGTAAAGCTGACCTAAGAAAGAAAAATTGATCGCTACAAAACACAATCTGTGACTAAAGGGTATCGTCAAACTTATGACATCAACTATGATGAAACACTTGCACCAGTGACAAATATGAGAACTGTTAAGACTCTCATCTCTCTGGCTGTGAATAATGCTTGGAGGTTTCACCACTAGATATGAAGAACGAGTTTGGAGATTTGATGGAGGAGGAGTACATGGAGATACCCCAGACTTCAGTACAAACCAAACAGTGGGCAAGATATGTAGACTGAGGAAGTCACTGCATGGTTTGAAACAGTCTCCTCGAGCTTGGTTTGACAGGTTCAGGAGAGCAATGATAGGCATGGACTATCAACGGATCAATGTAAACCACTCAGTATTCGTTCCACGAAATATTGGTCACGCCACTATACTTTCCCATGTATGTAGATGATATGATGGTCACAGGTGATGATGATCGTGAGATTGCACTGTTAAAGAGAAAATTGAGCAAAGAGTTTGAGATTAAGGACCTCTGAGAACTTAAATACTTCATTGGGACTGAGGTGGCTAGTGGAGAAGAGAGGATTGTCTTATCTCAGATGAAGTATGTGTTAGACTTACTTACAGAGACAAACATGTTGGGATGCAAGCTTGCAGTTTAACCAATTAATCACAAGGGAAAGTTGAGTGTGGAGGTGGAGAAGCACTTGATTGAGAGAGGTACCAGAGGTAGGTAGGTCGTCTCATCTATCTAAACCACACTCTTACGGAGACATCATTTGCAGTAAGTGTGGTGAGTCGCTACGTGCATGATTTGAGGAAGGACCACATGGATGTTGTCTATCAAATTCTGAGGTACCTGAAAAGTGCATCAGGAAAGGGGTTGATCTTCAGAAAGAATGGACATGCTGACTCTGACTGAGCGAATTATGCTGATGACAGGAGGTCCACATCTGGATATTACATGTTTGTAAGGGGCAACTTGGTCTTTTGGAAGAGTAAGAAATAGTCGATAATAGCGAGGTCAACAACAGAGAAAGAATATAGGGTCATGGCCTTAGGAGTTGCCAAGATGATGTTGTTGAGCACTTTATTAGTAGAGCTCAAGTTGGACCATGGAACTCAAATGAAGTTGTAGTACGACAACAAGTCAACAATCAGCATTGCCAACACCTTGGTGCAACGCGATAGAACCAATGTGGAGATTAATAGGTTTTCATCAAAGAAAGCTAAATAACGAACTAGTGGAGCTAAATTATGTAGCCACTAGAGAACATGAGGCTGATTGTCTCACAAAAAGACTTGGCTCATTAGATTTATCTAATTTACGTGTGAAGATAGGCTTAGTGAATATTTTTTTCTCATCTTGAGGGGGAGAGTTGAGATTTGTATTTAATTTTAGAGTCCTAATTGTAAATAGAAAATATAGAAGAAATCTAGATACTTATTTGTAAAATGTGTAAGGCCCTATATAAGCTCAAGTAATTAATGAATAGAACAAGTTTTTTAAGCAATTCTTTCTTTAAGTTTGAGCTAACTTGTGATTTAGCTAGACCTAAACATAAACCGGTTGAAATTTATCTTCTATAAACAATTGTTTTAATAGAAGAATCATTAAGTCATTGCAGGTCAAAATTCACATATACTCGGTACCAAAATTCCACACTTTTCATGGCAATGGCAATCCGAGACAGCATCTGGCCCAGTTTAAGGCGACCTGCGGCAACACTGGAGGCATAGATGCTCTGCTCTTCCGCCAGTTCGTCAGTAGTACTAAGGAAATGTCATATAAGCTTACCTCTTCTTTTGACTGCATTTAAATACACGCGGCCTTTGAGTTCAAGACTTAACTTTTAACTTATTTTCACTCGACATTCCAGCGCTCAAATACGTCTTAAAGTTACAAATACGTTAAAATATAATCTTAATTTATAAGCCAAAATATAGCCTATAAATTACCAAAAGAATGCTTTTTCATTACTCCCCTACAGCTCGTAGTGTTCTTTAGATCCATTGTTGGCTATTCGTCCAATAAATCGTTGATTTACTAATCGAGTGATATTACCTTCGATCTGTGAGGTACAGGCTTAAGCTTCAAATCCTTCCCACTACACATAAAAGCTTCCAGTTGTAGTATGAGACCTTAAAACTGCGTTATCAATCCCAACCTCTCCATTCCTTTCCTTATCATCCTGTTCATTGCTGGTACTTTGGATTTTATTCTCTTTGAGACCTCTGAAATGTACATAACCAAGACATGATCAGCTAATTTAAACGAAATTTATACACAAATAGTATGAAATGGCATAGAGAAGATGTACACACCCAGAATATATAAGAAGCCCAGCTGCTACAGCTGCAAATGCTAAGAAGTACATCCAGTCCACCTGCGTGTTCACACAATCTTCCAATGTTAAGAAAAAGGCTTAGGTTAGGGAGTCATTAGTATCAATAACCAAAATATGTCTGAAACCTTTTGATGATAAGCGAATATTCGGATCAGAACTGCCCACATATCAGAGGTCAGCAATGACAGGTTTAGCATGGCTGATCCAGATATCTGTATGAACAAGAAAGTTAGGACTTTGGGGAAGCACCAATTGCAAATGAAATGGAACAAAATTATATCAATAACTGCTGATGTATTTTCTCATTAGGAGTGCAGGACAGTCCAAAATGATCAAAGTAAAAGAATATTTGATCCAACATACAATAATGTAGCATTTTTCTTCAGATATTTATGCATCTAAATTTTATCAATTTTACGGAGTAAGATTGATATATTTATTTGTCAAATAAATAGGATGCTGAAACATACCTTGAGTATGACTGGAACAGTAGAGTAGAACAAAAACATTGCCAATGCATATCCGACAAACGGTAGCACCTGAAAAATTAATGCCAAGACTCTATTTAATAATTTTGATAAACATAAATCCCGTAAATTAGCATTATTAGAAATAGTATATACCAGGATCTACGAGGAAATCTTCTGATACTGGAACTAATTAGAATTTAACAGAAACACAACAAACTAATATTAAATAGAAATATGATTACAATAAAACACAAAAGGAAAGAGAAAAACAACAAGGGAGCAATCTCCATCTAGGGCCCGGAAGAGAAGATTTAAGGGCTGGTGTGGCGTCGGCAACGTGGTGAGGGTATGGGGAAGGGTTGGTGGCTGCCTGATCGGTTAGGAAAGGGTTTGGGGTCCAGTAGGTGGGCCGGAAAGCAAGAGTGGCTGTAGGGAAAGGGTTGTCAGGGGCTGGTAGGTAATCCGGAGGGCTGGGATAGCCCAGCTGAGGGCAGTAATGGGTGGTCTGACGTGCAGGAGGGGGTCTGGAGGGGTGGACATAAGGTAGGAATGCGGGAAAAGGGATTCAGCAGGCTGGGAAGTGGTCTGGACAGCAGAGACGGCTGCAGTAGACGGGGATATGACTGAAGCACCATCCGTTGTCGGATACAACCCACGCAAGGGAGAAAAGATTCCAAAGGAGAAATCTGAACACCGCAGCAACCAGAATTGAACTCTACATCCAGAAAATAACAATTTATAGACTCTCATTGGAGAAGAAAGGAAATAAATAGGAAAGGAAACTTCCACTCAAAAGGAAGGGGGTGGGTAGGCAGGAATAATCCAGAAGATAGACATTAAAGTCTTTCCATATGGACAAGAGTATATAAGGAAGAGAATAGGAGGGGTGGCAGTCCCGCCCCTTATAGAAATCGCGAGAATTCCCATGCAGTCCGCTGGACCGGTTAATTCTTGAAGGAATCATCGCCAGCCGGTCAGCTGGCTGGCACCTTTAGCCTCACGTCATCTTCACAACTTTGTAAACATTAAGAGGTGTTATAAACATTTATATGCACGTGAAGGTATTGGAATTCAAGTTATATGCATATTATTTGCTCATAGTTCTGGCAGCCTATACAATATGAAAAAGGTCAGGGACTAGAAATCAGTACATATCCATCTTTTCTAGTCATTCGATTCAAGCTTTTCCTTCCTTTTTGATCATTTACATTTGATTGATTAGTGGATTTTTAGTTATCTTATCTTGAAATTTGTAGATTTCATTTAATATTTGAATCAAACCAAACTGATAAATAATCATTTACTTCGTTTAGGATCTTGTGATCTCTCCATTTAAAAAGGATTCATCATTAGCCATATCAAAATTATTTGAACCCAGCTTTATTACTCCTCGTTTTCAATTCCCTCCTGCAAGTGTTGATGTTGATGCTGAACCTATTCTGCAATTAGAGGGTATCCCACCATTTGATGAGATATCCATAATGCACAACATAATTTACTTAGATTTTTATTAAATTTTTAAGTGATATCAAAAGAAATTTTTCACTTCGTGTCATGATTTCTAAGAGAGAAAAATCTTTATAAACATTAAGATTTTAGATATGATCTTTTAAAAAAAAATTAAATCACAAAAAGAAATTAATTAAACCTTCAAAACTTCTCGGCCTTGGTTTCAATCCTTAAATTTATTCACTTTTGTCATTCCTAGGAACATGAGGTTTCAATAGTCACCCAGACCATCTTTAACTTTTGGCTATATCAACACTTCATATAATAATCTGTCAGATAAAAGAATTTACAACTATTCTAACATTAGCCCTTAATTTGTTTACTTATATGATATCATTAGCCCAAAAAATACTAATATCATAAATTTTAAAACTACCTGACCTACAGAGAATATTTTCAGCTTGAAATTGGAAAATTATAATGGTAAGTTTTAATGAGTCTAATGATGCAATTGATGATTCATGAATCTCATAGGAGAATAAATCAATAACCTTTCCAATTAGTTAAACAATCATAAAAAGCATCATGTAAAGCTGGTTGAATTAAAAAAAAAATCATAATTTAAAGCACATTTATAATATATATATGTGTGTGTATGTGTGTGTGTGTGTGTGTGTAAAATGTCATCGTCTTCTCCCACGCTCCGCTCTGCTAGGGTTTAGCCTCATGGCGAACTAGCGACTGCTACCACGATTTATCGCATCTGCTCTTTTCCTTTTTTTTGTGTCCTCTTCAGCGTCATCTCTAGCTGCTATTCATCTTCGCCGTGCCTAGCGTCGTCTTCCTCGTCGTTTCCGTCTGGAGTTTGCGTCACCATTTGCGGTGCTTCGCTGCAGACTGAACGGTGTCTCCGATCTCGATAATTCACCTCGCCTGCTTTCTGCATAGCGTCTTGTCTGCTTCGGCTGGAGCTCGCATTTTTTGCGATGATTTGTGGCAGACTGAACGGCTTCAGACCCAACTCGATAGTTGTTGCTGCTGCCTGTCTGTTGCGCTGCCCTATAACTCCACTATGTTCCACACGCATTCATACTGCTGATCCATAACTTCACTCGAATGGAGCAGAGTTATGTAGCAGTTGTGTCTGCAGGTTCGTAGCCTAATTTTGCTATCGGAAAGTCCCGCATTTTCCCACAATCTTTTTCACGAGGCTCTTGATGTTGCTGGTGATTATACTTTCATCGAAAAGCTTGAAAAAAAAAATGTGAAACCTACTCTTTTTCTTAAGCTGAAACAAATATTCTTGCTTCTGCCTACCGTTTTGCTATAGTGGGGAAATTCCTTCATGGTCGCCCAAAATTTGAGATCATTCAAAAAGATTTTGAAGGTAATGTTCATCGAGTAGTTTGAAAATCGGGCATACTCACGACCGACATATACTCATTCAGTTATCCAACGACGCATTACACTCATATTTTTTCTCGAGCGTAATCAAAATCGATAACAGCTTTTACGAAAATTCTGAAGTTGACTGTCGATTTTGATCCAAAAACAGAGTCCCTTATCATTTCTATTTGGATAAAGTTTCCAAGGTTAAAAGTACAACACTTTAACTATGAAATTTTCTACTCAGCAGTTGCTTACGGTAAGCCTCTCAAGGTTGATAATCCCACGTCATCGTCACCGGACCCTCGGTGGCTTGCATTTAGTTGAAAGAGATATCACCCAACCTGCTCCAGATGAGGTATGGATTGGATCCGGTCACAATGGGTACTGGCAAAAAGTTGAAATAGATTCACATCGTCCTTTTTATTCTCATTGTAGTATGTTTGGCCACAGTTCTAATTGTTATCGCTTGCATCCTCATTTAAGGTCGGATACTGCTAAAGCTCAACAACCTGCTCAGATATCTATTCATACTGAATTGGGGATGGTCGCATTGCCTACCATCACTGCAGAGAAGGTGTCACCCGATCCTATTTCCAACGCCGCGCATACCTCTACTTATTTGCCTGACGCTTCTCCATATGGGAACATTTCTGATGATCCTCGTCCTCAAATCTTGTTGTCTCAGATTAAGAACTGCATAGCCAAGCTGTTGCCCAAGAACCTACTACTGATATTACAGGTGACAATATTTCTACTATTTCTCTACCGCCTCAAGTCTAAGAAGAAGTTAATGTTACTCAGACACATAAGGATCTTGAGGTGAAACAACCTACACATGTCCGGCCACCTTTGGACCAATCCACTAATAAGTTAAGTCAACCTTCGGATGACGAATGACAAGTTTCCACATCCAGGAGAAGAAAGAAGAATGGAGACCTACTTCCGCTCAGGAATCTGATGGATGATATTTTTGTCACTTCGGGTAATGGTTCGCACCTCACCACTCATAACTGGCCTCCTATCCGAGAACTAGCGACGTAGTGCAGTGATCGCACGTCCCTAGCTCTTGCGCTTTTATGGTTTTCGCTTTTCGACGTTATATTAATTTTTCTTTTTTGGGATTTTGTGCGTCTAGTATCGTGCGTTGACGTTCTTTAAACTCGCTCGTACAACCTATCCGTATCTTTTCATCTTTAGTATATTAGCCCTTCGCTTTTTTTTTAAATTATAAATATATATATATATATATATATATATATATATATATATATATATATATATATATATATATATATATATATGTGCATGTGGTAATAGTATATTGCAAGTAATCTCATGTACTTTGGCGTCCATAAAGTCGCATGAATTTAAGGCATGACTTAGTCTTACTCATAGTTAGCCCAAGTAGATCCACTAATCTCAATACTTGATAGAAACTTTGCAGGAGGTATATTGTGCCCCTCATAGCCTACCCTCCCAATCATCATCCCCTTAATTACTCTTTTGAATGTTAACTTGGGTATTTTAGTATTTTGAATTGATGGATCTCCAACTTCTACGTTTTGCCCTCTATTTTTTGTTGTTTACACTTCAGTTTCCGACTTTATATGCAATTTTCCTAGATTTGTTTTCTTTGTTTATATTAACAAGTCATGCCTTACGTCAACTGCACTGTAGCAGGGGATGGTTGTGAAACTTCTAAAATTTAGATGCAATCTTAAGTCAATGAAATGGGGTTTTAGTTATCTTTGTAATCATAAATCCAACCTCTACTTATTTGCCTGACGCTTCTCCATATGGGAACATTTCTGATGATCCTCGTCCTCAAATCTTGTTGTCTCAGATTAAGAATTGCATAGCCAAGCTGTTGCCCAAGAACCTACTACCGATATTACGAGTGACAATATTTCTACTATTTCTCTACCGCCTCAAGTCTAAGAAGAAGTTAATGTTACTCGCACACATAAGGATCTTGAGGTGAAACAACCTACACATGTCCTGCCACCTTGACCAATCCACTAATAAGTTAAGTCAACCTTCGATGACGAACGACAAGTTTCCACATCCAGAGTAAGAAAGAAGAACGGAGACCTACTTCCGCTCGTAATCCGATGGATGATACTTTCGTCACTTCTGACACTGTCTCGCACCTCACCAATTTGTTAGCCGGCTCCTATCCGAGAACTAGTGACAGAGGCAGGACTGCATGTCCCTAGCTCTTTGCGCTTTTATGGTTTTGGCTTTTTGATGTTATATTAATTTTTCTTTTTTGGGATTTTGTGTGTGTTGTATCGTGTGGATTGGGCTTTCTTTTAAACTCGCTCAGACAACCTATCTGTATCTTTTCATCTTTAGTATATTAGCCCTTCAGTTTTTTTTTTAAATTATAATATATATATATATATATATATATATATATATATATATATATATATATATATATATATATATATATATCAAGGAATGTGCATGTGGTAATAGGCATTGCAAGTAATCTCATGTACTTTGGCGTCTATAAAGTCGCATGAATTTAAGGCATGACTTAGTCTTACTCATAGTTAGCCCAAGTAGATCCACTAATCTCAATACTTGATAGAAACTTTGCGGAGGTATATTGTGCCCCTCATAGCTTACCCTCCCAATCATCATCCCCTTAATTACTCTTTTGAATGTTAACTTGGGTATTTTAGTATTTTGAATTGATGGATCTCCAACTTCTACGTTTTGCCCTCTATTTTTTGTTGTTTACACTTCAGTTTCCGACTTTATATGCAATTTTCCTAGATTTGTTTCCTTTGTTTATATTAACAAGTCATGCCTTACGTCAACTGCACTGTAGCAGGGGATGGTTGTGAAACTTCTAAAATTTAGATGCAATCTTAAGTCAATGAAATGGGGTTTTAGTTATCTTTGTAATCATAAATCCAAATCACAGGCATATGCAAAACTTAATAGTATTAAAAGTTTAGGTTGGATAAATAATTCCTTCCACATGTGGGGTTTAGTTCCTTGATCAAGTTAAAGAATTGAAGGATTCTAAAAAATATTCTCATTTAAACTTTTAAAATGTAGAAAAAAAGAAGGTAACTACTTATTCTCTTTGTCTGGCCTTCATCTTGGCATCACTCTCTGTCGTGATATACAGAAAAATACATCATCTTTCTCTTCAACTTTATATGAACTATAATCTCTCCATGTACCATTTTTTAAGCTTGGTTATTCAATATCAGTGCATTCATGAGCATAAGTAAATTTTGTATGCGCTGTGTTTGTGTGTTTGTTTTATTTGATTTTGTTGTCTTCGCATATTTTGTTCATTAGTATAAACCAAACATGAATGATTCAGTGAATTTTCTGATTCAAAGTTAAATTCAATATGCTATTTCATGGATACCTTGAACCATAATGATTCATTAATCTATAGACATACATATCAAATGACACAGTAACATTAGCTAATATAATACAAAATAAACTAACAAATAAAAACCAGATTATTGACGCTGCCAAAATCAATAACACTAGCAGCATGCCCGCAATAAACTTTACAAAAAGGCATAACATATACTATAGAGAGTGAAACTTTCGCTGTAAGATGAAAAAAGAGTGTGATGTACATGCTAAGATTAAGTGAAGGAGATGAAAGGAGAGAAATGGCTCACCGCTCCAGTGGTCCAATGGATAGATTTAAGCTCGTTACGTTCAAGTATGCTTCTAAAGAGAAGAGTCAAGGAACAAATTAGAAAATCCCATAAACTTTAAATTCAAAGGAGAAACAAAGGTAAAGCTAGTAGACATTTGGTGAGCAAGTTAAACGGTCATATTTATTATTAGAAGAATTACAAAAAAGGATATAAATACTCCTGAATTTAGGAACTTTAAGGACTTAAGTTTTATTACTTGACCTTAAATTTGCACAACAGTCAACAGTTAATGCTTATCAAAATGGCTGTTGTTTCATTTTCTTTGTAGGCTTACTGCATCTGAAGTTCAGTCTTTTAAAAGAAAAAATATGACTCCTAACTGAAATTCAAGGATACATTTGACAAGCACTGATAAGGGCTCCAAATAAACCCAACATGGCCATCAATTCCACCCTGCTACCTTCCTTTACAATGAATTCCTGAAAGAGTTATAGAATGAGAAATACAACTGATGAGAACGTATGTGATAATGATAACATAGAGATGTCTGATGATATGATTGAAAGCGGAAAATTTTCTTATAAGGCCACAGAATCAAAAATAAATAAATAAATCGGTAGTTTTTACACTATAGCATAGTTCAATTCAAAATGTGTAGTAAATTAATATGATTCAAGTATAAAATGTGTTCTTCCATTAATGTAAATTTTTCTAATAAACCATTCCACATAAGAACTTTATCGACAACTCATTCTCCATTGTAGTTTTACAATAGACAATCCTGTAGTTTTTATTTCATACCTCAGAAACATTGCTGACTGCATACAACATGGAACCAGCAACAACAAGCAGATCACCTTTCACAGGGTTTGGCCCTCCTACATGCAACAAAAAAGTAGAAACCATAACATAGTTTGAATTGAAGGATTGTATCTATGAAATACTGCAAGAAGAAGAGGTGTGGAAGACATTACCTGCTCTGTCACTTGAATGCACATCAGAAAACACAACAAGCACAAGTCCAGCAATACAGATGGTCACACCAGCAAACTCCCTGTATCTGTACTTTGTCTTCAAGAACATCCATGTAAAGAAGATAACGCATGGAATCGTACAACAATCTAGAAGCATAACACTCGTTAAAGACGTGTACTGATAAGCCTTCACCACTGCATGTAGAAAGCAACTTAAGTGAATGGATTTACTTTTGGGGTTAGACATGTAAATACATATATTCCTAAAAAAAGGCTTCATGAATAAGGATTTTTGAGGTAACTAGCAATAGCTACCAAGCACTCACCAAGATAATTGGCCTCAACATCAACAATAGCAAGTGCAACATAGTAGAACCATTTCATCTGCAGTGATGGAAGATAAAAGAATATCTTACAAACAAGCAACAGAGACTACTCAACTTTCTAATTAAAATAATCTACAAAGCGAATCAAGTATTCAGAAAAATGAGAAGTAGACATCAGAAACTTTCCAAAAGCAGGTAACTAGAAAATGAAAGATAAGGGGAACTAATTCTTCTTCAGCACTATTGACATGCATACCACTCAATTCTTATGTATTTACATATCTTACACCCAAACTTCAATTTTTCTTTTTCTGAAATTTTTTTCTGCTTCAGTCCTTGTTGCAGAAAGAATGAAAAGTAGAAAATGATAAGTTTAAATAATTGGCTATATCAAGTTTGAAGAGTTAGATGGAAGAACCTGCACCCCCCTCCTCCGATAAACTAAAATGCTACCATAAAAGATAGCCAGCAGGAAGTAGTTTAAAAATGACTGTGATGTTGGGGCATTGATCCCTGCAACCAATCTCAGATTCAATATTCAAATTTTAGAATAAGAAAAAAGAAAAATCATCTTGGAAATATTATAAGTAATATGGAGAAATTTAACAAAAAAAAAATAAAGAGAGAGGGAAAAAAATTATGTTCATGCATTTTTTGGGCATATTTAGTATAGTATTATAGGTGTGTGTGTGTGTGTGTAAGAGAGAGAGAGCTTCAAATTCTGCTATTTTCATATATTTCAAAAAATATTTTCTCTAAAAAACAAAATTCAAAATCAGAAAGCATGGTTAATTTATTAAAATTTATAAATTTTAATGTTTTCAGAATTTAAAAAATTCTACTTTTAGCCAAGCAGCCCTCAGAATAGCAGAAACTCTAATCTTAGTGTATTTATATAATTTCTTCTTATTTTAAAGATAATTGAGATTTATAAAACCAATTAAATATGGCAATAAAGAATTTAAAAATGATCCTTTTAAAGTTTAAAAAATAAATAAAAACATTGACTTTTTTTCTCCATGAAGACCAAAAAAAGCATTTTTTTAAAGATAGATAAAGAGAGAATCGAAAACCTCTTCGAGAGAGCTGAGAGGAAGAGAAGCCGGTTGAGGTGATGAGGAGAGAGACGAACTGCCCTAGAACCAAACCAGCAATCGTCTTCTTCGACCGCAGCCATTCCCATCCACCCATCTCCCTCTCTCTCTCACTTCCCACTCTCCTCAGATGCTCAAAGCTGTCCCTGCGTCTTCCTCACCCCTCTGCTTCCTGCCCCAATTTATGCCATTATCCCTTGCAAGTTACATTAAATAGGTTTTACTTTGCCCGTTGAAATTGCCAACCGCAGAAAATAAATAATTAAATTAATAAAGTCTGAAAATTAGTGTTTAAAAATAGCTAATTAATTTCCATGGAATCTCTTAAAAATCAAACATCAATTCACAGGTATGCCCATCCGCACGTAATGCTTATAAATAAAAAACTATATTACATATCAACAACATATTTAGAAATAAGAACTATGAATAAAGTGGGTGTTTGAGATGATAGGGATAAATTAATTAATTAATTTAGAGCATTATTTTCCAATTTATTTATAAACATTGTTGTCTTCCAAAAGATCCATTTATAATTGTGAAAGTCTCAAATGAGGATTTGATTATCTCAAGAGGATCATTAATATTTTAAGGTTAATAATTAAAGTTTCAATTTACAATTTATGTTTTAAATTGATTTGGATAAATATTAAGGCTATTTCTTATGTAGTGTTGGGTTTAATATGCTCAAATAATTAAAAAAAAAGATTTGTTCTTGTATTTATTATTTATTGTAACCCATATCGGATAATCTATAATTTAATATTGTTTAACCAAAGTTTAATTATAGTATTCTCTTTTACCATATTTCATCTTGATTCATAATTAAAAAGGATAATTATAATAATCATTTTCCTTGATTATATAGAGGATTTTTACATCTCAATTATTAAGCAAGGTAGTATATGGCCTTATCTTAGAAACACTAATATGTTTAGTTAGCTATAATTATAGCTTAGGCATGACTAAAGTGCATGAAAAAAATATGTAACTATTTTCATTAAAGAGTTTATGTGCCCTTTAAAATAAGAAATAAGAAATCATAAATTATGTATCTCTTATTATATCATGATTGACCGATGAGGCAATTAGGTGAAAAATATGGCATAAAATAAAATAAAGTGGGTGATGATATATAATAAGGTGAGTCAAACATAATGTTGTAGAATACAAACTAATAAAATTTATGTTTTATCAAATCTTCTTATCAACTTCTTTATATTTTAAAGTCGTTTTAAATATTATTCTTTAATTCATTATTAATCTTCCTCCTTGCTTGGCGTTACTTTGTCTTCTTTCACCTGCACTCATGTTGTGATCAGATACTTCTACATTCTTTTTTCTTAATGACTATCAAAGTAACCTCTTTATTTAGTTTAGATTGATAATAGTTAATGATAAAATATAATTTCGGATGAGATAGGGTACGAGGTAAAGATCGAATAGGTTTAGATATAAGCTAAGGAAATTTTTATGAAGCCCTTGTTTCATTATAGTAATAAGAGGAAAAAAAGTGAAAGATGATTTATTGGAGAGCTCTTCATAAATTCAAACATATAATTATACTTAAATCTAATAATCAAATGAAATTCTTAGTTGAAAGCTATAAATTTATCTCAGTTTTATGTTCATCAAATATACTTGGTAAAACTAGATGATGATAAGGCTAATATTTTATGTTATGCATAGCAAATGACTAGCCATTTTTATATGGTGAAAGAACCTTTAGATTTAATTTTTTAGTTCCTCGAAATTTCCATTTGTTCTAATGTAGCTATTTATATATCCTTGGTGCCATCTTGTATGCTCCCTGCTCTTATTTATACTTTTGAGGTTGAACTTGAATTTGACTCAAGTTCTCTGGACATAAGCATTATTTTATTTTATGGTAGTCAACAAATCATTTAAAATAATTCATATTTTGTTATGCATAAAATAAATAACATAATTATCTTACATAAATTTTTTTCTTCTATTTATTAAGATAACTTTATATTCTTTGTGTTGGAATTTCAACGGAAGTACGCACGAACACATATTTTATCAAACATAATTAGGGTATTTTTTTTGAAAAGCAAAGTAATACAAATTTGCCCAAAACCAAATCCTCAGTTACTCTTAATTTGACATATAAATTAATAATCTCAAGTCTAAATTGGATGTTTAATCTGTCAAAACTTACATTGGCATGATGTAAATAATGAGAAAAGCAAAAAGAAAGTATAAAGAATATTTACATGTGATACGCCACCAACAAATTTCATCATCCGGCACGAATCTCGATGTAATTTTTTGAGCAAGAAATATTCAAATCTTGATAAAAAATCATTCAGAGCTCCGATTTCAGCAAACTTATAATCAAACCGACCGGCTCAATGAAACAGACTCAATAATATCAAGATTAGTCCAATCGGAGTCAAATCAAGCCCGGATCAAGTCAATTAATCACTTTTAGAAGACTTTCGGACACTGTGGAAGGTCAAATGGATGCCGAAATTAGCAAGTCCATACTCGAATCGAGCGTCTCGACAAGACGAATCCAACGAGCCCAAGATCACTCAATTCCGACATCGTTAAAGCCATCAAACGCTCCTTAAACGCCGTCAGATCGAGGTGAGCCTTCTGAACCGTCCGATCGAAATGGCTGCATTAATTGCACCCAGAAGCCTATAAATAGACCCCCAACTCTCACATGAGAGGGGGGAGGACCAAAAGAGAGAGTCTGAAGACTTGAGAAGAAGAAGCAGCTCTGCATCCTCGCCGACCGCCGTCGACCACCGCCGATAGCCATCGACCACCGCTGAAGGTCGTGGACCACTGCCGATCGCCGTGGACCACCGTCGATCGTCGACCACTACCATCATCCATATACCGTCGACCGACGTTGTAATCTATATCATATAATTACCCTTTCCCGTCTCGTGGGACGAGGATTTCTGTAAACGTCAATCAATAGTGGATTCTCGCAACTGGGCCAGGCCCCGTGGTTTTTCCCTTTACGGGTTTTCCAAGTAAAAACTTCTGGAGTCACTGCTTGTTCCCTTTTCATCTGTGTGCGTGCTGAAATCTCGTACAAAGCTAAGATGATAATTTGTTTCTCTACCATCTCGAATTTTCTAGCACGCATCAGTTTGGCGCCGTCTGTGGGAAACTCTCATTCCCATCACTGAAGTACTTGTTCAATTTTCCTACATGGAAAACAATAACAATATTCGGGATAACGGAGCAGCTCGCTCCAACACCCATCGTTCCAGGAATCTGTCACGTAGTCAAGGGCGATATGTTTCTTCATCTTCCCGTCCTGGAACACGCTATCCTGCCAACGAGGGGGTTTTAGGTCCTTCTATGGAAGAACGCATGCGAAGAATCGAGGAAGCTCAACCGCAGATCTTACAATTTTTACGTAGGACCCAACAACCGTCGATGAATGAAAATCGTCCACCATCGAATCGCGTCCTATGAGAAACATGCCCGAAGAAGTCGTACCAGCCCCCTCCCCAAGAAGGAACACTTCCCGTACCGTGTCGTGATGCCGAACTCTTAGACACCGCAAGTTCCACCCATCCATCTCATGCAGCTCACCTAAGACCGCCACATCTCGCTACCATTCCAAATAATGTCATCCGTAACGAATTACGTCGTCTCGTCCGAGAAGAGTTCCCCATCGAGAAAAAAGATCGCTTCCACACTCATCATAACATCGAGGAATCTTCTCACTTAGCCGAATGCAATCCTCCAACACCCCATTCCAACCGGCTTCAAGCCGTCGAACATCGACGCATATGAAGGGATAACCGATCCCTATGAACATATTGATCATTATAGAACCATCATGCACATTCAACGTGCCTCCGACGCGCTTCTATGTCAAGTGTTCCCTCGCTACTCTTAAGGGACAAGCTCGGACTCGGTTTTACTCTTCGTCGGGGCATTGTAAACACCTTTAACAAGCTTGCCAAACTATTTGTGGAACAGATTCATAAGAAATCGAAGGATCATCAAGGATTCATCTCATCTCTCGAGAATTCGTCAAAGTGAAGGAGAATCACTCAAAGACTACTTCCGCAGGTTTTCTACTCGAAGCCCGTCAAATTCCGTGAGTAGATCCAGAGTCGCTAGTGGAGTCTTTCTTGGGGACTCCGCCCAGACCCTTCTACTCATCACTTATGCGAGAGACATTTCATTCTTATGCCGACCTCAGTGCACCGTGTCGAGGCACAAATCTCTCGCAGATGAGGCCATCATTGCTCACAAGGAACAATTTGAACGATTGGGGGCAAGCGTAAGAATAACGTTGAGGATACCAAAATTTCACAAAGAAAAAGTTTAAACCACAGGGGAATCATGAGCAACGATCATAAAAAGAATACACGCCACTCAACACGTCTCGTGTTAACATCTTAATGGCCATCAAGGATGAAGATACTGTCAAGTGGCCAAAGCCATTAAGAAATCCAAATGGTGGAGACCAGTCTCAATATTGTCATTTTCATCATGCAAAGGGACATTCAACAGAAAAATTTTTTCAATTAAAGGAAGAAATTGAACGTCTGATACGCCAAGGACATCTGGGTCGCTATTTACAAGAACAATGTGAGGGAAACCAAAACAGAATCGTTGGAATTATCAAATGAGAAGTATACTTCCAACTCATCTTATCTGAGTAAAAACTGACTTATAAACTCCTAATTTTAACAAAATTTTCATGTGGTTTTAAAATTTCATTTCATTTAAATTTTTTTTAATTTTCTCATGAAAGAATTTTGTGTAGAAAGTCCTCTTGATGAAAAGAGGTGTTATACCCCTAGAAGTCGAGCCCAAGAGGCAAGACTCGACGGGAAGATACGGTACTCCTAAAAGTCAAGCCCAAGAGGCAAGACTCAATGAGATGCTACCATGCCCCTGGAAGACGAGCCCAAGAGGCAAGTCTCGATCGGAAGCTAGTAGTGGACAGGGTCCTCACTAGAAAGACTCCATGAGAGCAAGTGGTTGACAGGGTCTCCACTCAAAGACCTCAGAAGGCTACAAGCCTCAGAAGGCACAGGTATACTCAAAGACCTCAGAAGGCTACAAGCCTCAGAAGGCACAGGTACACTCAAAGACCTCAGAAGGCTACAAGCCTCAGAAGGCACAGGTACACTCAAAAACCTCAGCAGGCTACAAGCCTCAAAATGTGCAGTACACTCAAAGACCTCGAAGGCTACGAGCCTCGAAGATACCGGCTCAAGCTCCTTTAAGGCATAAGTCTGAGAGGGCACAATCTCGAAAAACATGAACCACAAAAAGACTTTCGTTTGAGAAGCCACAACAACCGTGGAAAATGCAAAGAAATACATTGTCATCATCTACAAATGTCACATCAGATGATTAAAAATGTTACAAATATCAACATATAATTACACAAGGGTCACAACGAATCCGCTCATCTTCGAGTAGAGTCAACATCGCATCCCCAAAACTCTAGTACTTCTGATAATCATTGGGAGAGCACCGTATATCGTTGTTACCACATAAGCAAGAAATCTTCCCCTGAAAGTGCGACGGGAAAAATACAACATTTTTTCATCACCTTTATAACGTGTAAGAGTGGTACAAAAATCTCCTCCAGAATACGCAGCATCAAGTACACGATCTGCAACGCTCCGCCACAATGCGTCATCGCAATACATCGCCCCGCCTTAACGCCCCGCCGCAATGCGACATTCCGCGGCAACGCGTCGCTGAAACGGCACGCCGCAACGAGCCACAGCTACAAGTCATTGTATTAAGCCACGCCACCTCGACGCGCCTTCGCAACACTCCGCTGCAACGCTTCATCGCCACGCGTCGCCCCAACGCATCACTACGATGCATCACCGTGACGCACCACTGCAATGCGACACGGCCCGTAGCAACGCGTCGCCCTAACGCCTCATCGCAACGTTCTGCACCACCACGCCACCGCCACATGTCGCTGCGTTGTGTCGCTCCAACACACCGCCGCAACACTCTGCTGCGACGCGCCACTGCAACGCCCCGCCGCGTTGCCCTGTAGTGAGGCTTCGTCGCAATGCCCCGTCGTGAGGCTTCGTCGCCGCAACGGTTTGCCGCAACACTTTGCCGGAACACTTTGCCGCAACACTTTTCTGCAACTCTGCACCGCAACACTTTTCCGCAACTCTGCACTGCAACTCTTCGCCGCAATCTTCGCCGCAACTCTTCGCCGCAACTCTTCGCCGCAATTCTTCGCCGCAACTATTTGCTTCTATGCAAATCTTCTCCGCAACACGGGATGTATTTCTCATTCTCCTCACTTATGGTTTTTCCTCTCATCCATGACCTCTATTTATAGGATTGAGATGAGGCAAAACATTTAAAAATAATAATAATGATAACTTTTCTTTTAATATTCCTTTGATCTTTCAAATTCCACATTTATAACACTGAAATCAATCGAATCATTAAATGAAAAACTTTTTATTTCATATTTTTTTATCTTTCAAATTCCAAATGTATGACAAATAAATTAATTAGAATCATATATAAAAATAATAATATAAAAAAATAATAATAATAATAATTACAGTTTATAATATATATATATATATATATATATATATATATATATATATATATATATATATATATATATATATATAATTCATATGTATAATGATTTATATATATATATTAAATGTTACTTTTCTTATAACCCTTCAACTTCAAATTCCCTCAGCCAACTTTGATTTTATAACTTCCAATTCCCTTGAAATTATTAAATGTTACAGCTTCAAATTCCCTTAGCCTTTGAATTCCCTTGGCCCGTTCGGATCCTGCAACGGGTCTTCCACCTTGCAACCTCTCAGCTTCTTCACACCAGGTTCGGGCCCGCTGAAGGTGGGTCGGTTGGCTAGCCGTTTCAGCCACACTGTCGGCCTAGGCCGGTCAATCGGCGGGCTCTGTTTGGCCCATTAAAAATAAAATTTTATTATGTGAGGGGTACAAGATTCGAACCTGTGACCTCAATCACATAACCCCAAAATCTTTCCCACTGAGCTAGGCTTTATTTCACTGCAAATTAAGTGCTTTACTATTATATAATAGCGATATTCATAGAATATTATGTATATATAAATATTAATACAAACGCATACACACACACACACATAAATATATATATATATATATATATATATATATATATATATATATATATATATATATATATATATATATACATAATAAAAAATAAAATACTCCGAATCTAATATTTTCGGACGACAAAAATTATGTCCGAAAATAAAGAGCAATCGATACGCTACCAACAAATTTCATCATCCGATACGAATCTCGATGTAATTTTTTGAAGCAAGAAACATTCAAATCTTCGATAAAAAATCATTCGGAGCTCCGATTTCAAAGAAACTTATAATCAAACTGACCGACTCAATGAAACCGACCCAATAATATCAAGATTAGTCCAATCCGAGTCAAATCAAGCCCGGATCAAGTCAATTAATCACTTTTAGAAGACTTTCGGACACTGTGGAAGCTCAAATGGATGCCAAAATTAGCAAGTCCATACTCGAATCGAGCGTCTCAAGAAGACGAATCCAACGAGCCCAAGATCACTCAATTCCGACATCGTTAAAGCCATCAAATGCCCCTTAAACGCCGTCAGATCGAGGGGAGCCTTCTGAACCGTCCGATCGAAATGGTTGCATTAATCGCACCCGGAGCTCTATAAATAGACCCCAACTCTCACATGAGATGGGGAGGATCAAAAGAGAGAGTCCGAAGACTTGTGAAGAAGCAACGTCTCCGCATCCTCGCCGACCGCCGTCGACCACCGCCGATGCTCGTCGACCACCGCCGAAGGTCGTAGACCACCGCCGATCGCCGTGGACCACCGTCGATCGTCGACCACTACCATCATCCATATACCGTCGGCCGACGTTAGTAATCTATATCATATAATTACCATTTCCCGTTCATGGACGAGTGATTTCGTAAACGTCAATCAATAAGTGGATTCTCGCAATCGGCGAGTCCCGTGGTTTTTCCCTTTACGGGTTTCCACGTAAAACTTCTGAGTCACTGCTTGTTCCCTTTTCATCTGTGTGCGTGCTGAAATCTCGTACAAAGCTAAGACGATAATTTGTTACTCTACCGTCGCGAATTTTCTAGCACGCATCAACATGTAATATCATCAAAATGTTCCTTATTTACAATAATAATCACTCAAATGTTTTAAATCAACAATCATATTTATATATTTACATGTATCAATTAAATTATCAATGATGTAAATAAATTTTGAGAGAATAAATTAATAATTTTATTGATTAAAAAAAAACACTAAAATACACTTTTTTCATTTACATATAATATGAAGCATATAAAAATCAAAATTTAAGTATAAAATACACAAATACATAAAAAATGAGGAATTACCTCACAAATTCTTATGTATTTACATTTCTCACACCCCTTTTTTTATTATTATTTTTTTACCAACCAAATCCTTAACTTATCTTTTTCACCATTTTTTAACAGTAAAATTCATAGTTTTAGTCCATAAGCAAGGAAAAATTTTTGCATTAGGACTCCGCCGCAGAGCTATGTGCGGAGTCCAGTAATATCGCGCCACGTGGCGGTTGTCAGAAAAAAAAAAACATAGAGAATATTCCCCCGTGTTATTTATATGTTATTCATGTATTATTGTATGTTATTCATATATTATTTATATGTTATTCATATATTATTGATGTGTTATTGTGTTATTATAACATCGAGAATATTCTAAGAGCAGAATAACACACAATAACACATAAATAAAACATAAATAATGTGAAAAGAAATATTTCTTTATCGTAATCCTACTTTTTTTTAACACACACGTCACGTGATGTAAAAATTTCCGAAAAGAAAAAGGAGCGAATCATGGTTTCGTTACGTATCCATTATCTATCAACCAAAAAACAGAGAAGAAAATCAGCAGCTGAAGCTGGAGGGATCATGGTTTCTCTCCACGCCGCTTCCGCTACAAACGCATTTCAACCGTGGAGAGTAGTAGAATCCAGAACCTCTAGTCCCAATTTTGTGCCCTTTAGGGTTTCATTTGCTACTGAATGCGACTCTTTGACGAAACCCTCTCTCATGTTGTTGTCTTCGAGCACTTCTTCTTTGGTATGCGACTGACCGTGATGCATTCCTGTGTTGTGATTTTCAAATTTAGTTCTTGATGGTTAAACTTTTTGACTAATCTCATAATCATTGGATTTTTACTCGAAATATATGATTTTGGTGAAGGCGTCACTTTATGTTTGGTTTTTTAAGGAATTTTCAATTTGGATTGAGATTTTTAGTGATGGTTTTACTGAAACTCCGACCAAATAAATTCAATGGAATCTTAAATTGTTAGCGAACCATTTGGTTTTGATTCCTGATTGTTGTTCGGGACATTACGTTTTGTTATCAACTTAGGGATCTGGTTAGGGTTGGCGATTGAAGGCAGGATGGCTAATTAAGTGCTGTTTTCAGTCAAATGATCTGATCGCCACGTCATAAAAGTCGTTCATCCATAGCAGATCAATTAATTTGGAATTTGTGATTGGAAATGAAATTAATCAATCACATAGTACTGGGATTTTAGATTACAAATCGGACACATAATTGCTTTCTCTGTGAAGGACAGCAAAAATCTTTGCGTAAGCTATTTATTTGATAAATTATTCAGAAACTGAAAAATATTTCTGTGATCGTATTTGTGTGAATAAGAGCAGATATGTTCCTTTCCACTGTACTCATCTACAGAGAGCATTGGAGCCTCTTTATGGTTTAGGCACAAGTTAGCTTTAAAGCACATTTGTGGCCTGTGTTATTACATTTTTGTGCCTAAATTTATTTTTTCTCCTTTTTTGGGGAAGTTGGAGTGTTAAAAAGCACTATTTTGATGTAGGAGATATTTGATTCTAGGACTTTATTCCGCATAATTATGCATATATGTCTTTATTGAATGTGTTTGAGATCATGATTTTTCTTTATGAAGGGAAGCCTCTCACTTTCATTGTTGTTTGCGCAAATTGGAGAAGGTAGAAGGCATAGAAAAATTTGGAATATTTATTTCACTTTTATCCTCTTTCTTAATTGCAGCATGGCGGCAATCAATTGAAGTTTTCATTGAAAATTGGTGTCTCAACACGGATTCATGATTTTAAGCATCCATCAAGAAAAATCATTATTAGAAACAATCATCCCCAGAATGTTGATCTACCACGTTTTTACTCGAAGAAGGAGAAGAAGCCTTTTCCAATACCCATAGTGGAGCTGAGGAGAGCTGCTAGGGAGAGGATGAAGAAATTAAAGGGAAAACCTAAGACACCTACCCCTCCTCCAAGGAATGGTATGTTGGTCAAAAGCCTTGTTCCTGTTGCATATGGCGTGCTCAATGCAAGGGTGACACTGATAAATAATTTGAAGAAGCTAATGAAAGTAGTACCAGTCCTCGCCTGCAAGTAACCATCAACTCCCATTCTACTTTTTTCAAAGAATATAATTTCAGAAGTTTCATTGATGAACAGTTTCTTGCAGGCATTGCAATGAAATTCATGTCGGAGCAACTGGGCACCCCTTTCACTCGTGCCGAGGCTTCCGGGCTGAAACCCGGCGAGGTCTTCATGAATGGACAAGTGCGACTGTTGATGATGTGTTTGTTCCTATTGAAGCCCACCATTTGTTTGACCGCCTTGGAAGACGTATATCCCATGAGGAGCGTTTTTCCATCCCTCGTATCCCAGCTCTTATAGAGCTCTGCATACAAGCTGGCGTGGACCTCCCTGAACTCCACACCAAGAGGCGGAGAAAGCCAGTCATTCGTCGTGGGAAAAATGAAATCATTGATGCTAATGAAGATGATCTTCCTGATGAACTTGACCCCTATGCAAAACTTAGGAAACCAATACTTGTTGAGATTCCTGACTCTGAGATAACTCCACCGGTTGGAACTGAGGAAGTAGCATTGCTAACAATGGAGACATTTGAGGCATGGGAGTTGGTGAGGCAGGGGGCAGAGAGGTTGATGAGCAAGTATGCTGTGCGTGTATGTGGGTATTGTCCTGAGGTACATGTTGGCTATAGTGGCCATAAAGCACAGAACTGTGGTGCTTACAAGCACCAACAGCGAAATGGGCAGCATGGATGGCAAAAAGCTGTTCTTGATGACCTGGTTCCACCAAGGTATGTATGGCATGTGCCAGAAGACATGATTGAGCTACAGCGGGAGTTGCGGGATTTCTACGGGCAAGCTCCGGCTGTAGTTGAGCTCTGTGTACAGGGGGGAATGGAGATACCTGAAAAATACAAGCCAACCATGAGGCTGGACATCGGCATACCGACTAACTTGAGGGAAGCAGAAATGGTGGTGTGAAGGGAATTCTGAGTTGATGTCCCGTTGAGTTGAGGGAGTTATGATGGAGTCGTGCAGTTAATGAATTAAGAGAAGGCTGGTTGTTATTTTATGGAAGGCAATATTTGCAGAAAATAGGAATCATTTATACTGTTCAGGAGAAATAGATTCAATCACATTCTTCCACAAATAATTTGCAGATGCGGTATTGAGATTGCACTTGATTTCGAATTGTGATGTTTCTTATTTCATTTATGGTCTATGGAACTTGCTAACAAGTTATAAGGCATGCTAAGTATATAATGTAGTAGTTATTTTTATGTTATTATTGTTTTTCTTATTAGAGTCGGCCCATATACATCCACAAGTTAAGTGTGAAGAACACCCTTTATACATTATATGCCGAAGTAGGTGTTGTGTTGGATGTGTTGATATTGTGGGGTTATGATCATAGTTTTTTTAATATGTTCTACTTAGCCGTAATTTTGCTAGATAGACGAACCTACCAAGCTTTTGTGGCATGAGAATAATCTTATGCAGCAGTGGTTCACTATAAAAAAAAACAAAAGAGAAGAAAATGAAAATAGTCCCTTGACTATTTTTGGAGACCAATTCAATCCTGAGCTATATAAAAGGTTTGATTTAGCCATTAGACTCTTAAAATATGAGCCAAAAATGGCCCTGACTTTAAAATTAACAAAAACTAATATTAAAGTAAACAGGTGATGTTGAACATGAGAGTTTTTAGAAATTTGCAGCTTTTCCTTGAAAGTTTTTATAAAATTCAACTTTCTACTTACCTTGTTTGACATATAATCTATTGATAGCATTACCAACATTTCGTTCATTTTTAGATGTTTGTGGTGAAACTAATTCATATTAAATTTATAAATTTAAGTAATTATTTTTGATAATTTTTTTATAAAATATCCCAAACCTAATGAATGGTCATTTATTGGATTTTATAAAGAAATCTAAGACTTAAATTTAAAATATATATTTAATTTTGATATTATCCATTAAATTTAACTTCACTTTCAATTATTTTTAATTAACGGATTATCTTGTTCTTTTTAAAAGTCCATGGATCGAATTGGATTTTTAATATATGTTAGGATTAAAACGATAGTTGGGGGACTATTTTAGTCCTTTTCTTAAAAAAGTTTGTAAATATTTCAAAACATTCAAACTTGCATTAAGCATTATGAGATTATCTTTAGCTAATCATCTTATGGCTACAAAAATTTCATAATAAATCGAATGACTTTGAAAGTCCTTTTAGCTTATTGGCGTGTCACCTATTATTTAGATGTTATCCGATGTGTTCTGCATCTAACCCGATCTTTAACACAGCCTAAACTATTCAACCGAGAGGTTCTTCTATTTTAGATCAGCCTACTACTTTGTCAGACTACTAGTTGAATTATGGATGATTCATCACAACTAGATTAACATTATTTGATTACGTCGTGCACGCACACAGTCATGCGGGACGCTGGGGTTGACATTCGGGATGCTGGCGCGAACATGCCGGACAGGGGCGTGGATATTCTGGACATAGGTGCAGATATGTTGAATTGGGACGTGGGCGGGGAAGCACTAAATCGATGCTGAACTCTTTCTGCAAGAAGTTGGACCTGTTTGGTTCCTAGGTTCTGAAAGTGTCTCCCAAAGAAAGAGCCACTCTTTAGTTGCCTAATAGTATTTATATGTTGTTTGTATGTGCTTAGGGCCAGTTTTGCGTATGTTTCTATTTAGGACAACCGTCTACTTCTAGTGTTATGCTTAAAAGGTTGTATCCGATGGTGACAAGGTGCTCAAACTGTAACTCATACGAGGTGGTGACCGTTTCCTAAGGTTTGAATGGTGCTTCGACTGTAGCTTTGATCCCTCGGAGATATTTATCCTAGATTTCCTTTCTCCTGCAACCTTTCCTTCGCCTCCGCCCTTACCTTATTTGTTGTCGCTACTTGAAAACAACTTACTGTTTTTCTTGCATCCCACAGTTCCTTGATGCCTCCTTTCTCCTCCCTTTACCTTCCTAGCCTTCCTCGCAGCTACCCCAACTTGTTGATGACTCTTCCTAGACTTCCTCACTGCCGCCCAACCTACTGTCCAGCCGCCAGCCAGCCCTCCATCATCTACTCCCTTGTGCTGACACCTTCCCAGCCCTTCGACCTCTACTTCCCAGCTCTCCTAACCACTTCCCTATTGCGTCTAGCTGCAGACCAACCTCCCTCTTGTTCCCTATTGACCATCCAACAACGCGTCCCGCGTGTCTGTTTGCACGCCCTTCGACCTCTACTCCCTTGTGTTTTTTTATTTCCTATTTTAGTTGGTTGTGTGCAACTTTCTATTTAAATTTCAATAATAATATTATTGTTCCGTTTTTATTGGGTTAATTTTGGTATCGTTTGGCATCAGAGCTATCCAAACCCTATTCCTATCTTAGGTTTCTAGCATTCCCTCATATTACTCCCCAAAATTTTTCTTTCCCTCTAGTATCATTTGAAATCAGGGCTACTAAAACCTTAACTATGTCCTTGAGGAGACAATTGCCATAATTTGATCAAGTGTCTACCATGCACGACATAGAATGACTACTCCGTCAGGTGCCACATCAGCTCGATGCCATTGAGGAAAGAACCTAGAGTGGGTTCACCGTTCACTGTAAAGGAAATTTGTGAATGAGGGCTAGGACTTCTGAATTCCTTCTGTATAGATGTTTCAGTGGAGAAGACGTTTTGGGGTATAATATCAGTAGAGACCTAGAGCTAAAGTGCCTATGGTAAGATACAAAGATGAGATGTCTGTTAGAAGATACATAGGTGACGCGCCTATTAGAGGAAACAAAGATCTGAGAATGAATGTAGACCTACCGGACTTTGAAAGGAGGATGGATTCGTATTTCTTTGAGTGGATTGAAGATAATTGAGAGGATCTTTGAATGCAAAGAGGTGCTCGATGATAAAAGAGTGAAGCTCGCCGTCAAGTTGAGAAGAATACTTTTTTGTTATGGGATAATCTGAAAGGGAGAAACAGAAAGAAGGATATGGCATAATACTTATTTGGAGAAGATAAAACAAGAAATGCAATGATAGCACATACCCCCTTACCCTCAGAAATATATTTTCTTAAATTTTTACTACCTATAGCAGGAGCTATCAGTGGAGCAGTACACGACATAATTTATGTAGCTTAAGTTGAAGTGTGAGCCGAAGAGACAGGTGAGCACACCATAGCTTGATACTTGGAAGACCTGAAGCCCGCTATTAGTAATGTGGTCCAACCGCAACCCTATTGGACGTTGAGGGACATGCAGACCTTAGTACTGAGAATGGAGAGAGAGCGGAAGCAGAGCAGACAACCATCTTCAGTCAGACAACCATCCACCGTTGTCTCCATATCTTCCTACGCAGCCTTAGCTAAATATTGCTCTTATTGTGTTTTTAGTTGTTTCTTTTGATTCCTGTTTGTAATCGGACTTGCTTTGAGTAATAATATTGTCTTTATTTTGTGGTTTAATTTCTTCCCGATATCAATATGCCTTTTGGCTAGGGGTGCAAACGAGCTGAGTTTGAGCGAGCCCAAGGCTTGCTTCAGTTTGGCTTGTCAAATTATGTTTTGTTCGTGTTCAATTCGTGTTTGAAATGGCCCGTGAATTATTTGTTTGTGCTCGGTTCGATTCAAATTCATTTGTTCAAATTAAGCTCGAGTTTGGCTTGAATTAAAATTTCAAAAAATTTTAATTTTAAAATATTTTCATTGGAACTAAAAGAAAATACTTGTCTGCTTAAAAAGACACAAAAGAGTGCTTGAGTTCTCTCACTTTCGGTTTTACATTTATACAGGATTGAGCTTCTCTCAATGCCTCGATGCGGGACAAAACTAGAGAGAAAAGTTGGGTCCGGGCCAGGCTTTTAGACTCTTAGGGGCATTTACATACATATCACCAAATTCTTATGTTTTACATTGGTAACGCCTCCATGGCAGGAACCATGTGCAGGATTTTGTGGGGGAAAATGGGGCATTTACATATACCACCCAATTCTTATGTATTTATATATGTAACATCTAAATTTTACTTTTGTAAAATTTGACGGGTATTTACATACGTACCACTCGTTTCTTATGTATTTACACGTCTAACATCTACCTTTTCGTTTTTGCATTTTTATAAACAAAGTTTTTCATAATCTTATTTTAACTTTTGTATATTCTTTATTTATTATTTAATTAATTTGAGACGAGCCAAACATGATCGAACAAAAGTTTGTTCGTATTCGACTCTTTTATAAATCAAGCTTAAAAAATATGTTCGTATGCCGCTCGTTTAGTTAATTAACAAATCAAACACGTGAACTGAACATGAGATGTTTGCGAATAGAGAGCATCCCTACTTTTGGCTGCTATAAATGCTTATTGATTTGCTAAGCTTAATGACTTTATACTATTGCTCCAGATCCATATTTTATTCCAAAGTAAACTTTTTTGTGAAAGTACTTTCATCTAGATTATTTACTTACTGATTTGAAGCTTGATAGTTGCATATCTGATATGTACCTTGTTCATTTTGTTCACTGTT
This sequence comes from Papilionanthe hookeriana x Papilionanthe teres, assembly GCA_022702705.1. NCBI lineage: Eukaryota > Viridiplantae > Streptophyta > Magnoliopsida > Asparagales > Orchidaceae > Papilionanthe > Papilionanthe hookeriana x Papilionanthe teres. Next base: position 131,486,696 of record CM040422.1, on the reverse strand, counting down.
TCTATTTTTTATAGAATTTGTCGGTTTCACATAGCTTTTTAGTTTTTGCTTTGTTATTTCCTCAAAATGTAATATGCAATTTGTGAAATTTCTCGTTTTTGAAGATTGCAAAGATCTTAATTATGCATTCTTTAGTTCCCTTTTTTTGGCTTCCTGAGTTTCTTTGAGACATGAAACTCTTATCTTCCCTTAATAATTTGAGAAATTAAAGTCGATGGCATGCTGTCACTTATGGAGGGGATGTCTTTAACTTTACATATTTGTATGCCCAACAAACGATATTTTGCAAATTGGAGAAATTTCAATCACCATTTATGAATGACTTTCTAGATAAGTATATCGGTAAAGGTTTATAATAATCACTAGATGAAAATGGGAAATCACTTCTGAAACAGTAAATATGAAACATGTATTTGTCAAATGGCTCTACTATTTTTGAACAGGAATGCATTTACTTCGGTTTCTACACAATGGAAATGGGAAATCACTGATTCTATAAAATTTGAAAAGTTCTATTAATTTTAGTTTAAAGCATAAACAGGACAGCTTTTCAAATATTGCCGAACCTGTGATTTCCTTGTCCGCAAATTAGGGAAAAGACAAAAATGGATATTCCTCGAAAAACCAGAAAAGAAATAGTTATATAATTCTTGATTCTCAGCTCTTGTACGCACTCTTCTTCAGCATTCAGTTGAATATCTGAACTCTGAACTCCTGATATTTTCTTATGTAGTACTGATAGATCAGTCCGCTCCGAGGAACCTTCCATTAGAAAATGTATATTAAAATTTTGAAGAATTAACTGTATGTTGTGATGCATGCTTCTTCAATAGTGCATATGGATGAATCTGTTGATGTGTATCATGAAGAAAATATTTGATGAATATTAATTTGTTTATATACAACACTGTTTCAACCAACACTTGCATCACAACCAAAGATTATAATACTGTTATTAGAAATGTATTTCTGCATGATTAGTTCTATAGGATCTTTCCCTCCTTTTCTAAGAAGAAACTCTGAGGAAATAACCTGTTGAGCACCATTTTTAGTAGTCTTTAGGGTATTATTAGAGATGGTCTATATGCAGGGGGAACTCATATAATAAAAAGAAAACAGTCAAAAAGAACTCTAGAACTAAGATGCAGAATGAGTTTTGTCATATAGCATGTATTGCTGCTATGTGCGTGCATGGAAGGAACATATGAGAAATTACGAAGACATTATTTCATTTGTTTATGCCTGGACTTTGATGCTTAAATGTATGGCGAAATTATTAAAAGTATAATGCAGGATTAGAGTATGCCAGCATTTTATAGCGACTTAAAGTATGTTTTGATTGCATGACAATGCTTGCATATATAGTTGGAGTAAAAATAGTCCCCTAACTGTTTGCATGGGGTCACTTAACCATCATAGTCTATAAAAGTATTAAATTAATCCCCAGACACTCTATATTGGGGCTAAAAATAGTCCTCCATTGAGACTATTTCAGCTCATATTAAATGAATTTAAGAACTAAATTACACTCTATAGACTTTGGGACTAAAATGCCCCTCCTGCAAAGACCTGGGGGACGATTTTAATAATGTTCTTTATAGTTGACCCATTCAAGAAACTGAATTAATTTGACATCTTGAACATTTATATTACACACAGTGAGAATTAAGAACAGTGAACTGGAAAAAAAGCCCGTTTACCTTCTGCCACCACAACCATGTTCTCTCTGACAATTGAAATACACTGCTGCAACAGGCGATCCAAGATTGTAAACTGCTGCAAAATCCCTTGTATTGAAGTTTTGACGCCATCCTGGTGCATAAACAGTTTGCTGAATTTCCTGTCTAAACAATACAAAAGCAATTCGATGAATTCCAGCCTGTGGTCGCGGGCCTTCATAGTGGACTACTTCATTTCCTGAAATATTTATGATATGGAATCAGATTTAGATGAAAATTTTGAGTATGAAAAGTAGAGATATGAAATCCTTCTCTCATGATGCATATTAGAAATCACAATGCCATCATAAATTAGGATTGTAAGAAGATAAACGAGAGTTGACATGGACTAGGGGTTGTCTCTATTTACAAGAAAATATGAATGCATCTTTGGTTGCTCCTAATATTTGATGGTAATTTCCCTTTTGATTGTGCAAAGACATCATAAATGAAAAGTACCTTATTAGAGGGAGAAAGCTGGGACTTGTATATCTTTTATTTTCAACTTGTTTAATTTAACTGTCAGTTACCAGCATATAGTCTAGCAGAAAGGTTAAATAAATGCATCCTTTAGATGGCAGTATGCTTGTATTTTGTTTTGCACTATAGAGTTTGTGGAAATAGACTTTGTTTGGATTTTACATATTACATATTAGTGTACAATGGTGAAACATATGTAATAACTGCAATATCTTGTCATTCGAAAGCAAATATCTTGTAACATATCTATTATGAGTTTTAAAGCAAAATAAAAATATGTATATCCATGCTACAAATGATTTTTTTATCAGGATTATATCTTTTCATGATTCCGTGGGAGTCAGATTTATTAGATTAAAAATCCTTTTTTTAACATATATTCTCTTTTTTCGGGCTTAAGCAAACAACGATAGTTTATTTTCTTATCAGTTATCATTTTTAGTATGGATTGTGTAATTTTGATTTTGAAGGTTCTTATATCTTCCTAGAGTTTTTTATAATGCCCCAGACCATACTAAGGTAGGGGCATTGATTGTTGAGCTTGAAACCAGGACAATGAGCAGCTTCTGAAAGGCTTCAAGGAGAAACAGGGTGCATGAATGAATCAAATCCTTCATTATAGGTGAAGGAAAGGATACTGGCTACAATGAAGAGTTGGATCATAATATGCAATGCACCTTCTAGTGTATTGAATGAATTTTCCTTGAAAGCCCAATAGACAAGCATGCTCGCAGCGGAGTGTTTTTTGAAAAGGTGACTCCATGAAGGTTATGCAAAAAGGAGGCAAAATTGGGAGGCTCAGCTTGGTTTAGAATAGGGGCCAAACAAAACAATACCTTGTAGACTATGTCTTAAGGTGGGTTACAATTGATATCAAAGGCCGGCCTTCTTTAGTACAATGCATGGTTTATGGATGAACCAAGCTGTAGTCGGGGTTGGCCTGTTACATCCTGAATAGGAGAGAGTGGTTCCATGATGGCAGGGAGTCTTCAGGTTTGAGGCTTAAACATGGCGTGGCTTCTCATAAGCATCTTGGAGTAAATTGATGCAGATATGAATCAAATCCCACATTAGAATTGGAGGAAATGACATTGGGTTATGTAATTAAAAATTTAGATTATAATAATCAAGAAACCTTTTGATGTAACTATTGGATTTTTCTTGGGAGCTCTATAATTAAGCTCTTTCATAGTGCTACACTATTAGGATGGGTACAGTTCTACGAATTCCTATGGTTGGACCTGTATAAGCTCTTCTGTAAATTTATGGATGTTTTGTATACACACTCGTACTAAAAATTTTCTTTTAATAAAAACACCTCTAAATTTGGGTTTATATATTTGTGATGATTAGTTTGGCTTATCTTTTATTATTTGTACTTGAACATCAAATCGACACATTATCAAGAATATGCAATGAGAAATTAATATAGTGTTTTGACTTTGGAGATGCTTATCGTGCTACTGAAATTAATATAGTTTTAGACCTTTTTATTACTGGAAATGTTTGAAGGTCATTAGTTTATATTGTCAGACTAATTTGCAACAGTTCAATATAGTTTATGGTTAGTAGAAGATTTTTCTTTTTTCTGTTTTCTCAATTTTCTCACTATCACGTAATTATTATGGTTGTCAGAAATTGCCTTTTTGTACGCACATTGATTATGTGGGGAACATAGATAGTTAACATGCTTTATATTTGATGATTTGTGCAAATTCTTCTTAAAAAAATGTCATATCTCGGATTTGTGCTATTTGGAAGATTTAGTAGGATTCTATGCTGTCATATTCTACATGATATATCATAAAAAAATTCTTGAACTTGAATTTGTTGTGACCCACCAAAAGTTGCATCCATTGATTCTGGGATGTCTGTCACCAACCTATAATACCAACAAAGACTAGTTAGCATTTCAATTGGAGGTAAAATAGATGGATTCAGGAACAAAAACTTATAAAAGTTAGTTGTGATGTATTTGTGTGCATGTCTATATATACATTGCAGCAGATCCCATGAACTTCTAACTGTCATCATCTTGTGAAATGTTAATGAAGACAAAAGAAAAAAAATAATCATCTATGAAATGCATGCAGAAGGGTAATTTGATGATTATTTGCACTCTCATGTGAAATATTGACGGTAAGTTCGTTGATACAATCAAAATTTTTTGTGAAGTTCTAAACATTTATGGTAAAGTTTCTAAGGTTGAAATTTATTCAACTTGTTACTAAATGCTGTGACTGAAGCCTTAGCTGTAAAGTAATATATAATCAGATATATTATGAATATAATGGTATGACACTATGACTGTAGGGTTGGAAGATGAAATAAATAACACAACTGACAATATGACCGTAGTGTGCGTGTTTACGTGCTCACGTGCACTTCACTCGTAGGGATTGAGGATATATTAACAAAATCAATATGATATAGGGCATTTGGTATGGAATATATCAGGTAAATGTCTTGAAATGTAAATGCTATGCCATATTATGCTATCATTTTATTGTTTATGATATTCAAATGTCCTAATTACGAAGTCAAAGCTGGAATCTCTTACTGTGCTCTCTTCATGAGGAGTGATTGAGTGAGAGAGCCAAGAAACAATGGTTGAGGCAGTACAGCGGCGAGAGCGGGCTTGAGCATAATCAAATAGGTTTGATGCAAAGGATATCAATGTGCGATATTGAGCGAAATTGGAGTGGAGCTAAAGGCTTGACTTGGGATCAAGAATGGAGCTACATCTGTTTACTAGTGTAGTGAACGATTGGGCTACTTAGGGTCTGTTTGGGGCAGTTTGTGCGTTTCGGGATAAATAACTTATCCTGAAACGCAGCCTGCGGGTTGATCGCGGGGGTCGAGACGCGGCCTACGTTTAATGTAAAAAATCAAAACGCGACATACAACGTTTTAAAAAATGTGCGAACCAAACGGTTAGACGGCGTTTTAAAAAATGCCACCGCACTTATAAGCTGTCCCAAACGGGCACTTAGTGAGGGAGCTAGAGTGTGAGCGGGGAAATGGAATCAGAGGACAGCAAATGCAAGGAATCAAAGGAGTGAGGCTGGATTTATGCTGAGCTGAGTCCAAGATGTGACCGAGAACGAACTATTGACAACAAGGTTAGGGTTTCATTTTAAAGTTTATTTTAATAACTATTTTTTTATAGTATATGAAATCGTTTTATTAAATTTATCATGATATTAATACATAGAATTAAATTATTAAAGATAACCTTCATATTACATATAAGTTATTAAATTGAAGATTGAAAACATAAATTATAAAAATAATAATAATGTCCACAATAATGAATTTGGAAAGGTTAAAATTAGGGCTGGCAATTTGGCTCGTTGTTCGCGAACAGCCCGTGTTCGACTCGTTAAGTAGCTCGTGTTCGGCTCGTTCGTTAAGCCTAACGAGCCGAACACGAACAATTTTTTAAGCTCGAAATGTTAACGAGCCGAACACGAACAAATGTTTGTTCGCTCGTGTTCAACTTCGAATTGGCTCGAAATAAAAAAATAATCATATAATTATTTATATAATAATTTATTATATATATATTATTTATATATTAATATATTATATATATTTATATTTAAGTTTAAATTATAATTGTTTCGTAGTAGAGTGGTTATGCTTTGTTTCCATTCATTCTAGTCTGCGTTCGAATCCGTGCTAGACATATATTTTTCCAATTAATTTTAACGAGCCAATTTTGAGCCGAACACGAGCCGAACACGAACAAGAATATTTAATTCGAGCCGAACACGAACACACCTTTCACGAGCCATTTCGAACACGAGCCGATTTCGAGCCGAGCTAATTTCGAAAGAGCCGAACACGAGCCAAGCCTGAGTTCGCTCAAGCTCGGCTCGTTTACAGCCCTAGTTAAAATTATAAAGTTTAAATTAGAATTTAATGTTAATATTATAAATTTATTGTATAGTAAGAAACAAAATAAATAATAATAATTTAACAAGAGAAATTTAAATCCTAAGCCATATATTTAGTAAGAATTGTGAGATTAACAATTAAATTTAATGAATTTCATTTCGTAATTGAAATGATACAATTTATAAATTTTAATAATAAAGATTAACTAAGGATAAATAAATAATAATAAAAAATTAATTTTTATGAAAAAAATATTGATATTTCAATTAATTTTACTTTGTAAAATGTAATCTTAGTTGGAATAAATATTTAAATGGTAGAGCTTGATGCTGAGGATGACATTGTGCTTGTTAAATTCAATTGCATAATTTGATGTTCATTTATATGATCTTTAACATCGGTCATATCATTGTAAATGTTATATGTTTTTCAGAAGTATTGACTATTAGGTTCTATATATATATATATTGAATTGCCTAATATGAAAATATGGATGATACAATTTATAAAGGCCGCTTTCATGTGCATGTTAATTAGTGGAGCACACCCTCTTATAGCACTAGCTGAGGAATTTAAAGTACTCGTGCACGAAGTTGAAAAAGAATATTGATATTGTTGTACTTTAATTGGCATAATTTAGAGGATGCTCATATGAAGGTTGAAAATAATAAGATATAGATAAGATTATTTAAAATATGATAAATTACTATGAACTTTGGTGAATGACAACAATGAAAATAAATAAACTACTATTTATTTTTCTTACGCTAATTTAAAATGCATATTGATTTCTTGTTCGTTATGTTAATGTAGTTTAGAATATTAATATTTACTAATTTTTTATAGCTCATTGTGATTTAAAATAATATTTTCATCATAAAATTTTTTGAGTAAAAATGAATAATAAATGAGATGACATACATAAAAAGCGAGATCAACTGAGAGAAAAGTAAATTTATTTGTTTTATATATTTTTCTTAATCTTTTGTGACTCTTTCATTTAGTTTAAATGACCACTGCTTGATCGTTTGTTCTGACTTTGAAAATTCTAAACCCTTAGCTAGATCGTGATGGCTACCTTTCTTCAGATTATCTACCTACATGTGCCTTGTAACATCTACATCTATCCAAACAAACTTCCGATAAGTTGATTTTCTTCTTGCTCTTAAAGTCAGATAAATGATGTTATATAAAAGTTATGGTTGTTTTGAAGCAGACTCAATCCTTTTTCAAAAGAGTCCTTGCCCAATGAGTAGTTGTCGAAGTTTTATTCCTTTATGATAGCTATGTTTGCTGAACATAATCATCTGCAGAGTGTTTGAATGTCAGACTATGCTAAATAAATCCCATCACTTGCAAAATCAAACACACTTGATTGTGCTTGTTCCATTTTTTAAATTATTTATAGAAATCTTCACCATGTTTTCCATTTTTGGCTTTTTTATGAATTCCATTTATTTGGGGTATGTGATGTGAGGCTAGTAAGCCAGTCGGTTCAGCAGAAGGAAACGGTTCTACCGGTTACCTTAAGTCCCGGCTCAGTTCTCAACGGGACCGGCCGACTAAAGCATGGGGCAGGATTTACCGCCCCTTTCCCTTTCTGATTGCCGCCAGTTCCTCTCCCTTGCATTTTCTGATTACCGCCCAAAGAGGAGGGCCTCCCCTTCCTATTTTACATCCTAGCAATTATATATGTGTTGTTATTGTTTGTTTAGGGTTAGTTTTTGCTTTCTTGCTATTTTCAGAGTTCTCCTTGGAGTCTCATTCTCCCTTGCTAGGGTTGTATCCGATGAAGGGCGGTACTTTGGCTATTTCCTGTTCCGACGTAGTGTTGTATCCTCCCCTATCTTCTTCCCCACCCCTTCTCCTCCCCCTTCCTTAACTGCCGACCACCCCCGGACCTTCTTGTGGGCTGGCCTACCCTTGTTATTATCGCAACTTTGTTGGCTGGCCACCAATCCACCTTCCAGCATCCCATCCTTCCCTTCCCGGCAGCACCTCCTCCTTCCCTTCCTGACAACACCCTTTGTTGTACAGCCCTCTCGGCCATCTATCCGCACCCTGCCATCTCTTCCTCAACAACAATCATTGTTGTCCATCCCACCTACAACTCAACAAGCCCCTTTTTAACCTACCATACAACCACCAGGCCTTCCCCACCCCTTACCACTTTGCCAACGCCACTACCGCCCTTGAATCTTCTCTTTCGGCCCTAGTCGGAGATAGAGTGTTTTTGTACTTTCCTACCAAGTTTGTGTCATATTGTAATCCCTAATTCCATGCTTGATAAAAGTGTGCTTTCGTTTCTGCTGAATTCTTAAGTAGTTAAGTATCATTTGATATCAGAACTAGCCTAATTCAAGTCCTATTATAGGGTTTCTTAGCCCCCGACATAAATTAAAAATTTTATTTCTTAGCACAAATACGCTTTCCAATTCCCCAAATTTCAAACCCTAACCATGCCACCAAGAAGATATATGCCCGAACCCACCCGGGAAGAGATATGCACTATCTTCTTCAATAGAGGCTTGCTAAGGTTGATGAGATGACTCTGGGAGAGGTTACCCTTTACCGAGATCTGAAGAGTCGAAGGGGAGAAAGAGAGGAGGATCTGAATCCCTTCCATAGGGAGAATTTTCAATGATGAAGAAGACATGCTACGACTTTTCAGAATCTAGTATCAGAAGAGACCTATAGAGGAGTATTTGAATCCCTTCTATAGGTAGAATTTCAGAAATGAGATGTTATTTGGAGGGCACAGAGACTTCGACATCAAAGTAGATCTTCCGAGTTTGATGGAGCTATAGATCCAGAAGGCTTTACTGATTGGCTGCAACTGTTGAACGGATCTTCATGTATAAGGATGTGCATGAGGATAAGTGGGTCAAATTAATTACTACAAAGTTGAAGAAAAGTGCATCTTTGTGGTGAGAAAACTTACAAAGACAAAAAAGGGTAGGCAACGATAAAGTTATCAAGTCGGAGAAGATGAAGAAAGCGATGCAAAGGAAATACCTCCCACCCTATTATCGTCAGGATATGTTTTTTAGGCTCCACCACCTACAATAGAGTGATCTGTCGGTCGAGAAGATCAGGGTTCAAGGCACTGCGCCCATGTGGTAATTCGGGGCGCCTATTGGTGTTCAACTTCTGGATGTAAGGCCTATGAAAAAGCTTATTTTTGTAGTGGAAATGTATTTTAGTCATATTAAATCTCTCATAGTTTGGATCGAGGAAATCCTATATTAGAATGGCCTTAGGAGTCTCCAAACAAAGCCAAAAAGTGGGCGCCAAACCCTTGGAAAGTAGGCGCTCGAAATAGCCCAAAATACAGTTTTGAACCCAAACGCCTGGAAAGTAAGCGCCCAAGGGGCGGGGCCGGGTTGCCAGACCCCAGAGCCTAGGCACTCGATCCGGCTTCAAAATTCTGTTCGGAACTCAAGAACGCAGAAAGTAGGTGCCAGGGAGCTAGTGCCTAGGCGCAAAGGTGGTGATGCCTAGGTGCCATGCCACTTTCTGCATCCGCTTTTTCTCGAAATTTTCACCTGGCGCACCTGCTTAGGCAACCGAAATTGCAAGACTTCTTAGTTTATGGAGAGATTTGCATGGGGGGGGGGGATAAAAGGTGATGGATGGAACCTTCTTTGACTTTTTGGGGAAGGTTTTAGAAAAGGAGAGCACACCATTTTAGGCAAGATGGGAGGGAAATTTGAGGGGGCTGACATCTTTTCTTTACTTGGTCACTAGATTCATTTGGTTTGATCTCCCTCTAGAAAGCTGGAGCATTCTTCTTCCTCGGAGCTAGGATGTTCTCTTGAAGGTTTTGAGGTGAAGAGCTTAGGAAAAAGGTAAGGAGAAGGCTTTGCTCTCTACAACCCTTTCTTCTTTTTCTTCTTCTTCTTTTTCCATAGATGATCTCTTCTCTCACTTCTCCTTCTTCCTCTACTTTCTTTGAGTGTGTGAGGGGCTTTTCTTGGAGAAGTTGCGCTACAAATGAATGGAGAGCTTTATTTCTCCTAAGGAAGTAGGAGAGCATCATCTCTCCTAAGGAGGAAGAAGAGATTCTTCCTAGCGGAGTCAGAGAGTCGACAAGCAAAGAAAACGGCTTGAACAACCATCACGTAGGTAAATCTCTGAAAATACTTTTGTTCTTCCTTTCCTAGAGCCCCCTAGGTCTGGATGTTAAAGGAATTAGGTTAGGGTTCTTGTGTTAGAGAAAAGCCCCATAAGATTAGGGGCTTTGCGTTCCCCCTACGAATCCAAAAAGCAAAACTTACCAAAATTTAGCCCAAAATCTGAAAGACGAGGTTGTACTCATTCCACTGTTTGTCGCATTCATTTCATTCGGATGGACATTTGAAACCCACTAACTGAGAAGATGAAGGCATTCCTTCGACCTTCGTCCTCTCGGTTATGGACTTCATGAGAGGTTCCCCGCCTTTTGTTGTGCAAACAAAGGTGGGTGTCTTGTTGCTTCGCGTAATAAGGCATTGGTACACCTCTCCATCACTTATCTTAGGATTCCGTGAGGTAGCTAGAACGAGTATAATTAATCGGCGAGCATGATCAGATTTTTATTTTATGCATGTATTCGCATTCATGTGGCATGTTTGGTATGAATTTTAAAATTGCATTAAAAAATGCCCACTTTTGCATGTGTTGTCAATCTGCTGCCTACGTCGGCTCGGTTGATTATCTCTTATCGACTCGATCGATCAAGCGCCATCGGACCAACGATCGGCCGTCACCAGCCTAATCGACTCGATCAACCATTTCTGTCGGCTCGACCGACCATTATTTTTCTATCAACCACCTACGCCAGCTTGATTGACCACCTCGCCGCTTTGGCTGATCGGCCGCCACTGGCCCGAACGACTCAATCGACCTTTTCTGTCGGCTCAACCGATCGGTCGCCACCTACCCAATCGGTTCGCCTTACCATTCATCTATCAGGTGCCCACACCGGCTCGATCGACCGTCCCCAGTTAACTTGATTGATCAGCGGTTGCCGACCCGATCATATCAATGGATCATCCTTCGTCGGCTTGACCCGCTTCGGACTGTCTTAGGTGTGCTGCATCGTGTCGCCTCATGAGTCATGCTTCATAGCCTCTAAAACAACTCTCCTGGTCATGCTTCATAGCCTCCAAACCCACCTGAGGTGCGGTGCTCTTCCACTCGGGTATATGACTCTAATCGAGCTCAGGCCACGCTCCAAAGACCTCTGATCCCGTTCGACACATGATTCATATAGCCCATTCCTTGTGACAAAACTCTACATTGTAACACTAACACGTTCTTTTGTATGTGATGCATGCTTGTTTGCTTGCATTGTGCATTAAACTTTGCATGTGCCTGTCGTATGCATGTGTGGTTGCTATTGGGTAAGGTGTGATTCTCTCCTGTGACGTCCTATACCCTTGGTGGCCAAGGGCCAAGCACTAAATTGTTTGTGTGATGTGATTTGCGTGTGCATCTTTGTGCTTTCAGCAGATTCATCGTCGATATACGTCATTGTGTACTTGCAACGTATATTGCCTATATCGTGATTGCTACCACCTCGACGGAGCAGTCACGATGCACTGAATCACTTTACATCTGCATGTGCATTCATGATTGTCTCGTGAACATACCGGACTTGCTAGCTGACCCTTTGCTGGTCACGATGCGATAGAGAGTATTGCTCGCGAAGATGTCTTGGTGGGCAATACCAGCTATCACACCGTAACTAGCATGCGTATGTTGTGTTATGGTTCCACGACATCTAATAGGTATCACTTAGACTTTTCCCTTTCTTATGACCTATTTTAAAAAGTATAAAAAAGTATATTTTTACTAATATGCATTGTATTTTTAAATCTATTTTGAAGCTATTGCATATATTTTAGACCATATATAAGGTTAAACTTTTAAAAGCTTTTGTTTATAAAAAAAAACTTGCATTTAGCGGCATCCTTTAGAATCCTTGGATTCTTAGGACGGGACTAGGGACAACGACATCGTTAAAACATATGCCAGCCTTTTTACCTACACCTTGCATACACTTAGATGATGTGACTAGGACACTATACGTTAGATGATGTGCTAGGCTAGAACTAGGGTGCTAGCTTTTATTTTCGTTGTCCGGCTATAGTTCTATGTTGGTTTGATTGCCCTAGTCAACCATCATCTTGTGTTTTTTGTATGTTTACTGGGTGTGACACTTGAACACTAGATGTTAGGGGCAATTTTTTTGCAAGGAGCAATGTCCGACAGGAGAGACTGTCATGATTTTATCTAACACACTTTCTACAATTGTTGTTTAGTATCATTTCATCGTGCATGATTCACTACGTTGCATGTAGATAGCTTTTACACTAACATGATTTTCGTGCAGGTCGATTCTTTTTTTTTTTTATAACTTTTGATATGTACTTTTTTAAAGTCTTTAGGCTCGAGTCTTGTATTAGAAATAAGTACGAGCACGAGTTTTGAGATACTTGACTGGTGGAATCACATGACGAGGACCAGAAGCTGTAGGTTGGTGTCCTATACCTTAATTCTGATTTCTCATTTATGTATAACATTAGGACCAAGCTTGTATATGCGGTGTTTGACTGCTTTTTTTTTTTCCCAGGATATGTTGCCTTTGGGTCATTTATTCATTATATTTGGCGAGTTTTTTCTTTCTGCAGTGTGATTGACTTGGCTTCGCTGTTATTTGCTAGTGGATTGTCTGGAATCATGCAAATATAACTTAGGTTCTCTAAATATCTAAACTTATAAAATTTTATACAAAATCCTAATAAAATTAAGACTAATAAAAAATTTAGGATTAAAATATCTCATGATTTTTCAAATTTGTATTTATTTTCCTGCATGACCTTCGGGCTAGATTCAAAATAAGTTGCATAGCATGGACAAATCTCAAGTCATACTAATAGAGCCTCCATGCCTCGGTCTTGTGCAGATAACTACATCCTATTGCATGTCTCGAGTAGAAAGCCCCATGCTTCTCCAACCCGACCGGCTCATCATAGATTCTACTTAGGCGGCCGTCTAGTGCGCTTTTAGGGTGTTAGAAGCTTCCCGCACCTAGATGGGGAATAAGTCCATTGTGAGAGTGTTCCGGCTTCACAGTTGTACCTCTCTTCTCTTTCCACTCCAGCAGCTTCCTCGCCATTTTGGCAGGTATAAATCCTACCTCTACTCTTTCTACCCACATAGGGTCAGGATTTAGAGTTTTCTTCTCTTGGCCTTCAGAGCTATTGGGGGCCCCTTGGACAACGCAATCCACAGATTGCTGACAAGGGATCTCCGATTGTATTGGGTCGACTACTTTCATGACCAGGTAGACTTGGAGTCCTAATAGCTTGGGATAATTGACCTGTGATATCTTGACCCGGCTATCTCTACCTATTTAGGATTAGTCTCCATTCCTTTGTTATACGCCTTTTGAGCCCTGTTGCTTCCTTTGACGCCTCGTTGATGTCTTCTCATAGGCCTCTATTGTGGATAGACCGTCATCCATTTGGGATACAATGAGTCACCCTCTGCCCTTATAACTAGGTTAGACCTTGGAAACATAGTGTGGACCTTATGGGATGACTCGATTATTTCACGGGCTTCTTGTGCTGACGTGCCGCTCTTCATTTGGGATGTGAGAGATTCACTCTCGGACATGTGGCCTAGCGAGAGCTCAGAAGGCATCGGGGATAACCTTCCTTCGTGACACCCTTTTATTAGTCGTCATATAAGTGTAAGCATGATTCCTTCAATCGAGAATATTTTTGGACACCCCATAAGATGTAATTAACCAAAGGGGTACGTTCCTTTTGAGAGTTGCTCTTGACCCCAGAACAAACACACCTGACTCTCTGGTTGTGGGTTGCTTTGTAGGATCTTCTTTGCATATATATATTTTAAAATGTTTTCGATTCGATCTTATTTTGGACGTACACTCTTGGACTATCACGGGAGGTTTACTTTATGAAGGTTCTCTACGTTCTTTCCCTTGTTTGTCTACATTTGTTGTATGTTCTTATTTTTCGATTTCTCTCTTCTCTAGATCATCCATATGATCCGGAAGAGAAATTTACTCGGAAAAGGAAATCATAGGACAATAGACAAGCTGTCGACTCCAAACAAAAAAAAAGAAAAAAGAAAAGAACAAAACACACATTTTATTGGGAAGACCATAGCAAATTGACTGGAGGACATAGCACGATGGATTTAGAAACACGTATTCCTTCACAAAGGATGGAAATCGCATCCTACTTCTTTCAGTGGAGGCCGAATTCACAGGAGCCCTCACCAGCAAACAGCCTCGATGGGACCAGTTTTAGCGACGACAGATGATGATGGGATTGCGACACTAGCTTTAGAAACCAGATAGATACGACAGAGGGCATTTCAAGATACCAGGGTCGACACATACCAACAGCGCCACCACCGTGCGGGAGGGCTTAGGTTACCCCCACTTAAGGTAAGCCGATCGTGGATTATTTTGGGAGTATTTAATGGCAGAGGCGGGATACACATACTTAGTTCAGTTCATTAGTAACACTAAGAAGATTGGACTGATGTCAATGTTTGCTCGCAAGTTGGGAAAAACCCTTAGGTGCCTTGGTAGGCAATACAGTCCCAGTGAGATCTAGTTGTTGCTAGTATTGCAGACGAGGGACCAGAAGCTTTGGTGAACGAAGATAAAGCTCCCCCAACCCTGGGAGGCTGACACGGGGCTAGGAAATAAGTCGGCTGAACTGATTAGCAGAAGGAACCTGTTCTACCGGTTTCCTTAAGTCCTAGTCCAAGTCTCAACAAGGTGAGATTTACCGCCCCTTTCCCTGTCTCATTCCCCTTTTTGATAGCCGTCGCTCTTTCCCCTTGCCTTTTCTGATTGTCGTTGAAAGAGGAGGGCCTCCTGTTCCTATTTTACATCCTAACAATTATGTGTTTTTTTTTTTTCTTGTTAGGGTTTGTTTTTGCTTGATTGTTGTTTCTAGAGTTATTCTTGGAGTCTCCCTCTCCTCTCCCTTGCTAGGGTTGTATCCGATGACGGGTGGTGCTTCGGCTGCATCCTGCTCCGAGTTGGTGTTATATTCTCCCCTATCTTCTTTCCTGGCCCTTCTCGCAACCCCCCCCCCCCCCAAACTCCATTTTCCTTAGCTGCCAGCCACACTGAACCTTTCTGTGGGCCGGCCGACCCTTGTTACTACAGCATATTTGCTTTCCAGCGTCCAGTTCACCTCCTAGCACCCCATCCTACCCTTCCTGCCAGTGCTAATCACATTCAATTCAATATACTAGATTAGTAGATAATGATATTTGCACAACTTTATTTGATTTTGTATTTTCTTTTATTGGTCACATTGTAAGAAATGTTTGTAGCTACTTAATATCACACATTGGTATGTGTTATATCTAGTATATTGAATTGAATGTGATTAGCACTTGAATGTTATATTTATTTTGTCTGCTTGTATGCACATGACTGACGTTGATAGTTACCCCCTTATGGTACTAGTGGGGGAGCACTAAAGTGCCCGTTAATGTTTATGAAAAAAGATATTGATATTGATATTGATATGTTTTAATTGACTTAATTGTGCTCCTGTGACGGATATAGTAAGGATTCTTGATAACATTAAAATTATTAATATTGATTTATTAAAATTTTAACTAACGTGCATTTTACTTATTTTTTCCTTGTATTGATATAGTTTAGGAGGATGAGTATTCACTGACTTGTTTAGCTCACTGTTATTTTTAAACTAACTTTTCAAATAAAAATTTTAAGTGATTAAAAAATGAGCGATAGATGAGAAAATATTTATGGAAGATGCAGACAACCCATAATGAAGTAATTTAAATATATTATTTTAATTTAACTTTATTGGCGACCCTTTCATTTGTAAAATGTTATTTATAGCAAATGAATATTGAAAATTTATTTTTCACTTTCCGGCTACTTTTTTCCATCTTGGTTAATTTTAAACCCCTGACTGGGTCTTGAAAAAAGAAGTATCAGAGCCATGGTTTATGATTAATTAATTAAATCTTAATGAAAAAGCCGATAGGATAATTATAAAAAAATTTTAAATTATAAAAGAAGATTAAAGTTAACTCATACTAATAATTATTATCCATTCAGACATAGTATTACACTTGAAATTATAGAAGAAGAGAACCCGATAGAAAATGAAGAAGTGCAACCTATTATAAATGTGAACACAAATGTCTTCACTCAAATGATGGCGGTAATGACTTAGCTGATTCAGGAGTCTAGATCGCAACATATAGGAAGCGATATAGTCTTTATAGATAAGTATTTGAAGATATTTCAAGATCTGCGACCAACTTTGTTCAAGGGTCTTTATTCAAGGGAACATAACACCCAATTAAAGCGGAGACTGGTTAATGAGGATAGAGATGAGACTTGATAGCATGACTTGTCTGTATGAAAGAAGAGTATCATTGGCGACATTTGTGTTGGATGGAGAAGCCGAAAGGTGGTGGTGTGGGCAGCATCAGGACAGCTTAGGGGACATAACCATAACGATAATTAGTTGGGAGAAATTCGTAGAGCTATTCATAGAATTGTTTGCACCCATATCCGCTCGACAAAAGATGCAGGACAGGTTCATCAAGTTGAGGCAAGGATAGAAGACCGTTATGCAGTATGAAGTTGAATTCTCTGCAATATCGTGGTATCTGCCACAGTTGATCTCTACTGCGGAAGAAAAGTGTTGCAGATTCTTTGCTTGCTTAAATGATTTGTTCAGACAGTCTTTAATACCTTTAATGATCGATGGATATTTGGTATTAATAGAACGAGCTAGAAGAGTGGAAATCAACTATCAGCTTTCTTGGAAGTGTAAGGAGATGCACAAGATAAAGACTGCAGAAGAACATGTTGATCACTCAAAAGGATTCAATGAGAAGAACTTCAAAAATAATTCGAGTGGAGTTAGAAGAGGTACGATGCAAGATATTGAAGCCACTTGTGCCAAATGCTAAAGACAACATAAATGTGAATGTTTGATAGGCTCTAACACTTGCTATTGGTGTCGTCAGCCTGATCATATAGCAAGATATTGTACATCGCTTGGCCAAAAGAGCGTTGAAGGTCAGAAATCAGTTAGAGCGCTTTCACAGAAGATCGCAAATGGACAGAAAAAGATCGAGTCTACAACTTCAGCTTATACCCAAGTTCAACCAAGACAACTAGTTCGATCTCGAGTATATTCCTTTACTCATAGCGAGTCTGAAGAACCTACTGTTGCGGATGATGATGAGGTCTAAAGAGTTTGGCATTTTCTTATATATGGTGTTTTTTCTAGCGTACTTCCTTGTTTTAGTAGTTGTGTGTAGTTATATGACATATAGTTGAGTTGCCTTGTATCTAGTATTTACCTTTATAGTGATTGCTTTCATCTTAATGAATGACCCCAGTCTCATGGATAACTAATGTTGACTTGCTTGAGTTATGGTTATAAAGTTCGAGGACGAAATTTTTTGTTAGTGGGGAAGATTATAACGTCCTATTTCCATTTAACTGGGAGATGAATCGAAATGTCGAACAAAGTGGGGAGGAAAAATGAAGAGCCTAAGAAAGGGACTCGAGAAGCTTGGGAAGCGATGAGGGGAGAGAAGAAGCAATGCGGTAGGAAAATCAAACAGGTAGGTTCGCCTATAAATTTATTGTGAGAGAGGTAGGAACTTACCCGAGAGTCGAGCGGTACGGGAGACATCAAGAGCAGTGTCAATGTTGAGCAGAGGAGGAAGACTATGCAAGAAAAGAAACAACACAACAGGTCTTGTGCTCGGGAGAAGAAGAGGAGCGTGGCTTTGCACTACTATGTCGAGTCGAGTCTAGTCGAAGAGAAAGACGAAGGAGGAGCCTCCTTGAATGCATAAGACTTCGATCATGCTCTAACCGAGCGCCGATGAAGAAGAGATGCTTGTGCAGAAGGAAAAGTAGAAACATTCAAACCAAAACGAGCCGAGCCGTATTAAGGAACCTTGTGCCCTAGTCGAGCATCGAAGAAGAAAAGGAAGGGAACCGCACGCAGGAACAGAGGATAAAGGTAAGCTTCGTTATAAGTAATATAAAAATATATTTATTATATATAATATAATATTATACATAAGTTTATTATTTAAGCATTAAACTTAAGTTTATTTGATTCAAGCACTAAATAAATGTTAAGATCATAATGCTAATCATATTTTTGTAGAATTAATAATATTTAATATAAATTTCTATTACAATAATTAAACTTAAAGTTTAAAGTATTGAAATGTTAATTAAATTAGTATAATACAACACAAATTCAAAATTAAATTAAAACATAATCAAGTAAAAGCGGTAATTGAATACTTTATATTTTATAGGTCAAAATTTGATAAAAGTAATACAAATTAAGAACAAGCAAATCATTTATCATCGAGGTGAGTATTCACAATTTTAATATGTAGTAATATTTTGGTTATTCTCATTTTTTATGCATTTGTAAATAATGATATTTGCACAGCTTTATTTGATTTATATATTTTCCTTTATTGGTCATAGTGCAAGGAATGTCTATAGCTACTTAATATAATGCATTGTTGTATGTTATATATAGTATGTTAAATTGAATGTGACGAGCAAATGAATGATATATTTATGTTTACTGTTTATATATGCATGACTGACTATGATGCAGTCACTTTTTGATGATACTAGTTGGGAAAAACTAAGGTACTCGTCTATGTATATGAAAAATAATATTGATATCGATGTGTTTTAATTGACACAATATTTAGATGGTGCTCATGTGACAGTTGTACAGATGTAGAATGATATTGATATAGTAAGATTCATTTATAGCATTAAAATTGTTAATATTGATTCATTAAAATTTTAACTGACATGCATTTTACTTTCAGTTTCTTTGTATTGATATAGTTTAGGAGTATCAGTATTCATTGACTTTTTTAGCTCATTGGTATTTTTTAATCTAACTTTTCAGGTAAATTTTTAAGTGATTAAAAGATGAGTCATAGAAGAGAATATTTATAGAATATGCGGACAACCAATAACAAGGTAATTTTAAATATATTCCTTAATTTAATTTGATTAGTGACTCTCATTTGTAAAATATTATTTATAGAGAATGAATATTATATCAAAATTTATTTATCATCGTTCGACCTTCTGTTCCCGTCTTTGATTAATTTCAAACCCCAAGTCGAGTCGTGACACTTTCATCCCTCCCCTGCAGCAAGCATTGTTGTCCAGCCCACCTACAACCCACCAAACCCCTTTCTAACCTACAATACATCCAATAGGCCTTCCCCTCCCCCCTTACCACTTCGCCAACACCACCACTGACCTCATATCTTCTCTTTTGGTCCTAGTGGGAGGTTAGTGTTATTGTATGTTCCTTTCCAGTATGTGTCTTGTTGTGACCCCTAATTCCGTGCTTAATAAAGATTTGCTTTAGTTTCTGCTGAATTCTAAACTAGTTCCAGTATCAATATGCCTAATGTTGGTGATATTTTCCAATGAAATCTATATTACTTGCCTTCGATAAGTGGGAAAACTATATTAGGTTCTCAGGAGATGAAACCACACATTTGTTACTTTTATTTTATGTTTACTTCCTGATGCTTTAAATTTCTCGTGTTAAAGTCTGAAGTTCATAACTCCTTGCATTATAAAGAGTAAAACTACAGTCTGTTTACTTCGATGCAAATGGTCGAAATTTACAGTTCTTAAACTTTGTACTGTCTGTTCACTTGATCACTGAGCCAGGTAAAGCTCTTACTTTATTGAGTGAAAGTTCATACATCCTTTTAACACACATAGTGAATATTTTGGGATTGCTTACCAATGTAGGTATTCTCTATTATCTGGATTGGTTGGACTTGGAGCATCTGGATCCACCATCACCTGATTATTATATGATAGAACCCTTAGAAAACTTTACAGCAAGGGAAATGATTAAAGAATGATTTGGTTGGAAGACTTGAAGTAGTTAAAATATTGTATAAAACAATAATACTCTCAAATTGCAGAACTTCATGTTCTATAGTATTGAAGACTTTGGTTTTAGGAAAAATAGGATTTAGGAAAAGTTTGGAATAGGATTTGTAAAGGAATTGAAAATTTTTTAATTGGAGAATAAGTATTTTTGCTGTTGCTGTGATGAATAAAGTATGCTTTGATGGTGATGGGGTCTCACTACTGAAACCTTTGCTGGATTGGAAGCTTGGGTCACAATTGGTACTTAACTATAAATAGAAGCAGCAGCAGTCCTTGGCGAAGATGGTCCATGTTAATCAATTCAGGTTTGAGTTTTATCATAACGTCTGTTTAGAATGTTATAGAAGCAGTCCAAAGAATTTCAAAACTTTATGTTTATTAATGTCTGCCTTCTTATTAATTTGAACCTCATGCAAATATGGCAATGCAGTATAGAAGTCCAAGAAATTCTGTTTTTACATTTTATTTTGTTAACCTAATTCTTCAAATTATTAAAATTTTCAGAGACCTTTATAAATGTGATAAAATAAATTTTCAAATACACTCAAGAAAATATCTGCCCATCTCTACAAATACGATAAAATAAATTTTCTTATTAATTTGCAGAATTAGGCCTCTATAAAATGTATAATAGCTTTGGATATCTTTTAAGGTTGTTTTAGATAAAAAACATTCTCTATGACCATATTTCACTCGAGATATTTCATCCATTTTAGTATTTATTTCTTCTAGTTGAGCATGCTGCCGACCTTTTTATAATTGCTGTCTTAAAGTCTGAAATTTTACATGATTTTGGTTTGTTGGTCTATCCACATGGTAAAAATGATTTCTTTTTTTTTATTGCTTTACCTCAAAAAAAGATTTATGTTTTTGCTATTAAAGTTGTTTAGGTGAGGAATACCATGATACTTCTATTTAGTGTAATTTTTGTCTGAAAAACATGATTGCCTTTTCAATATATTGATCAAAGATCATAGTTGGCAGAATGGCATATGGAAACTTGTCACTTATATGATGACACCACCACAATAGTATTGCTACATGGAAACTTTATAAACAAATCGACTTACCTCTAGGCAAACTGTACATATATATAAAATACGTACAAGTGTGTAGAGAGTCTGCTCATCTTCACCATCAATCTCTACCCTTGGAGGATTTACCACTGCCGACTGTCTTAGTCCAGTGCCATTGTTGATCTCCTTATTGTTGTATACCACCCTCAACATTGCTGATCTAACAAATGGATCCAGCACATCACCTACCACCTGCCCGAGCACAAGTGGATCCCTTCCATGCATCATGATTGGCTTCAATAAGCACTAGAATAGTACCTACTAGTCAGATTAATCAATTTGGTTGATAATGCAGCGGAAGGCTGTTAAAGTATTACTTATATATAGTTAGAAAAATGGTTCATGGCATCTACTTTATGTTCACACTGTGTTACAACGGCTACTACATTTCAAGTGAACCTTGGAATCTACTTTTGTCTTCTGATCTTTTGATCCTTTCTGGATGGTGAGGTTAAGGACCAAGCTGGATATATGAGCCTCCCCCTGCCAAATTCTTCACCAAATCATTCTCCCAAATAGCACCTCACCTTGGAATTCACTAAAGGCATTGGGGCTTATTAGCCAGCAGTGGCCATATCTTGCTAATCTTCATTCTCATGCAAAGAAGCTTCAGGATTGGCAGTTCATGTTTTTTTTTAGGCACGCAAAAGTTTCATATACACATTGTTTGAGACGATCAGACTTGGTTTATGGCAAGTACAAGCTCATCTAGTCATTTATGTATGTGTCGAACAACTCTAGGACACTTGTTATGTTCACGTGAGAGGAATGTGACAATTTTGTCCATATTGTTTATGGTTTACTGAACTATTACAACCAACAAAGAATATGTTGTTGGGTTTCATTACATGATATTTAATTGTTGGATGGAGTGTTGATCATGTGATGATTCTTGTTGTGCTTTAGTTTGTTATTGTTTCTCTCTTTTTTTTACTCACAATGATGTGTCATTCTTGCACAGTATTTTGGTTGTATGATTTGATGTCTGTCAAAGGCATATACTAGTGAAGTTATATGTTATATTTCTAACTATGTAGAAACTGCATGATATTGAAAACGTTTATGCTTCATGTGGTCCACACTTCAACCAAATACACTCCAATCTCATCATATTTAAAAGGGATTTTTTAGTATGGAAAATTTTCATTTGGCACGTTTCTGCCTGACAACTCAGGATATGGTCTCCCCCCATCTTGTTTATTTTTTTTTATATAATTTTCTCATCTTGATTTAATGTTATCTTTTGTTGGAGATTAACTAAGAACAGCATGATTCTTATGCAGGGCATTTTGAAGGAGAATATTTTTATCTGAAACGTTCAAAGTTCCTTGCATTCTGATTATATATAGCCAACTTTTAGCAGCAGCCTCTTTTTCTTTGGGTTTCTTGGTGAACAATTTAATGGAATCGGGATTATGCTGACTGCTCCTAGACTACAAGAGACTGAGAAGTGCATAAATTTCAAATTAAGCAGATTAACTGCCTTTTTTTAGTATATTAGCTGCATCGTTTTATGGGTGAGTTGGGTTTCTAGTTGTGCGAGGAGGGACGGATCTTAAGAAGTGAGAGAGAGAGAGGGAGAGAGAGTTGACAAAATAAAGTGAGGCCTTAAACCCATTATATCCAGCTGAAAATGTGGTCCAATAGTTCTGTTGTATCTGTCACTTCCTCCGCCACAGACTACATTTATGCCTCAATGCTTTTGCTGTGTAGAACGTTACGCTTATGAATCTTGAAGATATTGTTTGAAAAAAATAAATAAAAGGATTTGCTTGATGCAAAATGCTTAAAAGTTATCTATGCTTCAAATGAAAGAGAAATGATGCACTATCAAGACTTCAGTGCTGAACTGGTGAAATGCAGAACCGGTGAAGTTGATTATTCCATTATAGACTCAAAAGTAATAACTAAAGATTTTTGGCTTAGATTCCTATCACCTTCACCTTTTGGAGGAAAACAGTAAAGCCCTTGCTAAAGTGAAACCATTTCTAATAGGGTAAGGAATATCTTCTGGGATCAGTTCTTTTACTTATCAATTTGACCTATTAGTGTGCTCAGAAACCAATGCTTGCAGAAATTTCATAATATGAATGCCATGATATCATTTGAATCACAATTACAGACCTTCTGGTAGATACGAGTTTCCTTTAATCAATCTATTTGATATTGTTTGCTAATTCAATTGGATCTAATTTAAAAACTAAAGAATTTTGCCAAATTTGATTTTTTTTCTTGTTTCTCCTAATTAAACAAGTCAGTTGTGGCCAATTTGCTTGATGCAGGCTTCTCTGTGGCCATTGTAGTAAGCATTGTTTTTAAAATCAATAACTGCATGGTTGCTAGAAGAAAGCTTAGTAGGCGTTGTTTAGTTGGTGGAAGAACTTATAGGGGTCTGGCAATGGTTCTTATTTCGTTGCTGTAGAGCTTAGATTAGTAAAACGTGACTCATCTCTTACCAGATAATAATTTAAGAAAATGGAAGAACGTTTCCCTTTGGCTTTAATTGTTATTCCTTCTTTTTCTTAGAAAAAGGGTGGACAGTGAAGCTCAGATAAAGAAGAAGAGAATACTTTCAAAATAAGCACAATCGATGTTATCGTGTAGGAATAAACTAAGAGAATTTAACATCTTCATATGTATATCTATATATATTCCTAGTGGAATTAAGAAAGAAGAATATAGTGTTAGAATTTTTCCAATTGTTGCAACAGTAGAAAAATTGCCACCACGATCGCATGTCTTCTTTGAAATGATGCCATTGGTGACATCATGCATACTTTTATTTCCTTTTCAGCATGTTTTTGGTGAACACATTCTCTGTATATTTAATATCTTTATCAAACTATTTAAACAAGGGAGGATATTATCCTTCTCTTTTGCTGCTTGAAAGGTGAAATATATGATAACTTTATTTATTTAATTATTTTTTCTTAAAAAGCCAGAACCCTGTCGTGAGAGTACCAGGATCCCTTCTCTAAGTTTCTTATTTTTTCCGTATTATTTTTTCTTTCTTCTTTTAGTCTGGGTTTTAATAAAAACCGTAATCCAATTGCGCTGATGTGAAAGAAAGAAAATTACAAGCCCCAAATACAGCCAGCGAATAGTAGAGGCAATGAATTCTGCGTGACGAGGATGCTAAACTTTGCTCAATAAGTACACATAATCTTGATTTCTCTCTGCTTTATCATACCCCACTTTTTTTCTTTTCAACTTCTTCCCATCATGGACCCAACCTTTATTGCCTCTTCTTTTCCTCCTCTTTCATTCTTGGGGCTAACTCCCCCTAGTGCCATCACCTGATCAGCCTCTTTAAACTAAAAAAGCCTTAATCAATTTATATTTGATTAAAAATGCAAATTTCTCTCCCTTGCTTCTTCTATAGAATTGAAATTATTGAAGTGGAGAAAAATTGGAATATGGCTCTTGTGGATGTGGTAGGCAGCCGGCCTTTCTACAGTAGCCTTCTTCAAACTGCTCGATCTCTTTAAAAATGTAAAAATTCAATCACTTTTTGTCTCCATTATTGAAGATTTTGTTCTCTTTAATTTTACATGTATGAGTGGAGGCCGTTGGTTCTTTTTTTATTAGCCTTCCATTTTTTTAGAATTAGGCTCCTAATGTTAATTTGTTTAAGCTTAATTTTATTGTTTTTTTTTTGGATTAAAATCCCAAATCTCCCTCTAGATTACTGTTATGAGGGTGGTATCTCAATGATTGCTAGTAAAATTGACATTTCATTTGGATTTTGTGCTTTGTGTCTTTCAAATTCAAGTTTATCTTTGTTAAAATGAACAAATAAATCAAGTATCCACTTAATCTTCTATTTCGGACTTTTTTTTTTCAAAGGGCTGATTTTATTGAAAAAGAAAGGATACATCAAGTTTGTATGAGAGGATCCAAAAGAGACATCCTACCCATATGATAACAAGATACAATAACAATCCCAACATAAAAGGATACAGGCTCTAAAAAAAAAAAAAATCTAAAAAATATAAAATAAAATAAGTAGCTAGGGACGAGTCGTTTTTGTCCCGCCTCTTTCTCTAGTTTTAGAGACGAAGCCAGATAACAAATTTTGAAGTGTCGTGCCATTATCATGAGTAACCAAAGTGTCATCCATTAAGTTTCCAAGCTGGGGTATGCCCCAGACCTTCTTCTTCCGTCGAGAAGTGTAAAACTGTCATTCTTCATCTGAAGATTGGCTCATGCGATCCTCGGTCTGATTAGATGGTAGAACCGCAGTAGAAGGAAAGCCGGCCGTTGCAACAGCGGTAGGTTCAGTGTGTAATTTCACCTCTGCACCTAGTGCTTCCTGAAGAGGAGCTGCAGGGCTAACCTGATTTGCAATCCGAACATTATCTCTTGCAGTATGGTCAGAGGTAGGGGCAATTGCTTCAGATATGAACTCCGGTCTTGTGGTGAGTCCCTCCTCAGGTGGAGCCAATGTGTCCAGAGCAGTGGAGAGTTCCTGAATTACATCAGATACCAACTCCTGTCTTGTGGTGAGTCCCTCCTCTGGTGGAGCCAATGTGTCCAGAGCAGTGGGGTCCTGCTTTTGACTATAGGTTATCAACTGTGGGTGCAATCTGAAACATTTCTCCTGCGGTGTCCGAACATCTTGCAGTGCTTGTAGTAGTGAAGTTTTTGTTCCATAATGATTTTTTGCCAATAACCATTGTGAGCAGAGCCAAGTTAGATTTATTCTACGTTTGATAGTGTAATATCTCTTTCAATCAAAATCCTTACAGTAGAAGGTCTTGAGAAATGAACTGTAGGTGTGTCTATCTACATAGCTTTTCCAAGGAAATTTCCAATTGCATATATGGTAGAATAGCTTGAGTTCAGGTAATGAGAACCAGATAGGCGCAAAGGGAGGTTCTTGACTGAGATCAAAATCAGGAGTCCATTTGAGCAACTTCATAGGTTTGCCCTCAATTGTGATGAATTTTTTCTAGAAAATTTTTGTATAGTCTTCTTCTATGCACAGCTAAATAGCGTCTCCCATGCTCG
The DNA here is from genome assembly GCA_022702705.1 of Papilionanthe hookeriana x Papilionanthe teres. Classification (NCBI taxonomy): domain Eukaryota; kingdom Viridiplantae; phylum Streptophyta; class Magnoliopsida; order Asparagales; family Orchidaceae; genus Papilionanthe; species Papilionanthe hookeriana x Papilionanthe teres. Next base: position 131,460,501 of record CM040422.1, on the reverse strand, counting down.
GTTCTGCTAGGGTTTTGCCTCATGGCGAACCCTAGCGACTCATACACGATTTATCGCATCACCTGTGGTTCCCACGTCTTCTCCTAGTGTCGTTCTTCGCAGCTCTTCGTCTTCACCGTGCCTATTGACGGCTTCGCTACTCTTCGTCTTTGTCACTGGGCTAAGCTCGCGGTCTGCTTCGACTCGTGTTGCGGCGTCTGTGGAAGAGCTCGCCGCATCTTCTCCTGGCATCCCGCGTCTGCTGTTGCTGACTTCGTTTGGAGGCAGATCTGCTGCGCCAGGTACTTCTCCTGGAGTGTGTGAAGCACGCTAATTGCTTCATGGCTTTCCTACGCCGCCGCCCTCACTGGTGACAACTCTGCCAAACCCTCCAATACTATAGTGGCTCACAAACGTAGTCCCTCTTTCCACCTCGCCGACAGTCCGTTATTCCCCCAGTCGTTCCATGATTTTGTTGCAGGACATGGAGATTGCAATATTATTAAAAGAGTAGGGAGAAAGGCGGGCAAACCAGAACTATTCTTCTCTTATACTGAAATCTCATCTCTTGCAGAAAAACACAAATTTACACTAGTTGGCAAGTTCCAATTAGGTCACCCTAAGATGGAGAGTATCAGGAAGGTTTTCAAAGATTTCAAACTAGTTGGGGATTGACAGGTTGGCCTTCTCGATGGAAGACATGTTTTGATTCTATTTTGGACTATATAGTTTATTAGAATTATGATATCTTTGCTTATGGCAGTACATACTACCTCCATAATCCAAATGCCCCATGACAACGACCTCTATCTCGTGTTAGTATCTTTATCGTTCTTGAACAATGCAACCCCAACCCTATCATTACTTCTGATTATAACCTTCTCACTAACACAAGCACATCCTCCTTTATCACTATTATACTCTTGAGCCGCTAATAATTGTTATTCTACTCTAGAATCCTCTCAATCTAAAAAAATGATAGATTTCAAATTTTAGTTGTAGATTCTCATATTATTATCAACTCCTCTTTACTAATTATATTGGATACTCTTTTTGGTATTGTAGATATTCCTTTAACGTGTTGGTTCTTTTAAAAATAAGCTTTCTTAATATATCCAGACTTCTAGCGCACCTTTAAACGGTAAGAAGACGAAACTTAAAGTCCAATATTTTACTCAAAATTAGCTTTTTCTTATGAATTTTATCTTTGTTTTGTCATGGAATATTTGAAGTTTGACTAAGAATTTGAGAGTTCTTGAATGTTTAAATTTTTTTCTATTAATGATATTTAATACTATTGCCTTTTTTCGAGCTACAGTCAATCATGGTACCCATTTAATATGAGAAATTTTATGATCTTCCAAGATAAAGGCAATTGCAATAATTTTAAATTTCGTTCAAGAGGCAAATTTTGGGTTAAGTGTTAGTCTCACTGAGTTCATCTCTCATCTGCAATTCTTCATGGTTTGTCTCCAATATTCACCATCTATCAAGTATTTAACCAGTTTTATTTATGCTAAAAATAGAAGCCTTGGAGAGGAATCCATAAAGGAGGGCATTACTTCTACCGTTGATCATATAATTATCATTCGACTTATTTTTAGGGATTTCAACTGTATTTCTTCCTAAGGAAAAGTTTAGTGGAACAAAGATTCTCATACCAACCTTTTGGATTTTAATAACTGCATTGCTAATGCTTTTTTGTTTGAACTCTCTGATAAAGGTTTCTCTTATAGTTTGTTCAATCGTCAAATTAATAATTTTATCCATTGTCTTTATGGTGGACCTCCATGCAATATTCCTTATCATGATTGCTCCCCTCTTTCATATTATAAATATTGTACTTCTCTCTCCTACAATCACTTTTAGGTTGTATAGAAGGTGCGAAAATTTTCACTTATAAAATAAAAATTTTGTATAAGGATTAGGTTACACAATTTTAATGATATCGCCTCTAATGCTTAGAGTCTAAATGTCAGTGGAGACCCCATCTTTGCCTTTTATAATAAGCTTGCCAACATTAAGAAGACTTTTAAAAATTTAACATTTTTCATCCAAAAGTCATCATTGAGGATATTTCTAAACTTAAAGGAGACCAAAAAAGCATTTATAAACTTCTAGACGTCATTGTCAAGTAAGGATTTACTTTTTAGATCTTTACAAATTAAAGAAGCGCTTAACTTTGCATAGTTCGTAGAATTTAAATTGTTCAGGCAACATGTTAATTGTAATTAACTCTTCAATGGAGAGTATAGTCTTAAATTTCTTTAGCGTAATATTAAAGAGGGAGAGAGTTATATTATTACAAATTAAATCAACTATCTCAGGGACAAAAACTATGAAAGATATTTGCCTAGAGGCCATTGAGCATTTCTCTGAGATACTTTCCAGTGCTCCATTCATAGATAATATTATTGACGATGTTTCTTTTGGTGGTTGTTTACTTTTACTAGCTCAAAATAATATCTTCTCTAGTTTTGATCAATAGGAAATTAAGAATGCTTTATTTAGTATTGAAAAAGATAAATGCCCTAGGCTTAATGGCTTTATTTCTAAATTATTCATGTAGGCAGGCGTCATCATCAAAGATAAACACATTGGGATTATTCATTACTTCTTCATAACTGCTAAGTTACCTGATCATGTGAAGCACGCAACTATTACTATTATCACTAAAAAGTTACATGGTGGACCACTTGTTGAAACCTATTTCTCTGCATAATATTTTTTATAAAGTTATTTCTATGCTATTGGCTGATAAACCCAAGGCGGTTCTTCCTTTTACTCATAAACACCCCTCATTCTACATTCATTCATAATAAGGTTATGATTGACATTGAACTTACAAATAAGATGGTTAGAAATTTTAAATATTTATCTTCTCCTAAGGATTTTTAGCTAATTTGAACCTTCAAATGCCTTTTGATTGTGTTAGTTTGCATTCTTTCTCGCAATAATTGATTCACAAGGCTATCCCTCGTAAGTTTGTAAATTGCATTAATGCTTGTAATGAAAGCACTTTTTCTCAGCTATGATTAATGGCGAGTTAAAAGGCCATTTTATTGGCTGCAATGGCCTTAGAGAAGGTTTTGCTCTTTTTCATATTCTCTTTATACTTATCACGAGCACTCTATTCAATATGATTCAATTGAATTATCTTCCATGTCATCAATACTCATAATGAAACCGTTGCTCATCTTTTTTATGATGATAATCTTTTTCTCTTTCATAAGGCTAATCTTTTTAACATTCATTAGCTGAAGGATATTCTCACATTATTTACAGATATTTTAAGGTTGAAGAACAATGTATATGAGTTTGTCATTATATTTTCTAATAATGTGGATGCAAATCTTAATGATTTTCTCTCTTCATATATTAGGTTACTTGCTCTAGCTTGCCCTAGAATTTTCTTAGAGGTACTTGTGGAATTACGAATTGAATGTTATGGAGTGTATTTCTATTATAAATGAATTGACAGTTCGGCCTAGTGGTTGGAAGCAAAAGTTTCTATCATTTGCAAGTTGATTGCAATATATTAAATCAACTAGTTGGTTTTATTTAACAGATTGATGTACATTCACTATTGTCTCCATAAGGTATCGTAAGAAAAAGTAATTATATGATTTTAATATTTCTAAATCAAATGGCTAAAAATAAGTACATTATTTCTTGGCTTACCATCACTCTCCCTAAATCAAAGGGAGCAAAAAATCTCTACTCTCTACAAGCTATGTACACGACTTACAAAACTAAAATTGTCGGCTAATTCATCGATCTTAACTTTATCTTGACATAATTTTCTAATTACTATTATTATAGCTTAATTTGGAATTTCAGAAATAATAATGCCTCACCATTGTTGAAATCATCGCAATTTGCAGCTAACATGATTTAGAGGTGGATGTCCTTTCAGATTAGTAGGGATTTGACCTTTTCGCTTTATTTTTTGAAACTCTAATACAAATACGATGGATGACCAAGATATGAATCACATCGGTCAGCTATATAAATTTAGTGTGTTTGTTCTATTTTCTTATGACTTGTTTCTTTTATTAGGTACAAATTATGATGGGATCTCCGATTATTTCAATGGTTTTTAAATTAGAACTCTTAAATCTCAAAAGTATACCTTATCATAATTTGCAAAATATTCACTTGTAGCCCATATACTTTTTTTCAATCTTATATGATTATATTGCAGATGCTAATTGATATAACAAGCTTATTTAGCTTCAAAGTCGTAACATTAAATTTGCTTATTTTGTTGGAAAATAATACATTAAGTGCTCAATATAAAGGATGAGTTGATAAATAGAAGCATAATTTGTTAAAATCAAATTTAATCTTTGTTTCTAAACAAGATGACTATCGCACTCGGTTATTTTTTTATGCTTGTCTATTTCATTTTAAAATTCATTATCCTTGAACGTTTCTTCTTTCTATTCAGTTGCTCTCTTTCCCAAATTCAAAATAATGTTCTCTCTTATTTTCATAGATTCTTTGAAAGGTACTATGTCATATTGCTTCATATAGCTTCTAGTTGGAGAGAATATGATTCAATTAGATGATTGTTCCTCTTCAAAGTGTAAATATGCAAATATTAAATAACGCATTCAAATGAAAAATAAAAAATATAAATTTGAGAATTGTTGCTAATAAAAATTTCAGCACTTTTATCTATGGACTGTCATGTTAATTCCAACACATGAGGTTTAACACAACTAGCATTTACTTTGTTGCCACTACTTCTAATTGCATGTACTATACTGATCATGTCTCATGGCTATGATGGAAACCACTGGGTGGCACTTTTTCAATTTGATTAAGACATGTTGTTTTGAGTTTTCTAGCACTTTCCAATTTTATAGTTTCTAAAAGGAAAAATTATACCGTCTCGAGTACGGACGCAAGCTGTGTTCGGATGACAGCTGTGATACAGCTGAGGTTGGCTGTGATACAGCCGACGGCTGTGATCTCCGACTTCGGTTGTATCACAGCCGTCATCCGAACGCAGCTCTGCGTCCGGACTCCGGACAGAATAATTTTTCTTCTAAAAGATTGGTTTTTCGCTTGGTTGCTTTCTCCTCAACTTGGATTACTTTTCTCTTTATCTTACCACAATAATTCTTAGATTTTTTATTGGGCTATTCCTTGTTGTCAATCTGTTGCTAATAAAATTATACATAGTTGATGATATCTCATATGTCCAATTTCTTTTGGCCAGACTATGATATGGAATCCATCAAGGATCAGTGCTTTTCTTCTCTTGTGACCTTAGAATGCCTTTAATGATCACACTCAATTATGTTATGTTTCCTGAGTCATTGGATATCTAATTGTTGCTTATAAGTCCATGTTTTCTTTTTTTAGGGAGCTTCTAAGTTTTAAATTTATTTCTCTTTGATCTATGTATTATTTATTCTAAAGCCTCATTCATTTTTCTTTTATAAATATCATTACTTGTACTTTTTTATTAATAATAATATTGTACGCATCCCTAAGGGCATAACAAACTTTATTTTTGAGGGTGGGTAAAATCACAAATTTTTTTTTAATTTTTTTTTAATTTTAAAGTATTGGGAAAAAAAATATATTGACGTTGTGTTTGGGGGGTGGGTGGGCCCTGACAAATAAAATTACTAAATTTTCTAAATTATATTAAAAATAAATAAATTTTACTTCTTATATCGATATCTCAAATTTCAGACTAGGCAAATGCTCACCTTGTACATAACATGATTCTTCCCTTGCATGTTCCTCATTTTTTTTTTCTTAAACACAAATTTATAAGCATGCACATTGAAGTTGAATATCACTTACGTATGCTTAAGAAAAAAAAATTTAATTAATAATAAATATCATAGAATGTTCATATGTCTCAACAAGCATTGATCTTGACATATAAACAATCTACAAGGCTAACCAAAAATGGAAGAAATGGCATAGCTCTTTATCACATATGACACACTTCTTTTTATTTCACATTAATATTGGTTATGTATTAGTACTTTTTTTGCCTATAGCTATAAGAAATAAAAGGTATTGCCACAATTTTGAAAATAATTAACTTTTTAAACTATAACATTACTATAATTTTAAAGTTTAGAAAAAGATGCCTTCTAGATTTATTTTATTTTAATTTAGTTACATTTTAATTTATTTACAATTTCTAAAATATTGCTATTAGATTATAGATGATACACAACTTTATTTTTAATCATAATTTTACAGCATAATTAAAATTTAATATTTATACATGGATGTAAATAGTGTTTATTATTTTTAAGTATGAGATGCATAATTAAAGTGTTTATTATTTTTAAGTATGAGATGCATAATTAAAATTCAATATTTAGTCATCTTTAAATTTTACCCTTGATTATTTGATGCATAATTTTATAATTATGATTATCAGGCAAATGATGAATACTTCATCATGTGGTATTTTAGCTCATTGTGCTACATCAATTACTCTCCACTTCATGAACTCTCATGTTGAATCAAACTTTGTTATATAAAAACCAAGCAAATATCATCCATACCAATTTTCTTAATGAATTGATGTTATGTTGAATGAATTAGATGTAAATTGTTCTACTTAAAGAAATTATGATGGCTCGGGTATTAGAAATGGAAGAGCGATGAATTGGAATAGGGTGGATTCAAGTAACGTACTATAAGGAAAATTTTATGTTGTTGTGAGATTCTCACTAAAGCATATCAATAATATTAGAATCTAATTAAAGATATTGTGAGCTCATCAAAGGATAACAAAAATTTGTAATATCATCATTAGAGCACTTGGGAAAGAAAAGTTATAAAATTGCTCTTTACAAAGTATCATACGAACTTTTGCCTTTGATACAAGAATTGAAAAAGAATACAATACTAGTATCATATAAACTTTTGCCTTTAATACAAAAAATGAAGGAGCAAGTAGTAGAGAGTTTGTAAATATGAATGCATACGTCTTCATGTGTGTGTGTATAGGATTACGTGGGAATAAGAATGAAGGTGATATTAGGGCAAGCTTCCATTCTTCCTCGAAAGCACCAAGCGATGGCTTAATGTTATCTTGGGACTTTTACATGGGAGAGGGTGATGATGGTTTGGCCAAGGTCTTGTTAAAGAGAGATTGATGTGTGGAGAGTATGGTAAGACATCAAAGGTGACGGGCATGAAAGAAAGGTTGAAATAAATAAACATTAATTTAGATGTAAACCTATAAATAAAAATAAATTGTATGAGTTTTGCTTATATGTAGAGTAAAAAATGAGAGGGATGGATGGAAATTAAGTTTTTTTTCTTTTTTTAAAAAATTTTATTTTTTAAGCATGGCTTTCATTAGAGAAAAAGTTAAAACTAAGAGTTGAAATATTATAGAAAATATTTTAAAATATAACTCATAGCCTATCACCAAGCTTCCCAAGGTCATTGTGCCTATTGTCTCCCATGGTGACCATTCATGACCAACCAGAAGTAATACATGTTTAGGAAATAATTTCACGACAAAAATTATTTATTCATTTTTCTTATATTTTTACATTAATGGAAGGTCTACCTAGAACTAGAGGCAGAGATAAGGCTCCTTTCGGTTGTCCTTAAGCTCCTTGAATTTGCAAGTGTTAACAGACTTTTGGCGTAAATTTACATCTCTACGTTTTAATCTTAGTTTTTTGGGTATCCATGTATTTTTCTCAGATCTTGGTGTGTGTTGTATACCGGGTGTTTAGGGTGCCAGTTTGGGCCCTTTTATCCAACTTATATGTACATTTCTTTTTTAATATATTAGCCCTAGGGCTTTTAATATATATATATATATATATATATATATATATATATATATATATATATATATATATATATATATATATATATTGCATATGAATTATTTGTCGTTATGGTCCAATGACAGGGTAAATGGGCACTCCTTGCTCATTCTGCAGCTAATGGATCTCTGATATCTCTGATTGCATGATTTATTCCCCATCGTCAGGTATGACTCGCGCATTCTTCTACCTAGCAAGCCCACCGAGACTTCCGGGCGGATTGACTCGTCAAACTGTCTCGTCGAATTTACCTGTCAGAGTGATATACCTATACAACTTTAAGTGTCGAAGTGCCACTTGTCACTTTCCCGGGAATCAAGATGTGGTTCTCAAACTAGTGCACTTAGTTTGACCAACTGGTGACCATCACTATTAACAGACGATTGAAGTAAGGATCAACGTCGAAGGGTTGGCGTACACCGATGGCCATTTATGAGCTGTTTGACATCCACATCGTCGTATTTTCAGCTGTACATCGTGGACAAGCTTCGTATTATATGACCCATGATTTAATGTACTCTTCTCCTTTATTTGAGGGACTCTGGACAATCAAATTCTCACTCTCTGCCTCTCTTTCTTTTCTTCTTATCCTCTCCCAGATCTTCTCTTTCATTCTTCAAGGAACTAGGAATTCATGCCCGAAAAATGCAACCACTCTTTTCTTCTACACATTTCTTAGACCCGCCTCTTCCAAGTTGTATGAACCAACGAATAATATGAAGCAAGAAGTCCCGAGAGGTTTCAACGCGCCCGCGCCTGTGCGCGCGTGCACACACACACACACAGATATATATATATATATATATATATATATATATATATATATATATATATATATATATATATATATATATATATATATATATATATATATAGAAAAGCCCGTGGGCCAATTCATTGAAATAAAGCACTGATACAAGAGTTATGGGAAAACCCCGTAGCTGGGGCATCTCCCAAGAGCACAAAAAAATAGAAAAAACATAGACACTCTGAAACAGGGTGCAAACAGGAAAACACACAAATGTATTAGAAAGGAAAGTGGAAATGTAAGTCTTCCACTTTCACAAGTAGTAGCTAAAGACGTCTGAGCCTTCCTCTGCTAGGACGTGGAGCGGTTTGAGCGAGTAAATTTTTAAGTGCTTGACCCATTCCATGGGTAGTCAAAGTATCGTCAATTAAACCTTGAAACTTAGAGGTACCCCCTATCTTTCTCTTTCTCCGGGAAATGTAAACTTGTCGTTGTCGTTCTTCTTCTTCCTTGTATTGTTCTTCTTCTTCTTCTTCGGTCTTATCATCTTCTTCTTCATCTTTGACGGTTTCCGAGGGCTGGGTAGCATTTATGTCACCTAGTTGTGTATTAGAAACTTTAGTTTCATCTCTCTCAATAGTCACTTCTGCGCCGAGAGGAGAGACATTAGTGATAACCGCGGCACTAAGAGCCACCTCCTCCCCCTAAAAATGTGTCTTCCGTAAGTGAGTGGAGAGTAAGAGGAGGAGAAGCAGCATCAGTTGCATCAATAGGATCTGGGATGAAATGATCATCATGTGGATCAAGTACGAGTACCAGTGGGGCCTCTAAGATTTCAGACTGGATTTCAGTTTTCCGTGGGGCATCAGTAGTAGAGTTAAGAGGCTTTGTAGTAACGACTAAATTCTCAGGCTGATGCTCAGAGGGCCGTGAGACGTCCGTGGTTACAAGAGGTGGCACTTCAATAGGGACAGCAGGAGGAAAGGGGTGGGAGACAGACCCAAAATTGTTCCTCAACGAAGGAGCTTGCGGCTTTAAGTTTGGATGTAGCTTATAACAAGCAATAAGGCTATGACCAAACATGGAACAGTGCGAGCAATAAGGAGGGTGAGGACCCATCACCACTGGTTGCCAATACCCTGTATGCCCAGAACCAATCCAAACCTCATCGGGGTATGGCTCGGTAACATCACGTTCAACCAGGAAACAAGCATCAGATGGACGGGTGTTTTCTAAGGTTGGATTATCCACCTGTAGCGGTTTCCCAAATCCTTTGGCAAGTGAGAAGAGAATCTCGTAGTTGAAGTGATGGTATTTAAGCCCAGGAAACTTAACCCATACTGGTATAATAGAAGATTCGGCCTTTGGATCAAAATCCATTGTCCATTTTAGAACCTTCATGAATATGTTGTCAATTTTTATCACTTTGCGGGAGAAAATAGAAGTGTAGTCGATATCAGTAGTGAGATGGATCAGAACGTGTCTACCGTCAAGGGAGCCAACTTTCCAGGATCCCGTAAGCTTTAAAGTGTCGAAGAAATGGTGTATAGTGTCCATCTTTGGACGCCCGTACATAAATTTTCCCACCAGAACCAGACGACACGATGAGGCTAGTATGTTCAAAACAATTGAGCTCACCTCATAAAATCAAAAGGTACAATAAAGTTCAAACAGAGCGATACAAAAGATACAACAAAAAAAAATTAACAACTAAAGAGGACGAGGTCGCCAAGGCTTCCCCCTGCCCCTAACTATGAAAGCGCATCTAGAAATCACATTCTGAAGAGCTTCCCCATTGCCAGGGGAAACCAAAATATCATCCATAATGTTTCCAAGGGGGATAGGGCCCCCCGCTTTCTTCTTCCTTTGTTAGGTGGTGTTAAATGATAAAGGAACACAATTTTACATTAACTGGAGCCTTAAGTTGTGGAAGAACAGAGCCAGGTTATTCTATACTTTTCGAACATTTTAATTGGTCCTCCTTGGGCTTGACTTGTATGGGAAAATTAAAAACGGATATGACTTGTATCCACAAATCAGCTTTAAGCATTGCATGTGCACGTTTGATCATGTTCTTTGTTTTTGGTAAGGTTAGCTATTGGATGTTTATCATCAACTCATAGGTTAAGTAATAAGAAACTGCACATTATAATCATTATTACATTCTTAATAAATAAGATAAAAATAATCCAATATATCTTGAAGCATTGCAATTCTCCTTCACATGCTGCATTAATTTGATTATTGTAACTTATTAATTTATTAGATATCCTAAAAGTATATATTTTTATAGTCAAATGAAGCATGCTCATACACCACAAGCTAAGTTAATACTATGTTCTACTTTGATATTTTCATGAAATTCAAGGACTATTTTGAAAAAAAGTCAATCACTACTAATTGCTACTAAATGAATATACTTTATTATTGTAACTTATTAACAAAAAAATAGTTTTGCCTAAATGAAATTTGAGAAGGTACTTTAGAATCCCTTTAGAAAAAAAAATGGGAAATACGAAAATTTAAATATTAGGTATATGTGTGTGTGTGTGTGTAATACGAAAATTTAAATATTAGGTATATGTGTGTGTGTGCGTGTGTGTGCGCGTGTGTGCGTGTGTGTGCGTGCGTGCGCGTGTGTGTGGGTGTGCGTGTGCGTGTGTGCGTGCGTGCGTGCGTGTGCGTGTGTGAGTGCGTGTGTGCGTTCATGTGTGTGAGTGCGTGCGTGCGTGCGTGTGTGCCGTGTTCTTGACCTATTGGCAACGGGGTCACTGTAAGTCTCCTTAGTTCAAGGGTTCGATCTCACCGCTGAGTGGGGGATCGGTTTGTTTAGGCACATGACGCGGGCCCTCATCATGGGGCCTAAGCGCATGAGAAACTAATATTTGGGATCTGCCAAATATCGATTTCCTTCGAAATATATATATATATATATATATATATATATATCACGTAATGCCGCCAACAATGACGTGTTGGTAGAGCAATCTCTTTGAATTTCCTAAGTCCCTTAAGTTCACGTGTTTGAATCCTCTCCAGTCGGTTAGTCGATAGTGATGGCGGTCCACGAATAGTTAAACACATGTATAATAGCAGGCCATTCCTTTTAATCTATATATATATATATATATATATATATATATATATATATATATATATATATATATATATCTTACTGTTGTACTTGCAAGTCGTGACTTGTTGGTTGACGAGCCTTCTGTAAGTCCCCTCAAGTTACGGGTTCGATCCGAGATTCTAAAATATATAGACACGTGACGTCAGACCTCCATCACAGGGCTATTGTGTATAAAAAATCAGTATTTGAGACTACCAAATCTCAATTTCTTCTACGTATACATGTATATACGTATATATACGTCACTGGGTTCTTTACATTTCAATCGTCAACCATAAAACATTCTTTGACCCAGCTCTAATAATTTTTCGCGGAGAGGAGATGAGTGCGAGCAATTTGAACTCCGTGTTCTACGCCGACTCTTACCATCCAATACAGGCCGGAAGCATCGACGGCACGGATATTGTCCCTCACGACAACGGCGTCTTGAGAGCCGTCCTCTGCTCCGCCGCTGGCCTCTGTGAGTTGAGTTCCCCTGCTATTTTGGCTTGCGCCTTTCAGTCTCCTACTTTAACTTATTCAGTCAGAGTTTTTTTTTGGCTTTAGATGACCCATTTGGTGATCCCAAGGTTACCGGCGATGCCTACTGCACCCTCTTCGTCGCCCGGCTTTCTCGTCAGACAAGTGAAGCAACGCTTCGAAAGGTGCCATTTTGATATTCGGTTCGCCAGAAAGGTTTTAATTTTCTCATTTATTATGTGGGATTGGTTTGGGATTTATTCTTTTGTGTTGTTTTTGAAGGCCATGAGCGCGTATGGAAGGGTCAAGAACATGCGATTGGTTCGGGATATCGGTAGGCATTTCGTTTTCAGAACGATTTTTTTTCTTTGAAGTGCTGAATTGAGCATTACTTAGAGTGGCTGATCTTCTTGTTTTCATATAATTCGTTGATTGTGCGCTTTGATATATTTGTTTTGATAAATCCAGTTTTATCTCCTTTATTGATCAAGTCCATGTTTTCTTAAATACAACCCTTCACGGTATTTCAAGGGTTTAAGGATTTTCCCCCTCGCCAATTTCAAATATCTAAATAAATACCCTAATAATTTATCATAATTTAGCAGAATTTAACCATTGTCCTGTCAAACTTTTTTTTTTTTTGGATTTTAACGAGTACTTAGGAAATCCCACTTCTGTTACATCTTCTTTGTAGCCAAGTAGCCCTCTATTTAGCTCTTCTTAGCTTCACATTTTGTTTTAAACCCGTTCTTTATATTATTTTTCACATAACCTCTATTCATAACATCTTTAATCTACCAGTTATCCTCCTAAGTCTACAACACTATTTTTCTTTTTATTGTTAGCTTTTGTCTACTTTTTTCTTTCTACTTCCCGAACACTAATTTATCTATCGTATCAGTGCATTCTCTACTTTATGTTTGGCCACCTTTCTATTTTCTCAAGGAAATTTAGCATCGGAGATGAATGGCAATCTAATGTAGTGGACATTGTTTGCATGGCTTCATGGTACATACTAAAACCTTGTCTTAGTCATAAAGAGTATATTTTGCCAACTTTGAGGATAGCCAATGCGGTTGCTTTTGTGCTTTATCATTTTGTATTTATTCCCCTCACAAAGAGTTGCATTTCTCGTATTTTAGTCTTTGGTTGCAGCATGTAATTTTGGAGCTTAAAGAATAAAGCAATGCAACATGCAATCTTGTCTTTTTTCTTTCTCTCTAGAAGGAAGAAATGTGTGATTGGTAGTTTCCTTTGGTACACCATGTGGGCTTCTGTTGGAATTTTTTGGCATTTAAAAGTTACTTGATCAGATAAAATACTACTTCATAGAATATCAAAACATGCAAGTTGACACAATTGACCGAAACCTAGTAAAGATGATTTTTTAGTTTAATCTTTGGAGAAAAATATTTTTTCCTCAAATTTAGAGTGTAAGGATGTAAAATAATTAGCAAACTGAATAAGCTTATATCTGGCATCGAATGCTAAAATTGCTTTGTTGGTGGAACCCTATGCTAATGGGGATTTTGCTTAAATTTAGATTTCTTGGATAATGCATGTTGTACATAGTTATGCCTTTTTTTTTCAAACTTGGATACGGGTGTAAATGAACTGGGCTTGCGCAAGTTTGCTATGTGGTGTTGTTAGACTCATTTTAATTTGAACCGAGCATGATATAATTGTTCTAATTAGTAGAAAATTAATATATATATATATATATATATATATATATATATATATATATATATATATATATATATATATATATATATATATATATATATCGTGTGTGTGTGTGTGTGTGTGTGTTGAACTAATAACAAGCTGAACACATTTGAACAAGACTCTATTTGCATTTTCTTTTCTCAAATGTACTCAAAATAGCTATTTACTATCAAATCGCTTATTTAATGATTAAATCAACCATGAGCTTGTTTAATGACAGCCGAACACAAGATTTTTGTGAACAACAAGCTTTTTTATGCTGGTGATGTAATGGCCTTGTGAACTCCAGACTTATGTTCCTTATAAAATATATTTGTTGTCTTCTATAATGCACTGTATTTCCATTCCATAAGTAAGAATTATCTAGGATTTAATGATAAACATTTTTTATTCATTATCATAGATCATCTCATGTATCTCTTGCCAAGCAATGGAAAATTACAATACGTTTCCTATAAACTTGAATTTGTGTTTCCCTTGGTCTTGATGGAGGGTAAGAATTTTGGTGTATAACGGTCGCTAACCCTCATTTTTCAATGAAGGCTTCATAAATTAGTTTCCTCCCGTTCCTTGAATCTATAATAACATAATCATATATTATTTTATTGGGATGTTGGTTTTATCATATGCCATTAAGTTCACTAGTTGTTATGCTCTTTCCTAATTTGTATTTCGTTCAATTCTGCAACTGTTTTTTTTGCTGCATCTCTATTTGAACATTGTAAATGTAGTTTCTTAATAGTCATGTTCTATGTTACTTTTGAGCATTTATGTGGAGCAAACAAGCACTTTCAAGGTTTGTCTCACCATTAGGTGTTTCATAAGTTGCCTTTCCATTTTGTTTAGGAAGCATTTTTAAGCAGCATATGCCTAATTGTCTTGTCTGTGATTTGATAATATCAAGTTTTCTGTCACTATTTTTTTTTTCTCGGATTTTCATTGTAGTTAAGTAGAAGTTTTGGAGAAGTTACTCAATTTTATCCTAATTTTAATTCATATAATAAGTGACTTTTAAAAATTGCATTAAATGTTTGGTTATTTATGAAAATTTTGTTAGAACATGTGTATCTATAATTGAATAATCTTTCAATTCCCGATATTAGGCTTCCAATGATCAATCTCAAAGGTTATGATGTTTGAAGGTCAATTCTAGTGGTTCCTTTGTTTATTTATTTATTTATTTTTTCATTAAAAAAATTAATCGACAGTCGGAGACCGCTGATCAACCCCTATAGGTTGAATTGATGGAGGGGTGAACCCCCTTCCAGTCCTGTATGCTATTCAAATCCTCCCGTAAATGATGGGATTCAAACCCCTGACCCGAGAGACTTACACCAAAGGCCGCAACCAATAAGCCAAGGCTCGCGCACGGTGGTTCCTTTGTTTATATATATATATATATATATATATATATATATATATATATATATATGTTTTCGCATTGTGGCGAACCCTAGCAATCGTTACAACGGTTTATCATATCGCTCCTCTCCTCTGCTTGCATCTTCTCTGGCGTCGTCGTCCTCATATGTCGTCGCTTTGCGGTCACCTTCTGCGTTTCTTCACTGCAGATAGAACGACGCAATCCCGACAACTCGCGTCACCTGCGTCTCTGTCCGGAGCTTCGCTTACAATTCATCTGTGATCATACAACGAGCTCTCGGCAGCTGCAGTGCTGTGAGATGGCCTCGGGTCGTTCTTACGCTGGCGCCCTCGTCAGTGATAACCCTGCCCGCGCACCTTCACGTTCCGACATGTTCCCGCAGAGATTCCACGATGCATTCGCGCAAAGCTTTGAAACCGGGTTTCTCAAAAAAGCATCCCGTAAAGACGACAAAACTTACAATCTTTCTTACTGAGGAAAAGATCTACATCCTTGCTGCACCCTGCCGGTTATTTCTACTGGGTAAATACCTCTACGGTAACCCTAAACTCGAACTGATCCGTAAGGAATTTGAGCAAATGAAGCTGAATGGAAGTTGGAAGATTGGAAGATTAGATGGTCGACACGTTCTCATCCAATTGACGGATGATGGAGATTACACCCAAGTGTTTGCTAGAAGAACACTTCGCATAGACAATCGGGTCATGAAGGTGCTGAAATGGACGGTGGATTTTGATCATCGCACTGAACCTCCCATCATTCTTTTTTGGCTTCGCTTCCCAGATTTGCAGGTTCATCTTTACGATCAAGAGCTTCTATTTACTTTTGCAAGGATATATGACACCCCACTACAAACCGATCTGCCTACATACAACCTCACCAGACCTTCTGAGGCTAGAATATTGATAGAATGAGACATTATGTCACTCTTCCCGAAAGAGATATGAATTGGTACACAACATCAGGGTTTTTAGCAACCAGCAGAACTTGAATAGTTACCTCTTTACTGCACCCACTGTCGTATGTTTGGACACTCTCATCAGCAGTGTTACCACCTGCATCCGAATTTCAAACCTCCATGTACAAATGTTACTGGGCTACACATTCCTGCGATGGATATACCCTCTTCCTCACTACTTGTGATACCTACTGCAAGCCCTCACCGGACATGGTGCAAAAGTCTAATGATATTGATTCTGAGCAGGTTGATCAGGATCAATTGTTGGAGTGTCAGGTGGTTGTACCTAGAAGGCAGGATGCGGTCGCTGCCTCTTCTTCTCAGCCTTCTTCTCTTGGAGTAGCAACTACTGCGGAGGGTGCTCAGGCTTCCCTCCCTGACGTGATTGAACATAGGGAAGAGGCGAGCATTCACGTTCAGAGGACGGAAAATGTGCATACTACTACCGAGTGCGAATTACTGTCAAACAGTAGCCTTGTTACTGCTACAACACAAACATTGGAAACAATCGCTGTAACTATCTTTCCTCCTACGGTTCAGACCGATAAATCTTCTGAAGAAGAATGACAAGTGTATACCTCCCGGCGGAAGAAGGCTGGGGGTACTATCCACCTTGAGAATTTAATGGATGATATTTTGGTCTCCCCTGACAATGGAAAAAAACTTCAGAGTTTGATTTCTGGATACGCCACAAAAATCAGGGGCAGAGAGAAGCCTTGGAGACCTCGTCCTTTTTAGTTGTTTGTTTATCTTTTGTTCTATCTTTTGTAACGCTCTGTCTGAGCTTTATTTATTTTTTGTTTCTTATGAGTCGAGCTCAATTTTTTGGGCTCTCTCATACTACTTGTTTTGTACCCCTTTTATTTCAATGAAATAGGCGCGAGGACTCTTTTTTTTAATATATATATATATATATATTATGAAATGACATTAAATTATTTTATTTAAATCTAATTATACTATGATAATTCTTTTAAAAATCCAATTACGTGCATGTGAGTTTTCATAACTTTATATTATGTATTCATATTTAGTTATGTTTTAAAAATATACTAAAAATGTAATTTGGTTGAAATTGTGTATTTCTAACAAACTACGAGGAAACCATTAATAGAACTTTAAGTTGCCAATGAATTTTTTGATATTGGTTCTCGACATCAAACTTGAAAAAATTTATATTATCTAGAGAGATCATTTGATACGTTAGACATGCTTTTAAAAATGCATTAAAAATGTCATTTTTTTTAATACGAGGCACTTCAGATAGTATGTATTGCACTCTAAAGTGTAGTATACACTTCCATGTGTATGCTAATAGAACTGTATGCATGCTTTTAAATCTTCTATCCTTTTCAAAGTAGGATGAATTTGCTTCAGTATTCTAAAGGGTTGTCAAAAAAGCTCATTGTTTGTGAACAGTTCGTGTTCGGTTCGCCAGGAAATTCGTGTTCGATTCGTTCGATAAGCAAACGATACGAACACGAACAATTTTTTTCGTTCGGTTTGTTGAACGAACCAAACACGAACAGTGATGTGTTCATTCGTGTTCGATTCGTTATTGTTCGAAAGCTAAAATAAATTAAAATAATTATATATAAAAATTTTATGATACTTTAAAAATAATTATATATTATAAAAATTTATCATATTTTAATTAAACTTCTATAAATTATAATATATAATAAATTATTAATAAAAATAATAATATATTAGTATTAATTATATTAATATAAATATTATAATATTATAATTAACATACTATACTATATATTAAAATAAAACCCTGAACACCTTATTCTCAAAAGCCCTAACTCGCCTCGCCTCTTCTTCAACCTCTTCTCCCTTCTTCCGAGCATTCTCCTTCTCTCAAAATCACGAAAAGTTTTTGCCCTGCGAGAGTTTAGGGTTTGTATTCTGTGTTCGTTCTCTAATCTCTATTCCTATTTATTTTAGAGCCGGCGTTTGGTTTGCCCTTATTTGCTTGGTTGCTCGATACTATTGCTTGGTTGGTTGTAAGGCTACGAAACTGTCATCTTTGAGCATATTTTCTTTAATATTTCATATTTATCTTGAAGAAATATATCAAAAAGATCGATTTGGGAAAAATTTAGATGTTAGATATGTAATACATAAGAAAGTTTTGGCATGTATGTAAAATTCACAATATAAGAACCAAGACTTCAACTTCGACTTAGCTGCAATAAATTATACATTTCCAAGAGCTCATATGGCTGATTGGTTTTATTTCTAAATATATTTCTCAAAAAATTCACGTTTTTGATGTGGTGGAGGAAAGGACTTATGCATATTGAAGTTTGACAAAGAAGTATTAAGTTTTTTTAAAATTTTATGTGCCTCTAAATTATTTTTGCAAGATTTAGCTTAAATGAGGTAGTTAATTATGTAATTTGCTCAAAATAGTGGATTATGAGTAGGGATTACCTGATGTGTACAGATTACCTGATCAATTTGCTTCTTATTGAGGAAGTATGCAATCAAAGCTAGGGCTGTCAAAAAAGTTTGTTGTTCGCGAACAGTTCGTGTTCGGTTCACCAGGAAGTTCGTGCTCGATTCGTTCGATAAGCAAACGAGACGAACACGAACAATTTTTTTTCGTTCGAATTGTTAAACAAACCAAACACGAACAGTGATGTGTTCGAACATTTCAAACAAGAATACTAGCTCTGTTCGTTCGTGTTTGGTTCGTTTACACCCCTAATTCTAAACATGTGGCACATAAAAACGAAGAAGAGTACTCAATAGGTGCGCTATTTTTCGATCTAAGCTCATTGGTCTGGCTAAAGCTTATTAGCCTGGCTTAAGCAAATTGATCTAATGTGGCTAGATGTTTGGATAAAGCCAATTAGCTATATTCACTTATAAGGCCAGCTTCCAAACCGCACTACGTGTATAGCTTTTTAACTAAATTTCAATGATTTAATCTGGACCTAATTAGTGTAGCAAGTATGTTGTGAGCAAATTCAGAGAATTGTATTGATCACTCTTTTTCAATTATAATTAAAATATGGTTAAACACAAGTTGTTCATAGAGAAAATACAGGAAACATATATACGAAAGATAACATATAATTGAAAAATAGGATCGCTTCAAATTATTGACTAATCAACTTTTCAGATATGGGAATTAATTTGAGTTGTTATCCTATTGAGCTACTTTCGAAATAAGCATTCTAGTTTATTTTAATAGCAATTCCAACGCCTATATAGTAATTAATTCTTTTGAGATCAATCAAAATTGGACAGCGTGCATGCCTTTCCGATGCTCTCACATGTTGGTGAATATATATCTTCCATTTTCAGTTTAATAATAATCTCTTGAAATTATACATTGTTGAAGGTTTCTGTCAATTTTTTTTTCATATGCAAATATGACATACCAAACAGATTCTTATTTCATTTTTTTTTAATGAGATATCTATATCTCAAAATGTTTCATTTTTCATGTTGCATGGGATCTTGATCAATATTTATTGTTAATTGATTTCAACAACAAACTCATCTATGCTTTTCTCACTCAATTTTCAAATCCTCAAGGAGAATTTTCATCAATAGTGATTCATACATCCTTTCTCCTATTACTTTGAATTATGCTTCACATAGGTGAAAACCCGAGAGAGTTGTATTGATATCACTTGATTCTAATCACGGGCAACAACAATCTTATACTAGCTATACATATAGAAAAAATGAAACACATAAGAAAGGAAATCTGTCATTGAAAATAAAGCCCGCAATCAATAATTTTAAGGTCCATAAATTAATTTGAGTTATTGTTATATGTCCCTCCTTTCTCTCTGAATGGTCAGTGCTAGATGGTTTTTACACCAGCACCTGCACCACCATTCTTTTCTCAGATGGTCAGTCTAATTAATATTGGACCACAAGCATTACTTCCAACAACTTAATCAGTAAATTCATTGTTTTAGAAAATTTATTTTCTAATTTCCACCCAAACGAGTTATTAACCAATTGTTTGGAGATCTTGCTGGACTATTTTAAACAAACTAAATTTATTCTGGATAAGGTCAGGGTAAGATTTCTGAATATTTTTTGGCATTGTTTTCTAAGACATTGGTACCATCAAGTATCCAGAACACCAATTTTCCATTGCGTAACTGAGTCTGGTGTTGTTCCTAAGTTTTAAGCTTTTTTTGCTTGTTTTGATTGAGGAAAATTGAAGGATATAAAATAAATCTCGATAATTGATGGTTTGATTGTTAATTTTTGACTTTCGATATAAGCCTTTTAACTCATTTTTCATAAATTTAGCATCCAACCACATCCCAAGTTATTTCATGCAGCAGTGTATGTCTTTATGCTGTCTGCACCAAAATTTTTGTGTTTATTATATTTTACCAACTTATTTTGTTGGATTGAACTGACATATTTTTGGATCCTTGATTGCTATTTGCAGTCACTGGTGCCTCTCGTGGATATGCGTTTGTTGAATTTGAAACTGAAAGAGAGATGCGACATGCCTACATGGTCAAATTTTCTTTTTCCCAGAGCTTAGCCTTTTTTCTCAGTATTTATGTATCTCAGCTATATGCTTGTCAAATGTTACATTTAGAACTTCCAATATAATGCAATTGTCTAGGTGTGTCCTCTTAGTAAATTTTGCTGTAAACATAGATATTCTTCGTTAAAGGAACCACGAAGTGCTTCATTTCGAGATATTAAATTGTATTGATATACTTGTGATTGTCGATTGATTATTGCATTTTACGTGTTGTGAAATGAAATCTGTCCCCTGCTTTCAATCTTAGCGCTCTATTAAAATTTGGAAAATTTACATACATACCACTCAATTGCTTTGTATTTACAGATCTAACACTTCAGCTTCAATTTTTTCATACATCCTTATGCAAAAAAGTGAATTTCACTTTTTAAAAGTTAAAATGGTGATATTTTTTATGTAATATGAAAGATTTGGGTGATATAAATGTGAAAAAGCAAATTTTAGATGTTAGGTGTTTAAATACATGGGAATTGGGTGGTATGTTTGTACGTGCCCCTTAAAATTTTACTTCACTTTTAAGTCTTCATCCTTTTGGCGTTAGTATTTCTGGTTGACGTGTAATCAATCTTTTCGTAGTGTATTATGTTTGTACACGCTTGATAACATCCAGTTATAAGTTTAGCGCAACATGAGTCTTTGCATGAAGAAAAGGCAATTGTGTGTTTAGCAGATGCAAGCATGTGTACAAAATAATATATACTATTTCACTTTGAATGCCTTTCGATTTAGGTCCATTGTTATTAATTCACTCTAAATGGCATGATTTGGATATGCTTTTATGGCTAGCCAGCTATTTTTCTTACTCCTATTATGGTCTCTAGATGATATTGGTGTTAAACCAAAACCACAATAAGAAAAATAAATATTATTACCGAAAATAAATAGGTGGTTACAATCAACACACTTGAAAGGAAAAATACAACAATGACACCCAAAAATTTGAAATAGTAGAAGAAACGACGCAAATAATCAAACTAGGGTGTATAACAGACCTACACCTCTAGGCACCAAACAAGAATTATGTTTCCACTTCCTCTACTAACTACCTCAGCGGTTGGGAACCACCAACCCTCTCTAGAATACTTCATTAGCATAATATAAATGAGTATTGTAGTGCAATAAAATTATCTTTTGAGCTCTTTCATTTTCTAAAATTCTTTGAAAATGACTGAGTAAACCTTTGGGTCACTTGTAAAAGCTACAGCGTGAGCTGTTCTTATTTTAATTCAGCTACAGTTTATTATGATTATCTTCCCTATACTCTAATCTTCTCTGATCTTCCCTCTTTTCCTTTTTTTCATTGACCATGTCGACAACACTCTCACAAACCACTCAAGAAGATATAGATGAGTCATTGGATAGGGCTGAAATCCCTGTTCTCTCATCTCTAAAATTTTTAATGTCCGACATAAAAAACATGTCCAACATTTAATTAACCGCAGAAAACTATCCAATCTGGAAACCTCAAATCTACAAGCTCTTCAAAGCCAATGGATTCAAAGACTTTTTTTATGGAACTGTTGTTTGCCCCGCATCCCAAAACAGTGACTCCAATGGACAACTCATTGTCAACCCTCTCTTCCTCTGGCGGCAATTAATCAAAATTTATCTGCAGCAATCTACTTCATTATATCTCTAACCATCTTACCCTGTGTTCTTAATCTTGAATCCACCAATGATATTTGGAAATAGTTCAATGTCGCTTGCAATCTACCAACTGATCTCGTGTAATCCAACTCCGTGACGAACTTCATCACATCTCCATGAAAAACTAAATCATGTCCCAATACCTATTGACCAACAAAACACACTCGTCGACAATATAGCGGCAGCTAGAGGCCACATTGGTTGAGAGGACATTATACTCCATTTTCTAAATGGTTTGCCTCCCTCATATCAATTCTTTAAAACAACAATTCGAACCAGGTCAAAGACCAATCAAACTCGATGACATGTACTCTCTACTTTGCAGCAAATAGATTAATCTCTCGGCTGACAATGCCAAGGAAGCCAATGCCATTACTATAGCACTTTTCACTACTCCTGGGGGTAGTAACAACAACCGTAGCCGTGGCCGACAATCCTATTACAGCAGGGGAACTTGTGGTTCATCAACTCCAAATCGAGGAGGTCGTATTCATGGCTCCACCACTAACCATCCATCTTGCCAAATCTGTGGCAAAGTTGGTCATAGTGCTCTTCAATGTTGGCATCACACTAAACAAGAAACCACACTCATGACCTCAACTGAACCATCCTCAAAAAATTGGTTCCTCGACTCAGGAACTACCAATCAGCTTGCCTCCAATTATGATCACCTTTAACAAGCTCAACCGTACAACGGCTCTAATTCGGTCATTATTGGAGATAGATCCAATCTCTCAATTAGCCATACTGGGCAAGGTATTCTCCCAACACTACAACGTAAGCTCCAACTTCCCAAGCTCTCCACTCTCCATTCTTAACTCAAAATCTTCTATCAGTCCACAAATTGATTTCTGACAATAATTGTGACATCTCATTTTTTTCACTTGTTTTTGTCATTAAGGACTGGAGCACCAACCAGATCCTCCTACGAGGACATAACAAGAATGGGCTCTATCCAATCTCTTCCCTTGCAGCAACTTATTCTTCATCTCCTTTAGCTCTTTTTTGGCATCGACGATTCGAGCATCTACATCAAGCTACCACCACCGCCATACTCAAGACAACTATTATCAAAGCTAGTCCAATTTCTATTTTATATTGTAATGAATGCAACTCTTCGAAGAGTCATCAACAATCTTTTACTACCTCTGTTTCATAATCATCATATTGTATTGACCTTATTCATTCAAATGTATGGGATCCAACACCTACTCCCTTTTTACAAGGTTATAAATATTATCTTTTGTTTATTGATAATCACTCAAGATTTACCTGGTCTTTCCCATGTTTGCAAAATGTGAGACCACACATAAATTTATACTTTTCCACAAACTTGTTAAAAATCAGTTCAACACCAACATTAAAACCTTACACTCAGATGGAGGTGGTGAATACACATCTCACTCATCGCAAAATTATCTATTTTTCACGGCATACATCACCAATTCAGTTGTCTTTATACACCCCAACAAAACGGAGTCACCGAGAAAAAACATTGTCACCTCATTGAGACCACCCGAACTCTTCTTCTCACCGCTCATCTTCCTTATAAATTCTGGACAGCAGCGATAGTAGCCGCCACATATCTCATCAATCTCATGCCGTCCAAAACCACTAAACACAAATTCCTGTATGAACTACTTCATCACAAACTTCCCGACTATGACCACCACTGTGTCTTTGGCGGTCCCCCAAGCTCCACACAAATTAGCTCCTATCTCCCCGCCATGCATATTCATCAACTATCCACTCCATCATAAAGGATACTAGTGCTTTAACCGCAAGCTCAACAAATCATCAACTTGCGTCATGTCATTTTCAATGAAACTCTCTTCTCCTACCAAAACCCAACCTCCCCACCGTCCACTACTCCCAGCTACACCTCACTGAACATTCTTCTCCCCATTTCTCAGCACTTCAACAAGACTTCCCCAATTCCTGCACATCCAGCTTCCTGCGATCCATCTCCAACTAATCCGACATCTACTGCTACCCGCCTCTAAATGTCTGCTATTTCAGCACCTCCAAATTATCGATCCTAACTCACTCATACCCAAACCAACTACTTCACCTTCAGCATTGCCTTTACCCTCCCAACCACATCCGTACAAACATCCTATGATAGCTCGCCTACAAACAGGATCGCTTAAACCCAAACAAATGCTAAACCTCACTGCATCAACCAGCCTACCACCTGATCCTACCACCTTTCAGCAAGCATCACAATATCCCCAATGGTGTAAGGCTGTGTCCGACGAATTGAAGCCTTGCAACGACAAGGTACATGGGTCCTTAACAGTATCGGCTGCAAATAGGCATACAGGACCAAATACTCTCCAGATGGATCACCTATCAAATTCAAAGCTCGTCTGGTGGCATAAGGTTTCAAACAATAGCATGGTATTCAATATACCGATACTTTCAACCCAGTCGCCAAAATGCCCACCATCTGAGTTCTGCTATCTGTAGCAATCCATCATCAATGACCGTCCACCAACTTGATATTTCCAATGCATTTCTTCATGGCTTCTTGGATGAAATTTTTCACAAGCATCAACCTCAAGATTTCATGACTCTCAACATCCAAATAAGGCATGTCTTCTCCAAAAAATTATTTATGGCTTTAGACAGGCACCAAGGAAATGATATTCAACTCTCATTTCACATGTCTACCCAAGGTTTTTCTTTAAGCTCTGCCGACCCCTCTCTCCTATTGTACACGCATAACACAAATATCTACCTCATCTACGTGGACGACATGCTCATCACGGGGAATAATCCCTCCTTCATCACCACTCTCATACGAATCCTCAAATCCAAGTTCCAACTAAAAGAACTCAGTCCAATCACAACCTTTCTTGGCATTACCGTCCAATCCGCACCACTCAACTACGCCTAACTCAATCCTACTATATCCATAATCTCCTTCATCAACTTGGCATGTCAATTTGCAAACCAATTAATACACTTCTCCCTCTTAAACTTCAACCCGATTCCAACTCTACACAAGAATATCATGAAGTTACCCAATATTGCCACCCAGCCGGGTCACTCCGATTTCTATCCATCACACAACCTGGCATTACCTTTACCGTAATCTAAATTTGCCAACAAATGCACCGCCCACTCAGCTATCATTTTCAACCATTCAAACGCCTACTACGCTATCTCAAATGCACCATCACTTTCAGTCTCCCCATCACCAAAAGTAACCTCCAACTTCGCACCTACTCTAATTTTGACAGGGCAGGCGACTCACAGGATTGAAGATATACTACTGGTTTTTGTAACTTTCTCGGCGATACTCTAATATCATAGATTGTACAAAATGTAAAAGACTGTGACTCGCTCCTCCACTGAAGCCGAATACCAAGCTCTTGCTGCCACCACAACGGATGTTTTATGGATCTGAATGCTTCTCCAAGAATTTCATATCTCTCCTACCACTCCATCAGTTTTCTGCGAAAACACTTTAGCAATTCGTATTGCTCTTGATCCAATCTTTAATCCCAGAACGAAACATGTTGAGATCCACTATCACTTCATTTGGGATCATATCTCATCGGGAGCAATCCAAATTCTATACATTAGTTCTTCAGATCAAGTGGTTGATATCTTTGCCAAACCCCATACTGCATCAGCCTTCAATACACTTCAACACAAGCTCACTATCAATTCACTCGATAGTCAGCTTGAGGGGGGATAACAGGCCTACGCCTCTAGGCACCAACAAGAATTATGTCTCCACTTCCTCTATTAACTACCTCAATTGTTGGGGCCCACCGACCCTCTCTACAATTCTCCATTACTAATATAAATGAGTATAGTACTGGAGTAGAATTAGCTTTTAAGCCCTACACAGTTCTTTGAAAATGTATTTGTGGTGTAAACGAGTCGAACACGAGTGAGCCCAGGCTCAGCTCGTGTTAGGCTTGTTTGAACACAAAAAAATGTGTTCATGTTCTGCTCATTTGCTTGGCTAACCGAACACGGGCTATTTGCGAACAACGAGTCTTTTTGACAAACCTAGTTACGCAGTTGTAGGATGTTAAGGACCGAGAGAGATTTAAAGCTTATTATTTAAATTAAAACATCATTTAAATAGAATTTAATATATTTTTATTCTATTTTTAAATTAATAGTTTTAATTGATTATAAATCTTTGTAGCCTCATAGTCAATTAAATATTTTAAAAATATTACGCATTAATTATTTATATATATATATATATATATATATATATATATAATTTAATTATTTCTAGCAAAAATGAGCCGAACATGAACGAACAAATCATTATGTTTGGCTCATTTATATATCGAGCGCAAAAAATATTTCTCTGGCACGTTAACTTAGTGCAAGAATCAAATACGAGCTTTTTAACGAGTCGAACACAAACTGTTCGTGAGTGAGCCATTTTGACAGCCCTATCTATGTAAACATCTTAATCCTTGTAAAAGCTCCAGCGGGAAATGTTCTTATTTTAATTCAGCTATAGTTTATCATTGGGATCTCTGAGTGATGGTGGTGATCGGCGGGGGTCTGAATGGTAGTGGTAAGAGGGGACTGTGGAGCATGTTGGCGGATATGACAATGGAACAATAGATACTTGTTGTTCTGGGTAGCAGCAATGCGGAATTTGGATTTTTGGGGGTTGGAATGATTGATATGTGGCAGAGAGGCAGTGCAGGAGGGCTAGGACAGTGGTTAGGTTGCAAGGACGTGGTCGGAATGACTGGAACAGCATCTGGTGGGATGGGGAGAGGATTTATGGTGGCTGGAATAGTGATGACAGCAAGCGGCAGTGCTTGAGTGGCAGGAAATGCGGGTTGGAATGCAGAATCTTTGGGAAGAATAGTGTCGGCAACTGTTCCTGGCAGCTGCAGCAAGAAATGGTGGCGGGGAGCAGTGTGGGGAGGATGTGAAAGAGGAATAGGGAAGATAAACACCACCTCGGAAGAGGAATAAAGCCGGAGCATCGTCCAAACCCTCAGATATAGCCCTCAAGGGGGAAAACGGACGCCGGAAGCTATCTGACAGAAATCTGAACCATAATTGCCTAAAAATGCAAAAATAACATATTTATAGATGTAGGGTAAATAGGAGTGGACCCCAACTCCCAATAGGAGGGAAATCCACTTAAAGGAATGGTCAACCGGCCCTCCTTGACCGGTCAAGCCGCTCACAATAGTTCTTGGACTGTAGCATTAATGTAGCAATGATCGGAAAAGCACTCATTGTTGCTCCCACATTACTACATAAAGCATTACCTTGAGATGATATATGAAACTTTGTTTCTATTACTCTCTTCTGTAATTGTAATTTTGTCGATTTTTATGGGAATTTTAAGGGATTTTAAGGGGTAATATTTATACTGATTGATTTTGCACGAATGGGTGGGTTAATTTTCTATGCCTTGTGCTTCTTTCACAATGGTTAAATTAAATTATTCGTTATTATTAATTGGGAGAGCAATACAAATTGTTTTGACCTAGTTATTCATTCAGCCTTTACTTGTGTACTTAATATTAATAACGAATTCTTTTGTGTATTTCTCTTTCATAATGGAAGAATATGATGATCCAAACTATTATTGGTACAATTATATAATTTATATTGATTTGTTTTTTTTTTCTTTATGAAAAAGACAAAGTTTAGCCTCTATATTAGGTAGATGATGATGGCGATGTAGCCTAGGATCATAATTAAATGACTCATTATAATGACCTATGACACGTTATATGAGGTTTTGCAAACTTAAAATGCCATTTTTTTAAGCAAAGTTTGACAACTGTATAAAATCCACAAAGTGTAAGTTGCCAAGACCATTGCTTTTTTATTCCATTTTGAAAGGATCATCTTCGCGAAAATATATTTCGTTAATCTGTAAGTTTGATATTTATGATAGTCGTGATAGTTCACTTCAGGATGATGAAGCTGAGTTTCTAACATATGGCAACTTTCAAACGAGAATGCGGTGATCAGCAGATTAAAAACAGTTTATACTGCTCATCATACGCAACTTTTACTTCCATATGCAATTGCACTATAATTTACAAAGAATATATATAGATGTTTTATCAGGCTTTAATTTTACATCAGACTCCATGGAAACTTTATTATGTGAAATTAGATAATTTAAGGTGAATTCTATATATCACCTGATTCTTCCGTTGAAACTTGTTATGGTCTGTTTGGGACAGCTTTATGTCTGTTTTGCTTTTCAGACCATCACCATAATTTTGTTTGGAGAATTGCTTTCTTGCTATTTGTGGTAAAAAGCTATTTTTTCAACTTCAGTTATTTAAAAGTGTGGTGGCTGCCAAAAAGTTATAGTCTGACTTTTTGAAAATAAAGTAAATTTATAATAACTACCGCGGCTTTTTGAAAAGCAGTTTCTTTCACAGCAGCTTCATAGTTGTGTCTTCGAACAGCGACAACTGCCCTAAACAAACCCTATTATTCTCTCTTTCCAAGGATTGTTGTTAAAGAGAAATGTAGATATCAGGTGTTTCTTCTCATTATAATAATGTGTTAAGCACATTTTATAATACTTGTCAGTGTCATACGGAAAAATATTCAGTTAACAAGTTTAGCTATTTTCAAGCTGTCCTCTTGAACCTTTCTTCTTATCTGCAGGAAGCACATCATTCATTCATTGATGACAGTGAAGTGATTGTAGATTATAACAGGCAGCAACTTATGCCTGGATGGATTCCAAGGAGATTAGGTACGTGGAATAATTTACCTTACTTATCCTCATTTCTCCTTTCCATAACCCATTCCTAATTCTAGAGAGAGATTTTGCATGGTAACAAATATTAGAGCTTTCCCATCTTTCCAATTTATCAGGTGGGGGTCTTGGAGGAAAGAAGGAATCCGGTCAACTCCGCTTTGGAGGTCGAGAAAGGCCATTTCGAGCCCCTTTGTATGATCTCTCACCATTCTTCTCTCTCCCTTCAAATTTTTGTAAGTGCTCTTTTTTTTTTTTAGGAGAGAGAGACTCCGTGCTTCTCTTTGCATATATTTCTCCTCCAGAAAAGTAAAATGTAATGGCCTAGATCTAAGAAGCGAAAACAAACTAATGTAAAATGTAGCTCAATGTTGTATTTTAGCTTCTTAAAATCTTAGCTATTCAATATGTTAATGGAGGATGAACAATATGTAAGGAGAGAAGAGTTTGCCATTCTAAGAGGATTATTCTCTCTCTCTCTCTCTTTTGTAAGAGAGAAGGAGAGAGAAATTAATTGGCATATTCTTATGGATGAGTAGATGATTGCATTTCTCAGGCTTTTTATTATGTAGGCGCCCAATCCCATATGATGATTTGAAAAGGCTTGGCATTCCGCCGCCTCCTGAAGGGCGGTTCTTATCTCGATTCCATGTATGATGCTCCTTTACCATATTTCATCTTGTATTCCTAAAGGTAGTTCAAAGTGTATTTGGCTTTGTTCATAATCAATTTTGTGGTATCAAAATTATAAGCTTACTTTTCTTCAGACAGTTTTTTTGGGGATCCAATAAATTTGATATGGATTCCTCTCTTTTATTTAAGGAAAGAATAACTATCCTTGCAAAAATTAACTACTGAAAAAATGCACCAACTTTTTTGGAGTTGTTTAATTTAAGCAATTTGGACCAGTTTATGTATCTCTTCATTTTAAATTTATCCATATGAGTATGTCCACCAAGTTCTGTAGGGAGAGGTTGGTTTAGGTGATTTGTTATGTAAAATGGAAGGTAGTAGATTTATCATAAGAAGGTAGATAAAATAAATGTGGAAGTCAAATAAAGGGTCATTATGAATATGTTTTTAGCTAAAAGCTTTGCTTAAAATAGAGTTAGCCTCTTATTTTTCAACAGCCAGCATGAATGAATGGAGAATGATCTATAAAACCAAAATTTTAGTTAGATAATTATAGAGTGAAGTGTCAAAATAGTCCCTTGACCATTTACATGGGCTAGCTTTGTCCCCGAGTCTATAAAAGTGTCAAATTAGTCATCAATCTTTAAATTAGAGCTGAAATATTCCTCCTTGTCTGCTTATATTAAATGAGTTTAGGGACTGAACTGATGCTTTTAGAGACTTCGGGGTTAATGACACTGCTAAGAGTCGGGAGACTATTTTGACACTTTTCTCGATAGTTATAATTTTGATGATGAAAAATGAATCAATTCATAATGGTTGTTTGAAGTGTACTGAAACGTTTATGTTCTAAATTACTATTCATCTACTTCTTTTCTTATGCCAGGTTCCATCACCCCCAAGGAGTGGCAATCACATGGAAGGGGAAGATTCACCCATCAGGCATAGGACATTTGGGGATAGGGAAGATACTCCCCCAAGGAGAAGCAGTGGAGCTGCAACATATCGAGAAGATTCGAAATTGAGATACCGTAGGTCCGAGGAAAGGAAGGAGATTCCAACTAAATTAAAGAACAATGGAGGATCTCCCCATCGGCACCGGAGATCTGTTGATGAAGACTCCAAGGGAAGAAAAGTAAGAAGAAGCCCATCTGCTGGAGCCGAGTTTTCGCACAAGCGTCATAGGGATCATACCGAAAAGTCACATCGGCACAAGAAGAGGTCACCAAGTTGATAGTTCAACTATTTGTTTGATTCTAATGAGCATTTTCTTAATGTTTTATGTAGTCCATTTGAAACTTGAATGTATAAATATGAATGATGTGAATGCATATGAATGTGTTAGCATATACATGTCAAATTTCATGAACTCCATCACACCATGAATCATTGTTGATTACTTCACATTCTAATTGTTAATGTAAACAATGTCATTGTGGTGGCTAATGCATTGTATCTTATGGAGCACGGCTGCACTTATTATGAGAGGTTCTCATTTTTGTCATCTAATTTGTTACTGTATATTTGAGAGCCCATGTCCTCCAATTTACAAAAAATGATTGTAGTAAGAATCTCACCATTGCTTCCACACTTAAATTCAAACCCTAGCCCATCTCTATCAACCTTAGCCCGTTCGAAACACATCACCAAACCAATGCAACACAAAAAGGCCACCCGATGTGTGCTTTAGTTAATTTCAAAAATTAACTAATTGTGTTATTCATGTTCATAGGATATGGATCATTTACAAACATATCTTATAGTTCTCATTTTGTGATCAAAATTATGGCGATATAATATTAATTTAACATCGTAGTATTGTACGAAGATCTAACACTGATAAATAACATAAAAATTATGAAAGACATGAGAGAAAATCATGAAAAGAAAAAAAAAATCATGGAGCCTGACACAATTAAAATAATTTACTACATAATTCGAAATACACGGGGAAGATGAGATTACTCTATAATGTTAAAATTAATAATTGTTTTAAAATAATTGTATAAAGGTAATTGAGACTAGAACTATTATAGTCTAATTACAATAGTTTCGGTGGTCTTATATTAACCATAATTGATTATAGAAGTTATAGTTGATCATATAAAATCATAGTTAATGGTTACAACTACCGAAGTAATAGAGCTATCAAAACTATAGTTGGAGGTTTTAATTGTCATAATTAGCTATAATAATTTATTTATTAGATTTAATTTATTTTCAACCTAATATTATTTAAAAAAAATCAATTTTAACCAATAAATTAAATTAATTTCATAAATATATTATACTAAGGAATTGGTGGTACAAATGATGGCCTCTAGCTGTCTGGTGAGTTATTCTCTCATTAAATTAAAAATTGTTCCCTTTATTATTTGCATTATAATGATTATGGACAAAGTGGTCCCTAATTTGGGTCAATATATTTTCATCAAAATTTGATTTAACTGAACCTCGTATTATACCACTCTATGATTGCATGTATATAATCATTCGAGCATATTTTATTTTATTTTTTATTATTATTTTATCAAAAATAATAAAATAATGGACTTCATATTGTATTTTATAAGGGAAGGAAAATTTAATATATTCTCACAAATCACTACATAATTATATACTTTGAAATTATAAAAGAATTTTAAATAAATAAATAAATAATTACGCTATATTGAAATCCACTAATGGTATCATAACTGATCATAGAGTGAATGGAGAAAATAGATAAAATTTGAAGAAATTGCTGCAGATATGATTTTTTTTTTCAAGGTATAAAAATAACTAAACAAAATCAGAATTACATTATGTGAGTGATAAGTTCTTATATTGGGATGCATTAATTATTATTAATTATATCAAATTATTTATTTAAGCATATTACAAAATTATGTGTGTGTGTGTGTGTGTGTTTGTGTATGTGAATCTCGAGACAATCTAATATTCCAGATTAAAAAAGATATGATGATGATCCCCCTAATGAAAACTTACAAGGCATCGTGAATCCGATCGGTTGAAGAACACCAGTAAATCAATAGCCAACCGAATGAAGGGTTGACGAGTGACCAAGGGACTGACGATCGACTGAAAGCCAGTCCAATGACCCAAGGGCCACCCAGGCCAACAAGAGACAGGCACCGACACCAACAACCAAACAAAAGTCTAACCATCCAACAATATCACAAATATCAACGTGAGACTCTCTTAACAGATACCTTGAATATCTCTAAAAGATCACCAAGGAACAATAATCAGGCAAATAGACCAGTTGCTTAAGGTTGACCGACTACCACACTCAAGAACCGACCGACTTCCCAAAGCATAGGCATGCCGGTGTCCAGACAAAAGGCTGTCTGAATCAACTCGTCGACCAACGCGAGGACCTTCCTACCAAAAGGTCCAGGAACACGAAAATGTGTCAAAATCGGTTATGAATAGTAAAAGGTGCCAAAAAATATAATAATAACTTGTAACGCCCTTATTAAAGCGGAGGTAAGCATGTAATTTTAGACTTTGTCTCTCTATCTCTTATAAATAGAGGGACCATACCATGTATTAAGAATTTTTAGCTATTCTTCTCTAGACTCATCTTCTACATGGAGAAGTCTCTCCACACTCTCTTGTAACTGTCACTTTCAATAAATATACAAAATGGTTCAGAGAGCCCGAGAATACCCCATTCACCTCTACGAGGCAAGTATGTGTGTACTCTATCCTACTCTCTCTCTCTCTCTCTCTCTCTCTCTCTCTCTCTCTCTCTCTCTCACTCACTCACTCACTCTCTTTTTCTACCTCTCCCTCACGGTTCATAGCGCTCCAATCCTTGGGCATACTTAACAGAACAAATATGAAATCAACATCTTAAAATGTGTGATGTGTGTGGAGCATGCTACCAATAAAAAGATAAGTGATACCATAAAAAAATAATACAGTGCAGAGACACTCCTAAGATTGAGCACATCAAGGAATTCATGAATTCATGCAATAACATATTTGGAGCTGAAAAATCTATTTCAATATTTTCTTAAAGGATTTGGATAGAAGGCGAGAACCACAAAATGGACGACCAACTGCTAGTGGTAAAAACACACTCTCAAAGAAGGCAAATCGACTTTATCCAACAATGCTCAGTTGATTCAAAGAGGCTGACACTTAGCTCAGTGAAGAAGGAGGGTATCATTTCAAAACTTATCTTTTATGCTTTGGTACATAATTTTTTTTTTCTCGGATCTGACTAACACTTTGGTTGCATCCAAGTAGCAACGCCAACAGCAACCCCAAAGAGCAAAAAAAAACAGCCTACTCTTCTGCATCATAAATCTTGCTCTCCAAAATTAGATGGGATAAATCTCTGGAGGTGGTTCCCTGCCCAGTAGTGACATGCTTTGCAAATGGTGCGACTGTTGGCATCCATTTTGATATCACAAGTGTAGGGTATCCACCTGCACAGTTTAGAATGTTTTACGGCCCTTTCATAGCATCTAGTAGCTTAAGACACTCACCTCGGACCTTCTAGCACTTGTTCGGGGCAAGTAGCTAGGTTTGGTAGCAATTCAGCCCTACCCAAGAAAATTCCCTCTAGGAGGCTTGTCCGGGACATGAGGCATGGTTAGTGCCTAATTTTATGATTATAAGTCACCACACGTCCATCCTAGAGCCTCCCACAGTCATGGGAAGTCACAGAGTCCACCTACATACGCTACGGAAAAATTAGGGTTGTGGACACACTACCCACATTACAGTTTATGATGACCATTTTCACTGATTTCTCTAGTGAATGACCAGAAAGAATACTCCATTCTGAACTTATGGTACTATATTTCACCCAAATGGAGTCTCTCATGGCTTCCGGATAGCAAAAGCCTTCCGTCAGGCGTTCCTAGTGAAAATTAGGGTTTGTGACACCCTACCTACGATGCGACTTAGAACGACTATTGGTGGCAATTTACCTAGCATATTGAAGATTCAAATACTCCATTATTGAGCTATGGGGCCACATTTCAATCATATAGAGTCCTCCATAACTTTCAGATCGAAAAAAGCTTCGTTGGGCGCTCTAAGGGAAATAGGGTTTCGGGCTAGACTGGCGCCCCGACATACCCCAAAGGCCCACAGGCCTAAAATACCTTTACAAACCATCTAGCCCAAGCGACCGAGGATTTAGCACATAATTAGGTCATTTTGACTCAGGTCCAGTGCCTAGGCACTGAAGATCGGGCTCCTAGGCGCTGAAGACCGGGCGCCTAGGCGCTGAAGACCGGGCGCCTAGGCGCCGAAAAAAGAGCCAAAACAGGCTAAAATCGCCGAATTTCTTGAGAGCATAGCGCCCTGGCACCGCCCAAGTCACATCTAGGCGCCCAAACTGGGGCTTAGGCTCCTAGAGAGTGGCACATAGGTACTTCATGAAGCGGTTCCTAGGCGCAAGTGACCTCCCATGTCGCGATTTTGGGCATTTTTACGCCATTTTGACATTATAAGCCATCGGAATGTCAGGAGGTGCCTGAGAACCCTAAAGGGGTTGTGAAATCCCCCTTTTTCCCTAATGTAGAAGGATCCATAGGCCCTTGTAGGGGTTGTTTTTTTCATTCTGGGGGGGGGGGGGGGTGTGTTAACCTAAGCACCCTTCTCATTTTTTTCAGTTGGCTGGATTTTTGCCTTAAAGAGGGCTTCGATCACCCCTCGCTCCGCTTCCTTCTTCTTCTTCTTTGGAAAGTTCATGAGATCTTGAGGGAAGTATCTTCGAGAGGAGCTTTTGGAAGGCTTGGAGTGCTTTGGAGGGGCTTGTTCGAGAGTGAGCAAGGAGGAGGGTTTTCTCTTCCCGTCCTTCTACTTCTTCTTCTTCCTTTTCCTTCTCTTTTCTTTCCTCCTCTCCTTCTTTATCTTCTTCCATATTTTTTGAGGGTGTGAGAGGATCTTCTTGAAGAGGAGCTTGGGATCAAGGCGCCACTCTCTTACACCGAAGAAAAGCTTCAACCTGGCTTGGGGAAGGGTCTCCAGAGCATTTTCGTAGCGTCGTCGGAGCACTGTCAGATCTTGAGCTTCTCCCCCCTACTGATAGGAGAGCTTCTTCCTATGTGAATACACGAGTCTGCAACTGTCATGGTGGTGAGATTCCCTAAATGCTATGTCTAACAGAGAAAAAATTGACCACTCGATCGCAACTACCAAACAAAAGGCTTGAAGAGTTCGATTTGGAGTCATGAAAAAAAGGGCAAGTCAAATGAAAAAAAGGAAAAATCAAGTGACGGAAGCTTTGATAAAAAGACATCAAGTGTGTAAATGAATACCTTGGCCTTATTAATAGGGACCTAATGGAAGTGGAAACATCATGCAAGTATTTCGAGAGAAAATGTCATATTAAACACAAAAATTGTGAAAAAAATAAAATAAAAATATTTTTATTCTTAAAATATTAATACACTTGGATCATAGTCCGATAGTAGGTACTTTACAAATTGGTAACTGTTCACCTTGGTTAAGACTAAATCCTTCCGAACTAATCTCCTATACAACATTTGACCAACGAGCTTGAACTGGTTCTTTCGGTCAACCCTAGAGTGATCCCTCTGTACAAAAACATCTTCCCGGTGTTTGGTCACTTCTTGAAGAAGGTCAGCTGCTTCCCCTCACATATCCTCTAGCACCGCAGGGAGATCCTTGTTTCGCCAGGCACGAGTAACTTCCATATCATATAGGCAATGAGCCCAAATTCTCGGAGACATCAAACGTTCATCATCTACTTCCTCTTAGATCTTCATAGGATGGGTCGAGCGATTGACCACCTTCGCTTCATTGTTAGTGACTGATACTTGGTGCACAAGAGCACCACCACAATTGAATCTTGACCTTCACTAACAAGAGGCAGACTCTCGACCTAAATCTCCTCATCTACAAGAAGCACACTAATAAGCAAAAAGAAGAAAAAATCTGAGTAACTTATAATTAAAATACACATACCCAGGATCCGCTCCACCTCAAACCAAGTACGTAGTTGACCGACCAGCAATTATGTAGTTATTTACTTTCTAAAAGATGGTAAAAAACTTGACCTAATTTATATTTAGCGGCTATTTTGTATAAATGATATGTTATAAAATTTAGAATATGATTAATAAATAACACACTATGGGTGCTACGAAAGTATACGTATCTTTCAAGTAATATAGAGTTTTCTTTAAAGACCCCGATATCGATCCCACAGGTAAGGTGATGCTCTTTTGTCGACTTAGAAAACTCAAATTAATCCGCAAATAAAATATCTTAGGAAATATAGTAGCAAGTTTATGTTTAAAAATAAGATACTAAATTCCGATTAAATCAGTTCTAAATCTTAAAGAAAATGCAACGTTTCTAAACTAGTTATATGTAGAAAAGTTCAAATTATGTGAAAGTTATATCCCCTTGCAAAGAGATTATACTCTGTGTAGAAATCAATTGTTTAACGGTTAAAATGTAGTTTTGTGACAAATAGGAGCATACACCCTCTCCCGAATGCATAAAGAACATTAGTTAATCTAAAGTTAAGTTTCCAAATCTTAGGATATGCTGGATAAATTCTAGCGTCTCACCTCTAAATTATTTACTGTGCTCTCTCTATAGAACTAACAGGTCCTTAGCTTCCAAACTAGATCAAATTAACAAGAATCTAGCCTGTCACCCTAGAAATATCAATTTACTCCCATCAAAACTTATCTCCCTATCTATTTGCACTAACCAATGGATTGCCTTCTTACCCAATAGATTAATGTGATTCTTACTAATTGAGGAACACATAGCCCTCCCAGGTCATTATGAATTCACAACAGGTTTTAACAGGCCAATTGACCATATTGAATATGTAAATGAAGTACGAAGTAACAAATCATCACAAGTATGAAATAAGAGAAATCTTAAACACTTCTAATTTTACACATTAGTACTTCCTATTGCAATGAGAAAGATATAGAGAACTACTCATAACTCATGAGAATAACACAATAAAATATGATTTGTATGAAAAGCAAAGTTTACACAATAAAATAAAACTCAAAAAAAAAAAAAATACAAAGCACTTATATTAGACTTCTCCTCAAGAAAATTCTTTGAAGTTTCTTTGATGATTTCTTACTTCAACAGACACACCACAACACACTCTAAAAGTACTCTCACTTACACCCACACACACACGACACCAAGACTCACGACCTCTCACACCATATCTCATAGTTCTTATTGTGTGCTAAATTATGGCAATATAATAATAATTTAACATCTTAATATTGTATGAAGGTCTAACATAGACACAAATAAAAGAAACATCATGAAAGACACAACATGATTTTTAATATGCAAATATCATGAAAAGAACAAAAACTCATGCGACCTGACACAGTTAAAATAATTTACTACATAATCAGAAATACAGAGGGAAGATGAGATTACTCAGGTCGGGTTCACTCCTTATGTTGCCTTTAACCAACAGCAAAATGCTGAGTTTTGTCTGAAATTCTTGCCTATACTTGGTTGTGTATAGTATGATTACAATAGTTTCGGTGGGCCTATAACAACCATAATTGATTTTATAAGTTATAGTCGATCGTAGAAAACCATAGTTAGTGGTTATAAATACCATAATAGAGCTATCAAGATTATAGTTGGAGGTTATAACTGTCATAGTTAGCTATAACACTTTATTTCACACTTAAAAATTTGTTTATTAGATTTAATTTATTTTCAAGCAAATATTAAATTTTTTTTACAAAAAAATTATTTTTAACCAATAAATTAAATTAATTTCACAAATATATTATTATGAAGATTTGGTGGTACAAATGATGGCCTCTAGCTGTCTGGTGAGTTGTTCTCGCATTAAATTAAAAATTGTTCCCTCTATTATTTGCATTATAATGATTATGGACAAAGTGGTCCCTAATTTAGGTCAAAATATTTTCATCAAAATTTGATTAAACTGAACCTTGTATTTATTAAATTTATTTTCATCGGCCACTCTATGATTGCATGTATGTAATCATTGGAATATATTTTTGTTATTTTTTATTTTATCAAAAATAAAAAAATAATGTGCTTCATATTGTGTTTTATAAGGTTAGGAAAGTTTAATATATTCTCATAAATCATTACATATATATACACTTTTGAATTATAAGGGAATTAAAAAAAAATTACACAATATTGAAATCCACTAGTGGTTTCATAAATGATCATTCAGTGAACTGAAAAAATAGATAAATTTTGAATAAATTGCTGCTGAAATGTTTTTTTTTTCAAGGTATATAAATAACTAAACAAAATAAGAATTACATTATGAGAGTGATAAGTTTTTTATACTGTGATGCATTAATTATTATTAATGATATCAAACAATTTATTTAAGCAGATTACAAAATTATGTGTGTGTGTGTGTTTGTGAGTGTGTGAATCTCGAGATAATCTAACAGTTTGGATTAAAAAAGATATGACGATAATTCTCTTGATGAAAAGTTACAAGGCATCATGAATCCGACCGGTTATAGACCAACAACAAATCGATAACCAACTGAACGAAGTGCTAACGACTGACCGAAGGACTGACGATCGACTGAAAGTCAGTCTGATGACCCAAGGGCCACCCAAACCAACAAGAGACAGCCACCCATGCCAGTGACCGAACAAAGGTCTAACCATCTAACAATCTCACAAATATCAACATGAAGCTCTCTCAATATGTACCCTGAAGATCTCTAAAAGATCGCCAAAGAAAAATAATCAGACAAACAGGCCAGTCACATAAGGTTGACTGACTACCACACTCAAGAACCGATCGACTTCCCAAAACAAAGGCTGACCAATGTCCCGACAAAAGGCTGACTGGAATCAACTCAATCGACCAACTCGAGGATCGGCCTACCATAAGGTCCAGGCACATGAAAAGGTGCCAAAATTGGTTATCAATACTAAAAGGTCCCAATAATACCAAAAAAAAAATGTAACACCCTTATTAGAGTAGATGCATGTGACTTTAGGCTTTGACTCTCTATCTATTATAAATATGAGGATCATATCATGTATTAAGGATTTTTAACTCTTCTTCTCTAGACTCCTCTTCTACATGGAAAAACCTCTCCTCTTCTCTCTTATAACTTTCACTTTCAATATATAAAATAGGTCACAGAGCTCGGGAAATCAACATCTTAAAAGGTGTGATGAGTGTGTAGCATGCCACCAATAAAAAGAGAAGTGACTCCATAAAAAAGAAATGCACTGCAGAGACACTCGTAACAGTGAGCACACCAAGGAATTCATGCAGCAATAGATTTGGAGATGAAAAATCTGTTTCATTATCTTCTTAAAGGATTGGATAGAAGGTGAGAACCAAAAAATGGACGACCAATTTTCAATGGTTAGAACACACTCTCAGAGAAGGCCAATCGACTATATCTGATAATGCTCGGTTGATTCAAAGATGTTGACACCTAGCTCAGCGAAAAAGGAGGTTATCATTTCAAAACTTATCTTTTATGCTTTGCTACATACTTTTTTTTTATGTTTTCTCGGATTTGATTATCACTTCGAGAACTTGAATCCACGTAACAACTCCAACAACAACCCCAAAGAGGTCTGGTAGAAAAAACATCCCACATGCTCTTGCATCATAAATCTTGGTCTCCAAACCTAGCTAGAATAAATCCCTAGAGGTGGTTCCATGCCCAGTAGCGACATGCACTGTGAAGGGTGCGACTGTTGGCATTAATTTTTTATGTCACAACTGCAGGGTGTCCACCTGCAAAACTTAGAATTTTTTACGTCTCGTTCGTAGCATTCGGTAGCTCAAGACACCCACTCCAGACCTTCTCGCACTTGTTCGGAGCAAGTAGCTAGGTTTGGTGATGATTCAGCCATACTGAGAAAATTTCCTCCAAGGCCTATACAGAACAAGAGGCATGATTGGTGCCTAAATTTATGATTAGAAGTCACCACACCTCCATCTGGAGCACCCATAGCCATGGGAAATCACAAAATCCACCTACATGCGCTACAGAATAATTACGGTTTTGGACACCCTACCCGCATCGCGGTTTATGACGACCATTGACACAGATTTTACTAGTTAAATACCAAAAATAATACTTCCTTTTGAATTTATGGGACTATTTTTCATTCATATGGAGTATCTCATGGCTTTCGGATAGAAAAGCCCTTCCATCGAGCGTTCCCGGTAATAATTAGGGTTTGCGATACCCTACCCGCACCGCGGCTTAGGAAGACTGCTGGTGGCAATTTCGCATTTGGGCGGTCAAAATAATCCATTATATAGCTATGAGTCCACATTTTGCTCATGTAGAGTCCTTCATAACTTTCGAATCAAAAAAATGCTCAGTGAGGCGCTTCCGGGGAAATTAAGGGTTTCGGGCTAAACCAGTGCCTCAGCACCGACCCAAGGAGTCTACAAGCCAAAAATACATTTCCAGACCATGTAGCCCGAGCACGGGGTCTATCACAAAATTAGAGCATTTAGACTCAGGCCTAGCTTCTAGGTGCCAAATTCCGGGGCGCCTAGGCGCCGAAGTCTGGGGCGCCTAGGTGCCCAAACTGGCTAAAATCGCCCGTTCTCTCGAGAGCATGGAGCTCTGGCGCAGCCCAGGTCAAGCCTAGGCTCCCATAAGGACGCCTAGACTCCTATAGAGTGGCTCCTAGGTGCTCGGGGATACGATGCCTAGGAAATGGTCACCTCCCAGGTCGCGATTTTGGGTGTTTTTTATGCCATTTTGACACTGTAAGTCGTCAGAAAGTTAGAAGGCGCCAAGTAACCCTAAAGAGGGTTGTTAAATCCCTCTTTTTTCATAATATAGAAGAATCCAAAGCCCCTTTTAGGCGGAGTTTTGTTCATTTGCTTGGGGGAGAGGGGTTTAACCTAAGCCCCCTTCTCATTTTTTCTGGTTGGCTGGATTTTTGTCCGGGAGAGAGCTTCAGTCACCTCTATCTCCCCGTCCTTCTTCTTCTTTAGATAGGCCATGAGATCTTAAGGAACTCTTCAGGAAGAGCTTGTAGAAGGCTTGGAGTTCATTGGAGGGGCTTATTGGAGAGAGAGCAAGGAGTAGGGGATTCTCTTCCCCTCCTTTTTCGCTCTCTACTTCTTCCTCCGTCCCTTTTCTTTCCTTCTCACCTTTTTCCATCTTCTTCCATCTTTTATGGGTGCAAGAGGATCTTCTTGAAGAGAAGCTTGGGAGCAAGGCGCCACTCTCTTACGTTGGAGGAGAGCTTTGACCTGGTGTGGGGAAGGGTCTCCAGAGCATTGTCGGATCGTGGGCTTCTCTCCTACTAGTAGGAGAGCTTCTTCCTACATGAAGACACGTGTCTGCAATTCTTGCGGTGGTAAGATTCCCTAAAAGCTATGTCTAACGAAGAAAAAATCAACTGCTCTGTCGTAACTACCAAGCAAAAGGGTTTGAAGAGTTAGCTTTGGAGCCATAAAAAAATGGTAAGTAAAATGAAAAGAGGAAAATCGAGCGACAGAAGCGTGGATAAAAAGACAACAACCGTGCAAATGAACACCACAAACCCTATTAATAGGAACCCAATGGAAGTGGAAACCTCATGCAAGAATTTCGAGAGAAAATGTCACAATAAACACAAAAATTGGGTCAAAATAAAATAAAAATATTTTTATTCTTAAAATAGTAGTACACCTGGATCATAATTCGATGTTAGGTACTTTACAAACTTGTAATTGGTCACCTCGGTTAGGACACCCTTCCAAACTAATCTTCTATACAACATTTGACCAACGAGCGTGAACTGGTTCACTCGATCAACTCTAGAGTGAGCCCTCTGTAAAAAAACATATTCCTGATGTTCGTTCACTTCTTAGCAAAGGTCAGTTGCTTCCCTCGCATCTCCTCCAGCACCGTAGGAAGATCCTTCTTTCGCCAAGTACGAGTAACTTCCATCTCATATAGGCGATGCACCCAAGCTCTCAGGGACATCAGACCTTCTTCATCTACTTCCTTCTAGATCTTCATAGGATCAGTCGGGTGATTGACCCATTCACTTCATTGTTGGAGCCTGATACTTGTTGCACAAGAGCCGCCGCCACAATTGGATCTCAACCTTCACTAACAAGAGGTAGACACCCGATCTAAACCTCCTCATCTACAAGAAAAGCACTGATAAGCAAATAAAAAATAAAAAATCTAAGTAACAAATTTAAAAAACATGTACCCATGAGCCAATCCAACGTAAACCAAGTACATAGCCCGCCTATATTCAATGATGAAATATCTTTGATAGCTCTTTATCGTTGTCCGACTGATCATCTCAACCAACTACTAGTACACCAGTCGGTTGAGGAGCAGTCGTAGTCTCTGGCTAACTCATAACCTCAACTGAGCCTTAGGCAATGGACAGGTCGCCAAGCCACTTGGTTCCTTTCTAATGCTAGCCCTTCTCTGGAGTATCCTGGATTGAATCTGGTAACTCCTCTTGTTACACTCACTTTGATGGCTTTGACTTTACCAGATTCTTCTCCCACTTCTTCCTTATCTAACCTTACGGTCGGTGCTACTTCTTAACCTCGAGAGCGACCATCAACTTTATGTGGTCGACAGATTTCAGCACTGAATTAGATCATTTCTCCATAAGGTTGGCACAATAAGTCGAGCAGTTGCAAGGAGAAACAGACTCAAATACTGAGAATCACCCATTGCACCCTATATGTATAAGGGTCATGGACACGAGAATCTAGTGAGTCTAATCATTTCATTAAATTATGACTATTAAGGTTCAATTAATTGCATTAAAATTTTATTTTTCCTTGTCGTATTTATCGCTATTAAGGAGCAAGAAAATTAGAGAACTTAATATGTACGGCTAAAAATGATATACACTAATCTTGAGACAATATAACGGTCCAGACCAAGAATGAAAACTTACAAGACATTACGAATCTGATCGATTAAAGACCACCAGCCTACCAATGGTCAGCCGACCAAAAGGCTAGTGACCGGTCAAAGGACTGTCGATCGACTGAAGGCCAATACAGTGACTAAAGAGTCACCCAGGCCAACAAGAGACAGGCATCCATGCAAGCGACTAGACAAAAGTCTAACCCCCTAACAAGCTCAAAAATATCTATGT
This sequence comes from Papilionanthe hookeriana x Papilionanthe teres, assembly GCA_022702705.1. Classification (NCBI taxonomy): domain Eukaryota; kingdom Viridiplantae; phylum Streptophyta; class Magnoliopsida; order Asparagales; family Orchidaceae; genus Papilionanthe; species Papilionanthe hookeriana x Papilionanthe teres. The sequence goes on along the minus strand of CM040422.1, from coordinate 131,416,615 downwards.
GAGGCTCTCTCAATAGATCCCCCAATGATCACCAAAAAATAAAAAGAAATAACAAACAAGCATGTCGATCGACTTCTTGTAGCCAAGGTCGACCAGTGTCCATATAAAATATATGATTGACCTAAGGACCTACCAAATAGAAGGTCCGAGCCATACAAAAAAATGTCATAATTTTGAAAAGACAAAACAAAAGACAACAATGCCCTATACAAGCCCCATTAAAGCAGGAGCAAACATGTAATTTTACTATTTATCCCTCTTTCTTCTATAAATAGAAAGACCATAGCATGTTTTAAGGGCTTTTTGGCCTCTGGGCATTTGCCTCTTCAGGCATTGGTCTCAATAGGCACTGCTCTCTAGATCTATTAATCTATAGGGAGATCCCTCTCACATTCTCTCTTGTAACCCCTCAGTTACAATATATAAATGGGTCGAAAAGCCCGGGAATATCTCAGTTCTTCCCTAAAGGGCAAGTCTGTGTGTGCACCTTCCTTCTCTCTATCTCATTCTCTCCTCTCTGGTTCCTACCGCTTCTATCATTGAGCATGCATCATAGTATAAATTTGGATTCAACATAAATATTTAATTAAAAAATAAAATTTGATGTAATTCAATTATCTGATTATTATCCAACCGTGGCTATAAAACATTTGTCATATATATATATATATATATATATATATATATATATATATATATATATATATATATAACCCTTATTAATGTCACCCACCAAACAAAAGTGAACGTTAATGAATTCCACCTAAAGTTTCTGCCCAATTAAAGGCATTCACAGAAAGCAACCGAACAAAATAAATCGTTCTCTTAAAATAAAAAAAAAAAAACTTAATGATTCATTTAGATTAGCTTAAGTCAAGTCACTCCTTTAGAGAATGTTTTGATAATTAATTCTTTTGTTTCATCACCTTTGAAAGCTTCCTCAAATCTACTAGTAATAATATTCATTAATTAGAAGTTAATTATTATTATTATTATTAGTTTTTTTCTGAAGCCGCTGCATAACCTAATTTAATGAAAAGATAACCTGTTCCAAATAATAATAATTATAATAATAAACAATCTGTAATACTATTCTTTATCTGAATGCAGAATTAATAATGGCTGTAGCTGCAATCCTATAAAGTCTCAACAATATGTCTGGCTGAAATTAACAGTTTTAATGAAATTTATTCTGCTGATTATGCTTCAGCTAAAACTTCGGCGTTCTAAAGCTTGGTGGACACCACTTGCCGCTCAAACTTAATGCTGACAGTGACTTTCTGTATACAATTTGTTCTGAACTATATTTCATCTGTCACAGTTACATGCATCCATGCATGATTCCATCCCATGCCTATGTATGTCTCTCTCTATCTCTCTCTCTATATATATAATTAACTAATTTCTCTCCCATGGCTTTTCAATTCATCATGAGCCATGCATGATAGTATTATTTATATATCCATAAAAGCTCAGCATATAAAATGATGAAACGTATGGTAGCATTATACATCAATTTTCTTAAACTCATTATAACTTAATTAGTGGATATGATTATAAAAATAAAGTTAATACCAGAACAAAAATTGTTTGAAAACAGTAAGAAAAAACAGAAGCTGTCACTTCCCTCGAATTTGTATTTGTATATATATGTATGGTTGTGTTCCCATAGCTTTCAAACATAAAGAGAAACCAGGCTTAGCCAGCAATGGGTAGTCATGCGGTAGGGAACGGGGACACCCCTCTCCTACAAGACTTTAAGCTCACCATCCTTAGCTCCTCCATCCTCTACCCCTCAGCTCCGACGGAGAGGCGCTCCCCATTTTTCCTCTCCAACATCGACCAAGTCCTCAACTTCAACGTCGAGACCATCCACTTCTTCGCCGCAAATCCCGACTTTCCGCTGGAGACTGTAGCAGAGAAGCTCCGGAGTGCGGTTGAGCGAGTGCTCGTGCCGTATTACTTTTTGGCCGGCAGGCTGATGAGAGAGGAGGAGAAGGAAGGGAGGTTGGCGATTGATTGTAATTCTGCTGGTGTGGAGTTCATGGTGGCTGAAAGTGAGCTGAGGTTGGACCAAATTGGAGAGTTGGAATATCCAAATCCTGCTTTCCGGCAGCTCGCGGCTGCCGGAGCGACACAAGAGGGGTTGAAGATGGAGGACCGGTCTTTGTGCTCATTTCAGGTACGTCAATTTTATGGTTTTGATATTGTTAATTATTTTATAAATTAAATGATTGGTTGATATAATTTTTGTTTTCATTTATATTTACAAAATAGCTAACTTTCTTCAAATGCGGCGGCTTTGCACTTGGCATTTCAAACAACCACGTCACCTACGACGGCATAAGCTTCAAAAACTTCCTCCAAAACCTCGCATTCCTCGCCGCCGGCGACTACGACCGCCCACTTCCCATCCCACCTTTCACCAATCGCCACCTCCTCTCCACCCGTTCCCCTCCACGTGTCACCTTCTCCCACCCCGAACTCATCGAGACATCTTTCTCCTCCACCATACTCGAAGCCGAACCCTCTCCCTCCAACCTCAGCTTCAAAGTCCTCCGCCTTTCAGCCGCCGATATTTCTTCACTGAAGCTCCTCGCACAACCCCACGCCACCCGCGCTACAAGCTTCAACGTCGTCGTCGCCCATCTCTGGCGCTGCAAGGCGCTAACTTTATGGCCGGAAAGTTCTCCGAAGGACCTCAACAGGACTTCCATGGTGCTTTACGCCGTCGACATAAGAAATAAAGTTTCGCCGCCGCTTCCTCCGGGGTATTCCGGAAATGCCGTTTTGACGGCGTATGGAGCGGCGGCGCTGGAAGAAGTGGTGAGCGGGGAGTTTGGGAAGGTGGTGGAGGCTGTGGCTAAGGGTGCGGAGAGAATGGATGATGAGTACGCGAGATCTGTCATTGATTGGGGTGCGTTGTACCGCGGGCTTCCCAAAGGGGACATATTTGTGTCCTCTTGGTGGAGATTGGGTTTTGCTGACGTGAAATTTCCGTGGGGGAAGGCAATTTACACGTGTCCAGTGGCAGACCCCATGAGAGATGTAGTTCTGCTGTTTCCGACCATTGGTGGGGCAGAGAAGGGGGTGAATGTTTTGGTGGCGTTACAGGGAGAAGAGATGGACCGGTTTGAAGAGTGCTTTTATAAGTTGTTGCCGAGAGATGAGTGATCATACCTAAATATATATACATATATATATATATATATATATATATATATAAGATATTTAAGTGTGTGTAGTGATAGTGGTATATATTGTTGTATTGTGTGAATGTTGTAGCGAAAAAATATTGCACATGAGTTTTATGTCAAGACTTCAATCAGGATCAACTACGTGTACAGATAAGTCCCTAAACGTATTAAATTAATTTTTTTTACTAAAAGGGGTCTGTTTGTACACATGGTAGATCCTGATTGGAGTTCTGATGCAAAAGTATATCAGAACTCCTGATGCAATAGTTTTTCCGTTAGAGAATGAAGAATGTGAATGAGTGGTTTTTAAGTGTTACATATAGATACATATGAATATGGTATATATGCAAATATGTATGGAAGGATGAAAGTGTATATAAATATTTGGATGTGTATTTCTCGGATAAATATTTGGATGGCTTAGTTTAATATCAATTTTCATGTCGGAGTATTCTTTTTATTTGTTTAAAATTTTAAATAATTTAAATAGTTGGCCACATAGAAATCTATTAGTTTCACCAATGCTGCTTTGATGTCATATTATTTTTCTTAGAACTGTGAGGATATTAGAATATTACTTTACATGTTTTTTGCTTCTTGATTTAAAATATGATTTACTCCCATTTCTTAATAGATTGATACAGTTTATCAATAGGTTTGAGTTTGATTTGTTATGCTTTATTTACATTTTGAGATGAGGAATAATGTCCAAATGATCAAGCATTATGGAGAATTTTCTTTCCAAAACCACTAATTTGTTTTACAATAATTTAATATCTTCTTTTCATGAAATATAAGATTCACACTAACTATATTCACTCAATCCAAATGTGAGGCTCTCCTCCTATACACAACATGAACCTAAATACAGCAAGGTTTTCCACAATCATAAACTCAAAAGAATATTAAACACTCAACATTAACCCAAAGCACACAACACATTCATCATGATTCAAACAACCAAAAAAGAGAAGTGTTTCAGGTGTTAAGACTATGGTCACATAAATAGCCTTCAGCTGCCCTATGAGCTGATTCGTCACACTCATAAATCACAGTATCGTTGATGAGGTTGGCGAGGAATCAAGGGATAGTTCAGAAGAAGAGCTTCAGTTATACAGAGATGAAGGAGAAGCATTAGTCATTCGATAAGTTTTGCAGTCTAAGCCATAACGGGACCAATCATGCTTAAGGCATGGTATTTTTCTCACCAATGCACCGTCAAGGGCAAGGTTTGCTACTTGATCATCAGCATTGGCAGTTGAGAGAATGTGGTGTCCACGCTTACGATGAAAATTTTAGGATTGAACAAGCTGAGGCATCCCCATTACTATTCCCTTACCTGGCTGAAAAAAAAAGAAATGAGATACTTGTAGATCATCAATGCCTAGTTGATTTTTCCATTGGGGACCAGCTACATGAACAAGTATGGTGCGATGTGGTTCCTATGAATATCTGCCACATTCAATTTGGTAGACTGTGACAGTTCGACCACAAAACTCAGCATGACAATTTCAAGAACAATTAATCTTTCAATAATGATGAGAAACATATCATTTTGCTACCGTTTAATGATAAGAAAGGCAGGTTGATATGGAGGCAACATTGGCCCTCAGTCCACTTTCTTACGGTTAGTTAGAGATGCCCTCGTGACACTAGCGTTAGTCATTCTAAAAGGAACAAAAGAGGAAAGGGTGGTACCAGCACTATTGCAGCCACTACTACAGGACTTTCAGGATGTCATGATTGAAAGTTTGCTAGAGGGGTTGCCATCACTGAGGGACATCCACCACACTAAAGACATTATACCAGGATCATTATTTTCAAACCAACCTGCCTATATATTGAGACTTGCAAAAAACGAAGAGCTACAATGACAGGTGCAAGTTCTCATACCTGGAGGACTAGTTAGAGAAAGCAACAACCTGTGGGCTATCCTAGCTATGATGATGCCAAAGAAAGATGAATCGTGGTGAATTTGGATCGACAGCGGAGTCATAAAAAAGATCACCATCAAGTACCAATTTCATATACTCTACTGGGATAATCTCTTAGACCAGTTACGCGAAGCCACTATATTCTTCAAGATCGATTTGCTTCGCGGGTATCACCGTATACAGATGAGGTCAGGAGATGAGTGGAAGATCTCCTTTAAGACACGTGAAAGTCTTTATAAATAATTATGAGGATATTAGTACATTACTTTACTTGTTTCTTGCTTCTTGATTTAAAATGTGATTTACTCCCATTTCTTATTCGGGTCTTATAATAAAATTTTTTACTAATGATAATAAAATATGCTACTTTAAAAATATTTATTCGCATCATAACAAAATCACAATAGAATTATTATCTTTGTCAGACTCAATTTCGTAGATATCATTCTTTCATGTCTTATTACTAACTGTTTTTGGCACTAAGTAACATTTTCGAGCATTATTGTTTACCTTCGATAGGGATTATTTTGTTATATTGTAATGATTTGCTGAAGTAAAAAATAAATAAATAAAATTGCAATTTCAATTACTATTAAATAATCATAAAATTTAAAATGAATGTGTGTAAAATAGCAAGAATTAAAAAAAATAAATAAATAACAATACAAAAAGAAACAAGATCATTTACATTTTTACTTCTCCATTAGGCTTACATCCTTAATTCTATGAATTAGAGTAAGCTCACAAGAATGCTTATTTATTATTAAAGATTTAAAAATTTATGATTCGAATAACTTCTCTGATAGAATGGCAAAGTTTTAATTAATTTTAATAATTTTTACTTAAATATCTATTGCATATATGTTGTTATAACATAGAAATAAAATATAATCCATATATAAAATTATACTCGTACTTTTTATAAAACATTTGTAGTTGAATCTAGGATATTATGATGTACAACTTTCAAGACTTCAGTTGTTGCAAATGTATTAAGAATCTAAAATAAATACTATATAAATATACACATTATTTTTGTGATTGGAGATCATTGTCATCAATAATTTGTGACTAGTCTTTTAATGGCCAGTATTGTAACAAGAGAAACAATTGTAAGCAGAACTCAATCATAAATTATTTATGATAAGCCATTTCGTGACTAGCATTGTGATAAGAGAATCGATCACATCGCTAATATGTGATAGGGATGTTAACGCCTTCGCATGGCTTTTTTGAGATGATTAATTCGAGCGCTTGTTTGTTTGGCCATAGTCTGTGAGCTCGGGCATGAATCAGTAATTGTGTCCTCTTGGCTGGTTTGACATTTATTTTTGGGTTAGGCAACATGCACCTGGCCGACCTTCAACTCCAGTTAAGGAGGCCACATTTGGTCAAGAATGCGAGCTCTTTGGTTTTCCATTGGTGTCTTCTCTCTTGTTGACTTCTTTTATTTAGACCGTTGGATCTTCTTGAGATTCTTGTTTGGCTCACTTTCGACGTAAAAAAAATATTTCATTTTTAAAAATTTTGCCAAATTATTGAGGAGGGCTAATTTTATGTTTGAAATATGGGCAAAATTTTAAAAAAAAATTGAATTTTTTCAACTTTAATTTTAAATATATATTAATAATAAATTAAAATATTGTTAGTTGAATTAAAATTTTAATTGATCATTACTTTTAGTTTAAAGATTAATATCAATTCTTTTTAATCAATTTAAATCACAAACCATATTAATTAGTTTGAGTTACGATTTTATTTTAATTAATTAATATTTATAATGTTAAAAAACTAAAAAAGTGCCTTAATGTACAATATACGAGGAAACCACGGTGGAAATCCATTCCCACCCTCCTTCCGCTTTACTCTCTTCTCTTCCGCTCCTCCACGGAAAAAATTTACGTCCGGGCTCCGGACGCTGCGCAGCGTCCGGAAGCGAATCGCACAAAGCCACGTAGATTCGAGTGGTCCCACCCGTATTAAATTCGCTTAATAAGTGTGCCCGACCCGATTTCCCGGCCCGCTGCGGTACCACGCGTGAACACCATTTGTACAACCCGTATAAACAACGCGGGAGGGCCACGGTACCGCGGCTGTACCCTCTCCGTAAACCGCATATAAACCCACAACGGAAGCAGCTGTACACCTAAAGTAACGCTAATGAACCGCGTGTGTAACGTCGTCCCCGTGGTACCGCCGGTGTAAACCTCGTGTAAATCTATTATAACATTACCAAATCGTGGTACCGCGTACGTAATATCTATGAACCGCGTGTGTAACTCCAGTGAAAATAACATTTTAGGGTTTTAACCCGCAGTAAAATGCCCGAAGGGAGCAGAAGCATGTTATACACCTAAAGTAACGCTAATGAACCGCGTGTGTAACGTCGTCCCCGTGGTACCGCCGGTGTAAACCGGAAGTACAGCTAATATAACCGCTCTGTAATATTCGCGTAACCCCCATGTAAACCCGTCAACCTCTGTACCGTGGGTGTAACCTATTTGTAACCTCTGTGTAATCTTGTCGCCCGGCTGCCCGCGAAAACTGGTATTTAAAGAGCTAGGGTTTACTGTTCTGTTCCTACCTTGCGTCGACGGTAGTTCGAGCTGAAGATGGATTGCGCAAACCAAAAGAACCATATTTTTGAAGTTATAGAAGAGAGCTTTGATGAGGAAACTCAAGAACAAGAAATGAGGATTAAGAAGGAGGTGTGCTTTGTGATCTCTGTATTTTTTTTTTTTTGTTTTTTGTTTTCCTTGTTTTTTTTTTTCTTTCTTTATTATTATTTTTTTTTAGACACAATGCTCAAGTAACCATTTTGTTATTGTTGTGTGTTAGTTGTACGCAGATTTTTTTTTCTTTTTCTCATGGTTTGTAACTTGCTTACCTACGCTATATGTTATTGTTGTTTTTTTCACACAAAAAAGATGAGATACTTGTTATTAATGTTTATGAAGACTTAGTTGTAATGCCTTTTTTAACATTGTTTTTTCATGTAGTTCTATGTAGCATATTTTTATTTATTTTGCAATTACATTTGATGACCTTTTTTTTGTTATTTGTTTTCCTTGTTTGGTCTTGAATCTTTTCTTTGTTTGAGCGGCAATGCTTACTTAGCAACTTTCTAGTTGTTTGGAGTATGCAGTTGTTTGTAGTATGCAGTTGTTTGGTCGTGGAGGCATGTATGTAGTTGTTTGTAGTTGTATGTAGTTGTATGTATTTTATATGCAACTGTTTGACATTTTATTCTCTTGTTGCAGTTTGGTGGCAGTGAAGTTACCTGTGGCGATCAAGCTGCAAAGATATTACTTCAAACGACGGTCCACAATGAGGAAGAAGCTTATGAAATATATTGTGCATATGCCCACCACATCGGATTTAGTGTTCGGAAGGATCACACTAGCTTTTGGTGTAACTCCAAGAATATTAAGATGAAGGACTTCTTATGTGGAAAAGCAGGATTCAAGAGAGAGCTGAATATCAGCAAAACTGTTAAATACAAGAAATCAGAGTTAAGAAGTGGTTGTCCGGCAATGATTTGATTCATTGTTGATGTCGAAGGCAATTGGTCAGTTAAGAAATTTATTGAATCACATAATCACACGTTAGCGAGCCCTGGTGATAAGCACCTATTGCGTTCGAGCAGAAAGATTGGCGAAATCAATGCAGAAGTGCTTAGATCGATGTCACAGTCGGGGATAAGACCAAAAGACGCTTTCAGCTTTCTAGCCAACGAAGCTGGTGGTGTAGAGAATGCGGGTGTACAAAGATAGATGCCTTCAATTTCATCCAGAGAGAGAGGAGAGGTAGAATTGAAAAGGGTGATGCCAATGCGTTACTACAGTTGTTCACAGAGAGACGTGCTTCAGATTGCATGTATGAGTGGGATTTTGAAGTTGATGATATGGGTAGGTTGATGAATTTTTTTTGGAGCGACGGGACATCCCGGCTTGATTACGATTGTTTTGGAGATGTCATCATATTCGATACCAGCTATAGATTGAATAAATAACTTATGTTGCGCTCCTATTGTCGGTGTTAACCACAATTGGCAGAATGTTCTAGTTGGTGTTGGTTTTCTGTCAGAGGAGACGGTCGAGTCATTTAAATGGCTTTTTCAAACCTTTGTTCGTATCATGGGTGACAATCATCCAATAACAATTTATACTAATCAGGATCAAGCAATGGCGAGAGCGATTGTAGAGATTATGCCACATACACGGCATAGATTATGTCAGTGGCACATATACAAAAAATTGCCCGTGAAGATTCACTGCGGTGTGATGAACAAGTCAATCCATAGTCTTTTTTGTAAATGCATGCATAACTGCGAGACTGAAGAGAAGTTTGATGAAACATGGGGTTTGATGATTCAGACAGGTAATCTGTAGGATAATCCGTGGCTAGCTGATATGTATAGAATCAGACACAAGTGGTCAACAGTTTTTAATAAGGATGTTTTCAGAATGGGAATTTTATCGACTCACAGAAGTCAGTCGACAAATAACATTTGTCATGGCGTCTCAAAACCCACAAGTTCCATCACAGATTGTTTCTTGGGAATTGAAAATGTCATGAAAACATGGAGGCGTAATGAGAGAGATGAGGACTTCAAGTGTGAGCAATCTGTGATAGCTCCTGTTGCAAAGAGTAGCTCAATACTGAGGCAAGCGGCAACATTTTACTCGAGGAATCTTTACACAATGTTTCAAGAAAACTTTCTTCACGGATCATGTGGGCTACAGTTACATGCCTCTCCAAATGCAGAAAATGAATTTGTTATTCAGAGTTTTGACGAGCATAGGTCAAACACAACTTGGTTAGTCACAGTTGACATTTTGAGTTTGGATATTCAGTGTACTTGCAAGAAATTTGAAATGATGGGCGTATTGTGTGCACACTCATTGCGAGTCCTGAACTTTCTTCATGTCGAAAATACACGATAAATATCTCCTTTTGAGATGGTCTGCAAATGCAAAAAGAGATGTATACAACAGGTATGAGTACAAGCATCTGCAACTAACGGATACGTGTAATGTCTATGGATACTCTCCGGGTATGCATCAGCACATGTTGGACCGGGACCAACATTGTGAGGAGGTAAAGCGGGATCATCGTCGAACGGTGGCGAATTGGGAATGGGTTGACTCTCTTCGTAAATGGGAGGAGCGATTAATGCATGTTCGCTATCTTTCATTTGAATAAAAGAATCGTATACCTGCAAAAGGTATAATTTAAGGTGAATGTCAATTAAACAATCGTGTTAACATAATAACATGTAAAGGAATAATTAACTCACATCAACAGTCCTGAGCTTCTGAAAAGCTAATTGAATCTTTTCACGGTTCCATTTCACATGTTGTGGCCACCTCAGCATCCGTGGTCTAGCCTCAGGCAAAGCCGGCAGGACCAATGACGTATGCTCGTAAAACCAAAGCTGCGTTGAACATGAAAAAATAATTATTATATATGTTACAGAATAAGCGATTGTGATTTTCAAAATTACGATATTGAAACAAACCGTTAAAATAAAGTTGAAACCCTTTAGGTATCCCAATGACTCGTCTGCTCTTACTTTCATGGCATCGACATTCGGTTGCTCTATTAGGGATCGATGAATTGTAGCGGGACAATTATAAGATGTAAAGGCGGCCACATTATTGCACAAAGAACTCATTTCTTGGGATACTGCGAAGTTGGTAGATGGAAATAGTAAATTTGACATTAGAAATTTTATAAGTAATTGCAGAAAATTATGTGACGACTCCCCTGGTGAAAAATTCAGCAGTGCATCCTTTATTTGTACAGCATTCATGCTCCCAGGCGGAGCCTCGCTCCAACATGCAAGTGCGCCTTTATTGGGCATGCCAATCAGCAGTGCCACCTCATCAGAATCAAAATGAACCTCTCTCCCTCCCAGAATGAACACCCGCCGATCAATATCCCAGCACTTAATTATGTTCATCGTCAGCACTTGATCCTGAGGGTATGGTGGGAGCTCGAAGAATTGAACCAAATTCATCGCAGCCAGTTCATTCCATGTTGGTTCGTCAATTAATGGTCGGACCTTATCAAGAACTTGTCGTACAGTAGATGGACGACATCTGCAGTTTATAGATCTAGCGCTAAGAATCCTGAAATAATACAATACACCACTTTAACATTACAAAAAAGCGATGAAAATACACATTTAAAACAAAAAAATAATAACATGTCATTTGTTGCAAAATGAAGTCATTCACAATCACATTTATCATTCACAATCAATAGTAAGCCTAGCTTTCATAAAAAAATTTATATCTAGATCCTGCCAGCAATGTTGAACTATAATTTATCAATGGATATACTAAAACATGAAATGTGAACTTCTTTATTAACATCACTACGTATCAGCAAATTAAAATTGGTCATGGAGATCATTGTTCCTTGCATGGTTCACGAATAATAGAAATCATTTATAATGCGAAAAAGAGACATTAGACGCCATAGGCAATTGGCCATGGCCACAAGCACATTATTTTTTTAAAAAAAAAATCAAAATCAAAACTCTAACCGATAATGCAGCGGTGGTTGAAAGACGGAACCAAGAAAATACCTAGACGTGGTTTCCGTCAGCTTCGAAGTCTTCCTCTTCGTCGTTTTCGTTGTCTGTTGTGTCTCCGACTTATCCGTCACTTCAACTTCCTTAACATTGCCCTCCTCGGGCCCTTCCAGGCGCGCGGCGAGCGTGATCTCTGTGCTTTCCTCCGCCATCCTATGCAACGAAAAACCCTAGAACGAGCAACGAGGTCGGAGCTACCTCCGCGCGAACTCTTTCGAAAATGCCCTTCGGGCATTTTACTGCGGGTTAAAACCCTAAACTGTTATTTTCACTGGAGTTACACGCGCGGTTCATAGATATTACGTACGCGGTACCATGATTTGGTAATGTTATAATAGATTTACACGAGGTTTACACCGGTGGTACCACGGGGACGACGTTACACACACGGTTCATTAGCGTTACTTTAGGTGTACAGCTGCTTCCGCTGTAGGTTTATACGTGGTTTACGGAGAGGGTACAGCCGCGGTACCGTGGCCCTCCCGCGTTGTTTATACGGGTTGTACAAATGGTGTTCACGCGTGGTACCGCAGCGGGTCGGGAAATCGGGTCGGGCACACTTATTAAGCGAATTTAATACGGGTGGGACCACTAGAATCTACGTGGCTTTGTGCGATTCGCTTCCGGACGCTGCGCAGCGTCCGGAGCCCGGACGTAAATTTTTTCCCTCTTCCACCGTCTCTCCTCCTCTTAACCTTGATTGTGTCATGGCAGACTGGTTTGTTGGCCCAATCATGGATAAGCTCATCAACGCTTGCTCTGATTACCTGCAAGATCAGTACTTCAGATGGCAGACAGGCATGAAGGAGGAGCTCGAAAGGCTGCGAGAGAACCACCCCAAGATCCAAGCTGTTGTTTCTGCTTACACCCGAGCACAGATCAAAGATCGCAACCCGGCTCTCAACAAATGGATATGGCAGCTACGAGATGCCATTGATGAGGCGGATGATGTTCTGGATGACTTTGAGTACATGAAGCTTGAAGAACAACTGGAGCTGAACTTGGGGGAAACAAAGGTGCGTTCTTCATTCACTAGATTATTTTCGGAACCTGCTCGCAAACTTCGCAGAGTCTACGAACGAGCTCTCAAACTTGATCCCAACTTGGAGAAACTAGAGGCAGTTGTGAAGAAACTTGATAAAGTTTCAGCCGAGGTCAGTACTTTCCTTCATCTCATCGAAAACGCAAAGCAGGAGCAGCAGGAGCTGGAGCTTCAGCTATGCAAGGATCGTGAAACAGGTTGCTTGCCTAAAAATGATCTCATCGGTCGAGGCGAGGAGAAGGATTTTGTTATGCAATGGTTGAGGAAGTCAACAAATGAAGATCCAAATCATACTCTGTACAAAAACATTTCTCTTCTATCCATAGTGGGTCATGGTGGCATGGGCAAGACAGCTCTCTTGCAACACATCTATGAAGGCCTGAAAGAAGAATTTGAACTGAAAATGTGGGTTTGTGTTTCCAATGATTTTGATGCAAAAAAGGTCCTTGCCGGTATGTTGGAATGTCTTAACAAGAAGAGGACTCGTTTCGAGTCACTCGCTGCTGTTCAAGAAAGTCTTAAATCTGAGGTGCAATCTAAAAAATTCTTGCTTGTTCTGGATGACATTTGGGAGAAAGATATGAGCAAATGGGAGAACGTACTTTGCCCTCTAGTTTACGGAGGTTTGGGAAGTAAAATTTTGTTGACTACCCGGATGGATTCAGTTGCATGGACGATTGCAAATGTGATTAGAAAGGAGAAAGAAATTTTGAGAATAAATGGCTTGGAGGAAGATTTGTGTTTGAAGCTACTCAACACCTATGCTTTTGCTGGTGTAGTGAACCTTGGTGCTCATAAAAAATTAACAAGTATTGCTAGTTCGATAGTTAAAAAGCTTTCAGGCTCTCCATTGGCAGCCAAGGTCATTGGTGGTGTTCTCAATTCTCACTTGAATGAGAGCTTTTGGATGAATATTTTAGAAAGTAATGTTCGAAACGTAGAACCTGAACCGGGTCGCAATAACATTTGGCCTATCTTAAGTTTAAGTTTTACGTTCCTTCCACAACCTCTACAAAATTGTTTTGCATTTTGTGGCATATTCTCACAAGATTATCAGTTTCATAAAGAAGATTTAGTCCGAATGTCGATTGCATTGCATTTCATTCAGGAATCTTCTATTGACGGAGAGACTTTGGAAGATATAGGAGGAAGGTATTTCGATGATTTGGTCAGAAAATGTTTCTTTGATGAGTTTCAGTATTATGGGAGAATATATTATAAGATGCATGATTTATTACATGATTTGGCACAATCTATTTCTTCAGAGGAATGTTTCAGATTTGTGGGAGATAATGTTTTATCTCTTAAAATTCCTCAAACTGTTCGACACTTAATTGTTAAAACTGAAAATCCAGAAGTGTTAAGAATGATCAAAGATGTTAAAAATCTACATTCACTTTTTCTCAACAGTGAAAGACATGGTCAATGTTTTACTGAAATACTTACTGAAATTTTTGAAGCATCGAGGAGGATTCGTTTGTTGTTCATATGCTCTCCGTGTTAGGAAAAGCTTTCTGAGGCTATTAAAAATTTGAGGCATCTTCGATATTTGAAACTTATTGGAAGTCTCCCTCAGATGCCAAGATCTCTAAGCAGTCTTTATCATTTGCAGTTCTTAATCTGTATAAATTTTGGACTTCGATCTAATGATTTCTTACCAGACGATGTAGGTAATCTCTCTAACTTGCGTCACTTGGAATTGCCCCCGAGTGTATTTTCTAGTTTACATGGAATTGGGAAATTAAGGTCACTTCAAGAACTATATGAGTTTAATGTTAAGAATGAGAATGGTTATAGAATTGGGGAGTTGGAACATATGAATGAGTTGCGCAAATTAAAAATACATTTTCTGGAAAATGTGCAGGATGTTGGAGAGGCTTGCATTGCAAAATTATGTGAGAAGAGAAAACTCAGGGATTTATCTTTGAATTGGGATGAAATGTTAGTAAATACTGACTTAGATGTGAATGTGCTTGAAAATCTTAAACCATACAAAAATCTAAAGAGGTTGTCCATATTTTCATACAAGGGTGCAAGCTCTGCAAAATGGATGTACAGTGTAGATTTGATCTCCAATCTGGAGTACATCAGTCTGAACAGCTGCTCGGAGTGGGAAACTCTTCCACCTCTTGGGCAGCTTCCCCACCTCAAGTCACTGTACCTTTATAACATGCCAAAAGCAAAGCGGCTTGACCATAAATTCCATGGGAATGACAAGGTTTCTGTGTTTCCATCGTTGGAGGTGCTAAATATTAAGGGATTACAAGTATTGGAGGATTGGTTTGATGGAGCAGGAGCAACAGCATATGACTGTTTCTTTCCTTGCTTAACTGAACTCTTCCTCGATAACTGCCCAAATCTGCAGGAGTTGCCCTATTTGCCTCCTAAGCTCAAGAAAATGAAGATACAAAATATCGGATGGAAGTCTTCTTTGAACTTCAAGCAAGAAACCAACAACTGTTGTGGCATTTCAAAATCGATTCCCCTTGAGACATTAGAGGTCCTTTCGTGTCCAAACATCACATCTCTTCTTCTGGCGGATGTAGGAAAATTGAGAATTGAAGGTTGCCCCAATCTGATTTCTCTTGGTGGACTACAACAAGTGGAGAGTGGCATTGAGAAATTCCAGCTTATTCTCAGTGAAGTTTTTATAGATGAACCATCCTTGTTGCCAATAGTAAGTATCGCGTCCTTGCAAAAGCTCGCAATTTGTGATAATAACGTGCTGGTTTCTTTTACAATTGAGTTGGAGCAGTGGTTTTTGCAGGTTAGCTCATCCCTTTGTAAGTTGAGCTTTAGATGCCTCAAATCCCTGCAGTCTCTCCCTTCCTCCTTGGAATGCCTTTCTTCAAGATTCTTCATGTCGAAAATGTTCCTCAGCTCCAGCTGCTTCTACACATCCCCGCCTCCCTGAAAGAATTAAATCTTGTACACCTGGAATCATTACAGTGCCTGCCATCTTCTTTGTCGGCCATCTCATCCCTCATCCGTTTACATTTAATAAGCATTCCACTTCTCAAATCATTGCCAGAACTCCCTCCCTCATTGTCTGCTCTGTATATAAAGAGTCTTGATAACCTACAGTGCCTGCCATCTTCTTTGTCGGCCATCCCATCCCTCATCCGTTCAGATTTAAATAGCATTCCACTCCTCAAATCATTGCCCGAACTCCCTCCCTCTTTGTCTGGTCTGTATATAAGGTGTCTTGATAACTTACTGTGCTTGCCATCTTCTTTGTCTGACATCTCTTCCTTCAAGCATCTAGATTTAGTAAGCATTCCACTCCTCAAATCATTGCCAGAACTCCCTCCCTCCATGTATTCACTGTCTCTACGTAGTCTTGATAACCTGCAATGCTTGCCATCTTCTTTGTCGGCCATCTCATCCCTCAACCGTCTATCATTACATAACATTCCACTCCTCAAGTCATTGCCAGACCTCCCTTCCTACTCGTGTTCAATAACAGTAGAACATTGTCATCCAGAGTTGATGAAGCTTTATAACAAATTTTGAGGCTCTGATTGTCACAAGATTGCATACATTCCTTATGTCAGTATTAATTTTATTTAAGAGTTGTGTTTGTAATTAAATTATAAAATGATTGTTTTGCCTTTAATTTTTAATTTCAGTTGTAGTTAAAATATGATTTGTGATTTTGGATTGGATAGAGGAGTCTTATACAGCATTAAAGTTAAAATATTGATGATTTCCTCTTCTAAAATTTGAATATATAAATATATTTGTTTGGATATATGGATTTACTCCACAAAGATGATTACAATGACAACAAAATCTAGAGGTTTTTACCTCAAAGGCACCCCAAACAGTGCTTTTTGCCTATAACTCATATTGACATTATTTTTGAAAAAAAATTTAGTATATCCATTGTTATTCTTATTTAGTTTAGAGGTCATTATTATTGCTATATGCATGTACTCTGTTTGCTTTAGTCTAGTCTTGTTTTTTATTTTACATCTATTTGTTATTTATCAGTGTTTCATATTGCTATTGCTACTTCTATTTGGTTTATTCATTGATGTAAATGGGTTTATAGTTTAGTTTTCGTTGTTATTCACAGGTATTCCATTAGCTCTAGCATGGAGCTATTTAATTTAGCTTTTTATGTCTATTTATTGTTTATTAATGTTTGCATTTATTGCTGCCAATGCTATTTACTATTTTATTCATTGTTATTGTTGATGTTTTGTTTAGTTGTTTTTGGTGTTGTATTGCACTCTATTTATTGGACCATTGAGTGATTTCATTTATTATTTTTATTTTTTTCATTTTTTTGCATCTATTTATTATTTAGTTTTTGTTAAAGACTTAGGGTCTATTTGAGACCGCTTGCAGTTGTATTAAGAAACAATGAGAAATTTGTTGCAGAAAAAGCTATTGTTCAAGCAGTTGCAGTAGATACTATAGTTTTTTTTTTAAAAAAAATAAGATCGTGACATTCTGACATCCATCGCATTTAGCTAAGTCGAGTTGTAAAACACAGCCTTCCCACCACAGCTTCTTTAGAAATCAAGCAAAATACAGTTTTGTCAAACATGTAAGCGGTGTGGTGCTGACCACAACTCACATTCATCGTCGCCCCCAAGTGAGCCTCTTGTTTGTTGTTTGTGTTACTATTCTACTTGAGTTGCATGCTATGCTGAAATGATTATTTTTTTAATTTATGACTAGATAATAATCATGATTAAGTTTAAATAATATAAATATTATAAGACCTCATTCCTTACTAGTTATTATGTCAAAGCAAAGTTATTCAACTATTTTGAAAATTCTAATCATAAGAGAAGCTTCAATTTAAATTAGCCTCCGTACTTTAAATTAAATTTATATTTCATCTATTTGGAACAATGGGCAATTATTTATGAAAAAAGAAAATTCGTTCTAAATTCAAATTATTATAAAATTATATTTGTGTACTTTGATGTGAAGAAAGTTATGCATATAAGATTTTTAAAAGTATTCATGTAAAAATTCATTACAATATAATTCAATGGATGAAAAATTCATTGACTCTAAGGGAGTGTTTGGGGCAGGTGCAATTGTTTCGATAAGCAATTGTGAAGCTGATTTTATGATAGGCTGTTGTTAGAAGTGTTGGTGAAAAATTATGTCTTTTTGAATGATCTATTGTGTTGCAGTTGTTTTTAAAAAAGTTTATGTAATGCTTTTATGTACGTGCACTGATTATAAGTCGACATTTTTAAAATAATTCAAACAAAACAACATAAATAAGTTTCAAAAATTTTAAAAAAAATTATGAACTTCATTAATATACTGCATCAAGAGTTATACATCACATATCACAAAATAACACAATAATAAAATTTGTAATTGCAATAAGTGATGTTATTATAATATTAGTTTTAATGTCCAAAAAATCAAGCATTCTGAAGAATTTTCTTTTCCAAAACCACTAATTTGTTTTACAATAATTTTTTTTTTCTCATAAAGTATAACATTCACACTAACTATATTCACCCAATCTAAATGTGATGCTCTCCTCTTAAACATAGCATAAACCAGAATTCAACAAGGTTATCGACAATCATAAACTTAGAAGATGATTAAACACTCAACATAACCTTAAAGCAAAACATGCATTCATCATGATTCAAACAACCAAAAAAGAAAAGTTTTTTGGGCGTTACGACTATCATCACATATAGAGCCTCTAGTTACCCTATGAGTTGATTTATCACACCATAGATCAAGGTATCGTCTAGGAGGCCGGCGAGGTATTAGAGGATAGTCCAGAAGAAGAGCTTCAGCTCTATTGAGACGAGGGAGAAGCATTAGTCATTTGACAAGTTCTGCAGTCTAAGCCATAACGAGACTAATCATGGTTATGGCATAGTATTTTTCTCACCAAATGCACCGTCAATGGCAAGGTTTGCAATTTTATCAATGATGATGGGAGCTACGAGAATGTGATGTATACGCTTATGGTGAAAATGTTAGGATTGGACAAGTAGAAGCAACCCTAGTTATATTTCCTTACGTGATTGGGAAAAAAAAAGAAATGAGATACCTGTAAATCAACAATGCATAGTTGACTTTTCAATTAGGGATCAACTACAGGAACAAATTTGCTGGACATGGTTACTATGGATGCCTGTAACATTCTATTGGGTAGATTGTGGCAGTTTGACCGCAAAACTCAGCATGACAACTGCATGAGCATTTATGCTTTCAATAATGATGGGAAACATATCACTTTGCTATCGTCTAAGGATAAGAAAAACAAGAGTGACATAGAGGCAACATTAGCCCTCAAACCACTTTCCTATAGTCAGTTAGCGATGCCCTCGTGGTACTAGCATTAGTCCTTTTGGTGGGAACAAAAGAGGAAAGAAGATACCATAACTATTGCAACCATTACTGCAGGAGTTCCAATATGTCATGATTGAAAGTCTACTAGAGGGGTTACCATTACTAAGGAACATCCAACGCACCATATATTTTATACTAGGATCGGTATTGCCAAACCGAATTTCCTACAAATTAAGACCTAGAGAGAATGAGGAGCTACAATGACAAGTGCAAGTTCTCATCCCTAGGGGACTAGTTAGAGAAAGCAACAGTCAGTGGGCTATCCTAGCTATCATGGTGCTAAAGAAAGATGATTGTGGCCGATGTGGATCGACAACTGATTCATCAACAAGATCACCATCAAGTACCGATTTCTCATACCCCGCTTGGATAATCTTTTAGACAAGTTACGCGGAGCCAATATCTTCTTCAAGATCGACTTGTGCCACGAGTATCACCATATACAGATGAGGTCAGGAGATTAGTGGAAGGCCTCCTTTAAGACACGTGATGGACTTTATGAGTGGATCGTTATGCATTTCGACCTGTTAAACAAACCCAACACTTTAATGGGATTGATGAACCAGGTATTTCAAGCTCACATACAAAAGTTTGTCATGGTCAGCTTTGACGACATTCTAGTATACAATCGATCAGAGGAGTATCGCCTACATACCTAAAAGGCAGTAATTGAGTCTTTGAGCTGAGAAACTATATTCCCATTTGAATAATTCCACTTCATGAAAGGCCATGTATGCTTTTTGGGTTACATCGTATCCAGTGCAGATATTTAGATGGATCTCACAAAGATAGAGGCCATTATCAGCTGGATTGCACCACAGTTGTTCGACGAGCTGAGACAATTTGTTAGCTTAGCATCATTCTACCAAATATTTCTTTGAAACTTCAACATCATCACCTACCATCTAACCATGATTTTGAAAGGGAAAGAGTTTGCTTGGATGACAGTAGCAACTCGTGGTAACTTTGACTGAACGAAGGGTGACTCGGGCACCCATGCTAACATTACCGGACTTCAACCAACGATTTGAGGTTGAATGTGATGCCTCTCGTGTGGGAATAGGAGCAATACTGAGCCATGGAGGACATCTAATCTCCTTTTTTTAGTGAAAAAGTTAAACGAGTCCATGAGGAAATACTTGACTTACGATAATGAATTATATGTCATCGCAAGAGCTCAGATGCACTGCAGTTATTACCTACTGATGAACGAGTTCATGCTATTTACATATCAAGAGGCCATAAACTTCCTCAACAGCGAGAGCAAACAAAAGGGCCGACACGCCACCTGGATGAAATTTCCATTATCATTCTAATTCTTGCTTGAGCATGAGGCGAGAAGCCAGACTGCGCAGCAGATGCACTAAGTCGTCAACATCTGTTGATTACATCCATGCAAGCCCATGATGTGGGCTTTGAGGTTGTAAGGGATCTAACGAGGAAAAAAAAAACATTTGAGAGGGATGTAAGGAGAAACCAACAGGGCAGTACTAGTGAGCAGTTTGATATTTGTTTCACCAAAGTCAGTTATGTATTCCCATGTGCTTACTGTGAGAAGTTGTTATCCAGGAAAGCCATGGTGAAGGATTAATAGGTCACTTCAGCAGAGACATACCCTCACTCTCGCAAGAGAGCATTTTTTTTGCCCCAAACTAACGAGAAATGTGGAGCGAAATGTCAGGCAGTACAACGTTTTACCTACATACAACGTCGTCTTCCTTATGCCATACTTTGAGAAGTTGAGATGTTCGATAAATGAGGTCGAAGCTTCCCCAACCCAAGAGACTAATGTGGGATGCTGAAGTGCCAACCGATTGAACTAGCTAATAAATAAACAGTCCAAAGGACCAGTCTAAGAGTGAGTCTCGTGACTTCTAGAGAGGGCAGAAGACATATATGTGGTTCTGGAAGGAGTCTTGCTATTTTCGAAGAGGGTTGTAAGGATTTCTCACGATGTTTGGAGAGGGACAGAACTACCACCTCTCCTATTCCTTCCTTATACGCTCTTCTCTGTATAGAAGGTTTTAATAGTCATTTTCTGAGATATTGTTGCCTCGACACACCTTCAATTTGTGTGAGTGTTTCCTTTTTATTTCTTTTATTATCTCGTTTAATGAGAGTGTATATATTATTGTTTTCAAAGAATTAGGGCTTAATTATTGTTATTTTTAGATATCAAATTTCTATGTAGAGTTGCTCTCCCTGTTTTATGACTATATTTGAGGAGATGGTGGTGCTCCGACTGTATTATGCTCCGACCCCTCTGACACATTCTCCTTGCCACTTCCAGCCCTCCCGTACACCTGTCAGCACCTTTCCTCCCTTCCCCAGTCGTCAAACGTCAACTGTGCAGAACTTCGAACACCAACCTGCATCCCGGCGACCACCCCAGGCAACCCTCCTTGCTGTCTGGGTCACCCCCACCAGCATCCAACATCTCCCCTTGCCTTTCCCACCGCTTTCCCTATCACCCCACTCCTTAACCATTAAATCAGCCACCAATCTCCTTTCAAATCCCCTTTCTAAACTATCTTGCTGCCTCCACGCCCCCGTACTGCTTAGCCAACGCCATCACTGCCCCAGGTTCTCCCTTCCGGCCTTAGTTAGAGCATATTACCTTTATGTTGTTCTTTTCACTTGTGTTGAGCTGTGACACTATCACTACATCAATACAAAGTTGTTTTTTAATTTCAATTAAGTTCCTTTTTTTTTGGCATCACATAATATTTCATGCCACACAAATATAATAATAATAATAAAATACAATCTTTAAACCAAATGTATTTACCCCACGGGACCATAATGCTTTAGGTTGATTTTTAGGGCCCGTTTGTTTGAGTTTTTTTGGGTGCGGCGTGGCCATCTGCCGCAATGTTTTTTTCGCGGCACTGTTTGTTTTACAGCTTCGCGTCCGTTCGAAGTTGAAGCGGGCGAAAAGCTGGCCGCAGGATCGACCCCGCGGCCTAGCTTTCACCGCGCCAATATTCTCTGATTGCCCTCACGAAGTCCAAGCGTTCCGTCCCAAGCCTTATCATCTAGGAATCAAACCCCGCAGCCCTAGCGATCCTTCCCTCGCCATCCTGCGACATCTTCTTCGAAATCGCCATCTCGCTTGTTCGTCGTCGCCTTCGCCGTCCCGCGCCTTCTGCTGCATAGGTCCCGTCCTGCACCTTTGCTTCTTCGACCCCGCTTGGAAATCTCTCGCCATTTCTACAGTAAGCATAGATAATCCTACTGTAAGATGTCAAGATCTCTAGTCTCTATCATTTGCGGTTCATAATCTATAACAATGTGGTTTTGGGATCTTGCTCTGATGATTTCTTTCCTGGCGATGTGAGTAATCTTTCTAATCTCCGTCGCTTAAAATTGTCTCCAAGAACTAAATGAGTTTAGTGTTAGGGATGAGAATGGTTATAAAATTGGGGAGTTGAAACATATGAGTAAGCTGCACAAATTAAAAATACATTTTCTGGAAAATGTGAAGGATGCTGGAGAGGCTCACACTGCAAAATTATTTGAGAAGATAAAACTCAGAGATTTGAATGTGCTTGAAAGGATTATGCTAGTACTTTCGTTCTCTCTCCCTCTCTATTTCTCCCTCTCTCACTCTCTCCCTTTGTCTTTCTATCTACCCATAAAGTTATGCACTCTTTATATGTGCAGGCTTTATGACAATTATTCTTTAAGTCCAACAGCTTCCATGCAAACCTAGCCGTCTCGCTTGTTGTGTCATTTTGTGGTTATTTATACTTTGTTAATTGTTGGTCTCATACTTTACTGTACTAGATTGTTCTCGCATGCTTAAATTTAAAATTCTTATACATATATGCATAAATTTTTTAAACAAACATATATATATATATATTTATATATATATATATATATATACATATATACATATATATATATATATATATATACATATACATATATATACATAAAGAGATTTCAAAACATATATGTTTACAAATTAACAAAATTAATTTTATAGTAAATCAATTAAACTGTTAAATTTCTCTAATAAATATATATAAACACATAATAGCATACATTTAAATATTTTTATAGGAATTTAAAAAATATATATACACACATATATAAAACTTCAATTTATTTCATATGAATAATTAATACATAATACTTTTAAAAATTTTACATATATTAAACCTCTACATATAAATACATAATAATTTTTTAACAGTTTTAACAAACATGGCGATTTGATCATTTTTACGAAAAACTTGCATAATTGTTTTCTCACAATGCAATCAAACAAACAACTGCATTCTCGTGTATGCTAGCATTTGTAAAGTTTAGAAAATTGCTGCAGCTGTGCCAAATAAGCCCTTAAACATATATGCTATGAGAGAAAATATATTGGTTTTCCCATGGAATTATAAATTTTTATGTGCAACAACAATTTTAATTCAATTTTCAAAATTTTAAGAGTTGAAATGTACGCTTAGTCCAGCGGTGAGGAATAGTGATTCTTTTTTTAGCGCTGGGGGTATGTGAACAGCCAACACTGATGTGGCGAAACACTGTATCGATCAGTGGGTACTGAAATCATGTCAAGGCAACGTGGAGTTAACCAGTATCACCTTTTTTGAACTACCGTCCTCGGTCCACACAGCAAGCACCTGCTTTCTGCAACTGGCTCTACTTCGCGCCTAAAGCTATTCCCGTATTCCTATGACCCATTTTCCGCTCAAGGAAGCCGAGACAAGAACCATACCCAAGCCAAACCCTCATCTCTTTTCTTTCGAAGTTCGTCGGAGCATTCGCTGCTTTGATGGGACCACCGGAGATGGTGCCGACGGAGGAAACAGTGGAAGCTTTGATAGAAGCTCTCGTGTCGCCTTTTATTCCTCGCCCTAGCATTTCGCGGGTTCCCCCTACAATCGAACAGCAGGAAATAGTTGCCAGACAGGTTTGCGCCATTAACAGAATACTTCTATATGCAGCTTGTTTTTTTAATATTATTTTTAGTTTGTATGAAATCTGTAGCACATGTGCTTATCATTTGGGGAATGAAATGATAAAATGTGTTAACATTCTCGTAGGTTTTCTCTGTGGCTTAACGGAACCGCTTATGATTTAATTTGCAAATTCTGCCATTGTAAACGATTGGTTGAATTTTTTTTTAATTAAAAAGTCAAATGAAAGTTCTGTTTGTTCAAACTGAGGCTCTGAGAATGGGAAAAAATTTGCATACGGAGGGCGTACGTGGCGATGCGTACGCCCTCCAATACTGAGGCGCCACGTATGCTCATGGACCCCACAGCCTTAAAAGAATTAAAATTTTCTACTGCGACCCGATGACCAGGCCTGCTCGGTAACCCGTGTATACCCTCCGTATAACGCTCATAAAAATATCCCATATACCCTCCATGCAACCCCACTATAACCCGCGCGTAACCTCCAAACCAAAACAGCGGCAACAGCGGCACACGACATATAACGTGAGTGTAACCTGAGTGTAAACACCTCTTCGATGGTACCGCAGTTATAATCTTCGTGTACCCTCAATGTATCCCGTCCGCCCCGTTTAACTTCTTCGAAATCTTTTACCCGTGGTAAAAATTTTGAAGAGCATTTTCGAAAAAAGAAGGATTCACGCGCAGCTAGCTCCTTCCTCCTCGCTTCCGGTCGCTCTAGGGTTCGCATTGCTTCGGTGAAGCAGATAAGAATGGAAGAAGAAAGTACAGAGCTTACGCACTTTCAGTTGGAAGTGTTGGAAGAGGCCAGTGTTCCGGAGGTCGAAACCGCGGATAAGCCGAAAGGTCAGAAGTCAAAGAAAAAGGCCAAGAACGTTCGTAAGAAGTCCCAAAACGTTTATAGGTAATATTTAGGTTTCGCTTTTGAGTCATTGAAAATTGGTGTTTAGAGTTTATATCTAACCCCATGCGACTTCGTTTTTGAATCCTTTCACTCGATTATTTTGGTTTTAGGGTTTAGTCTAACTGCTCTATTATTCTAGGAGTTTTGTTGTTTTACTGAGCCCGCTTGAACCAAACTGTATGAAATTAATGCATTTTCTTCTGCTTCATGTTATTAGATTACATAATTTTTGTTACCCTATATACTTGTTTTGTGATTAGAAGAAAACGAATTTGGAAACTAAAATGGTGTCGTTTTAGCCATTTCCATCAGGAATTGATCTCATAACTATGATAATAGGCAATGGTTTATCATTACTAAAATTGAATGAATACCTAAGATGCATTAATCAGCACTACATATATTATCGCAGCCGTTGTACAATACATAATATTACATAGATATTTTTTGTACATATAAAAAAATGGACATAAATTTGTCACCAGATATGATAGATAATATTCTCTCATTCATAGCACACCATAGCGTCTGGGAGAATTTTACTTCACATTTTAATTGATAAAAGTGTTAAGTTTTTTTAATTTTTAGTAGAATTCCCATGATCTTAACAAGTTTAGATCTCCTTGCAAACTTCTGAAAGATTAATACATAAGCCATTGGTTAATTTAATAATGAAAAAAACTTCAAAAATAATGTCTTCATGGCATATATTTCTGGAAGTTTCCAAAAACAAATCTTAGTAAGAAACACATAACTCCTAGTATTTACCTAAGATTACTTCGTCAGAAAATATTGATAGGCATGTTAACAACATTCATGGTTGGGAGAACAATTTGTACATGATCTCTCTCATGTTCCAAAAAAGTATCCCCTGCAAACTTAGGAGAATTAAGAGCATAAGTAAAAAAGGCCTATATGTATATATATGTATACCTGTTTTGTGATTAAAAAGTGTGTGCATTGTCATTGTTTTGAGCTTTATTGTATTAAAACATATAAGATTATTCACTGTTTAGGGTTATATTGTATTTATTATTACAATATATTTATTTGGTCTTCAATATTGTATTGAAAATATTTGATAACTAATGTATTGCAGCTCTATTGAATTTTTGCAGGTTAATGAGCGCAACATCAATGAATTGCAGTTGTCGTCCATCTGCTGTAAGAAAAGTCCTTGATAGTGTCCGACCATCAATCGACGGCGCAACTTGGAATGGATTGGAAGCCATGAATTTGGACCAATTATTCAAACTCTCTCGCTACCGTCAGAATAATGTGCTGACAATGCACATAATTAATTGTTGGGACATTGATCGTCGTACATTTAACTTGAGAGGGAAAGAGATCCAATTTGATGCAGACGAGGTCGCACTGTTGACAGGCATGCCCAATAGAGGCGTACCTGCATGCTAGAATGACGCTCCGCATGGTACATGGATGAAAAAGATATAAAGGACGCACCACTGACCTTTTCACCTGGAGAGTTCTCGCATACTTTTTTACAATTATTAATTAAGTTTATAATGTCTAATTTATTTTTTCCCTCCAATAACTTTAGAGTTTTGGAAGAATTGTCTGACATTTGCGAGGATATAACATCATTTATCTCGTACAATTGGGCCGCCACAGTATGACGATCCATGCTAGAGCAACTCAATGTCTGTGCCTTGAAAATAAGGGCGGATGTTAACCTGAGATACCTAACGGGTTTTGTTTTCATTTTAACGGTTTGTTTTCTTCACATAATTTTAAAAAGCTTATTCATTTATTCTGAAGATATAGATTAATTATTTTTTCTTTTTTAATGCAGCTCTGGTTTTACGAGCACACGTTATTGGTTCTCCCAACACCGCTCAAGGCTAGACCACGGATGCTGAGGTGGCCAGCAAAAGTAAAGTGTAACGCTGAGAAGATTCAAGTAGTCTTTCATAGGCTTAGGCTTGTCGATGTGAGTTATTTATTTCTATAAGTGTTATTATGCTAACGTGACACTTTAATTAACATTCATTGTGAAATATTGCTTTGCAGGTTTATGATTATTTTCTTCATTTAAAAGACAATGAACATCGATTTACTGCCCATCCACTTGATGAATCACGAGTCCGAGAAGATTCTCCACGACGAGAGACGAAAACCATGGAAATTTGCCAACCTTCGATGCGAGCGATGATATGGTTCATTTTCATGCTGGGCCTGAACCACCACGTGCTGACACATATCCTCAGAGGAGTTATAACATTGGGTATGAAGAAATTCATGATTTGCTGCAAGCTTACCATAATGTGTATTTAGACTTTCAAGGCTCGGTTGTCACGCGGCTGACAAATATAGAAAATAAATTGACGGAGTTGCAAAACGAGGTAAGTCATTTAAAGAAATCAAACAAAATTGCAAGTGTTGCAATTCCAAAGAAATTGGTCAGAGAATGCCCACAGGTAAGCTTGATTCGAAGAATTAAGACAAGGCAGACAGAAGAAAGAGGAGTTTAGGTTCCCCATTCACTGTTTTTCAACAAATAAAGAAGAAAAAAATAACACAGGAGGCAGCAGAGGTAAAATTGTCTAGAAGAATCATATGATAAAAGATTAGGTTTTATTATTTACTATTCATAGAAAAATTCAATTAATAGCTTCCTTTGTAAAACAGGTTCAAGGTTTTAATAACGGGAAAGCATTCAAAGTTGAACTACAATCATCTCACAAGGAGCTTGAAACTGCAAATAGTTTGAAATCAGGAGTAGTTCGACAAAGTACGATTGACGACGATATTTATTCCCCAACCATACCTGTTCAGAGCTTCGATGTTGATGATCAGTGCAGCTCCCAAAAGGTTTGAGAGTACTCTTTAGTTTTTCACATTACAAACTGTAAGATCTCTACAACATATTGTTAGTTGCTTGTCTTATAGGCCATTCCAACAGCATTGGTTCTCGATTTTCCCGGTAGACAACTTATTCTAGAATATATGCGGGAAACAATCGATCTCTGCTGTAGCAAATTCAATGATTTGTTAGCGTATCATATCATTTTCCTTTTTTAGATCTTTTATTGATTTTTAAATCATTTTCTATTTTAAATGCAGATCTGACTTAGTAATTGAAACGAAGAAAGTTTCGATGACTCGTAAATATCTAAATGAACTTCTTGCAACTGATTGATTGGGAAACGAACAAGTCGACTGTTTTGTAATTTTGCTGGAGAACAATAGATGCAACTCACAAGAACTGTATAAATCGTTCATATATGTGTCTCCATGCCACGGTAAAATTTTAAAATCATGTATTTATAGTTAACCAAATTACAGGTAATTTTGTTAGTTGCATCTCTTGTTCTCCAACAACATTGCAAAACAGTCGACTTGTTCGTTTCCCAACCAATCAGTTGCAAGAAGTTCATTTAGATATTTACGAGTCATCGACACTTTCTCCGTTTCAATTACTAAGTCAGATCTGCATTTAAAATAGAAAATGATTTAAAAACCAATAAATGATCTAAAAAAGGAAAATGACATGATACACTAACAAATCATTGAATTTGCTACAGCAGAGATCGATTGTTTCCCGCATATATTCTGGAATAAGTTGTCTACCGGGAAAATCGAGAATCAATGCTGCTGGAATGACCTATAAGACAAACAATTAACAATATGTTATAGGGATCTTACAGTTTGTAATGTGAGAAATTAAAGAGTACTCTCAAACCTTTTGGGGGCTGCACTGATCATCAACATCGAAGCTCTGAACAGGTATGGTTGGGGGAATAGAAGTACTGTCGTCAATTGTACTTTGCTGAACAACTCCTGATTTCAAACTATCTGCAGTTTCAAGCTCCTCCTTGTGGGATGGCTGTAGTTCAACTTCGAATGCTTTCCCGTTATTAAAACCTTGAACCTGTTTTACAAAGGAAGCTATTAATTGAATTTTTCTATGAATAGTAAATAATAAAACCTAATCTTTTATCATATGATTCTTCTAGACAATTTTACCTCTGCTGCCTCCTGTGTTATTTTTTTCTTCTTTATTCATTGAAAAACAGTGAATGAGGAACCTAAACTCCTCTTTCTTCTGTCTGCTCTTGTCTTAATTCTTCGAATCAAGCTTGCCTGTGGGGATTCTCTGACCAATTTCTTTGGAATTGCAACACCTGCAATTTTGTTTGATTTCTTTAAATGACTTACCTCGTTTTGCAACTCCGTCAATTTATTTTCTATATTTGTCAGCCGCGTGACAACCGAGCCTTGAAAGTCTAAATACACATTATGGTGAGCTTGCAGCAAATCATGAATTTCTTCATACCCAATGTTATGACTCCTCTGAGGATATGTGTCAGCACGTGGTGGTTCAGGCCCAACATGGAAATGAACCATATCATCGCTCGCATCGAAGGTTGGCATCCAATGGTTTCTGTCTCCTGTTGTGGGAGAATCTTCTCAGGACTTGGTGATTCATCAAGTGGATGGGCAGTAAATCGATGTTCACTGTCTTTTAAATGAAGAAAACAATCATAAACCTGCAAAACAATATTTCACAATGAATGTCAATTAAAGTGTCACGTTAGCATAATAACACTTATAGAAATAAATAACTCACATCGACAGGCCTGAGCCTATGAAAGACTACTTGAATCTTCTCAGCGTTCCACTTTACTTTTGCTGGCCACCTCAGCATTCGTGGTCTAGCCTCGGGCAGTGTTGGGAGAACCAATGACGTGTGCTCGTAAAACCAGAGCTGAATTAAAAAAAAATAATTAATCTATATTTTCAGAATAAATGAATAAGCTTTTAAAAATTATGTGAAGAAAACAAACCGTTAAAATGAAAACAAAACCCATTAGGTATCCCAGGTTAACATCCACCCTTATTTTCAAGGCACAGACATTGAGTTGCTCTAGCATGGATCGCCATACTGTGGCGGGCCAATTGTACGAGGTAAATGATGTTATATCCTCGCAAATGCTAGACAATTCTTCCGAAACTCTAAAGTTGTTGGAGGGAAAAAGTAAATTAGACATTATAAACTTAATTAATAATTGTAAAAAAGTATGCGAGGGCTCTCCAGATGAAAAGGTCAGTAGTGCGTCCTTTATATCTTTTTCATCCATGTACCATGCGGAGCGTCACTCCAGCATGCAGGTACGCCTCTATTGGGCATGCCTATCAACAATGCGACCTCATCTGCATCAAATTGGATCTCTTTCCCTCCCAAGTTAAATGTCCGACGATCAATGTCCCAACAATTAATTATGTGCATTGTCAGCACATTATTCTGAGGGTAGCGAGAGAGTTTGAAGAATTGATCCAAATTCATGGCTTCCAATTCATTCCAAGTTGCGTCGTCGATTGATGGTCGGACAATATCAATGACTTTTCTTACAGCAGATGGACGACATCTGCAATTCATTGATGTTGCGCTCATTAACCTGCAAAAATTCAATAGAGCTGCAATACATTAGTTATCAAATATTTTCAATGCAATATTGAAGACCAAATAAATATATTGTAAGAATAAATACAATAGAACCCTAAACAGTGAATAATTGTATATGTTTTAATACAATAGAGCTCAAAACAGTGGCAGTGCACACACTCTTTAATTACAAAACAAGTATACATATATATACATATAGGTCTTTTTTACTTATGCTCTAAATTCTCCTAAGTTTGCAGGGGATACTTTTTTGGAACATGAGAGAGATCATGTACAGATTGTTCTCCCAACCATGAATGTTGTTAACATGCCTATCAATATTTTCTGACGAAGTAATCTTAGGTAAATACTAGGAGTTACGTGTTTCTTACTAAGATTTGTTGGTGGAAACTTTCAGAAATATATGCCATGAAGGCATTATTTTTGAAGTTTTTTGCATTATTAAACTAACCAATGACTTATGTATTAATCTTTCAGAAGTTTGCAATGAGATCTAAACTTGTTAAGATCATGAGAATTCTACTAAAAATTAAAGAAGCTTGACACTTTTATCAATTAAAATGTGAAGTAAAATTCTCCCAGACGCTATGGTGTGCTATGAATGAGAGAATATTATCTATCATATCTGGTGACATATTTATGTCTATTTTTTGACATGTACAGAAAATATCTATGTAATATTATGTATTGTACAACGACTGCGATAATATATGTAGTGCTGATTAGTACATCTTAGGTATCCATTCAATTTTAGTAATGATAAACCACTGTCTATTATTATAGTTATGAGATAAATTCCTGATGGAAATGGCTAGAACGACACCATTTTAGTTTCCAAATTCGTTTTCTTCTAATCACAAAACAAATAAATAGGATAACAAAAAATTATGTAATCTCATAACATGAAGTAGAAGAAAATGCATTAATTTCATACAGTTTGGTTCAAGCGGGCTCAGTAAAACAACAAAACCCCTAGAATAATAGAGCAGTTAGACTAAACCCTAAAACCAAAATAACCGAGTGAAAAGATTCAAAAACGAAGCCGCATGCGGTTAGATCTAAACCCTAAACACCAATCTTGAAGGACTCAAGAGTGAAACCTAAATATTACCTAGAAACGTTTTGGGATTTCTTACGAACGTTCTTGGTCTTTTTCTTTGGCTTCTGACCTTTCGGCTTATCCGGGCTTCGAGCTCCGGAACACTGGCATCTTCCAACACTTCCAACTGAAAGTGCGTAAGCTCTGTACTTTCTTCTTCCATTCTTATCTGTTTCACCGAAGCAATGCGAACCCTAGAGCGACCGGAAGCGAGGAGGAAGGAGCTAGCTGTGCGCGAATCGTTCTTTTTCCGAGAATGCTCTTCAAAATTTTTACCACGGGTAAAATATTTCGAAGAAGTTAAACTGGGCGGAAGAGATACATTGAGGGTACACGAAGATTATAACTGCGACACCTTCGAAGAGGTGTTTACACTCAGGTTACACCCATGTTATATGTCGTGTACCGCTGTTTTGGTTTGGAGGTTACTCTCGGGTTATAGTGGGGTTGCATGGAGGGTATACGGGGTGTTTTTATGAGTGTTACATGGAAGGTATACACGGGTTACTGAGCGGTCCGGGTCGTCGGGTCGCGGTAGAAAAATTTAATTCTTTTAAGGCGGTGGGGTCCATGAGCGTACGTGGCGCCTCGGTATTGGAGGGCGTACGCATCGCCGCGTACGCCCTTCGTATGCAAATTTTTTCCCTGGGAATGACGCTCTTTGCATGTCTTGCAATTGTCAACTATGATTTAATAATCACATGGGGGGTGATTTGTTCTTCTGAGATGGACTGATTTGGATGCAGTTATGAATTAGTCACTATGAACCTACTTCTTTTTTTGATGCGTTTTTGGTTGATACATTTGTATGCATTTATTTTTTATTATCTATTTTCTGCATAATATGTTATCTTCCTTGCATATTTTTTATGCGAACAAGTTATGGCTCATCTTATACCGTGCTTTTGCAGATGCGAGCAGTTGTTTTGCTGTATAATTACTACCATCGGAAGCTATTTCCAAAGCTTGAGTTCCTGGATTTCAGTTCGTTCTGCAAATTAGCTTGCATTTCTAAATCTTCGCTTTTGAATTATATGAATGCTATGTACGAAAGTGATATGAGTTCAGGAGATCTGGATGAATCTCTTTCCATCACAGAGAAGATGATCATGGATGCTTGTAATGTCTGTTTAGCTTTAGATGCATCTAAAAGGGCTCCTGACATGGAGGGATGGCCAATTTCTAAAGTTGCAGTCTTTTTAGTAGACCCATTGAAAGAGCACTGTTTACTGAGGTTGAGCAGCGGTACTAAAGCCACAAATTCATTGATTGAAAAAAATCTTGAGATGCCTCTTGAAAATGTTGTTTGCGTTCTGGAGATGAATAACACATTAAGAATCATGACAGATGGAAGTGGGTCTTTAAAAGACAAGTTCAATGATTTGGAAGATATCCTCCAGGCGGTTGCATTTTCTGCTGTAGAAGAACAAATGGGTATGTTAACGGTTCCATTTTTTTTTCTGTTTTCCCTTGTGCTGAAGAACAGTTCTTCCTCATGGTTTCTTTTCTTTTTTCTTTATTCTTTGCTTACAAGACAACTGATTGTTGGATATAAATGGATCTAAAGAGTAGCCTTTTACTATTGTAAATAGGGCTGTATACTAGCCGAGCTTGAGCGAACTGAGCCTTGGCTCGTGATCCGCTCGTTATAATTTCTCTTGTGTTTGAAATGACTCGTGAAGAATGTGTTTGTGTTATGCTCGAATAAAGAAAAACCCCGTTCTTCGACTTGAAACAGACTCGGTAGAAAATAAAATGCAGTGGGTATTACTCGGGTGTTATTCCGCGGTGTTATTGGTGTTATTATGCGGAATAACACCAAGAACACTGCTGAATAACACCGGAATAGCACCCGCTGTGTTACTCGGTGTTATTCCGCTGTGTTATTGGTATTATCGGTGTTATTCCGCGGTGTTACACCGCGGAATAATATTAATAACACCGCAGAATATTGAGTATATATAGATATTTATTTATTTATTTATTTCTTTTCGAGCCAATTCGAGCCGAACACGAGCGAGCAAATATTTTTTCGTGTTCGACTTGTTTATATTTCGAGCTTAAAAATTTATTGATGTTCGACTCGTTAAACTTAACGAACTAGCCTAACACGAGCTGCTTAACAAGCCGAAAACGAGATGTTCACGAATAACGAGCCGTGTTGACAGCTCTAATTGTAAAGCATGTCTTATTGTAAAAGAATTCAGGCAAGAATATGATATTAACTCTTTTGAAATCTTTGCTCATGGTACTCATCTTATATTTACTCTCTTGTTGACATTGTTGCCTTTAACCACAGGCCATTTTTCAAATGGATGTTGGGAATGTCATCATTGCTGGTGAGCTTAAGAATGAAGTTTATATGTGCTAGCCATCTAGTTTGTTGTTCATTCACCATCTAGTCTGTTGTTTAATCAACAAGATTTGCTAACACCAGAGAGATTTCTTTCATCCCAATCAAGCTTGATTTAAAAGTTCAGAGTATTGTGAATATTCTAACTATTTGTTTAGTCCTCTTGATTTGATTAACTTGTTCATTGGCTCCTCCTATAACGTCTTTCCTTTTCTTCATTGATAATGACAATCATAATATTGCTACTCTTTATATGTAACTAGGTCACTTACATCACTTTGTTGGCCTCTAAATCTCCTTAATCTCTAGTTCTTATTATTTCATTTAGTCGAAGCAAGCCTTTGACTTTCTCAATCATGTTGCCATTACTTAGTTGAAAATTGCATCCATGCCTTTGGAACCACACAATCATCTTAACTGAATTGATTGGATGCATCAATAATATCAAGTTCATTTTGATGGTTACTCATAGATAGGATTATAGATCATTAGGACTTTTACAAGTTCATTGTGAAAATTGCAATGCAATTGTGATTACCCAAAATGATATCTGTAATAAGCGCGTCAAATATATTGAGGTTAAATATCATGTAATTTGTTGCGAGCTGCTTTCAATTGATTTCTTCAATAGAGCAACTAGTTGATATCTTTATTAAATCTCATCCTCCAAGATGATTTCATGTGCGTTGCGTATCTTTGATACCAGATGTTGAATACAAAAATGTCCGGGAACACGCCCAATGTATAAAACGTTCCACAAGGAAGGATGAAAGAGAACACATTAGAGAACTATAAAGAGAGTGTAACATTTATTCATGACACGAACCCTCTATTTATAGGATTAGGTTTCAACTTTACAAAATTAAATATCAGTCCGCTAATTATTGACTTTTCAGAGTGATTTTTTTTGTAATTACAGAGGTATTCACATACAATAAGACCAGATGACTGTTTTGATCGATAGGAAGTTCGATAGCCGTCTGCTAAACCTTAACTCCGTCGACCTTTGATTTGAAATAATACTTCTTGTTGATCAGCTTGAGTGCCGATTGACGCCTTGTGAGAATTTCTCTGCAACGTTCTTCCGATCGCTCGAACTAGGTGCCTTCTTCACCAATCTCTCCCAAACGATCATCAACTGCTGAGTTTGGTTGGTCATATATTTCTTTCTAGCCGTTCATCTGCCTCAAGATTCATGTTGATATTTTTTTGTATACATATTTGTTCTCCGATTCTCTTGCTCATTGGAAGCTGCACAACACACAAGGACAAAAGAATCCTTTAAATATGTAAGAAATAATTAAATAGCATTATTACACAACAATGAACTTCCATAGATTTCCATACCTAGGATCATATAAATAAGCTATAGGACAAGAAACTTTCGCCTTCTTCCATCCTTCTTCCAGTTTGAGAGTTTCCATCTTTTCCTTCCCGTGTCTGCTAATATGTCAGACAGGGGAGCGTCGTCTGCTAACAGGGATGCACTCCTTAAGGTGATGGGTGAAATGCAAGCGAAGACTCACAAACCAGACGAGAAGCAAAAATAGGCCAGAAGCCACGATCAGGGGAGCGCGGATCAGACTGAATCTTCTGGTTTTCTCGTGGATTCATTACAGGAGAGGGCTTTAGAGGAGTTTGGGATGCGTCCTGGCGATTGTCTTTCGTCGGAGGGGGCTACTCCCGCCTGAGGTGGAGGTATGATTGTTTAGGCTGCTGTGGGAGCCCTGACTCTTTAAGGTCCCAAGGAGGTAGCGATCGGAGCTGGGACGTGGCTTCAGGCGGAAAAATGGGAACTTTTCTTCTATGGGTGGAGGATTAGAGGGAGCTGGTGAGGATTTTGTTTCTTACACCACTTTTGACTGGATCTGACTTTTGCGTATGTGGCTGGAATCATACCTTTCGTATTTCTTTTGCAGTTGTCGGGGCTTCGACGATCGCTTCCATCTTGTAAGATACTAACACCGACCGTGAGGGCGATGCGACCGTGGTTGACCATGTCACTGAAGAGGAGTGGATGCTGTGGGACAGGGGATCTTGGAGCAGGGCACTGTACTACTGGGCTTCGCGGTTCAGAGGACGAGAGAGAATTCTCCCCCTAGCGGGGGTAAGAGTGTGGGCTGTCAAGTCTCTCCCGGCGCGATGATAGAGGCACCTGGCTGCGCCGGGTGTCTATTGACTTTCTGGTGTGCCGTCTCATTGAAATGGAGGAGCACTTCCTTTGTTTGGTGGTACATCATCGAGGGGATAACGATGATGGTGTTTTTGAGGTCCTGGAGAGGGTTGACCAGGTAGAGAAAGGAGTTGCTGTTTTTCGAGGGGAGATGCTTGCTAATAGCGGGGGGATGACGTGGCTGTGTCTGGAACTGTCAGCCGTCTGATATGGTTTTGCCGCCCAGCCGAGGGATAGTCAGAATGACCTCATTAAGCTGGTGGCAAATTTATGTATGAGCGTCTGCGCCAACGATGGTTTGTCCATACAAAGCAGCAGACGACTATTTAGTTATGTTTTTCCTTTTTTAGCTGTATCCGAAGGTTTCACATTATATTTCCATTCTTTTTGTAAATAAATAAAGAATATATAAAATGTAATTTTCTATTTTTTGTAATGATTGTTTTTTTTTGAGTGCTGCGCAGTTCTCGTCACACCAGTCTTGTCGGTGGTGTTTCGTTTTCACATTATATTTCCATTCTTTTTGTAAATAAATAAAGAATAAATAAAATGTAATTTTTTATTTTTTGTAATGAATGTTTTTTTTAGTGCTGCGCAGTTCTCGTCACACCAGTCTTGTCGGTGGTGTTTCGTTTTCCCGTATAGATGTATATCATCGTGAGCTTCTTTATTATCTTCTTTATTATCTCCCATTTTTCTTCGCATGCGTTGCTACGGATCGTATGACTTGAAAGTTTTCTCCGGAATCGTTTGGATCGAGTCCAGCTTTAGAGGTCTCGGTTCTTTCCACGAATGTGGAAGAGATCCAAAGCCTCTACGTTTTCGACCCATCTATCCAACTTCGGTCGACAGCTAGCCATGAGCGAGCGACGAGCCATTTTTCCCTAAATTTGATTTTTTACAAGAACCGGTTCAAAATGGGTCTACGACTGCCATTGTGTAAGGAGCTTTGTTCGATTTCCGGACGGTGCGAGGTTGTTCTTGCTTTGGTTCTGCCCAACTCTGTGACTGCCATTATGACATTAATCCTCTTTGCTGACGACGAAGACCCCTTGATCGATCGAATTGTTCAATCATTTCTTCTCTTTCATAATTGGTTGGGGCGGTTACGTTCGCTGCCTGGTGGGTCTTGAGAACAAGTTAAAAGTTTTGAAAGCGAAGTTCCTGGCGGGTTCCTGTGCGAGCGGTTGGGGGATTGGCACTATCACAGTGGAATGAGAGATAAAGAAGGTGAAAACTTTGCCTGACAGACTTAGGGATCATAAGGTGCCGATCAAGGGTCAGCGTATTATTCCAATATCTCGATCCAAGCGTAATAGAGCATATGATTCGCCCCTACGGTACCGAAGTCATGATCGAAATGCTTTGGGCATCATTTAATACTTGGGAAGTAGCAAGGGAGAAAGCTGCTAAGAAGAGGGCACCTTTTTTTGTCCAATAGAGGTGAGGATCGGTCCGACCCCTTCGAATCAACCGAGGAAGGTGTCGAAGGTGAGGTGGTTTTTCTCATTTTGGTTGTTTGTATATATGGACTTGTAGTTACTTAGCTGTGTTATTTTGAAGGGAGCGACGAGGATGTCTTCGGGACCTCTCATGCATTGGATCAGGGGGTCTCATCGGTTCGTTCATCAACCGACAAGGTTTCCACTCGGACTCCTTGCGGGACCTCGTTCGTGGGTCTGCACGATCAAGTTGAGGCGATCTGCTCCTTCCATACCATCTCGATAGGGACTGGGTTGGAGGGAGAAACAAGGGTCTTTGAGGGTGCAGAGGAAGATATTCACCGGAGAAAGGGATGACCCCCGTTTAAGGGACCGAGTTGTTGATCCCCGAATATTTATGCTTACGATTTATATATGAAATTTATGATTTATAATATGTGATACTACGCAAGTATACGTATCATTGATCAAGTAATATATGACTTTCTGATTAAGCCCCGAGATATCGAACCCACAGGGAAATGTGTAAAACTTTAAAGAAATAAGAAAAATAAATTTTTACTTTTTTAATTGATTTTTGTAAGTATGTTTTAAGGTATTAATTTCGAAAAGTTATTTTTGATATTTTTAATAAAAAGTTAAGCAAAAAATAAAGTTATCAATACTCTAAACATGATATAAAAGTTATAAGAATCAAATATCTTTTGCCCACCTCAATGAATCGGTAATGATTATGAATATTTATGTTGTGGAAGTATTTAAATGTATTGTGTCAAATATGAGCAATTATATTCTTTACCTTTATTTGGTTCCATAAAGAAAATTGGTTAATTTGAAATTTTGAAATTTTGTAGATGGGTTAGGCAGGGAAGATACCAGCTCTCACTCTAGAGCTTTCTCTATTCCCTCCACTTGGGGGCTAACATCTCATAACAAAATTTAAAGTAACAAACAAAATTATGGGGCTTTAGCCTGTCACTCTAAAGTCCTGTAATTTTACTCCCTAATAAAGCATATCTCACTATATATTTGCATTCATTCATATGGACTATAATTCTCACCTATATAATTGCATGTGGTTCTTTCTAATTGTTATTTGAGACAATACTGCATTGGATCTTACATAATTTCACAATAAATTTTAACATCTTAATTGGCCACATCAAGAAGTAAATTAAGTTCAAGGAATTGAATCATCACAATTTCGTACAACATTAAATACTTATACTTTCCACAACATACTTTCATAATTTAATTACTTTACTATTTAAGAAAGAAAAAGATAAAGTAAACTACTCAGATTTTATGAAGAAAACACAAATACAACTTGATTTGAAAGCATAAACCATAGTGAAAACACAACAATCTTACTTAAAAATAAAGTGTAAAAACAAAGATAAATACTGATATGAAAATCTTCTTCACAAGACTCTGGAAGTTCCTTTGTAATTTTGCTTTCCACAATACAACTCTAAAGAGGTTGACGCCCAAATGATTCTAATAAGAACTTTAAACTTCAATAAAAACTAGATATAAAGATAAAAGAAAATTCGTCAGAAGAAAGCTTCACACCAACCCTTTTTTCTTTCTTACTCTCTACTCTCTACTAACAACTATATAAAAGAACTCCAAAACCTTACTCTTAACACACTTTCAAAATACTAACTACTATTACTCCAATAACAACACAC
Source organism: Papilionanthe hookeriana x Papilionanthe teres (assembly GCA_022702705.1). Taxonomy (NCBI): domain Eukaryota; kingdom Viridiplantae; phylum Streptophyta; class Magnoliopsida; order Asparagales; family Orchidaceae; genus Papilionanthe; species Papilionanthe hookeriana x Papilionanthe teres. The sequence goes on along the minus strand of CM040422.1, from coordinate 131,377,466 downwards.
ACAAAAATTATGATGCTTCATTTTTATATTTTTCCAAAAGGTGCCTTGGTGTCTTTTTAAATCATGTCCAGATTCAATGTATCCACTAAAAGATGCATCTCTTCAATCACATTTGCCGCCCAAAGGAATTTAAGGAAGTCAAGGAAGTCACCACCAAAATTTGCTTCGAACACCTCTTGAAAATGACGTCAAATTTGATTAAAATTTGATTTTTTAACTGTGACACTTAAGCGCCGGCACTTTGGCGCTTAGGCGTCAGAGGCCAAATTTCTCAAACTTCATAATTTTGCTCTATATTTGATCATTTTTAGCTCCTTTCATAATAATTAATTATTTTCATCATACCTGCAAGAAAAACACAAAATACCTTCAATTAAAGTGCAATATTATTAATAATATGTATAAAAATGTGCATAAAAATACTATATATTTTAGGTGTATCAAAATACCCCAAACTTAAAATGTTACTTGTCCTCAAGTGACTCTTAACCATAAAAAATTTTAACATACAAATTATATAAATGAGTTTCTTTAGGAATGTTTCAAAATTTTGTTCTAGAAATGAAATAATCCAATTTACAAAAAATTTTAGTAAAATAAGATCAATTTAAAGTTTAGAAAGTTCTTAAGTAAAGGATAATGAAAATATAAGTTTCTATCTAATTCAGAAATATTTATAGATTTTTTAAAATATAAGATTCAAATATTTTTTTTTTTACTTTAAAAATTTTAATTGAAAATAATTTTACTTACTATATTATAACCTTAAGTTTTAGATTTTTTTCAAAACTTATATTTTAAACTTTAGGCATGGAATCAATTTTTGATTAGACCCTTAAATCCTCAAGCTTCTTCCTTTTCACATACTATTTTTCATTTTTTTCTCTTTTTTTTCTTTTTTCTTTTCTTTTCTTTTCATTTCTCTTTTTCTCTTTTTTTTATAAGACAAGAATTACTTTATCTGGATATGCCTTAATTAATAATATTTTAACTTTAAAATTTTCATTATTACTATAAATTTTAACTAAATTCTTTTATTCATTTTTATATTTAAAATTTTGTTTCCCTAATATAACTTCATATACATAATCATTTCAATCAAAAACTAAATTTATTTTAGGTATTCTTGAGAACAAATAAAGTTTTAGGTTTTTTTTTTTAAATTTAGTTTTTTAAATTCCGCCCAAATTTTAATTTTTAGTCAGGATAAAAACATTTAAGCATAATAAATGATACATGTGTGAGAATTTAAAACTAAAATAACATGCTTGCAGAAATTTCAATATCCTAAATATGCAAATATAACAGTTAAAAAAAAAACAGGAGTAAAAAGAAACTAAATTTAGTTTTTCTTTAAATAAAAATTTCAAAAGACTTCTACAGTAGTGAAGGTTTTCAAAGCAAATACACACCAATTTAACATAACTAAAATCACAACAATACTTAGATAATAATTGGTAGTAGATTTTGAAAAGTTTTAAACATGCAATTTTCAAATAATGATTTTTAATAGTGTTCTACATTTCCTACCAAATTTGGAATTAATTTACACTCAATTAAAGAAAATTCAAACACTAAATATTCATTTAAAACATTTACTACTACACACATCACAAACTACAACATAAAATATTAATTTATCACATAAACATCTGAATGTGCATAAAAGGAAATAGTCCAACTATGCTCTATACAATATCAGAGTTCATATCATAAATACATCACACAACAATTAATCATCACATCACATATAAAAACATCAAAATAAAAACATAACTACACATAAGAAATCATAAAACAAAACAAACTAAACACAACAATCATAATCATCATTCCTCATCATCATCTTCTTCATCCTAGTCTCTGAATGACACATAAGGTATATAAAACGGATGAGGGGGCATCTCAGCTTAATCACTCTATCCATGAACTGCTGATAATTCTCCTCATATTCATCATGCTTAACAATATACATTTCAATATTTTCAATCTTACCATCCATATTTCTAACATGCTCTCGGGTAAGTCTCTTTTTAAAATCTTCTTTAATATTCCATTTTGTGAATCACTAGATGATGATGCTCTAGAAGTAGTGACACGTGAAGGAGAGGAGGATTTAGAGCTTCCACTGTTTCTGCTTCTGCTGCTTCTACTTCACGTGTCACTACTTCTAGAGCATCATCATCTAGTGATTCACAAACTGGACTATTAAAGAAGATTTTAAAGAAAGTGAGTCTTACCCGAGAGCATGTTAGAAATATGGATGATAAGATTAAAAATATTGAAATCTATATTGTTAAGCATGATGAATATGAGGAGAATTATCAGCAGAACATGGATAGAGTAATCATTTAGTGATTTTATCAGGTTGAAAACTCTCACATCTTCTTCTAACCATTTGTTTTTCAGAAACATCGCTTTATCCGCTTCTTACACATGACTTGTATGACTGAATTGCATTTTAAGTTGTCATCCCATATGCGTTAAATGAGCGTTAGTTTCATTTACCTTTGCTTCAATTGACTACACATGGGCTTCAATCTTCGCAATCCTTTATACAATACCTTGAATATTAACTGCTAGGAATCCGTTGTATAACTCTTGCGCACTTTCACTAATAAATTTCTTCTTTTTGGCTTTCTCCTTAATTTCACTCTCACAAGAAGACATTTTTGCGCTCAAAACACTCTTCTTAAGACTCGGGAATGAAAATAGGGACTGGGGCAAGCGTTTCTCTTAATTCAGAGTCTTTTTATAGACATGAGAAGTACTAAAACCGACCCTAGACGTTTTAAAACTCCAAAATAACTTCTAAAACCACTTCCCCACGATTTTGGCTTCTAGAAATTCATTTATCACGTTTTTCAAACTAAGGCGCTTATGCGCCAACCAGGCGACGCTTAGCTGCTAGTGCACATTTTTGCACAGGTCTGTCAAATGTCCAAATTTTTCATTCCGACTCTTTTAGGTCATCAATTAATGTCAAATGAACACCACTATAACCGATCTCTTCAAAATCCTACCACATAATTATAAAAACAAACCAAACAAAGCACACAAAACAAACATAAAGCAAAACACACTGATAACTATGGGTTGCTTCCCACAAAGCGTTTGGTTTAATGTCTTCAGCTTGACATACCCAGAACTTGTTCTGAGTGGTCAAACATGAGATTCTCATCATATTTAAGTTGATCGACTGAAAAATAAGGTTTAAGTCTATGACCATTAACTTTGAATATTTTTTCAATCTTAGGATCTTGAATATCTACAGCTCCATAAGAATAAACTTTTAGCACAATAAATTAACCTATCCATTTGGACTTAAGTTTTTCAGCAAAAATTTTCAACTTGGCATTATACAACAAAACTTTTTGTCCCGACTCAAGATTTTTAGTAAGAATCTTCCGATCATGCCATGACTTTATATTCTCTTTATAAATCTTAGCATTTTCATAAAATTCATTCCTTATCTTTTCAAGCTCATTTAATTTCAATAATCTCTTCTCAGCAACATCCTTTAAATTATAATTGAACTCTTTTATAGCCTAATATGTTTTATGCTCAAGTTCAACAGGTAAATGACTAGCTTTTTCAAAAATTAGCATTCTGTAAGCAGTCTTATAGGCCCACAAAGCATAATCCAGTTTGGTTGATTAATCATTTCTATTTGGATTAACAGTCTTTTCCAATATTCTTTTAATTTCACGATTTGATAATTCAACCAAATCACTTGTCTGCGGATGATAAGCAATAGTAATGCGATGATTAATATGATATTTATTTACTAACTTCTCCATAATCGCTTTTCTAAAATGACTTCTCCATCAGTTATGATCACTTTTTTATTTCAAATCTACAAAATATATTCTTTCTTAAAAACTTTGTAACACTTCGATAATCATATTGAGGTAAAGCAACAACTTCAATCCATTTCGATACATAGTGCACTGCTATTAAAATATAAATCTTTTCGAAAGATGATGTAAATGGTCTCATGAAATCTAATCCCCAAACATCAAATATTTCAACTTTCAACATATAATTGAGAGGCATCTCGTTTCTTCTAGAAATATTGCCTACACGCTTACATCGATCACAATTTTTAATATATGCATTAACATCTTTAAAAATTGTAGGCCAATAAAATCCAGATTGTAAAATTCTATAAGCAGTTCTATCAACTCCAAAATGTACCCTATAATCAGAATTATGTCATTTTTGAATAATTTCATAAGTTTATTCTAAAGACACATCTTCGAATGATCATTTTTTTTTGTTTATATAAAAATGGGTCATCCAAAAAATAAGTTTTAGCATCAGATAAAAATTTCTTCCTTTCTTGGTATGTCAAACTATATGGTAAAATATCACTGACAATACAGTTTACAATGTCAGCATACTACGGAATACGCCACTCATTAATAGTGAACAATTTTTCATCAGAAAAATGTTCATTAATTTCTTCAGTATCGCAAAGAGATTTTTTATTTTCAAGCCTGGATAGATGATCAGCAATTTGATTATCAGCATTCTTCCTATCTACTATCTCAAAATCAAATTCTTGCAGAAGAAGAATCCATCTAATCAATCTCGGTTTCACATCTTTCTTCTTCATTAAATATTTGATAGCAGAACGATCAGTATGCACTACAAATTTAGTTCCAATTAAATATGATCGAAATTTATCAAAAGCAAATACTATAGCTAATAACTCTTTCTCAGTAGTAGTATAGTTTATTTGAGTTTCATTAAGAGTTTTACTAGCATAGTAAAGTACTTTGAAAATTTTATCATATTTCTGACCCAAAACAGCACCAATAGCATAATCACTAGTATCACACATTAATTCAAAATATTTTTCCCAGTTTAGTGACATTATAATAGGTGCGGTGATTAATTTTTCTGTTAATGGTTCGAAAGCTTTTATACATTCATCATCAAAATAAAAAATTAAATCCTTTTCCAATAAACGATATAAGGGATTTGAAATTTTTGAAAAGTCTTTAATATATAACGCCTATAGAATCCAACATGTCTCAGAAAATTTCTAATTCTCTTTACATTCGTTGGACAATGTAAAATAAAGATAACTTGAATTTTTTCAGGATCTACCTCAAAACCTTTTTCTGATATTCTATGTTCTAATACAATTATTCATACTACCATAAATTGACATTTTTCCCAATTAAGGACCAAATTAGTTTATTCACAGCGTTTTAGAACTTTAGATAAATGTTCTAAACATGATTCAAATGAACTTCAAAATACTGAAATGTCTTCCATAAAAACTTCAATCCCTTTTTCAATTAAATCACAAAAAAATAAACATTATACATCTCTGAAATGTAACAGAGGCATTACATAAACCAAAATGCATTCTTTTAAAAGCAAACATACCATAAGGACCGGTAAACGTTGTTTTCTCTTGATCCTCAGGAGCAATTTGAATTTGGTGGTACCCAGTATATCCATCCAGAAAACAAAAGTATTTATGCCCAGCCAGTCTATCCAACATCTGATCTAGAAATGAGAGTGAAAAATGATTTTTCCTTGTAGTAATATTTAATTTTCTATAATCAATGCATATTTGTCACCCTGTAACTTGTCTTGTTGGTATAATCTCATTCTTCTCATTAACAGTCACAGTTACTCCTCCTTTCTTAGAAACACAGTGAATAGGACTAACTCATGCACTATCTGAAATAAGGTTAAAAAATCCCAACATCCAACCACTTTCTTAAAAATATCTTTCATAATAGGATTTAATCTCCTTTGAGGTTCAACCTTAGGTTTGTAGTTATCTTCCATAAGGATTCTATGCATACAAATTGAAGGACTGATTTCTTTAATATCAGCTATCGTCCATCTAAAGACTTTCATGTATTTCTTCAAAACTTCAAACAAACTCTCTTCTTCTTTTTTAATTAATTGAGAGGAAATTATCACTGGCAAAGTTGAGTACTCTCCTAGAGAAATATACTTCAAATGATCAGAAAGCATCTTTAACTCAAGATCAGGAGGTTTTCAAAATTTGATTCCAACAAATTTGTTAATGCGAGAGCAGATGATCGATATGTTGACGCCTTGTCGTCACGTAAATTGATTCCTGAAAGTGTATTTAGTAAGCCAGGAGAAGTTATTAAAGAAATGATTACTAGAACGAATTGAGAGAATTACTGTTACTTCTCCGCTGTCGCTATTGTTTCTGTAGTCAGAGTTTTATGCAAACTTGTCTGCAGCAGAAGAGAATTTAGTGATGGTTCGAGGTGAACAAGTGCATTTTTCACCTGCGGTAATCAATGTCTTCTACCACTTACCTCCTGCATTGTTTTATTTTTATGCTAATTATCATCCTACTGAAGGAGGATTAAATGACATCATATCTTTTCTGCCTGATGGAAGAGGTTTATGGAAGATAACAAATGAAAGAAGAGTAAATTTTCAGGCCTCCAAGTTGAATGTCATTTCAAAGGCATGACATTATTTTCTCTCATCTAAACTGTTGCCTTCAAGTCATACTAGTGAAGTTACGAGGGAGAGAGTTGTTCTGAATCATTATATTCAGTTATGAAAGCCTATTGACACAGGGGCTATTATTTTTTATTATGTGATGAACTGTGCCAGATCTGCTACTACTTCAGGTATGGGATTTCCATCATTAATTCATTCGATTTGTGAGCGGTCTAGTGTGAAGTTTAAAACATGGGAGGTAGTTTTTCAGCCATTGAGACCTATTACCAATGTAAATGTTGGTGCTTACACTGTACATTCAGAGTTTGGCTGGAGATGAGGATTTAGAGCTTCCACTTCTGCTTCTGCTTCTACTGCTTCTAATTCACGTGTCACTACTTCCTGAGAATAAGGGTTATTAGGTTTACTTATAACATTTAAAGTTTCTGGTGAAGTATGTAAATCAACCATTTGACTTAATGAATTTTCTTCAATCATGACAATAGGTTGAGAAAAATTCATCCTAAATTGGTCTATTTTCCTTGAAATTGCAGCAACTTGATTTGCTAACATCGCAAAAACATCATTTTCATGAATATTGACTACCTTTTTAGGATTTAACCTTTCTTTTTAGGATTTAACCTTTCAGAATGCCATTAAAAATTATTAGTAGTCATTTCTTCTATCAAAACATAAGCATCAGTAAACTGTTTAGACATCAGTGATCCTCCTGCAGCAGCATCAATTATAGATCTAAGAGATCCAACTAATCCATTATAAAAGATTTAAATTATTAATCAATGTAGTATCGAATGATGTGGATATTTTATGAGATCTTTAAATCGTTCCTATGCCTCGTATATAGATTCACCTTTAAACTGACGAAAAGATGTGATCATTTCTAAGCTTCGCAGTCTTTGATGGTGGAAAATATTTAGCAAGAATTTTTGTGCTAAATCATCCCAAGTTCTGATAGATCCAGATGATAACGAATTTAACCATATCTTAGCTTTATCCCTTAGTGAGAAAGGAAGAAGTCTAAGTCTAATAGCATCATCCGAAACACCATCACATTTAAAAGTAGCACACAACTCTAGAAACTTGGTAAGATGTAAATTAAGATTTTCAGTTGGTGCTCCCCCGAACTAATTATTAGAAACAATTTGGATAATAGCAGGTTTAAGTTCAAATGAATTAACAGCTACAACAGAGTGTTGAATACTACTATGAAGTTCATCAACTGTAGGGTTAGCATATTCTCTTAAAGGTCTAAATTTTTTATGGATGTCAACATTTTTTATTTTGATGATTTGCCATTTCTTGAATATTGTTATATTTTTCAGAATTTTTAATTTTTTTGATTTTTCTGATTGTTCTTTCTAATTCAGAATCGTAAGACACAAGTCCCTCAAACCCTGAACTACGTATACAACGTTAAATAAAATAAAACAAAACAAAACACACTAACAAAAGCAAAGTAAAAAATTTTAATTTTTCTTAATTTTCTTTAAATGAAATTTTAATCAATTTCCCCGGCGACGGCGCCAAAAACTTGATCCCCGAATATTTATGCTTACGATTTATATATGAAATTTATGATTTATAATATGGTATACTACGCAAGTATATGTATCGTTAATCAAGTAATATATGACTTTCTAATTAAGCCCCGATATATCGAACCCACAGGGAAATGTGTAAAACTTTAAAGAAATAAGAAAAAAAACTTTTTAATTTTTTAATATATTTTTGTAAGTATGTTTTAAGATATTAATTTCGAAAAGTTGTTTTTGATATTTTTAATAAAAAGTTAAGCATAAAATAAAATTATCAATACTTTAAACACAATATAAAAGTTATAAGAATCAAATATCTTTTTCCTTCTTCAATGCATCAGTAATGATTATGAATATTTATGTTGTGAAAGTATTTAAATGTATTGTGTCAAATATGAACAATTATATTCTTTACCTTACTTGGTTCTATAAAGAAAATTGGTTAATTTGAAAATTTGAATTTTGTAGATGAGTTAGGCAGGGAAGATACCAGCTCACTCTAGAGTTCCTTCTATTCCCTCCATCTGGGGGCTAACATCTCATAAAAAAATTTAAAATAACAAATAAAATAATTGGGCTTTAGTCTGTCACTCTAAAATCTTGTAATTTTACTCCTCAATAAAGCATATCTCTCTATATATTTGCATTCAATCATATGGACTACAATTCTCACCCATATAATTGCATGTGATTATTTCCAATTATTGTTTGAGACAATGCAGCATTGGATATTACATAATCTCACAACAAATTTTAAAATCTTAATTGGCCACATCAAGAAGTAAATTAAGTTCAAGAAATTGAATTATCACAATTTCCTCCAGCATTAAACACTTATACTTTCCACAACATACTTCAATAATTTAATTACTTCATCATTTAAGAAAAAAAAAGATAAAATAAACTACTCAGAATTCATAAAGAAAACACAAACACAACTTGATTTGAAAACATAAACCATAATGAAAACACAACAATCTTACTTAAAAACAAAATGTAAAAACAAAATAAATACTTATATGAAAATCCTCTTCACAAGACTCTAGAAGTTCTTTTGGAATTTTGCTTTCCACAATACAACTCTACAGAGGTTAGAGCCCAACTCTGATGACTCTAATAAGAACTTTAAACTTCAATAAAAACTAAATATAAGGATAAAAGAAAATTAGTTAGAAGAAAGCTTCACACCAACCATTTTTCCTTTCTTACTCACTACTCTCTACTAGCAACTATATAAAAGAACTCCAAAACATTACTATTAACACACTTTCAAAACACTAACTACTATTACTCCAATAACAACATACACAAAAATTATGATGCTTTATTTTTATATTCTTCTAAAAAGTGTCTTGGTGTCTCTTCAAATCATGTCCAGATTCAATGTATTCACCAAAAGATGCATCCCTTCAATCACATTTGTCGCCCAAAGGAAGTTAAGGAAGTCACCACTAAAAGTTGCTTCAAACATCCCTTGAAAATGACGCCAAACTTGATTAAAATTCGATTTTTAATTATGACGCTTCAGCGCCGGCACTTTGACGCTTAGGCGCCAGAGGCCAAATTTTTCAAACTTCATAATTTTGCTCCATATTTGATCATTTTTCACTCATTTCATAATAATTAATCATTTTCATCATATCTGCAAGAAAAATACAAAATATCTTCCGTTAAAGTGCAATATTATCAAAAATAAGTATAAAAATGTGCATAAAAACACTATATATTTTAGGTGTATCAGTTACCTCCTCCAGGGAGAGGAGAGATTCTGCCCAAGTGGTTCTTTTCTCATGATTGAGGGGCTGGAGTTTGGATGATCGATCACTACGGTCTTCTTGATAGGGAGACTAAGTGGAACCCTTTTACTCCTTTGAATGATGACTACATGTCGACTTTGATAGAGAGTTTTTGGTCGCCTAGCTTCACTAAGTACCTGAGAACGATGGACAGACGAGACATGTATCAGGCTATCGATATGTATCATATACTTACGTGGGAGGCCTCACATTTTCAGGGTATATTTTTCCGTTAGACCGAAGAAAAAGTTGAGATGGATGCTTTACGGATACATAAGTTTAGGAGAAGAGCCACTATGGCTGAGGAAAGGTTGAAACTGTTTGTGGAGCAAATGGAGTTGGGTACTGGAGAACATGTGGCACGAGTGACAGCCCTTTCAAGGAGACCAAGGAATTAAAAAAGGTCTCCTCGATGATATGACTCGGGAGGAGTATGTTGAGGGCCTCTCTCGTCAGATTATGGCAGACACCTCTCTGGCTGTTGAGAGATTTGTGAGACATGGACTGGTCGACCCTAAGTGGCAGGACATGGAGGAGTTCAACACATTGCTTTCGGATTCGGAGGCTGGAGAACAAGAGTCGTCAAACGGAAAGTTGACGATGCTAGGCGAGCTGAAGAAACTAGAGAAGAAGGTGTGTGGGAATCTTCAAATGTATAGAGCTGACTAATTTGATGTTTACACGTGTCGGTATGAAAGATTTGTGATTTAGTTTCTGTGAGCAAACTTTGTAATGCGAGAGATATTTTTTGAAACTGAAGGGTTTGACATTCCGAGCTTTTCTTCTTTCATTCAACGACTGCTCCAATTCATGAGTAATTTTCTTCCTGCCCTGATTTGTTGGTAAGCGTGTGGTTACGTATGCATGTGCATTAGAAATGCTCTCACTTATTTCTTATAGACAATTGCTACACCTCTTACGGAGCTAATCGCTGCTGGGTGTTAATGTTAAAATTAATGCATAGGAATATCGTTTGTACACCCTTCGCGGAGTTTGTCATTATCGGTTGCCGATACGTTCGATAAGTCGCTGGCGGTTGTTAAACACCCCTCACAGGGCTTTTCGTTACCGGTGTTAACATGATACTTAAGGCTCAAGACGATCGTTTGCGCACTCCTCACAAAGCTTGTCATTGCCCGGTGCCGATACGTCCCACAGGCCGCTGACGATTGTTAAACACCCCTCTCGGAGCTTGTTGCTGCTGGGTGTTAACTTTATACTTCGAGCTCAGGATGATCGTTTACGCACTCATAGAACTTGTCATTGTCGGATGCCGATACGTCCCATAGGCCCTCGTTGTCGGCTGTCGATAGGTTCCATAGGACGCTGACGATTGTTAGACACCCCTTACTGAGCTTGTTGCTACCGTATGTCAAAGTTATATTTCAGGCTCTGGATTGTAGTTTGCAAACACCCCGCGGAGCTTGTCGCTTCCAGGTACCGATATGTCCCATAGGCCGTAAGGGATTGTTATGCTGATTGATTAGTTTTATGTCTTGCAATGCTAGTTCCCCGAGCGCCAAGCGTAACGATGTCAGTTTCCTAAGTGCGATGGTGTCAGTTCCCGAGTGTAAAGAAAATAAAAGAAGAAAATATTTAGAGAGATGTTGCGTATGCAAATCCCAAACTTCTGGATATCATATATGCAAAAAATAAATCCCTTCATTATATTGAGGGCTCTTGAAATAAAAGAAGGGTTATACAGAACAACCATGACAATGTTTCTTCTACAAGTAGGGACGATTTTTAAGGAAAAAACTTCTTTAGATCGCCATTGCTCCAAGTTTGAGGGACATCGTTTGTACGCTTCGGGCCCGACTCTCTGATTAATGATGTATGGGTCATTCCAAGGTTGATCTAGCTTTCCGATTGCTTGCCCCTTGGCGGCGGGGTCAGCTTTTTTCAATGCCAAGTCCCCTGGGTGAACTTTTTCTTGTGAACATATTTGCTGAAATATTTGAGTGCCCTTCGCTTGATTTCTTCTGGCCGATGGGTTGCGTTGGCTTGATTTTCTTCGGCAAGGTCTAGGGCGAGCTTTATTCCTTCGTCGTTCGCCTGACACCATTCTTCTAGATGTACCTCGTTGAAAGCGGAGGTGGAGATTACTCTCTCACTATGATTGTTGTATTCAACTGGTAGCATAACTTACATTCTACGGAAGAACATTAAAGGGGTTTGCCCGGTGGAGGAAAATGGGATCGTCTGAATTGCCCAAAGTAAGAAAGTCTGCCCACTTTCTCTTTGCTTCTACTACCCTTTTTCTCGGTAGATTTAGAATGACTTTGTCTACAGTCTCCTCTTGTCGTTAGTTCGAAGGTGAAGGCAAACTTAAGATTGATCTCCTGACTCTTGCATAAATCTTGAACCCTTTTGTTGGCAAATTGGGTCCCATTATCCATAATGATGACGAGGGGTAGCTCATATTTGCAAATCAGGTCAGTCCAGATGAAGTTTCTGACTGTTTCCGCCATTATGTGTTAGGGGCTTTGCTTTTGTCCATTTGGAGAAATAATCGACGACCACAGTTAAGAACCTTCGTTGTCCTCTCGACGGGGAAAGGTCCAAGGATGTTGATGCCCCACATGATGAACGACTAATGACTAACAATCAGGTGAAGTTTCTGGGCCGTCTGGTAGCGCAACGGTCCGTATTTTTGACATTGTGTGCATCACCGAGAATATTCTTTGGTATTTTTAAGCAAGTTCGGCCAGAACTAATCCTGTCGCTGGATTCCGTGAGCTAGTGTCTTTCCTTTAAAATAACTTCCACACTCCCCGTGTTGAACCTCCCGGAGTACATCTTCAACATCAAATTCCCTACGCACTTTACGTACAAGGACGTGGCTGACTTCCTGAAGAGTTTTTCTTCGACCAGTAGGTATTTTGCAACTCTACATTTGAATCTCCTACGATTAGTGACTTCTTCGCCAATCTCCCCCGTGCTTATGTAGTGGATGTATGGGTCCATCCAATTTTTCATCTTCTCCCAGCGAATCTCCATTGCTAGTGGTTCTTCGATTGAGGTTCGACCGAGTCTTTCAGCCTGTCCTTCTTCTAGATGAAGGCTTTGGGACAGGAGGTCGGCGACCTTGTTTTCTTCTCTTCGGACATGCTCAATTATGAATTTGATGAACCGATCGATCTCCATCTTTACTTTTTCGAGATACTTTGCCATAGTTTCGTCCTTGGTTTCAAATTATCCGTTGATTTGATTCACTATTAGTTGTGATTTGGCTTTTATCAATATGTGGAGAAAACTTGATGCTAGGCGAAGTACTGCAATCAAAGCCTCATATTCCGCTTGGTTGTTAGTCAATGAAAAAATTCGTCGATTGAGTGATAAATGTTTTCCCCTGTAGGGCTGCATAAAAAAACTCCAAGTCTAGTGCCCGATCGGCTGGAGGCTCCGTCGGTGAATAGGGTCTATGCCGATTCATCGATTACAGATAATCGTTCTTACCTCTCGGTTCAGAGAAGTCCGAAGGAAATCTGCAACAACCTGCGCCTTTATTGTCCGAGGGATGTATGAGATGTCGAACCCTCTGAGTTCGACAACCCACTTCAGTAGCCGACCAGAATGTTCTGGTCTGGTGAGGACAGGTTTCAGTGGGTGGTTAGTGATAAATTGTATGGGGTGTATTTGGAAATACGGTCAGAGTCTCCGTGCTGAAATACAGTCAGTTTCTCTGTTATAGGTTATCATAGTTTGGCACCTTTAAGGATTTGACTAGTATAATACACAGGGTTCTGTTTCTTAGATTCTTCCCTAACTACGACCGAACTGACGGCTTCGAGGCCGACTCCAACATAAAGTTAAAGCTTTTCCCTTGGTTTCAGACTCAGAAGGAGAGAAGGAGAGACGAGGAATTGCTCAAGGTTCTTGAAGGTCTCATCGCATTCGGGTATCCATTCGAGACATTTGGTTTTTCCGAGTACTTTGAAGAACAGGACGCACTTATTATGAATCTGCTCAAACCTGACCGGTCTTTAGTATTTCTCGAGAGGACATGTCGAGGAGCGCTTAGATCTTTTCCAGGTTAGCTTTTATACCTTCAGGGGTTAGCCGGTACCCAAGAAATTTGCTTGTCTTGGCCCCAAAATACATTTAGTGGGTTTAATCTCATGTTAATTTTTTTAAGTGTTAGAAAGGTTTTCTTTAGATCTTTGATGTGTTGCTTGCTGACTGACTCTTAACTAGCACATTATCGACATACACCTCAATGTTTCTTCTCTATTGATTTACAAAATTTACATCTATGAGACGTTGGTAAGCCACCTCCGCATTCTTAAGCCCGAAAAGCATTACATTATAACAAAAGACCCCCTCAAAATTAATAATAGAAGTTTTTCTGTATTCGCAGAATGCATTTTAATATGGTGATACCTGGAAAACGTGTCGAAAAAGCTGAGGGCCAAATGGCCGACTGTCGAATCTATTAGCGCATCAATTCTTGGTAGCGGGCATGTGTCTTTCAGGTAGGCCGAGTTCAGGTTGGTGAAGTCCACACACATCCTCCATTTTCCGTTAGCTTTCTGCACCATCACCACATTGGAAACCCAGGTGGGGTGTTGTACTTCTCGTATGCATCTAACCTCTTTTAGTTTTCGTACTTCTCAAATGGGTTTCGCCAACTCCATGACCGAGCTCCTATTCTTCTGCTACATGAGCTGAGTCGATGGATCGATGTTCAGTTAATGGCAGGCCGCGTCGTCCGACACTCCTGGCATTTCAACGACTGTTCACATGAAGGCATCCCGATTTTTCTGGAGGGTCTGGACCAGCAGCTTCCTATGTCTTGCATCAAAAGCTTCACTTATCAGAAAATATTTATCTGGCTTACCCTTGACAGCTGGGATTTTGTGGGTGTTCTCATTGGTCTCGAGGCCACCTTCCCTTGCTTTTTGGATGTCCAAAGGATCGCGTTTCACGTTGCTTATGGCTCGTAAGTAGTAGACTCGGGATTGCTCCAGGTCACCTCTGACCGATAATTTCTCCATCTCCAGAAAACTGATAGCGATGTGATAAATAGAGACCACTGCCTTGAAATCATTTAAGAGCAGTTCTTTGGACATAACATTGTATGTTGGGGGGGGGGGGTGGGGATCCACCTTGAGGAAATCCTCCGTTAGCGTAAAAAGCTTTTCATATTCCCCCAAGCTTATTGGGAGCCCAACTACCCACACTTCCTTTGACCTAAGAATTCATACAGTGGTTCGGTCGGGAAAGCCATCCGATCGGCAGTGAGACTCGGCTTGTGAAATATCCGCTTGAACAGTTCATTCACAAAGCTCCTGGTATTGATGAGGACGCTCTCTACTTGATTATTATTGACCAGTGTTGTTATAACAATAGCATCGTTATTTGTATTTCCCTTCGAAGATCTTCGTCGGTAAAGTAAACAGGCGAGTGACCCATGGGTTTTGGAGCAAAGGTTGCGGCAAAGAGTTTCTTTGTTTATTGTCTCTTCCGATATACCCTCTTGGGTGGTTCACTTCCTCCAAAGATTACATGCACGTATCCCGTGATGTGAATGACATTGGTGCAGACAGGTCCATCGGCCATTCCTCCCGCGGGAGCCTTGTTCTGCCTCTGGGTGGTGGCTCCAGGGGTGACAAATTCTTTTAGCTTCCCCTCCTTTATCAATTTTTCGATCAGGCTTCGTACGTGTCCACATTCCTCAGTGTCGTGCCCATGATCTCTATGGTATTTGCAATACCTCTTGCTATTTCGAAGAAAAGTGTCAACTCTCATCGAGGTTGCTTTCTGAAGAACTCCTTATTCTGAATGATGTATGCTATCTCTACTATAGACACCATCAATAGGATTTCCCGGGGGACTCCGGAATCGCCTCAGACTCATGATACTAGGATGACCGGTGGTGCGGTGCCTTCACTTGCTTCCTTTGATCCTTGTGACGATGGATGGAACTCTTATCGGGTTGTCCTTCATAGTGTGGGCGTATAATTGGTCTTTCAGTTTGTTTGGACGGCCTTCGGTTGTCTTGCAATGGTATCTTCTGCTGTCTTCGTTCGGCGGGTTTTAGGGCATTCTCATAAGCAACGATGTACTTATTGGCCGGGGCTGCGAGGTCGGGGTCGATGCATAACCTCTTTAACCTCACCTCTCGTGTCAGCGCGGCCTGGGCCGTGTTCGGTTTCAAGTCTTTCATATCCAAAGTTTCTCTTTGGAACCGTTTGATAAACAAACGATCGTAAATTTTCATCAGCTCCTTATTTTAAGTTGCCACAATGATTGAGCGCTCTTTTTAGATATCATAGTGCTAACAAACTGTGATAAAAAAGGTCTCCTTAACTTTGCAAAGCAGGTGATCACTGCTTCTAGTAGCTCGTCGAACCATCTTAATGCAGACGATCTTAAAGTCGTGAAGAACAGTTTACACTTGAGAGCGTCGGAGACTTTTAGGTGACATGAAAGAATCAAATGGTGCAAGGTGGTTTTTCCCTTTGTACGGCTCTAGGAAGGCATTTTGAACTTCTTCGGGGGTTTCGTTCCCGAAACGTATAGCAAGAAGGCATTTTTCGGCTGCCGTGGTGCCTCGGTTCACACCGGTCAACTCGTTTCCTCCCGTGGGGGCGGATCTGACACTATCTTGATACAACGCATCATCAAGATTCTTCTATAAGTGGATTGCTTTTCTCTCGTTGTTTGCTGGTGGTTTCTCATGCGGGGGGCTGAGCGCGCCCCCCCGGTCGTGTGGGCTCCTCTCCTGGAACCGGGGTCGCCGCTAGTGCAACAACCGCTCTGAGTACTTCTGCGAACTGTCCTGTCATTTGTTTGGTGATTTGAGTCAACTCTTGCAGGCCTTGCTGAGCGAATTCTTCTATGAACTCCCTAGTGCATGTTGCTTCTACTTCATTCCCTGGGGAAATCCTCCGTCAACGTAAACTGCTTTTCGTATTCCCCTAAGCTTATTGGGAACCCAACTACCCACAGCACTTCATTCCTTTCACCTGAGAATTCATACAGTGGTTCGGCCGAGAAAGCCATTCGATCGGCAGTGAGACTCAGCTTGTGAAATACCCGCTTGAACAGTTCATTCACAGAGCTCCCAGTATCGATGAGGACGCTCTCTACTTGATAATTATTGATAAGTGTTGTTATCACAATAGCATCGTTATATGTAGTTCCCTTCGAGGGTAGATCTTCATCGGTAAAGTAAATAGGCGAGTGACTCATGTGTTTTGGGGCAAAGGTTGCGGCACAGAGTTCCCTTGTTTGTTGTCTCTTTCGATATGCCCTCATGGGTGGTTCACTTCCTCCAAAGATTGAATGCACTTATCTCGCGATGTGAATGACATTGGTGCGAACGGGTCCATCGGCCGTTCCTCCCGCGGGAGCTTTGCTCTGCCTCTGGGCGGTGGCTTCAGGGGTGACAAATTCTTTTAGCTTCCCCTCCTTTATCATTTCTTCGATCAGGCTTCGTAGGTGTCCGCATTCCTCTGTGTCGTGCCCATGCCCATGATATCTGTGATATTTGCAATACCTCTTGCTATTTCGAAGAAAAGTGTCGGCTCTCATCGATGTTGCCTTTCTGAAGAACTTCTTATTTTGAATGATGTTTACTATCTCTACTATAGACACCCTCAGTGGGGTTTCCCGGGGGACTTCGAAGTTGCCTCAAATTCATGGTAGTAGGACGACCAGTGGTAAGGTGCCTTCAATTGCTTCGATTGATCCTTTTGACGATGGATGGTACTCTTACCGGGGTGTCCTTCGTAGCGTGGGCGTATAATTGATCGTGGAGTCTGTTTAGACGACCTTAGGTTGTCTTGCAATGGCATCTTCTGGTGTCTTCGTTCGGCGGGTTCTAGGGCATTCTCATTGGCAGCAATGTACTTATTCGCCAGGTCTGCGAGGTCGAGGTCGATGCAAAACCTCTTCGACGTCACCTCTTGTGTCAGCACGGTCTAGGCCATTTTGGGTTTCAAGTCTTTCATATCCAAAGTTTCTCTCTGGAATCGTTTGATAAACAAACGATCGTAAGCTTTCATCATCTCCTTATTTCAGTTGCCACGGGGATCGAGCGCTCTTTTTGGACATCATAGTGCTGACAAACTGGGATAGAAAAGGTCTCCTTAATTTCACAAAGTAGGTGATCACTCCTACTGGTAGCCCGTCGAACCATCTTAATGCAGGCGATCTTAACGTTGTGAAGAACAGTTTACACTTGAGAGCGTTAGAGACTTTTAGTACACATATGGAAGAATCAAATGACGCGAGGTGGTCTTTCCCTTTGTACGACTCTTGGGCAGGCATTTTGAACTTCTTCGGGGGTTCGCTCCCGAAATTTGTCGCAAGAAGGCATTTTTCGGCTGTCGTGGTGCCTCGGTTCGCACCGGTCAACTCCTTTCCTCCCATAGGGGCGGATCCGACACTATCTTGATACAACGCATCATCAGGCTTCTCCTACAGGTGGATTGCTCTTCTCCTGTTGTTTGTTGGTGCTTCCGCATAAGGGGGGGGTGAGCGCCCCTTGTCATGCGGGCTCCTCTTCTGGAACCGGGGCCGGGCAGCGACTGCTTTGAGTACTTTTGTGATCTGTCCTGATATTTGGTTGGTGATTTGAGTTCTCAACTCTTGCAGGCCTTGCTGAGCGAATTCTTCCATGAACTCTCTAGTGCATGTTGCTTCTACTTCATTCCTTTGATTGGATTCTCCTTGTTGTTGTTGCTGAGTTCATTTTCTTGTTGATGACATGTTTCCACACTCACCGCGCCTTAAAGAATATTGAATCCAATTATAGAGCCTTCCACAAGGAAGGATGAGAGAGAGAGAGCATTGTAGAGAACAGTAAAAGAGAGTATAAGCTTTATTCATGACAGACCCTCTATTTATAAGATTTGATAATATTTTTATAAAATTACATATTAGTCCCCTCATTATTGACTTTACAGAGGGGTTTTTTGGTAATTACAGATGTATTCTCATAAAATAAGGCCAGAGGACTGATTCGGTCTGTAGGAAGTTTGGTATTCGTCTGCTAAGTCTTGACTTCGTCGACCCTTGATCCAAAATAGTAATTCCCGCCGAGGGCTAATCGTCGCCCTATGAGAATTTCTTTGGCACTTTCTTCCAATCACTCGAACTAGAAGCCTTCTTCGCCAATCTCTCTCCTAAACGGTTGTCAACTGCGACGTTCCATTGATCTTATCTTCCGAGCCATTCATCTGCCTTGAGATTTGTGCTGATATATTTTTCGTATACACCAGAGTTAACCAAACAGTAGGAGGAAAATCAAATTTTATTGCAGAAATCAGATAGGAAATTACAACCAATTTACGAGAATCTAAAATTGATACAACTAACAACATAACTCAGGCTATTAGGTAGATCCGGTGGTGGTGATGGCGGTGGCGAGGGAGGAGGGTTTGAAAGGTGGTGTGGGAGTGAAAAAAGCGGTTTACAAGCAGAAAACTGTATGAACATTATTTCCCCGATGTTAGACAACAAACAAACAATGAGGAGTGATGTGGGAGGGCTGCCTGGGGTGATGACAACAAGGATGGAGGGCTGAAATGGTGGCAGCAACAGAGCGGAAGGGCTGGACAATAATGACAGTGAAGGTGGAGGTCTGAAACAAGACAAAGTAGAGGAAGGGCTGCGCAGAGGAAATCTGCAGGAAAATAACAAAAGGGTTGCTTTCAGGGTGGCCTGTAGTAAGTAGGAATGTGTGACATCGATGCTGTAATAATAACAAATTAATTAAAATTAATTTTCTTAGTTAAAAAAAAACTCACGATGGTACCTTTCACAGACGCCGTTCAAAAGGGAAGTTAAGCTTGGAATAGACTCTGTGTTGCGAGAAGGAATGTGTGGCAGTGAAGTGGGAGGGATGACGTGGAGTCGGGGAAGGATAGGTCACCACTTCAGGAGCGAGATATGGCGGAACACCAATTGCCCTTCGATACAGCCCTAGAAGGGGAACTAAGGACCCCGATGACTATCTTGAACAGAACACGATAATACTGCCCTAGACACACACACACACAGATATAGTACTTGATAACAAAAGGGAGGCCCTCTCCTTTTGGACAGCAGCCCTAGCCCGCATGGGGGGCCGGCCGACCCCTCCTTTCTCCTCTGCCGAATCGGTTTAGCCGTCAAGATGGTCTAGCGTCCAGTTCAGAGCATCCGTACCCCGCATGCGAAGCAGCCCGCATCAATCTTACTCTAGTTGATATCTTTTATGCCATGTTTGAGTTTCTAAGGTAGCATTATGATATGTACCTAACCAAATATAGGCAAATATCTTCGTTATTTATCATTATGTTACTTGTCCCTTGTCGTATTATCCTTTCTTGGTTTCTGTTTCTACCTATATACCGGTCTTCGTAAACTTGTTCAAAGGACACGATCTCAGCCCAAATTATCTCCTGAGCTTTGACGTTGTGTTTTTTCTTCGATAAAGCTTGGCTGAGGAAAGATAGTTTCAGTTAGCTTTAGTATACTATTTCAGTAGTGCTTTATTGTTCTATTTCTTTTTTACTTTCGTTTTGGTGGAGCTGGAGGTTATGTACTGGCATAGCCCATAGGGATCAACTGCCAACCGTTGAAATAAGATTTTGATTATTTTTTAAATTAAAATGTTCACAATTTATTTTTTGGTCATTTAATTGCAAGTATTTTATGGCTTTGCTCATTCTCCAGCCTCACTTTAATTTTTGATTTTTTTTAACTACATGGTCGATATTACAATGTGATTATGTCATGTTGTTTTTTATATTTCTATTGGACTTGTTGAAGACCTCTCTTTATTTTTCCATCAACGAACTTCATTTTATTGGATAGTAATCGATACTATCAAAAGTTTTATTTTTGGAACATGTGAAGTTTCCTCCATGGATGACAATTCATATCCCCAATATGTATTTTCTATTGTGCTAGCCAAGTTTTCTTGTTTATTTATACATATATCTTTGTATTTGTTGAGCCATTTAAGTGGAGTACTAAGCTTTTTATTATATTTTGTATTTGTGTCACGGCTAAGGAGCCTTTTCATATGTTTATCTAGCAGGCATCAGTCGCTCACACTTGAGCATGTTGGGATCTCATTTATCATATTCATTGGATCACATGAAGTCATGCACGCGGTTATATATAATGAGCTATGCAGAGCCCATTCATAACCAAATTCCTATCAAGAGTGTGATTCAAAGGTTTGTTTTCATGAAGGATGTTTTCTACAATTCTCCCCTGAAAGGCTAGTCTATTCTGATGAAACACTATATAACAACATAAATGTAATGAAAATTATTGTAGTTGATTTCATCAGAACAAAGGTTAGACTCTATGTACTATTATCATTATTGGCTAAATACAAATCCAGGTGAAGGGCTTGCCCACAAGCTCTGATTGTCGTTATAATTACTCAAAACTTCATCTCTTTTGCAACTAAAATGCATTTGCTTTTCTACAGCTTGCAAGGACCCCTTATCAAGATCAATAGTGCACCTGAAGTTACAGAAGTCATAGAGTACTACGGTTTGTTGCCATACATCGGCATTTTATCTGACTGGCTGTCCAGGTTTGTGCTTCTATTGCTTTAATTAAATTTTGTTGTGAATTACAGACTCTTGAAGAGCATAAAATCGTTTTTCCTATCTTTTCTGATTTGATGAATTGTTTATGCGCAGGAAAACTTCTCATAGTGCTTCACAGCATAGCTTAAGTCGGAAAACTGTTGCAGCTAAGAAGGGATCTGAAGGAGTTCTTGTCATTGATGTTCATGAAGTCAGTGGTGCTTCAGGTTGGAGCCATGTGAATACAAATAATAACTGTAGCAGTAAGGTCAAAATCATTAGCAAGAATGAAAACCAGCCTTCAATGGAAGATTTATCTACTAGATCACAAAATGCTGGTTCTAGTTCTTACACTAAAATGGCAGTTTTATCAACTGTTAAAGAAGAGCGAAATGAGGATGGTTTTCTGGCGTTTACAGGGCAAATTTGGGACTCCTTGATGAGTAAGAAAAGGAAGGCAAAAAATGTTTTAGCTGAATCACCTGTAGCTGCTCATTACAATGCTGATGATTCATCTACTGAAAACCTGACGACATGGAACAGCGAGCGGGAAAATAGTATGGAAAATGCCATTTCACGTAGCACAGTTAATAAAGTGAAATATGGGCTTAACCAAGCTGGAGGAACTATGAACAATATGATAGTTTCAGTAAGGTTTTTTTTCTTCAAATAGTTTTTTTAACTGTTTTCTTAAACAACTACACAAATTCAGTTTCTTCCTACACCGTTTATATACAAAAGAGTTTTACGGGGACACTGTTGAACTTTTGAGCTTTTCTTTGGGATACTTCAGTTGAGCCCTTCAACTTTCTTTTGAGACTTTGGTTATAGCACTTGGCAGCTTAAAGAAAGCTTAATTTTAATTTTTTAAGTTGGATGCTTTTCCTAATCATATAAACTCAAATCTATTTTTCTAGTGTTTTTTCCTTGGTCTAGTGAGATTAAACAGAGTTATTTAATAATGCTTGATGATGATGGTTTGATTGATGCTTTTATTATCAACAAACATTTTTATAATGTAAACGTTGGCTTTGTATATATTTTCAGCATATATGGGTTGTTTGTTCTGGAGAATTTTCAGTGTACTGGAATTCTTTTGCATATATTTTAGAAAATTGAGTGTTTGATACGAAAAATTTCAAATACAATGTAAAGCAGGAATAAATTTGAAGTTTACATTTTAGTTCATTTTAGCTGAATTTAGAATTCAACCAAATTTGAGATTTATACCGTTCATTAATATAAAAGGTTATCAGCCGCCAGCTGCTCGCCACCGCAACCACCCGCCACTGCAGCCGGTCGCCGCTGCTTGATGCCGCCCACCATCCACCACTAATTTATTATATATTTTGAAATACATTGTTTTCAATCCACTTTAAAACCAAATAAAAAAAAAAAGAAAAAACATAAAGTCCTTCATTTATTTTACAGTGAACCAAACAACTCAAAAGTATTTGAAATACAATACAATACTTCCGTTTTACATTCATTTTACACAGCATTATTTTTCAGCAAACCAAATAGCTCTGAGGTCTTTCATGTTTACACTGCTCAAGTTTTTGGGTTTCCACTGAAAATACTCAATAGGTGTTGTTTTATCACTCTTTTACCCAGTCTGGTTTGTTATAGCTGAAGCTAATATATTATGTAATACCAAATTTAGCTGTATTCATAGCTCACAAGTCATATTGGTGTGGTATATAGAGATACCCATCAGATCTAAATGATTGACAAATCTAGAAAAAAGGCACGATGCTTGTAGTTTTAAAACTTGCACAATTGAAGTATGCTTTTTGGGTCATTTGCAGCTTAAGTCTGATAACAATGATCCGGTTGCTTTATCAAAGAAAGTTGACATTATGTCTGTTTTACAAACGCTGAAGAAGAAGAGAAATGAGCTGGTATGCCATTTTTTCTTTTGACTCTGTGGAGTGATTTCTTCCATTTTTTATATTGGATACGTGTTTCCTTGTGTGGAAGTAATTATTTTCTATTCTTCTGTTTGGTAGTGTCACCAGCAGCGCTTACTTGAGGATAAAATTGCTCATTGTGAGATGAGCATCCAGACGGTATTAAGTGGTATGCTTCTTTACAAATCATCCATTTAACCAAAGATGAAGTCCCACTAAATTCAACTGGATTAGTTCTTGCACACTGTAAAAGATTAAGTTTTTGTTTTATAATGAAATTATAATCCTTAACCATCTCCATCAGACTATGCGTTTCTTTGAAATGAAATTAGATTATGCCGTAATGTGATGTGCTATTTAATGTATTATTTTGTCAGGAAAGGATCCCTCAGATTACAAAGTTGAGTTTACGTTGAAAACTAGTGAAATACTCTTCTCAAATGAAGAGAAAAATGACACAAATTTGCCCAATAATTCTCAATGCCAGCCACAGACAATTAGTAGGAAGAAATTGTGTGATGCAGTTCTTCGTTTGCAAAGTCCATGTCAGGTAATTATATGTCTATTTTAATTATTTGTTTTTTCTTTCTTTTTTTAACTTTAATAACCCATAATGTTCAAAAGACTTCTCAAGTTCACAATTCTAAGGGATGAGTTTTTATTTCAATTCATCAAACTTTGTAGCCGAGTTGGCATGCTCATTTAATGGTTCTATCCCAATTTTCAAGTTATTATATGGCTATTTTAATTATGTGTTTTTTCTTTCTTTTTTTAAGGATTATCAAACTCAAATCCTCCCTCATAAGCTCTATAATAAGCCTTAAACCTAGCATCCTCCTTGGCCAACTAGCCAAGGATGAAAGTGATTGATGTTAAAGTTCCCAATAACACGAGAAATTTCAGAATAAGTGAGGTTTGTAGTTTGCTGTTTGTTCTACAATTGAATATTTAGAAGCTGGAGCATGCAAAAGAGACAAAAGAATGGTTAGTATCTACTGAAATTACATGGCTTCTCTCTAGAGCAATCTGCAAAGAACTCTTTAACAATATATGCCAAGTGCGAGAAGAAAATGCATATCCACCTACGCCTTTTCTATCTCCATCTATTAAATCTATCTTATACAGCATTCATGTTCAACCAATGCAAGGTTCCTTAGAATAAGAAGAATTATCCTCCTATATTATGAATTAATTTGAAGATGCTAAAAAAGTGGCTCTCCTCACTCGAGCCTCCCTATCATATCCATACCGCATCTATCGAAGCACTCACACACTCTCTCTCCCCCATCCCATTTAGAAGTTATTCACTTTCTTAACATGCCCATTTATCGAATGTGCAAATGTATGAGTCAGTTTACACTTAAATCGCTCAAAATTCTCCACTGCACACACACACACACACACACACACACACACACACACACACACACACACACACACACACACACACACACAACTAAAAGCAAAAAAGTTGGTTCTCACATAGATGCATACGTCATTTATAATCCCACATTTCAGCGTCAAAGATTTGTATGATGTATCCATTAAAGGCAGGCATGTAACGAAATGTAATTTGATGAGAAGGCCGTCCTCTCTTATTTGCTATTGTTCATCATGATTTTCTTTCTTTACTTTCTAATGTCATCAAGCAAACATCAACAAATAACTGAGTTACTGAACTGTTCTCATTATTCTACAGGAGCTTGATGAGATTTTTTGCACGAATAACTGGATATTACCAAAATATCGCGTTCTTCCTTCACATGACGGTAAACTCATTTATGCCATCTTCTTTCTTAAATGCAATCCATAATTATTGAATTCTGATTTACTTGTTAATCACACCTCATGAATAGAAGTATAAATAATGAGAGATAAAGAGAGAAAGAGAGACAGAAATAGAGAGAATTACCAACACTCAGTATGTCTTATTCATAAAATGATTTCTCTATTTAAAAAAAAAATGTATAATGATGATATTGCATTTTTGCCCTTGCTTTAAAGGGATCTGTAATAGGATTTTTTTTTATTTTACATGTATAGATTTCTCGTTCGGCTACTTTTTACTTCGGGGCTTGAAACTAATCAAGACAAGAATGGACGGTCGGACAGTAGACTTAAAATTTTATATCATCCTATTTCTATCACAAGACCTTAATATCTAACTATTAATTGAAAGAACCACTTAAAACAATATAATGAATTATCTAAAAATAACTTAGGAGCAATCACATTTCTAAAATATAATAACTTAATATAAAAAAAGAAAAAAATAATGTACATGGTGATTTTTCATATTTCTATAAAAAAATTTTATAATAATCTAATGTATATGTCAATGACATTTACTTATTAGAATAACTTATATTTTGATATGCATTAACTTTAACTATACTCTTTAATGTTTAATTATTAACTTTACTTTTATTTCATAAATTTAACCTTCACATTAATCTTGGAAACATCGTCAAAACATAACATAATATATCTTTAGCCGATATTATTCCATCAACACAATTATTCATGATCTAATTTATATAATTATTTGAGATGAAAATGTGTCTATTTGTCCCTTGCCAATATTCTCCCGTTGGCACAGTGGTTACCGTTCTAAACATTACAATTATTTGGGATAGTAGGATAACATCTATGTGTGGGCACACTTGTGCCCCCTGTATGTACCAGAAGGGGATGGCACCTCTTAGCACGCACACACAAACATTCATATACACAACATCGTTCTTCACATCATACTTTCTCATGATATATCTTATGAGACAACCTATATTTATATACCAATAAAATGCACATTTACTAAAACCCTAAAGGACAAAGTAAGTATTGATATATAAAGCTGGTCATATAATAAGTTAACACATACACCTCTATTAGAACAGAAGGGTTATGAAATAATTTGATATCTTTCTAAAATAATTTATTATACAACTAATAAGACAATAATACTTAACATGCATATTTTATAATTATTAATATGAATAATCATATTTGATTTAATTTCATTGATATACAACATAATATCGAATAACTGTAAATAGAAATATATTTAAAAACATAAAATATTACTGCAATTTAAAAGCCTAATTACTCACCTTAAATTTTCAAATACTTCTTATAAAGCTTATTCCTTCGCGTTACCTCCTGACAATAATTAATATAACTCCAATTTAATATTTAAATATGATTTTAATTTTAGAGAAGAAATCTAAATTAAACAAACTCTCTCTTACCTCAAAGACTCGGTTTGCTTCCTCACACACTAGGCTCCTCCACCTTACTAATTAGTTTAATTATACTTTTATTCGTCTGCCAATACTTTCTGACATTGAATTATAATTAAGCAGTTAATAAATTTAATTATATATGCTAATTCAAATGGATTTTTAAGAAAGCAACGCTTTTGTCGCTCGATTTTTAGATAAATCAACTTAGACCTACGATTCGACATATCAACTTTTGGACCTCCTTATTGTTTCGAGGGGACGACAAGATGATCGACGCTTAAATTTTTTCTACGACCTAAAAATTTCTCTGTGAATGCTATGAATATAAATTCAAGAGGATTGATTTATATTAAAATTTCTTAAAGTTTTGAGGTCAGTTTTAGATTTTTCATATGTTGCTTGGAAGTTTTACTTTTTACTTAGATATCATCCGCATACACTTCAATATTTTTTCCTTTCTGTTTAGTAAAAAATACATCCATCATGTGTTTATAGTCAGCATCAACATTTTTTAGTCCAAAAGATATTGCAATATAGCAATGTACTCCGTCGCTTGTGATGAATGCATTATTTTTCAGTGTCGACAGGATGTATTTTGATTTGATGGTAGCCCGAGAAGGCGTCGTCATCACAGAATGATTGACTAAATCCACCAGTGTATCTATTTACGACAGGAGGTAACTGTTCTTCGGGCAAGCAATGTTCATATTGGTGAAGTCGGCGCACATTCTTCACCAATCGTTTGATTTCTGCACCATGTCAACATTTGGCACCTGCGCTGGGCACTGGACCTCTCGGATGTAGCCCGACCTCTAACAATTTTTGAAACTCCTCCAGGATTGGCTCTACCAGGGTGACGACTATTGTGCTCATCTTTTGTTTTATTGGTCGGGCCATTAGGTTGATGTTTAGGCGATGGCAGACTATGTTGATCGATATTCTGAGCATCTTGGCGGCAGACGAGACAAAGACATCTCAATGGCCCAAGAGGGTGTCGATCGGTGCATCCTTGTGACCTGCATCAAAAGCTTAGCTTAGCACAAAAAACTTACCAGTACGGCCTTTGTTTCCTGGAATCTGATGGGTGGCCTTGTTGGTCTCGTACATCCTTCTTGCATATTGTGAAGCTCGAGGGGTTCCTGTTGAATGCTTCCGACTACTTGGAGATTACAGGTGTAGGGCTGCTCGAGATCGTAGCAAACAGTGATCACCTCTCTATCCCTCGGGATCTTTACAACTGCGTGGAAGGTAGAAGTGACAGTTTTGTAAGGATTGAATAGGGGACGATCGCAGATAGCATTGTAGATGGGTGGCGAGTCAACCACTATGAAGTTTGCCATGTTAGTAAACTGTTTGCATTTTTCTCCCCAGGTAACCGGTAAAGTGATGGTTCTCAGTGCCTCTTTCCTCTTGCTAGAAAAATCATAGAGTGACCATGCCACAGCTATCGTTCGCTCGCCCTTGAGGCTCATCTTGTCGAACACCGACTTGAACAGGATGTTGACGGAGCTATCGACATCGATGGATGTACTACTGGTCTAGTAGTTACCAATAATCACACTCATGATGATATAGGGATTACTCTTAGGGGTTAGGTCTTCATTGTTGAAGACTAATAAATAATGTGAGCTACGTTTGTGTGCGACGGTGGCCATCAATAGCTCTCTCGATCGAAGCCTCCTCAAACTGGCTCGACGGAATGGGCCTCCATCTCCAAAGATGGCGGCAATTATGCCAACAATATGAATTTTGTGGACTCAGACTGGCTCGGTTGATTTTTTTTCTAAGGTGGAGCCTTCCTCTAACGCTAGGTCTTTGCTCTTGTTGCCACAAATGGCTTTATTTTCCTTATTTTATTAACTCTTTGATTAAGTTTCGGAGGTGTCGGCGGGCCTCCGTATGCACGATACTTCTTAAAGTCAGCGATGCTCTCTTAAAATAATATTTATATTGTATGGTCATTGAAACTCTCAATGTAATTGGTTTGGGCATTTTGTGGTTGCATAAGTGGCTCTCGGTAGACCGATTCGGGTGCTGGTCAGGATACAGGGCTTGACTCTCTCAGTGATGTGTTCTGTTGATTGTCATATGATCACGCGTTGGTTGAGCATCTTCGTAACAAGGACGAGTAGTAAGTCGTGAATCGTGCCTCGATCTCCAACATTCATCTTGTCGGCCCTTTTATGCGGGTGATTGGGGGAGGATTCTACTCTGGGGGAGGCGAGGTTGGAGTAATACTCGTCCGATGTGTGTTATTATTGGTTTGTTCCAACAAATCAGCTATTGTTTTCGACCGCATTAGTCTAGCTCGTATTAGATGGTCCTTTCTTCAGCCCTTATGCTAGGGTGACATGGGCTACCACGGGTTCTAGTTCTGATACTTCCAACATTTTCTTCTATAGAATCGAGTGATGAATGAGCACAAAATCTTGCTCTATCCCTTATGGAACAGTAGAAGAGCCTGCAAGTTTTTTTGAGGGTATTGGGTGCTGACAAATTGCGCTACGATCATTCGCTTGAAGTCAGTGAATGATGTGATTGCTCTCGACAGTAATCTATTGAACTACCCGAGGGCTAAATTACTCAGCGTGTTAAAGAAGAGACGGCATTTCGGCGCGTCGGTGATCATTAGTAGACACATGGTCAAATTAAACGTGGCTGTGGTCGACCATATTTTTTCGCCCCTTGCAGGACTCCGGTGCTGGGATCTTGAATCGCTTTGGGGGTTCAGCTTCAGAGATTTGCCTCAAGAACGCATTCTCGAGTTGACGGGGTGCCTCTATACGCTTGAACTGATTCGAACTCAGCATTATCGAAGTATTGGATGGTTGCCTTCCTGTTCCCAAACTGGGAGAAATCTTTTGTTATTGGGCTCTCGTCCTTCTTCTAGGGGCTGTTAATCTCTCCCTGGGTCAGCGCGCCTCAGATGACATCTAATATCTGATCTTTTAACTCTTGGTTCTGTTGGGTTATGAGAACTTCATATCTCTATTATGGGCTTCTTCTTCTATGACTACTTTTGTTTGTGACATGATCTACGCTCGCCGCATCTTTTAAGATGTTGAATCCTGATTTGTCTGTGAATCACACCCAATAAATAAAGCGTAAATAAGGAGAGATAGAGAAACAAAAAGAGAGAAGGAGAATGAACATTAATCTGTTATTTTTTATTTATAAAATGATTTCACTATTTATAGAGCTGAGTGTACAATGATGATATTACATTTTTCCCTTGTTTTAAAGTGGTCCTTAGTAATGCATTGATTTGTCGTCCAATTACTTTTTAGCTTGACCGGTTAGGTTCAGTTGGCTTCGAGGTCAACGGGATCGGCTCGGTCCTGGTATGGGTCAACCAACTGTCAATCCTTCATAATTAATGAGGAGTTTTTGGGGTGTCAATGGAATGGCTGGAGATATTGTGGATCTGGATCTTCTTTTGGATCAGCTCTATTGGGGTGTAGGCTATAGCATCAGGTCTATTTTCTTGTAGTGGTTGACTCGGATGCTCTTTCATTCGTATTTCTGCAAAAGTTTCATCCGGTATTTTTCTTGTTTGCCTCATGGTTTGGCTGGTTTTGGCCTTGCTTGCTTGGCTCGTATGGCTTTATTCGATCGGTCAAGTGCGTCTAACGATCTTTTGGCAGTGGGCCAACCGTCGCTATTCTTTTTCCTTCTGGACGTTTGGATTTCTTTAAGATCAATGCTAACATTTTTCTTTATTATTTACAATAAATCCCGCGCATCACATTTTTGTTGTCATGCAAGCCATATTTAGGATTTTTTTTCTTAGTAGAAGCATTAAATAAAATCTGGTTATACTAATTCTAATCGTATTTTGATCCTCACCCTGAATCAAGCTGGAGGCTGCCATACACAATTAATATCATAAAGCTATCTTTAGCCATTTCTCTGAAATATAATAATATGTAGGAGAATTCCAAGCTGTTGTCACGGTGCGAGGAATGGACTTCGAATGTGACTGCAATGGTGAGTTGAAGAGCAGCCCTGACGAAGCTCGTGAATCAGCAGCAACCCATATGTTAAGCAAATTAAGGTGCATGGCAGCCCGACCTGATTGATCACTGAAGCTTTTCATGCATTATGTTTTGTGCATACTCTTAAATTTAAGACTCTCATATATTGACCCCTTGAAATTTTAGATTTAGAGATTATGTTAAGTGTATAGACTAAATAGCAATTTCATGTGCCAACTATATCTTAGTTTTACTCTTTTAGAACTAATCAAGTGATTAATCATCTCTGTAACTTGCAGTTAGCTATGCTGTAACAGCGCTATATTGTTTATGTATTGTTGGTTATGATCAGAAGATTCATTTCTAATTTGGCTTTGGCTCTATTATTGCAGTTTTAGTTTTAATCATTTTGATGATTTTGATTTTTTTTCTAATAATTAGATTTGGTTTATGTTTAATCTACTTTGATTATAATTTTTTTTAATGTTTTACAATGTTATTTTAAATCCTTTATTTTTAATTGTAAATTGTCTTTGTTCTTTTCTATCTTTGGTGGCAGATAGTTATTAAAAATTTAGATTTTATTATTAGTATGTTTTTAATGAAACTTTTTAATTTCTTTATTATGTGATACAGTTTTAATATTAATAAACAGGCTAAGTATTAGATTTAATAACAATCACAAGTAAAACAAATAAACTAATTCGAATAGTAATTAGATCCTGAGGTGTTCCGCAGATATAATTTATGGCATGCCTTTGAGGAAGGCGACGATGTGAGTGATGATAGAAATGATTTTTTTTTAAATTAAAATTTAATATCATTAAATAACAACAACAATAATAATATTATCAACTGTGAGATTAACTTCAAATAGTCGTATTCAAAACTGGTAGACAACAAAATTCCTCGTGTTGAAAGACAATATTTTCCTGTTAATTTACAGAATTGAAAATAAGAAAAAGAAAAGAATCTTTTCATACAGAATAATTAAAAAATTATCTTCATCCTACCAAATTTGTCGCCACGTTGACTTCTTCCGCTTCCAAAAAAACTCTAAGCTGCGACGTTGTTCATCTCTGCATCTAAGAAAACCTTATCATGTCAGCTGTTTCATCTGTTTCATCTGCTTCATCTGCTGCTGATGCTTCTGCAACAATATCAGCATCAGGAGGGTTCAAAGAGCCGTCAGCAACTGCTTCTTCGGCTGAACAATGGTGGGGAAATGAAAGCATTAGAAATAATTTACTAAGGTTACATTTAGTGCTGCAAGGAGCTCATGAAACTTAAATGACATAAAAATCAATCATAAGAGTTAATATGATCCTAAACACTGAAAAATGCATCAAAGTTTATGAAGTTCAAATTCAAAAAATTTATGTGCCCGGCATTATAGAGATTGAATAGGTTTTTATTAAGATTCAAAAGAGATAAATGAAGATATTATTTATATGAATAAAGATATCACTTTGATGAAAATAAAGAAAAAAGATGAACCTTTCTGCTAACATTAATGTGGCAAAAAAGCTTCCCAGTTGTTTTCCTATCCAAGAGCTTCTCTCTTCTATTCCCCTATGTGTGCTGGAGCACACCATAGAGGCAACTTCTGTTATTCTTCCTTACAGCAGCATTCTCCAGTCCTTGTTCTCCCTTCTCCTGGTTCGCTGGAACGCCCCTTCCCTCGAATATTTTGTCTTTTTTCTCTTTGCCATGGATGTCTGCTTTGGCATCGGATGCACTTGAGAGACAATCGGTGACATTTATACAGGCGAGAATACATAGATATGAGACTTTATATCCCTACAGACTTCCATCTTGAAAAAAACCACTGCGAGATTCCAAACTTCAAAACATCTGGCCCCGAACTGTTTAAATGGCAGAAACACCTCTGCCCTTCCTTTTCTTCACTAGAAGGCCATCCCCGGACAGCAGACTGGACAGAAAACCTTTGTTGTTATTCTTCTTTAGTGCTGTACCACTTAAGGTGCTTATAAGAGACCAATGAGTCTCAAAATTAGGGGAATATCCTGCTTTCTGCATTTCCTGCAGAACTTCTGAAGCCTTCTCCATATTGTTTTCAGCATAATAACTTCTAATTACACGGTTATACATGCTGCAAGCTGGAACTAAACCAAATTGCCGCATTAAACTTAAAATTCTTCTAGCATCATCAGTTCTGCTACACTCAATCAAGCTACATATTAGAGTATCACTGGAAGCCTCACTTGGCACAAGGCCCTTGTGAAGCATTTCCTCATAAAAACCAAGTGCCTCATCAAAAGCTCTGTGGCTACAGAACCCATGGATTACTGAAATGTAGCTAGTTTGACTTGGAAGGCTGCCCTTCTTCAACATTAAATTCAACAGATGAACTGCCTTCTTTAGGTTTCCTTGAACACTAAATTCTTTAATTAGAAGGTCATAGTAGACATATTCAGGGATTAATCCCTGTTCCTCCAGTCGGTCCAAAAGTATTAGTGCTTCAGAAAGCTGGCCAGAAGAAATGAGGCTCATGGCTAAGGAATTTTGAACACAAGAACCGATCTTTCGGCCATAGTTTACCATTATATTAGTCAGTTCTAGTGCTTTGTTAAGCTCCCTATGCCTGCAAAGATAACAAATTATAGTTCTAAAACTACGATTATTCGGTCTCATTCCATGTCCGATCATATCATTAAAGACTTCAATTGCTTTGGCAACAAATCCAAACTTATAGTATCCATAAACAAGGAAATTACAAGTGTCAGCATCTCCAAGCAAATGTTTCTGTTGCATTTTGTCTAACAAAGCATCAACAAGCAGAAAATTTTTTGTCTGAAAGAAAGAAAAAATCAGAATGTTTTGAAAGATAAATGACTTTGAGCCATTTTGAACAAATAGATTTTGGACATTCAATGTACCATTTAATAGTCCATGAGCACACAATTGGCGAACCAGGCAGCGATAACTAGAAATTGAAAGGCTAGCATGAGTTCTTAACATGATAGCCAGAATCTCAAGTGCCTTCTTCAGATCATTCTGTCTGCAAAACCCATTAACAAAGCCATTCAAAATTTTATCATCAGGGAGCAATCTATTTGCTAACATTTCTTGCAACTGAGAAGTTGCTTCCCTCATCTTTCCCTTCATGCAAAGCTCGTTCGACAATAAGCTATAAACAAAGTTAGTGTGACTGCCCCTTCTGCTCAGAATTTGTTGCTTCAAAAGTAGAGTTTCTTTAATTCTGCCTGAACTGACCAAAAAATGCATTAAGCATTTATATGAATTTTGGCATGCAGTTTCTGTCAGATTTAAAAGAAATGAAGGGTCCAAAACTGGAATCCTCTTTAAAACCTCCTCAAGAAACACAGTTCCAATGCTCAAAAGACCTCCGGAAGTGAGCTCTTTCAAAATTGCAATGACAACTGGTGAAAACAAATCACTATATTTCTCAGTCATACTATCGAAAACCATGAGCATTTCTTCTACCATTCCTGCCTTGCATAGACAGCTCACAAGCCTATTGATGTCCTCGGAAGATGGTAAGTAGGCCATTCCCTCTAATAATTTTAAACATTTATGAATTTGTCTAACATTCTTCTCTTTTAAGAAACCCAAAATTGCAGCATTGTATGTAGCATTATCAACCTGTAACTCCCTTTTCAGCAACCTATCTAGAACTGACCTTGCACTAGTTGTCATGCCATTCTTGCTTAAAGATTGTACAACTAGATTAAGTGTATCGCCATCGAGCCTATCCCATAATTCTGGATCCTCGTCGAGAAAACAGATAGCTTCTTTCAAATGAGAAGAGGATTTACACATGACCTTCAAAAACTGAGAGCAGGTAGGTGGAGAAAGATTATGCCCCCATTGAAGAACCTCATTTTTCACCACAAGTGCCCTATCTAGATTTCCTTGTTGGCATTCCTTGCACAATAAATAATCAAGATCTGGAATCATTCCATCATCTAGAATCTTATCAAGAATCTTTTCATATTCAGAATTGTCAGTTTCTAAATAAAGCCCATTGCCAAGACAATCAAAGTATTCAGCTTTGAGAGTTCTAGCATCATTATCCCTCTTAATCTTCACCCCTAAGCAATCAATGCCAAGAATCTTAAAGGCCTTGGAAAGAGGATTCTCCCCATGAGCTGAACCAACACTGTAACCAGAGTTTTCCATCCCAGTCACTAAGTTCTGTATCTCGATAAACTTTCTATACTTGCAATACCCAGCAAGCAAGATTTTCAAAGTCGATAGATCTGGGGAGATCTCTCTCTCGACCATCTCCTCAAAAATATCTTTTGCTGCATGACACATTCCCTCCTTCAAAACCCCGCCAATGATTGCATTGTAAGCATGCAGATTCAATTTTATCCCATGAGAAAAACTTTCAGATAAGTAAACGAAAGCATCTCTCAGCTTTCTTTCTTTGCAGCTTTGAACAATCAGAATTCCAAAGGTTATATCATCTGGATGGAAGCCTAAATCCTTCAACTCCCGAGTAAAAAACCAAGCATAATCATGACCCAACTTTTTGGAGATAGATGAAACTACCTTGTTACCTACATAAGATGAAGGTATGTGTGCCCATTCTTTCATAAAGTTCAAGGCATCTTCATAGTCCATTTTACAGCAGTATCCTCGAACAACTGCATCAAGTGTGGAAGGGCTTGCCTTAACACCAGCAGACCTTGCTTTTCTGAGGATTTTTACAGCTTCAAATGTCTTCCCATTCTTGCATAGAGATCTTACAACAAAATTAAACAACTTGTCTTCAGCACTTAACCCAAATCCAGATTCTATCATGTCTATACAGACTCTTGGTGCCACTTCAGAATTATTCTCTTCAACTAATAGATTCAGCAGAGCTTGGTAGCATGAAGATGACAGTTCCAACCCTTGATTCCTTGCCTGATTATACAAATCAACAGCATTTTGCAACAGGAAATTCTCAGCATAGCCTCGAATGATATTACTAAATATCTCGCTGGGATTGGAAAGGATGCCACGGGGATTCGAAGATAAAACCAAAGACTCAGCGTCCGCAAACATCTGAGATCGGATAAGCAGTGAAATCATTATTTCATACGCAGCAGGCAGATGATAAAAGTTCTTGCTTTGTCTGGGAACCCACCTGAACAACATCCATAGAAATTCCACAATAGAAATCGAATCTTTGCCTGGTTCGAAGCATTTTAACAGCTCCAGGACATCTCCAGGACTCAACGTGGAAACACGCCAGAAACGACGGGTAATCTCCGGGCATAAGTTTCCATATTGCTTCAGGATTTGGTGTAAAGAAGAATAACCATCCAACAGGGCCTCCGCTTTCTTCTTCGAAGCAAGGAAGCATCTGGAAATAACAGCTCTCCCAATACCAAAGCCTCTTCCCGATGGAAACTCCGCCTGGCTGGTGGAGAATCGTCGTCTATTCAGGAAAAGACGAGGCTTGCACGTTGCGATTCCGTACGCCGAGATGGTGCTTGGCCACGCTGATGGACGTAGAATGGGTGAAGGAGTGACCGGCAGCAGCTCCAATGCAGCGCCGAACGATTCAAAATTGAGATCAACAATGGCGACGGGAGTTTTTATAGAAGAAAATAGCTTCTTGCGCATCTCATATGTGCTCAGCTGCTGGAGATGAGTACCAGTCTACCAGACTAACAGGCAATGGAAAAATGGAAATTAAGTAGGAGCAGCAGGAAAATTTAGGGCTGGCTATGGTAAAAATTTGTACCATTTTACAACTATATATATATATATTGATAATAGGATATAGACTTATAATCGTCCCAATGGATTCACTTGTCATAAATGAGTTATTTATCTTATTACAGTAATTCATCTTCTGCCCAATAACTTAGTTGTGTTATGTAGACAAAGTCCCTCATTATTAGATTGAGGTTGATAGCTAAACTAGCTAATCTGATCGCTAAAGCTTAGCTGACAAATCAATTATGCTAACTCAAAGTTAATCAAGCTCAGTCGACTAAATTAGTCTCAGCATGCCGAAGTCATACTAGCATAGTTAATCGAGTTAGAGGGCAGCCGATCAATAAACTCGTATGTTTAAAATATACGTAATAACATGTACAATCTCCATTAAAGTAGGGGTAAAAATGTAATATTGCTATATTGTAAACTTGATCCTATAAATAAAGAGATAATTGTATGAGAAAAGACTAATATACAAGAAGTTTTATTATTCGTTACTATGCACTCATTTCTCTCTTCCCCCTCTTTTTTCCTATGCTCTATTTACTGAAGTGTAACTCATGGACAGATTATGATTCAACAATATCTATGGTTAGATACTAGATACATTCTACTTTATTTCTATGAATTTGTATATAGATATATAACATTTAAATTTCAAATTTTACATGCATACTACTTTACCTATGTATTTCGCTTTTTTTTTATTTAAACCAGTGATATTTCCATGTGATATCATTTTGGGTGATATAAATGTAAAAATAAAAGTTTGGTGTTAGGTATGTAAATATATATGAATTGGGTGGTATGCATGTAAATGCCCATATAAGATATATGTGCGTGCGTGCGTGTGTGCGTGCGTGTGGGGGGGGGGGGGGGGTATGCATGTACATGCCCATATAAGATATATGTGTGTGCGCGCGCACGCGTGCGCGCTCGCTCGGAATCCACTGTCACCGTTCAAAATTTGAATCCCCTCGAGATCGAACTAGCACATATGGGAAAACCAATATATTAAGGGGACGGTTTAGTCCAATCCTAAAATATCGATTTTCTTTATAATATATATATATATCGGCACATACCCTCTTATATCGATATTTTTTACTTTTTAAAAATTAGAATGATGATACAGAAGGTTTAAATAATATAAATATAAAAAATAAAATTAAGATGTTAGATATAGTACATCTGAAATATGGTTGCAAGAATCTCAAGGAGATTAGATGAATCGCATGAAGAGCGCAGCAAAAGACAAATCAATCAGTAATACTTCACTCGACCAAGTGTTCGTCGGATTGAACCAAAGAGCGTCACACATCGATACTGATGACATTCTAACTAATGCAAATAACATTCGCAAGAACAACAGTTGTCTAATAATGACTTCCCTTATATAGATTCATCGATCGAAGGTAGACTGCTCGTAATGTGTCATTTGCCTAATGGAATAATCCCCCTAGAAGACAATGCGGCTTCACAAAGAATTCCTTGAAAAAAGACGATCGAAGATGGTTCAATCGATGGAATGACTTTTTTGCCGATTGAAATAATACCGCTTAACCAAGCAAAGCAGCTATAAATACGAAACGATGCTTACGCCAGTTACAGATACGGAACGATGCCAGCGGCGATGGCAAGGTCAAAATATGTATAATTCTGTTACTAATATATTAAGGTGCGAGAACCGATAAATAATTGTTACATTTCCCATTAAATTAGAGACACTCATGTAATTTACTTGACTACTTCCTATGACTTATAAGTAAGATGGTCATTTCTATTTAAAAGACTACTGGATCTATTCTAAGAGAATCAATATTATTTTTTGCTTATTTTTTCTCTTTTTTCCTCTTATTATTCTTATTTGACCAACACTTTATTATTTGACGTAACCTGAAAGGCACTTTGAGATTCAACAAATATATAAACAAATAGAATTTGAGTGGCACGTGTGTAAATGCAGCTTTATTTATTTAAATTTAGGGAAAATTATATCTATAGCACTCAATTCTTATAAATTTATCTATCTCGCACCTAAAGCTTTAATTTTAGACAAATAACACTTTATCTATAAATGAAATAATGGATTTGACTATTAAAATGTGATAATGAGTACTACTTTTCTTATTATTTGTAATTATGAAAATTTTAATATTAGATAGATAAATATAAAAATTTCGAGCGATATGTATATAAAAATCTCTTTAATTTATTATAGGATAAGATTAATATATTATAAAATGAAATATGATTTGCATTTTATAGATTGCATCAAATTTGTTTTATATATAATAATATAATAAGATAACAGTTATTTAATAATTATTAAGAACTTATTTTAATAATAATTAACTTTAAAAAACAAAATTAAAATCATAAACTTTTAATCTTCTTCTCTTGTGCTCTTCAACCTCGCCTAGAGCGATGGCAACCCAGCTCTCGCGATACAGTCTCGATTAGAGAGAGCTAAAGTGGGAAGGCAACGACGGGATCGCGCGTACAACGTAGGTAAGTTCGTGCGAGCCCTTTCTTTCCCTTCTCGAGTCATGGATTAACTTAAATCCGCCGAACAGCTGGATTCACTTAATCCGGGGTTTAGTCTCCAAATGGTTTTAGCTGAAATGACCTTCTGGCAGGATTTTCACCTTAAATCCTAGTTAAATCTTACTCTAAATCCTATATTAGAGAGCCCTTGGTTTTTTGGAAACAACTGTTAGTTACGATCCTCACAGGGATCAATTTCCTGTTTTAAGATGACTTTGATTTTGTGTAAGAAGTTTAATTTCATCGCTGAACTGTATTTTTATGTGCTGAATCTTGTTTTGGTAACTTCTGTGGCCTTCTTTTTATCTGATATTGTCTTCAAAATTGCACATTGAACTTTTCGCTATGCTTCATATGGTTTGGGTTGAAGGAAAGTGGAGTAATATAATGAAGAAATCCGAACATTTGTTGGATTGATTGTGAATATGCTAGGGTTTAGGGTTTGGATTTTTCGTACATTTATTTGTTTCCTTTAACTCAAATCCCATGCATCCATGCACATCCTTTTTTTTAAGCCCCAATCCATGTGTTATCATGATTTATCAGATCTCCATGATAGTCCTAAACTTATGCCCGAGACAAGTAATTTGTGCTGAAATAATGGATCGGTCGTTGTCTAGCGAAGTTCTTGCTCTTTTCTGTTACTACCCAACGGAGCCTTCTTCGTGCCAACAATTATTGAGCATATCTTCCATTGGATTTTTAGTCAACTTTAATGACTTTAGTTTGTTCTTACTTGAGTATGTTGGAAGCTCAAGAACTCGAGAAGACGGACCAATGACATCGTTCTAGTGCTCCTAGAGGGTGAGATAAAGCACAAAAGGTATTGGAGAGATTGTAGGATTGTTACCTGATGTGGGAGGACAGAAGGAAGCTGATAATAGGTACGAACGGTGGTTGCGACAGCAAACCGCGAGCAGAAATGTGCAGAAGAACAGCAGGTGACGGCACCCTTGACAGCTGTCGAGCAGGAAACATCGGATGAACAGCGAATTAGCGATGTGCAGACTCTGAGATGGATCCACTACCTATTTCTAGGCAAACTACAGACACACCCTTGAGAAAGGAAGTGGTGACACTGTGCTGGGTAGCTAAATTTGCAGAGAAATTTCTCAATATTCAGAAACTCAACAAGCTGAAATCCCAACAACCTACTACAACATATGAAAAGTCTCATTATAGGAATAAACTTAATTGCAAAATAATAAAATAAGAAATGACTAGAAATGAATGAAGGAAAGAAGGGAACTTTTAGATGATAAGGAGAAAAAAAAGAAAGAGGGTAAATAGGATCCTTTTGTCCCATCTTCCATTATTGCGGGACTATCACGATCCTGCGATGCGATGGCGCGATAACAACGCTCCCACATCATTCTCCCCGGGTAGGAGAGGCTTCGCCCTTGCCTTTGGAGACATACAAGTCCTCGTAGTATGGCAACAAATCGATAGTATTAAAAGTAGCTCAAATATTGTAATCTTTCAGTAGGTTAATATTATGGGTACTATCATTAATCTCTTTGGCAAGTTTGAATGGACCATCGGCTTTAGGCTTGAGCTTTCCAAAGGAACTGCAGGAAATCGTTCCCTATTCAGCCTTATCCATGCCATGCGATATTCCTTGAAAATCATACATCTCTTGAACTTGTTGGCCTGCTTTTGGTACATGGTGTTTTTGTTATGAATTTTTTTCACGATGTTCTCATGTTGGGTCTGAATATTCTTGACTGAATCTCAACACTAAGCTCAATAGCCGACAAGGGACCAACTCTAAAGGCATAAGAAAGGTTCCGCCCGTACATCATCTCAAACGGTCTGTGGCATATGCACTGACTTGTAGAATGATTATATGTGAACTCCACCTAAGGACGAATCAAATCCCGCTGCTTGATGTTCTTTCCTCCAAAGCAAATAAGAAGGTTTTCCAAACTGTGGTTTACAACCTTGATCTATCCGTTTGTCTAAGGGTGAGCTGCTGGGCTAAACTAAAACTTCATATCTAACTTATCTCATAGTGTCCTCCCACATCCATATTTAAATTAATGCTCTTGTGTATGCCATAAAAATGATCTCCCTGAAATATAAGTCTGCAATATGTGACGCATTCATCACTTATTGATTTAAAATGTTCTGTCATCTCCCCAATGGCACTCCTGTAAAATGCTATCTTGGAAAATGCGCCATCTTGGAAAAATGATCTACCACAACCATAATAGAATCTTTACTCTGCAGTGTCTGAGGTAACCCCATCATGAAATCCATGTTCACATCCAAGTAGGGTGCCTCTGGATCAGGAAGGGTAGTGTAGAGCCTGATATTTTGTCGTCGAGTCTTAACCAAGTAAAAAGAGTTCAGATCATGAAATTGGCATACTTAGTAAATTATTGGGGTATGGGCCAGTTACAATAGTGTTAATTTTCGTTGTGTCCATCTAAATGTAGATAGCTGAAATGATATATCCTAAAAGCGCGTTTGCGGTGTAATAAAATGGCACATCTTTGGGTGGCCATTTAGTTGTCCTATTTGAAAAACCTAAAAAATTTGGTGTAAATTTTGTAAGTGCTCATCCTTTGAACTATCGTACACCATAATGTCATCGAAGTACAAAACCATAAAATTTTCAGCGATGGTTCAATAATCTGGTTCATCAACCACATGATTGTACTCAGGACGGAGAACTCAAAGGGCATGACTATTCACTCATACAATCCATCTCGTGTCTTAAAGGCCATCTTCCACTCATCTCGTGTTCATCCTAATCTGATGTTAGCTACTGTGCAAATGAATCTTGAAGAAAACTTTGGCTCCATGCAACTGATCAAGCAAGTTGTCCAATTTAGGAATAGGAAACATGCACTTGATTGTGATCTTGTTCACAACCCTGTTATTTATGTACGTGCACCACAATCCATCTTTTTTGGCACAATGAAAGCTGACACAACACATGGATTAGTGTTCTTGCGAACTAGTCCTTAGGCCATTAGATCCTCGACTTGCTTCTGTAACTCATACTCTAATTGTCACATCTAATAGATTGGTTAATTGGGATACATTGATTATGGTTGAATCTCTCGCGAAAGGGGCAATCTAGCTAGCATACTATTCGTCAAGACATCTTGAAACTCCATTATTGGTCGCACTACCTCATGTATTGGTTCTTCCTTCTCATTGTCTTATGGCATCACCAAAGTCAGTCTCCCTGACACCTCTCTCATAGCATATAAAAAGGTGGCAAGAGGCACGATGGTTCCATTCTTTGTCAGAATTCTCATAATTTCTAACTCCTTTAACGACATAAATACAATACGTTTCTCATCTTTGTTAAATGTGTAGGTATTTTTGTGAACATCATGAAATGTACCTCAGTGGTATTGCCACGGTTGGCCCAACAAAATATAACGTGTGTCCATAGGAACGACATCACACCAAATCTGATCCCGCAGTTTGTCTACAATAATAAAAGAGTGTCAAGTTGAGGTTAATGGCCTAAATTAAACTAGCTTAACTCCATAGAATGAAAATTACACACCACATGTCAAATATAATTACAAGAACAACAACAACAAGCCTTTGTCTTACTAAATGGGGTCGGCTACATGAATCTTTTTTTCCCTATTGCGTCCTATTAAGTGTCACATGTTCATTTAATTTTGATATATTAAGATAATTTTTTATACAATATGCGCAAGTCCTTTTAGGTTTATCTCCTCCTTAACGTAAGTCGAATCTCAAACATATACTCAGATGGTCTACTTTTAATATGATCAAACCATCTAAGACGACTCTCTCAAATCTTGTCCGCCACTGTAGCTACACCAACCATATCATTGATATATACGTTTCGTGTTTTGTCTCTGAGTGTCAAGCCACTCATCCACCTAAGCATTCTCATATCAGCAACACATAATTTTATTTTGATGCTTCTCTTTTAAAGGCCAACATTCTACGCCATAAAGCGTTGCTGGTCTCACCACCATCTTATAAGTCTAACTAGTCTTTTTCTATCACACCATCGGCTTGATGCATTCTTCAACTTCAACCAACTTGAATTCTACTAATAACATCCCCATCTATATCACCATCACTCTGAACAATAGACTTGAGATATCTAAAACGTTCACACATCTTAGTGATTTGATCACTCATAGTTACAACTCTGCCACTACAACTACTACTATTAAAATTACATTATATGTATTTAATTTTAGATCTACTTAAACAAAAACCTTTAGACTCCAATATAGAGCTCCATAATTCTAGTCTTTTCTGAACTCTTTCACTTTTTTTATCCACAAGAAGGATATCATCAACAAAGGAATACACCAAGGTTCATCCTCTTGTAAATTTCCAGTAAGAGCATCCCTAATTAAAGCAAAAGGATATGGGCTTAAAGTTGATCCTTGATTTAATCCAACTAATATAGGAAAATACTTAGTTAATCGTTCTTCTGTTCGAACACAAATAATAACTCTAGTATACATATCTTTGA
The DNA here is from genome assembly GCA_022702705.1 of Papilionanthe hookeriana x Papilionanthe teres. Taxonomy (NCBI): domain Eukaryota; kingdom Viridiplantae; phylum Streptophyta; class Magnoliopsida; order Asparagales; family Orchidaceae; genus Papilionanthe; species Papilionanthe hookeriana x Papilionanthe teres. Next base: position 131,334,262 of record CM040422.1, on the reverse strand, counting down.
TGATTTCATGTAGAGTCGTCACTCTGTGGGCTCGTCGGCTCGACTAGTCAAAATCTAAAAGGGTTCTATCGACCAACATACCATCACACACAAGCATGCTAAATTATTTCTACATGAATAATATGTTAGAAAGATGTAATTTTACACAGACTTGTGATGTGACAGATGCGATTTTATTTAAGTGCAGAAAAAGAAAAGATCATAACTACATAATTAATTCAAATATGCAGGAAGCTTTACAACAATAATTTAAGACAAATAATGATCTCATCATGAAAAATAATTGAAATCTATAACAAGTACAAAATTGAAATAACAATGACATGACTGACAATCCTATAGAATGACAATGAATCTACTGCAATTAAATTAACACCCATAACTAGAAAATGTATTTTATCATATGATAAAAATTAGGTACTTATCTCGAGGTGGCAATCACGATACTTCGACGAATTTGATTGTTTGATTAACAATCCTACAACTATTGGAAAAATGAAATATAAATGATTAATTATACAGTTAAGTTTTACTATTAAATTAGTTATAGTCTAATCGACGTTCATTAATAATAATATTATTATTATTATTTTAAAAGGAGAAAAATTATGAACTTAATTAACTTGAAATTAATATAATCAAAATAGACTATAATTATTCTTTTTGTTTTATCTTGATATGAAAGAAATTATAATTTTTAAATAAACTTCTTAGGGATTTACATGATACCTAAATATAGAATGACATCTTAAAATATTTTAATATTATAAATCCCGTTTCTCCTCTGGTTTGTCCTAAATCATGGGTTAGGAAACTCGTTGAGAAGGATTTACGAGATTCGGAGGAGCTGATGCTTGCGAGAGGGAGGATGACGGGTGTTACCTTCCTCGATGGTTTCAGGTAGGAGCAGGCGTTAGAAGGAAATTTTGGTGGTCTCTGTAAGTTAAGATCCCGTTGCCTTCACTGCCAGCAGTTGTATCACAAGGGTTTGGTGCATGGGAGCTGGGAGGAAGGGGAGCTGGGACGAAGGGGAGCCGGGAGGAGGGAGTTCAGGAGAGGGAGAGCAAGCGGGATGAGGAGTTTTAAACCCTACCCTTCTGCCTCTATTTATAGGGAGCGAAGTTAGTGTGATCAAGCAAATAGGGAAGGTGATAACAATGAAACGTAAGGAAAAAAAAAATTGCGAGTTTGAATTCGAAAAGCAACATGAAAGAAAAGAAGCGCGCGGAAGGAAGAAAAATGTAAGAAAATATTTTTTGGATTTTACGAGAACTCTCCAAAGGACTTCTCTTGGAACTTTTTCGTAAGCTTTTTCTAAATCAATAAAATCATATGAAGATTCGTCCTACCCTCTATGTACTTCTCGATCAAGCCTAAAAAATGTATAGCTTCCATAGCAGACCTACCCAAAATAAATCCAAACTAATTGTGAGAAATCTTTGTATCACTTATTAATCTATGTTCAATTACCCTCTCCAATAGTCTTAAATTATGTCACATTAACTTAATTCCTCTATAATCTGCACACTCTTATGCATCCCCTTTATTCTTAACAATGGGGACCGAAATACTCTTCCTTCACTTGGACATCTTTTTAATTTTTAACATTATATTAAAGAATTTAGTAAGCAAAAAAACTCTCAAATCTTTTAAATATTTCCACACTTCAATTGAGATATTATCAGGTTCTACTAGTTTTTCACCTTTGATTTTCTTTAAAATATCAACAACTTATTTATTCATGCGACGGCAAAAAAAAGTTTATTTATTATTAATGATATTAAGATCGCTATGGTCGTTTGTATTTTCAGAAACATTATTAAAAAGTTTATTAAAATAGCTTACCAACCTATGTTAAATATTTTTATCTAAGAAAATACTTTTTGATTTCCATCTTTAATGTACTTTACTTGAATTAAATCTTTACTTTTTTTTCTTTGTTTGGCTAGTTTATGCTTATATTTTAACTTTTTTTAGTATCTATTATATTATAAAGATCACTAAAAGAAGAATTTTTATCGTCACAAATTGTTCTCTTAGATTCTGTACAGAACATCTTATATTTCTCCTAGTTCTCTAAGCTTTTAAATTTAAAATATTTTTTATAACACAATTTTTGTTTTATATTTTCTTACACATTATTATTTCACCACCAACTATTTTTATTTATATATATTTTTTCCTTTTTATACTCTAGTTGTATCTTTTGTCACTTGTTTAATAGTGCTTGTTACCTTATCACAAATATAATTAGTTTCTTCATGAACATCTTAAATCTTGAAATCTTGAAGTTTACTCATAAAAATAATTTTATTTGTATTTTTTAGGTGCTCCCATCTAATTCTATGATAATGTTTCGTTGTATTCTTTATTTTACAATTCCTTATCTTAAAATCAATAACTAATAATCGATACTGAGTACTTAAATTTTCACTTTAAGTGATTTTCACAATCCTTATATTCTCGACGATATCTTTTCTCGTAAGAAAACAATAAAATTTTGTTTTATTAGAACTATTTTTTTAAGTAATAATATGTGCATCTTCTTTTTTAAATAAAGTATTTACAAAATTATATGTTAAAACAAAAACTAATATTGTTCTATCTTCTTCATTAATCACTTCAAAACTTTAGCCACCATGAATATTTCTAAAATCTTCTACCACTATACCAAATTTAAATTTCTTCCAATAAATATCTTTCTTCAAGTGGTATCATTTGTATTAATTCTTCTAGGTCTTTTTAGAATTTTTCTTTTGAACCAATATCTAAACCTACTCGAGGAGCATAAACACTCATAACAATAAAAATTCATTATCAACAATAATCTTTAGGGCTATAATTTTATCTCTAATTTTATTTACATTTACAATATTATCTTTCAAACTCTTATCCATAATTACACCTACACCATTTCTAGTGCGACTTCTACTTGAATACCAAAGTTTAAAACTTAAGTTATTATTCTCCTTAGCCTTTTCTCCAACCCATTTAGTTTTTTGAATAAGGAAGATATTTATCTTTCTATAAAGCATAATATCTACTAATTCCATTAATACAAATGATACATTGTCAAATATAATTACAAGTCTAAAATAAATAATTTTAGATGAACCCATGAGTTCAATGCTTATTGTTTATTCGCATTTCGCTTGAGCAACGGAATAACACGGCACTTTCTTTCTTATAATCCCAGTGAGGCGTAAGACTCTCAAGCGCTGCGTCTGTTCACATTAGTTTAGGATGAAGTTGTTGTTGTTTTTGTTGTTTTTTTCTTCTTCCTTTTTTTTTTTCTTTTTTGGGCAAGTATTGGTTGTAATTGCTACTGATATATAGTAAAAGGTTTACTTAATTATCAGTGTTTGTATGTCTCTTTATACCCTTCTCAGCTCAAACCCTGTATAATCAATTACATGTAATTTCTGATTGTGGCAATGCATTCCTATAATTTTTTTTTCTTTACATAGAGGGGGCCATCTAGCTTTAAATGTTTATAGATTATTCATTTCTTATTAGATTTGTGGTGCGCAAGTTCTTTCTCCATATATACAGGTTAGTGATTCTTGCTTCATCTAGTCATCTAGATTTTCTTCCTTTATGCGAATGAATTGTTTCAGTTTATAGCATCTCATTTTGGCTGTTGTTCAGTGAACCTTATTTATTAATGACTTCTTTATGGCACTGAAGGTATTTAATCTTGGACCTTTCGAACTAGCTTCTAATTGAGTTATATGTGGAGTTAATGGAATATCAAGACACTCTAGCATACTGTAACCTCTCCCACGCAGAGTTTCAAGGTTTGTGCGAAGAAAACGAGGGCATAATCTTTTTACAAACAGAAGCATTACTATATTAGCCAAATAATTAGCTTCATTTTTTGAGATGCCTTTTATTTTATTTTATTTTATTGTAATGAAAGTAGACTTGTGGTTTAAAAAGCTTTATAGTACTCTCATTCTTGGAGATCAAACATTTTGCAGAAGCCAACTGTTTATCCAGGCCCCTCTATGGGAAAATCAAGCAACTTTTTGGAGCCTGCTTCTCTAGATACTAGAAGACCCAAAGGAAAAGCTGTTTCTCCCAGAGAAGCTGGAATAGGTATAACAATACTACATTCATGGAAAAATAAAATTTCAGCAACTTGAGGAACCAAAATGCTGGAGGCGCAGTAATTTTCTATTATATTTCATTGAGCTCCTAAAATTGTAGGATCATATAAGAGAATTGCAAATTCACTCAAGCCAGATGCTTCTAAGATGCCCGAGACCACTAAGGAAAGTGGAGGCAATGATGGGCTTCAGTTTCCAACCCAAATTAAGTTTGGTGTTAGTGAGTGCATGCACAATATTAAGGTTTGTTTTCCTTAATTAGCAATGCTTTCCGTTGTTATGTTAGCTGATTATCCACTGCATTATTTAATAGTTGTTGGCTTATTTTATATATATTACATGTAGCTTTGCACTATTTTGATAGGCATGCGATACTAGTGCAAACTCTGTCCACAGATGCGCATCTAATATTGAAAGAGAAGAAGGTTTTGGTTTTTCTGCTTCTGAGCTTGCTGGCTTGCGTAGAAAATCTTCAGTTGCTGTTGATATTCACGCCTCAAAAGCCCCTCAACATGGTTCTTGGTGCCGTGATGAGATGTATAAAAAAGAATCCTGGAAATCTTCAACAGTAAGAAACCATGGACAGAAATTATCTATTGATGTTGTTTCAGACGGTGATAATCATCGTATTTCATCTGGACAACCAAGAATTTCACCAAGTTCGGCAAAAGTTGGATTTTTGTCTTCCTATGCGAACTCTTCAAAAGAAAGTCCTTCGTTTGAGTTCTTTGTGGTATCTGAGGAGGGTGTTAACCTTTATGTTGATTTGAATTCAATTCCATCAGAATGGATCACAAGTTTAAAAGATGAAGTCTGCATCGATCAGAGATTGCAGTATCAAAGCTTAGTGTCTTTCTCCAACCCTGCTAGATGCTCTTCAGATACTTGTCAGCATATGAAAGCTTCTCCATCTGAAAATAGCGGGCTAAATCTGCAGATTAACGAGGTTGAAACAAACACAGGATGCACCAATTCTTCATTATGTTCCGTGGTTAGTGAGAATTGCCAATCTGAGGTCTTTCCACTGGAGGCAACAGTTGCTTCTTCTGGATCTTTTATTATAACTGCAGGCAACAATCCGACTGAATTACCAGGGCATTTGGAAAGAACAGTTTCTTCTCCTTGTGTAAATTATTCCAATTTTGGAAACTCTAATATGGTTGATGATATGTTTTCCTCCCTGGACAAAACCTTAATACATCAGGACTTTATAGACGCTTCATTCAAAACAGTACAGAGCAATCCGACAGTACATGATGTGTCAACCAAGTCTAATGCAGATGAAATTCCCTGTGCTGGTGTGACAACAGAAAATATTGGGACTACGGAGTGCCATAGCCTGAGCTTTCAAAAAATGGATGGCAATGCCGAACTTACAACTGAGAACAATTTAGCTGCTAGTGTTTGTGCGAAAAATAATCTCACGGAACTTGATGAGATTTTAGATAATTCAAAAATAACTGACATTGGTACTGTTGAGAATCAGATAGATGTGAAACATTTAAGGTTGGACAGAGATTCAAGTTGCAACAACATTGAAATGTCATGTCACCATGGTCAATCATCAGATTTCGATCAACCAGGAAATTCTTTGCCTGAGAATGCCTCAAGATATGAAACTTTGGTACACCTCTTTACAAATTTGTTTATACTTATAATTATGAAGTTTAGGTATTTTTAATTAAGTGACAATAGAATCACAAAGGAGGCATGATTTGATTCTTAAAAAATTTTAACCAGGATTTCTTTTTTACAATTCGTGTGTTCACTTCTCCTCAACTTAATTTTTGTGCTGAAGTAAAGCTTGACAGCGTTGCACAAAAAAAATTTGTAGTTCATTTTGGCACCTGATAATTTGTTATCTACAATGAAAATTTTTGGCCGTTGCTTTTATGTTTGTTCTTGATTCATTTCCTTTTGTGAAAAATCAAAGTGAGACTGTAACTTGAGTGCTTTATGTTGCCAAAGGGCTGGTAAACTAAAAATATATGTAAAATGGGCCATTTTAATTACTAAATGATACAACGTAAGGCTCTCTATTGAAGTTCCTTAAAAAATCCTGATGAGTTAATCATCTCTTTTATGCTTACCGATTAAGGTTGTGACTCGTCTCCAGAAAGCTTTAATGTCGAGGCTTTTAAGGAAGGAGTTTCAAATTCTGTTATAATGACTCACAATTAGCCAACTAAGGCAATGACATACTTGTAAATCTACCAACAATTGTTAAAGAAGGGCAGAAGCTTTGAATTGGTGAACCGGGTCTACTTGTGAAGGCTCATTTTGTTATAAATAATGAGAGAAGCTTGTAGAGAGGTTACCAAATGAAAAATTCAGTTTGTTAGAGAAAGAAGAGGATATCTTGTAGAGAGTGAGGAGAGAATCTTGGAGATCTTGTATCAAGTTATTTTGAGAGAGAGATCATGGCAAGATGGGGGCTCATCACCCAATAATAGGAGCATTCGGCCTCCAGGTATCGGCAACCTGTAGCTCAGGTTATTTGGCAGCCTAGGAGGAGGGAGGTATCGACATTCAATTACTCAAGGCGCAGGTATTCGACTCAGGGATTCAATTCACAAGGAACAACAACCTGTGTCTAGGGTACTTACTGTTGGAAACCTGTTGTAGGGATTTGTTGAGAATCCTATTTGATTTATAGCATTAATGTTTTTTTCTTTTATTAATTAATGTGTAGTTGTACAAATCTTTTCATAATTACTATCTAAATTAATAGGATCTAATTGCTAATAAATTAGGTATTTTCCTTATCTGGGAGGTAGTATTCCTATAAGAAGATTTACCATGTAAAGCATCAAGTATGAAGAAAATATTTTCCCTCTTCTCTTTTCTGTTTTTATGGTATCAGAGCGGGAGTCCAATATCAACGAAAATATGTACTCGACCTGCTCAGTGAAATCGGAATGCTGGTGTGCAAAGCTGCTGAAATCCCGATTGAACTAAATAAAAAGTTACAAGTAACAAATGAAATAGTTGATGTCAATAAAGAACAATATCAAGGACTGGTGGGAAGGCTAATTTACCTATCACACACTTGCCCTGATATAGCTTCTGTTGTTAGTATGGCAAGTCAGTTTATGCACTCTCCAAATGCTCATCACTTGGAGGCGGTGTATCAGATTCTTAGGTATCTGAAGGGAATGCTTGGAAAATGACTATTATTCAAGAAAAATGTGGACTTACAGATAGAAGCGTTTACAAACGCAGATTGGGCTGGGAGTGTTACAGATAGAAGGTCAACCTCAGGTTATTGTACTTTTTTGGAGGAAACTTAATAACTTGTAGGAGTAAGAAACAAAATGTCATGGCAAGAAGCAGTGCTGAAGTTGAATTCAGATCTGTGGCTCACGAGATATGCGAAGTTCTATGGATTAGAAGAATTCTGAATGAGTTAAAAATTCAGTCCACCACCCATGATAATAAGTCTGCAATCGCCATCGCCCACAATCCCGCCCTTCATGATAGAACAAAGCACTCAGAAATAGACGAGCATTCATCAAGGAAAAAATTGACAAAGGAGATATCTGCATGGTATATGTTCCTTCCAACAACCAAACAGCAGATATTCAAACGAAAGGTCTTCACAAGAGACAATTCAACAGTTTAGTGTGCAAGTTGGCTCTAAAGACATTTTCATGTCAACTTGAGGGGGAGTGTTGAAAATCCTATTTGATTTATAGCATTAATCTTTTTTTCCTTTTATTAATTCTTGTGTAGCTGTACAAATCTTTTCATAATTAGTATGTAATTTAATAGGATATAGCCGTTAACAAATTAGGTATTTTCCTTATCTATGAGGTATTATTCCTATAAGAAAATGTACCTTGTAAAGCATCAAGTATGAAGAAAATATTTTCTCTCTCTTCTTTTCTGTTTTTAGGATTAAACAATTTCTTCAACTGCGCATAATCCTTGCAACTATACAGGTTCCCTCTTCCTTCGGTTGTCCATGTTCAGCAATCCAATTCTTCGGTAGTTCTGGTTTTTTCTTCGGCATTCCATTCCTTCGGCTGTATAGGGTAGGGGATGCCTGATAGTTCAGGAGAGTTTTGTCAAGATCCTGAACTACCCTATTGTTTTATTTCATTGTTAAAAGTTCAGTTGAGGTTCATTATTTGCTCCGGGTTTTAGGTAACTTGAACGATCATCCCTGCAAAATAGAGTTATTTTTTAACGTAGATAGATAATATTTTGCATCAAATTTTTGTTATTGTTAGCAAGTTTGAAAATCAAAGTGCGTCATGAGATTTTCAATCTAAAAGGACTTACAGATAGAAGCATTTACAGATGCAGATCGGGCTGGGAGTGTTACAGATAGAAGGTCAATCTCAGGGTACTGTAATTTTTTGGGAGAAAACTTAGTAACTTGTAGGAGTAAGAAGCAAAATGTCGTGGCAAGAAGCAGTGTTGAAGCTGAATTCAGATCTGTGGCTCACGGGATATGCGAAGTTCTATGGATTAGAAAAATTCTAAAAGAGTTAAAAATTCATAGTCCACCACCCATGATAATATGTCTGCAATCGCCATCGCCCACAATCTCGCCCTTCATGATAGAACAAAGCACGCAGAAATAGACAAGCATTCATCAAGGAAAAAATTGACATATGAAATATTTGCATGGTGTATGTTCCTTCCTACAACCAAACAATAGATATTCTAACGAAAGGTCTTCACAATAGACAATTCGACAGTTTAGTGTACAAGTTGGCTCTAAAAGACATTTTTATGCCAACTTGAGGGGGAGTATTGAAAATCCTATTTGATTTATAGCATTAATGTTTTTTTTCCTTTTATTAATTATTGTGTAGTTGTACAAATCTTTTCATAATTAGTATGTAGTTTAATAGAATATAGTTGTTAACAAATTAGGTATTTTCCTTATCTAGGACGTAGTATTCCTATAAGAAAATGTACCTTGTAAAGCATCAAGTATGAAGAAAATATTTTCCCTCTCTTCTTTTCTGTTTATAGGATTAAACAATTACTTAAACCACACATAATCCTTGCAACTATACAGGTTCCCTCTTCCTTCAGCTGTCTAGGTTCAACAATCCAATTCTTCTGAAGTTCTGGTTTTTTCTTCGGCATTCCATTCCTTCGGCTGTATAGGGTAGTGGATGCCTGGTAGTTCAGGAGAGTTTTGTCAAGATCCCGAACTACCCTATTGTTTTATTTCATTGCAAAAGTTTAGTTGAGGTTCATCCTTTGCTCTGGGTTTTAGGTAACTTAAACGATCATCCCTGCAAAATAGAGTTATTTTTTAACGGAGATGGATAATATTTCCATCAAATTTTTGTTCTTGTTAGCAAGTTTGAAAATCAAAGTGTGTCATGAGATTTTCAATCTAAAAGGCTTAGTCATATTGCAAACTTCTTCTGTAGAAGCTTGATTGTATAGGGGATGAGCCATTCGACTGGTTGCTTCCTAGATGGAAATCAAAGTCTTAAGAACCTTGGTTGGCTTCTTTGCTTATGTAGACCAATTCAAAATATTGGTTAATACTTCAAAATTATTAGGATAAAATAAATGAAAGTTGTAGGGAGGGATGGCGTCGATGCATTCTTAGCGAAGTTCTTGTTAAGAGAAAAACCAGCTAGAATGGTGTGTATGTACGAGTGCTCTTATCCACGAGTGCTCCTACTATAGAGAATTGGCTCCCTCTAAGAAATGTAACCATGGGAAGCAAAATTTATTAATCTCTTGGCTAATTCTTTCAAAATGGAAAACCGACTTATGAGTGAAATGAAAGCCACTAACTCATTCGAAGTAATGCTTAATAATTGAGCCTACCAAAATGGCCGTAGTAAAAAAAACTTATTAAATTGAGCCTACCTAAACGTTTATTGAGAAAAAATGTTCTAGGACAATTGAGACTTGCTTAGGTAAGTCTTGATATATGACCACTCGATATTAGAACAACATTAAGTTGAACATTATAGCTAAAAAGTCGAACAATTGAGTTGCTCTGATTTCAGTGGCACATTAATGGATTGCGTCATTACACCTCCTAACAGGAAGCAATGAGAACAAGATTATGATGGGGAACACCCTTTAGTAAATTTCTAAAATGTATTGAGTTTAAAGTAGTTCGGTTAAAAAATTCCTTTTCTCTTTTTCGATCTTTAAGGACTCAAAACTCATGTATATAACAGAGTAATTCTTTTGTGAATTTTCGATTTATAAGTCGAGTAAATCCTTTTTGATGGGCTTACTCTGAAGCTCAACGTGTCGAGATTAAACTAGCACTTAATCTAGCTTACTTTGCATACAAGTTTAAAATTCTTATTGATCATATCAAGAAGGAAGAAAATTTTAACCAATGCTTCATTTGATGTTGTCTCAAAAACATTAATCCTTCTCTTGGCCTTTTCTGGCCAGTGTTCATGGGGAGCAACCTTCTTTGACTCAACTTTCTTGGTAAATAGTAATTTGATCAATCTTCATATCTGAAAGATAATAAATAACTAGCTTGTTACGAAAGGAGGTTGCATGCCAAAGTAACATTCAAGGTCAGTCTTAATATTTCTCCTAGTCATCTTGGGAGCGTATGATCATCATGATTGTTGCCACCAATGATTTAGAACTATGCTCACAAAAATAATAACAGACTCAACAATCCAACTCAACTTAGAGTGGATCTATGGGTGGCGGTGGTGATCGGCGAGGGGTTGGAACGTGGCGGAGTGGTGGGCAAGATGGTCGGTCAGCATAAATCAGCTAGCATGCAGTGGATAACAACGTGGAGCAGCTGTCCTGGATGATGGCAGCAAGTGGGAAGATGTTGGGCACAGATTCTGGAGGCGGTGGTGCGTGGGAAGGGAGGAGCGGTGCATGGGAGGCTGTGACAGGCAGGGATAGCAGTACGGTTGCTGAGGGGACGGTAGTAGTGGATGTAACAGCCACAAGGCTGCAGAAAACAGAGGTCTGGATGGCTGAAACAGCAGAAAAACAGCCTGGAATAGCTATTCAAGTCTTCGGCAGCTAGAGGGAATGACGGTGGCAGTGAAGGGGGATGCCAGGGACTGCAGGACAGCTAGAAAATGGCCATCTAGAGTGGTGGCAGCGAGGACAGATGTCTGGGACTGAAAAAACTGTAGTGAAAACCGCGATGGTGACTGTTCGGGGGTAGCTGTAGCAAAGGAGGACGATCGGGTGCGATATGGGTAGAATGTGGAAGGGAATAGGAAAGATAATCACCATATATGGAGAGAGATACAGTTGGAGCACCACTATACAACTCTCGAAGGTAGAAATAGATGCTAGCCAGTGTCTTAAACAAATCTCATAAAACCTAATCCTAGATTCCTACGAAAATAAATATATAATAATAAAATAACTAGGAATTGCCCAAGAGGGCCGACTGACTCCTCACCGGGGACCCAACTTGGACCGGTTCAGTCCAGGAGTGCTGGCCGGGTTGCGGCTTTTTTTGTTTAACTCCCGCGTTGGGCGCTACAGGATCTCTACCGCTTTAGTGACCTTTTAAATGTTTTAAATTTCTTAGCTTTTCTGAAATGATGATGCTTTTGAATATTCCAAAGTAGAATAAAATGAAAATTTTCATGTGGCGAAATTAATGTTATCACACTATGTTATGAGCACTTCAATCATAATCTAAATAAACAAATGATTTGTTCAATGATCCATTAATATTGAGCTATTAAACGGTACAATCCGGAACTAAGATAATAGAAAGAAAACCCAATATATTTGTACTACAAGTCGACCTTGAAATGAAAAAGGACCAACTTAGTATAGATTGGAGCGGAGCAATACAAAAAGCAAAGAAGAGAGATTACATTGCCACATATCTAATTCCAGGATTATAAGTTCTACCACTCAAAGGAATATGATATTTTCAATTCCTTGGATCCCTGACATGGGATGGCTTGAAATGCTGATGAATATAAGTTGACCACTACTATGAATGCTAGTACTTTTTTTAATCTGAGTTGGGAAAATGGACATAAATCATTGTAAGAAGTGCAACCTCAATAAGTGGAAAAGTAAATTTCTTTTTCCATGTCTTGAATCAACTAACATTAAAATTTCAATTGATAGATCTTCTTGGGTTGAGCTGCCATAGTTAACTAAATCTAATGCTTATCATGCTTGGAACAACAATTTTGGCTTGATTGCTGTTAGCCTTTGGGTGGAGTTGAAGTCTTAAATCTTCTTTAAATTGTTTGCTAGCATATTAAAATTCTTTACTTGCTCGAACCATTTTCTCAGTATATTAAAATTATTAAAGGCGATTTTATTGTTGTATGCACATCTCTTTTAATTTTAAATTTGGGCTTTAAAATAAAAATTTAGTCTTCAAGACCAAGCTCTTCCACTTCAATAAAGTCATCTCCATTTTTGCCTTGTTAAAGTGAGTCTGCCCCCCTTTCAACAACTATCTTCTTCTGGGTTTGTTTGCATTCTTTAATGCAAAATTTAGGGCTCGTCAACACTCCTAAATTATCAACGATTGTTTAATTATCCTCTAACTAAGCTATCAATAATCCATGTTGTTTACCAATGATTGTTTGGCAACTTTGTGCTAGAAACTTTTGTCTGTTATCATCTTTTATGCATGACAGGCTGAATAACATCTAAATTTTGACTTTTAGCATTATTTTTAAAATAATAATATTAGCATGAATTGTCATCAATTTTGAAATATGATAACAGTACAAAGCTTGTGAATGAAAGGAATAGCCTCTGTTGACGCCATAGAAATGGGAAACACATTGGGAACATTGGATGAAAAGGCCAGTACTCTTTTTTAGGTTTTTATCACCAACACAAACATTTGAGATGAAATTGTTCGAGACAATTGGGTGAGAAGGAGGTTCCATACGATTGCATTTCTAAATCCCATTTCAAACTTCATTAGGGCTTAGGGAATAGAGGGAAATGATGTTTACCCAAAAAACTCTTGACACCTCAAATATCCACTACAAGATCAAAAATGCCTACTTGGAATTTATCCACAACTCTCAAGATAACTTTAAACCAACCTGAGAGTTTAACTTGGCTGATAACCTAAAGCAACTTGGTTCTATTCCATCCCTGCAAATAACAAAAACAACAACCACAAACATTGGGTTGCAAATAGAAACGACAATCCTACATTTTTTAGAACAACCTAGTGCATAACCAACTCCTATTCTCTCTCCTTCTGATTTTTTTTTTTTTTTAAATCTTAGCTAAAGCAAAAGAAACACCTAATACCACCCCCCCCCCTCCCTCGCGCAGCGCCCCCTGCCCACCTCTTCTTTCTTATTCTATCTAATTTTCTAACCCATGGCTAAGAGCAAAAATAGTATCATGTGAGATCACGTCCTTCAATTTGTATTGAAATTTATTAGATTCATTTTGATTGCTCTATGTAACTCTTAAGCTTAATTTCTCCTTTTCTTTTTCCCTATTTGCTTTCACCCTGACGCGGGGCTCTAGGAGAACGACCAGTCCTCAGGGGGGGAGAGGGCCACCAACCCCCCACCCTTTCCTTCCCCCCCACCCTTTCCTTCCTAGCACTTTTCTATTTTAAATTTGTTCCTAAAATCTTAGAATCTGATTATATTTTATTTTCCTTATTTTAAATCCTGATTATATTATGGGAGAGGGTAATTGAACATAGGTTAAGACATATTACGAAGGTTTCTCATAATCAATTTGGTTTTATGCCGGGCAGGTCTACCATGGAAGCTATACATTTATTGAGAGGTTTGATGGAGAAGTACAGAGATAATAAGGAGCATCTACATTTGATTTTTATTGATTTAGTAAAAGCTTATGATAAGGTTCCTAGAGATGTTCTTTGGAGAGTCCTTGAGAAGAAATGTGTTGATATGACTTATATTCAAGTCATTAAAGATATGTATGCTAGAGTTGTTACATGTGTTCGAACTGAAGGAGGATTGACCAAATATTTTACTATTTCGTTGGTTTACATCAAGGATCGGCTTTAAGCCCATATCTTTTTGCTTTATTTATGGATGGTCTTACTCGGGCATTTACAAGAGGATGTACCTTGGTGTATGCTTTTTGCTGATGATATCCTCCTTGTGGATAAGACAAGAGAAAAAGTCCAGGAAAAACTTGAATTATGGAGGTCTACATTGGAGTCTAAAGGTCTTCGTTTGAGTAGAACTAAAACTGAATACATGGAATGTAATTTTAGTAATAGTAGGTCTTGTGACAGAAGTGTAACTTTGGGTGATCAAATTAATAAAAGGTGTGAACGATTTAGATATCTCGGGTCCATTGTTCAAAGCGATGGTGATATAGATGGGGATGTTAATAGTAGAATTCAGAGTTGGTTGGTTGAAGTGGAGGAATGCGTCCAGCCTATTGTGTGATAGAAAAGTACCGCTTAGATCGAAAGGAAAATTTTATAAGATGGTGGTGAGACCTTCAATGCTCTATGGTGCTGAATGTTGGCCTTTAAAAGAGAAGCATAATGTTAAGTTAAGTGTTGCGGAGATGAGAATGATTAGGTGGATGAGTGGCTTTACACTTAGAGACAAAATGTGAAATGAATATATCCATAATAGGGTTGGTGTTGCACCAGTGACAGATAAAATTAGAGAGAGTCGCCTTAGATGGTTTGGTCACATTAAACGTCGACCACTCGATGATCCGATTAGGAGAGTAGATGTTTTAAATACAACTTATGTTAAGAAAGGAAGAGGTAGACCTAGGAAAACTTGGGCTTATTGCATAAAAAATGATCTTAATTTATTAGAATTAAACGAAAATTTGACACTAAATAGGACGCAATGGAGAAAAAGGATTCATGTAGCCGACCCCACTTAGTGGGATTAAGGCTTGTTGTTGTTGTTGTTGTTGTTGTTGTTGTTCCTTATTTTAAATCCTTCCCCATTTTAAATCTTTTCCTAAAATTTTAAATCTTGATTATATTTTATTCTTTGTTCTTATTACCCAAAATAAGTCTAGTCTATTTATAAATAGGGGATGATATGCTTAGAGTTAGGCGTCTTGTTTTTTAATCTGAGTTCAACATTGTTTTAGTGTTTTTTTCCTTTTGAGGGTTGTATCCTTGACAATGGAGATGCTCCGGCTATTACTCCGTCCGATGTGGTAATTATCTACATCGTTCCAACTCCTACCTGCACTTTGACAGGTCCCCAAACCTCCACTACCTCCTCCAGCACTCACATAATGCACGTTTTTCCAGTTGTTGTTGCCATCCTCCCGCATGCCGCAACCCTCAAATATCTTCGCAGCCAACTGTCGTCTACCTCCTAGCAGATCGCAGCCCTTTCCGCCCGTTGTCGCCTTTCTCAGCAGACTGCAACCCTCTGTCTTGCCTTCTAGCCAGTTGTCGCCTTCCTCTCCGCAGGGCTGCCGACTCCCTTCCAACAAGTGGTAGCCCTCCGTCCGTCCGGCTTCTCGCCAGCTGTCGCCTCCCTACCAGCAGACCGCAATTTGAACCCCCCCCCCCCCCATAGCTCTTCTCAGTGGTTGCCTGTTGCCCCTACAGGCCGCCACTCGTCCTTGCCCGTATAAGCCGCCTCTCTTCACTACCTCTTGTGCACCGCTATCAACTGAATCACCGGGTTCCAGTCATTGACATCATCTCTATTTCATCCGGTTGCAGTTCAACCCCCCCCCACCCCACATTATTGCTGATTTGCTGGCCCACTCTTTCACAGCAGGAGAACACCCCCTCCCCTCCCCGGACTTCACCGTAGCCACCTTCCTTGCACCTCACCCTGGACTCTATCCTCTTCAGAAGCGTTGTGTCTTCTTGTTGTGTTGTTTGTCTGTAATCATTTTTGCACTTTTTCGTTGTGTGGTAGTTCTTATTATGAGTTTTTATTGTATCCTCATTTTAATTCAACAATAATATTTGTCATCTTGTATCGTTGTTTGGATTAACTTCAGTATCATTTGGTATTAGAGCTAGTCTTATCCTAGGGTTCCCTAAATTTCGCACTCCTACCCAAGCCAAAAGTTTTTGTTCTTTCCCTTTCTTTTCTTCTCTCATCATCATACCTTTTTGTCCCTCTTTGTTCCTCCTTTCTCCTTGTCCTCCTATTCCCCAAAACATTAGCTATGGCTCCCAAGAGAAACGCACCGGACCCTGTGATACAACATGAAATCCATCGTCTACAACAACAAGGTAAGGTTACCCTTGATCATGACCTAGAGATCGATGAGAAGACGGGGAACATATCAGTGACCAAGATTACCATCCATGTTGTTTTGGCATCCAATACTAGAGAAGACGATGTAAGTACTTGGAAGCTACATCGACTTTGCATTAAAATAGATCTCCAAGAATTTGATGGAGTTATGGAACCTATGAATTCCTAGATTGGCTGCGATCAGTCGAACGAACTTTTAAATTTAAGGAGATACTTGAAGATAAGTCTATTAAACTAGCAGCTTTTAAACTGAAATGGCACGCCTCGTTATGGCGGGATAACCTACAACGATAACGGATAAGGGATGATAATGACGAAATCACAAGGTGGGACAAAATGAAGAAAGTGCTACTGCAGAAATACCTGCCACCACATTAACACCAATTATGTTTCTGCAACTTCACAGCCTCCAGCAAAAAGACTTGTCAATAGAAGAATTTACAGCCAAATATGACCAGTTACAAATGAAGTGCGAGTTGGTCGAATAGGAGTAGCACATGATTGCTCGCTACCTCGGAGGCTTAAAGCCCGCCATTAGCATAGTCCATCTACAACCCTATTGGTCGTTGGGCGACGTCCAAACCTTGGCCTTAAAAGTAGAAAGGCAACATAAACAAATCAGAGCACAGTCTTTCTTCCGATAGCAGCCCTCATACAAGCCAATGCCGATAACTACAACTACCGACAAAGGCGTGCCAGGAACACGGACATCTGTAACAGGGAATGTGAAATATGATCCAAGCAGTGAGTAGCTCGAAAAGGGTAGCTCATATGGGCCAATGTCGGCTAGAAAGTGTTTCAGGTGCCGCGGTTAAGGTCGTATCACATCCAACTGTCCCACAAGCCAAATTGTCTCTTTTACATATCAAGGTATCCTCGAGGAAAGCGAGGACGAGCCGAAGTAGCGCTTTAGCTACCCGAAGACAAAGGTGAATTATTAGTCATACCACTAGTTTTACAATCAGAACCAACACGTGATCATTGATAGCTAAGACTACATCTTTCGCACAAAGTACAGTAAAAGGTAAGATTTGCAGCCTGATAATCGACAGTGGCAGTTGTGAAAATATCATCTCCCTATTAATATTGACAAAATTGGAATTACCCACACCATCCTCAATCTATTCTCTCGCTTGACTGAAAAAAGTAAATGAGATCCACATGAATCAACAGTGCCTTGTTGAGTTCTCAATAGGCAACCACTTAAAGGAACAGGTGTGGTATGACATTGTTCCCACTGACACAAGTCATATCCTTCTAGGACAACCTTAGCAATACGGCTGCAAAGCTCAACTTAATGGGCTTCAAAAATACGTACTCATTTAAGAAGGATGGTAAATGCATCGTGCTATTATAGGTAAAGACACAAGAGTAGTAAGTGACACCTAGGAAGCGGTAATTTCACGAGCCATTTTTATGTAGTTAGTTTGAGATACACCGATGGCACTAGCCCTAGTCCTTCTCGAGGATAAGTGGAAGTGAACATGATATCAACACTCCTACGACCACTACTACTAGACTTCCAAGATGTCATGATAGACAGTCTGTCAGAGGGACTACCACCATTAAGGGACATCCAGCATACTATAGACCTTATACAAGGATCGGTCCTACCATATACCGGGATCAGTCCTACCAAATCGACCTGCCTACAGACTAAAATTGATAGAGTATGAGGAGTTACAACGACAAGTACAAGATCTCATCACTAGAGGGCTAGTTAGAGAAAGTAACAGTCCATGTGTTGTGCCCGTCCTAGTGGTGCTCAAGAAAGACAGGACATGGAGGACGTGTATTGATAGCAGAGTCATCAACAACATAATTTTCAAGTACTTATTCTCATTAACTCGTCTCGAAGATCTCTTAGACCAATTACACGGAGCCACCCTGTTCTCAAAGATTGACTTACGAAGTTGGTACCACTCGATACAGATGAGGCCAGATGACGAGTAGAAGACCGCCCTCAAGATACGAGATGGTTTATACGAGTGGATAGTAATGCCCTTCATTCTGTCAAATGCACCCAGCAATTTTATGTGATTAATGAATCATGTTTTCTAAATTACATTGGAATGTTCGTCGTAGTCTATTTTGATGACATATTGGTATTCAACCATTCTGAGGAAGAACATTTACAACACCAGACAGTGGTATTCGAAGTACTCCGAAATGAGAAATTATATGCCCATCCAAAGAAATGCGCTTTCATGACAAATCAAGTATGCTTTCTAGGTTACATCGTATTGAATGCAGACATTCAAATGTACACAACAAAAATCGAAGCCATTATAAGTTGGACCACACCACAATCATTCACCGAACTAAGACAGTTTTTTGGGTTAGCACCATTCTACCATCACTTCGTTAGGCCTTTCAACACTATTAGCGTCCCCTTCAATGAGCTTTTAAAAATCAAAGAGTTCACTTGGCCAAATACTACTCAGAGTAGCTTCAACACACTAAAAGAAAACGTAACACAAACGCCAGTTCTAGCCTTGCCAGATTTCACACAAATGTTCGAAGTAGAATGTGAAGCATCAGACGTTGGAATAGGGGTCGTACTAAGCCAGGGCATTCACCCCATCACTTTCTTCAGTGAGAAGCTAAATAAATCCAGGAGAAAAATATAACATATGAGTTATATGCGATCGCACGAGCCCTCAAGTACTGGAGCCATTACCTGTTGACAAGTGAGTTCACATTATTTACAGATCATGAAGCATTGAAATTTTTGAACAACCATAGTAAATTGAAAGGACAACACATAACTTAGGTAGAATTTTTGGCATCATTCAATTTCGTGCTTAAAAACGAAGCTGGAAGTCAGAATCACATCGCAGATGTACTGAACCGATGTCACTTTTTAATCACTTGTATGCAAACACGCATTGTAGGGTTTGAGATCATCAAAGACCTGTACACGTCAGACGATGACTACAAAGATAGCTTGGAGCAATGTTAGGAAAGCCTACCGTGCAGTACTAGCGCGCAGATGGCTAATTATTCTACAAAAGTAAACTATGCGTTTTGAGTTGCTTCTTGCAAGAGGCAATTATACAAGAGAACCATAGTGGAGGCTCGCAGGCCATTTCAGTAGGGACAAGACTCACCTTCTTTAAAGAACATTTATTTTGGCGTCGACAAACAAGGGGTGGAGCGTTACGCCCGACAATAGGATTTGCCATTTGGCAAAAAGAAGAGGGCAAAATTCAGAGTTGTATACTCCATTACCAATACCAGAAGCACCCTGGGTAGATATCAGCATGGACATTGTATTGGGTCTGCCCATAACACAAAGCAACAAAGATTCTGTAATGATTGTAGTGGATCGATTTTCATTCATACTCTGCCACCACACACTGAACGCATCTTAGAGATGTTAGATTCCTAAGCCACGTTTGGAGAACATTATGGGGGAAGTTAGGCACCAAGCTCTAATTCAGTTCAACAACTCATCCATAGACCGACGGTCAGAGTGAAGTAGTAAACAAAAGTCTGGAAAACCTACTGAGATGTTTCATGGGAAATAATATTAAACAATGAGATCTCATTTTGGCTCAAATGGAGTTCGCCAACAATAGATCCACGAGTCAGACAACCGGACACAGTCCAATTGAGATTGTCTACGGCTGCAATCCGATCACACCGCTTGAATTGATTCCACTCCTGCTGACGTTAGAACTCGGCTAAGATGCTTCAGAACGAGTTCACGAGATCCAACAAATGCACGAATGGGTTGGTAAAGAGATTGTTAGACAAAACAAAAAATAACAAGCACAAGCAAATAAATTCTGAAAAAAGGTATTATTTCAAGAAAGCGACCTCGTTTGGATTCGGCTAAAAAAGCAACAATTCTCCATAGGAGCATTCGGGAAACTAATAACCAGAGCAGACGGACCTTTCAAAATAATGTGAAAACTCAATGAAAACACATACAAGATTGACTTACCAGGGGACTATAACGTTTCAGCCACAATCAATATTGCAGATCTGACTCCTTTGAGGATCCGGAAGCTTCGACAAGTGAGATCGAAGCTCTCTCAACCCCGGGAGACTGACACGAGGATCTGAAAGACCGGACTGGGTTCGGTCAAGTATTGTTGGACCGGCCGGTCCAGGGGGGAACCCTTTCCTTCCTCACCTTTCATCTCTCTCCCCTCACCCTTTATTTCTCTCCCCCTCGCCCTTTCCTTCCTAACACTTCACTATTTTAAATTCTTTTCTAAAATATGAAATTCTGATTATATTTTATACTTTTTTCTTTTTTTAAAATCCTTCATTTTTTAAAATCCTTTTCTAAAATCAGAATTTATGATTATATTTTATTCTCCTTACTTATTACCTAAAATAAGTCCAGTCTCTTTATGACTAGGCGATGATGTTCTTAGAGTTAGGGGTCTTATTTTTGAATCTGAATTCAACATTGTCTTAGTGTTTTTGCTCTTGAAGGTTGTACCCAACGATGAGGGAGGTGCTCTGACTGTTTTCCCATCTGAAGTAAGGGGGAGGGCCACTAATCCCTCCGTTCTTTCCTCGCTTTCCTTTTCCCACCCTCACCCTTTCCTTCCTAGCACTCTACTATTCTAAATTCTTTCCTAAACCTGAAATGCTGATTATATTTATTCTCCCTTCTTTTTTTCAAATATTTTCATAAAATTTGAAATCTTGATTATATTTTATGCTTCTTACTTATTATCTAAAATAATTTTAACCTCTTTATAAATAGGAGATGATGTGCTTAGAGTTAGGGGTCTTATTTTTTGAATCTTGATTCAGCATTGTCTTAGTGTTCTCCCTCTTGAAGGTTGTATCCAACGACGAGGGAGGTGCTACGGCTTTAACACTGTCTGAGGTCATGATTATCTCTGTAGTTTCGACTCCTTCATGCACCCTGACAGGTCACCGCATCTCCACGGCCTCCTCCAGCACTCACAGGCAGCGTTCCCTGCCCTCCCGCCAGCTGTCCTTCTTCCTCTTTCTAGACCACCGAATTCTTCCTGTAGCCAGCAAGCCCTCGCCTATGCTGACCCGTTTTTCTAGTTGTTTCCCCCGTCCTCCCAGCAAGCTACAACCCTCAGATTTGTTCCCAGCCTACTGTCGCCTCCCTCTCAACAGCTTGCAGCCCTTCCTGCCCGCTGCCTCCTTTCTCCAGTAGGTCGCAGCCCTCTATCTGGCCTTCCAGCCAGTTGTCGCCTTCCAGCACACTGTTGTCTCCCTTCCGGCAGGCCGTTACCCTCCGTCCAGTTGCCGCCTCCCTCCCAGCAAGCTGCAGCCTTCCTTTAGAGTTCCAACAGGTTGTCGCCTCCTCCAAGTAGGCTTCAACCTTCTTTCCGACCCCCCCCCCCCCCACCAAACCAAAAGCACTTCTCAACCGCCACTCCCTGCCTCTGCAGGTCTCCACCCTTCCCTACACCTGTAGTCTGCCACTCTGTCCTAGCAGACCGCCATCACCGGGTTCTAGCCGTCGACATCGTCTCTTTGTTTTTCCAGTTGCGGTTTGACGCATTTGTTATCGCTAATTTGTTGCCCCCCCCCCCCCAAATTCACCGCAACGACCTGCTTTTCACCTCCACCTCGGATTCCCTCCTCGTCAAGAGCGTTGTGTCTTCTTGTTGTGTCGTTTGTTTGTACTCATTTCTGCACTTTTTCTTTGTGTGGTGGTTCTTCTTATTCTGATGTTTTATTGTCATTATTTTAATTCAGCAATAATATTTGTCTTCTTGTGTCGTGGTTTGGGTTAACTCCGGTATTACACCCTTTACCCTACTTTCTTTTATGATGCACATCATAATAATTTTATCATGAGGTTCTATACAACCTTTACATTACCTCTCAGATAGTTTGGTTATTGTGTGGTTATTGCCGTATTGAATTTGTCTTTTTTTTTTTGGTAAATTCAAGCTGTGCTCTTGTTGTAATTTATGAACCAGAGTAAAAGTCAACGATGATTTTAAGTATATATAATTATTTTTTGAGGAACTAAGATGCATTTAAAGTTATGTTTATTTTAACCATGTCATGGACTTGGCCAAGCCAGGCTAATTATGGATGACATCCCACATGAGGTGCAAATCTATCGAAAGAGTGAAGTCATATGAAGGAGCATGTGTAATAGTTCCATTTCAGGTATGGGAGGGGACTGGAAATAAAGAATCGGGGAAGAAGAGATGAAGGGTCGGGAAGCCGAACAAAAGAAGACGAAAAGAGGGGTTCGGGTAAATGAATGACAGAGGGGAGAAGAAATGTTAAAATCAGGAAGCTCGCTTATAAATTTATCATTTGAGGGAGGTGAGACTTACCTGAGATCAGTTGAAACACAGCGTCGAGGGAAGTGGAGAGCTCTCGGGATCTCATGGTTGGCTAGGGCAAAGTGCGTAGCAAGTGTTGGTGTAGTTTTTGACCCGCGATCGAGGAAGACGAGGAGGAAACTGTTGCTCATGCACTGTCGAGCAGGGAGAAAGCTCGGGAGGAAGAAGTATTGAGTTAGAGAGGGAGGAAATGATTGAGGTCACGCAAAGGAGAGGAAGACGATTCATATTGTGTAGGGTTCGACCGAGGTAAGATATATTAAATAAATTTAATATTAAATTTTATTAATAATAATGATAATAATAATATAATATAATATAATAATAATAGTAAGACATTTATAACAATTTTAGCTGGATTTCATAAATTAAATATTTAAATAGTTTATTAAATTAATAAAAATTTTATCATGTTTAGGTGTTCCATTTTAGAAGAATCGACATCAAGAGCAAACAAAACATATGTTGTTGAGGTAAATACTCTTATTCTTAAATTATAAAATCAATTTGATATTTCTTCTAAACCAGTTTTATGGGTTGCTAATTAGGCCTAATTAATGCAATTGATTATTCTATTATTAACATTTATCGATCATTTTGATACGAATGCTTATAATCTCATAATATGAAATAATTAATGCATTATAGTTGAGTGATATAAAATTATTAATGATATGATATGCATAGATTGTTTGTGTATGCATGACTGACTATGATAGAATTACCCTTTGATGGTACTATTGGAGAAATACTAATGTATACATTCACGTATATTGAAAAGGATATTGATATTGATGTGTTTTAGTTGACATAGCTTTTAAACGATGCTCATGTGACGATTATATAAATATGAAATGATGTTGATTTGATATTGATATAGACTTTTTAAATAGTATGTTAAATGTTTATATTGATTTATAAAAAGACTTAACTGGCATGCATATTATTTTTTTTCCTTGTATAGCTCGTTATTATTTTAAATTAATTTTTCAGGTTAATTAAACGATTAAAGATGAGCGATAAAAGGAAAAAATAATTATAGAAGACGCGGACAACCAATAACGAGGTAATATAAATTGTATCGTTTTAATTTCATTTTATTTTGGTCCTTTCATTTATTGAATTGTAGAAAAATATAGAAAGTTAATTTCTACTGTCTGACCTTCTGTTTGCGTCTTTGTTAATTCCAAGCTCCGGAACAGATCTTTATTCCCCAATAATATAACGCAGCTTGATTCACCAATTCTCGCGATCTCTGAATGCCAAAAAGCATGGGAAGCCTTTCGGCACACCCACTGTTATTGTTGCTACTGTTTTTTGGGCTTTCTTCTTTCTCGCCCTCACCCAATTCGGGAGAAATGGGACACTTCTCAGCCCTCTAGGCTGTCTAGTAACTCTCATTGGTGTTCCCCTCCGTCCTGGTTGGTTGAAGGTGAATATTGGTAGCTCCTCACTCCCTTCTTGTATGGCCGGTATTGGAGTTGTATTCCGAGATGAATTGGTTCATTGCGTCAAAGCTGCGGGCGAGCCCGAGGCAGCTATTTCATTGAAATGCTGATTCAAAACATGAATGTGTGAGGTTCGTGGTATTATTATTGAAGGAGACAACAAAAATGTCATGGGCTTCCTCTTTAGCAGCATAGAACAACACAAGTGGAATCTTCACTTTCCGGACAACCCGGATGTCATCTTTCTTCTAGAGTTCAAACAAGTTATTCTTCATTTTGTTCCACATTTTTTTAACAAGGCTGCTCATTTTTGTGCTCAGCAGGCCTTCATTGATAGTATTTTGTACTCCTTCAAGCAGGATTCAAAGAGTCTTTTTACACTTTTAGAGTATGATAGATCCCACAGCTTTCGATGCCCATTGCCTATAGTTTTGTACAGTTTTTGTAATTTTTACCTTTATATTAATGTAAAATGCACACTATTAAAAATAAATATATTATGAGGCGACTGAAGGAAGTTCAAGTTATGTGCCAAAATTCCCCAACTGCTGTCCCTCCCCCACACACAAAACAAGAAGACATGCATCAATTTCCAATGTGCCGCCTCCTCCACTCCCAATGCAATCGACGACCAACCACTTTCCATACTTTTGGATTTTTTCCCTGATGCTGTAATTGTTTTGATGTAGTGGAAAACTTTTGTAATAGCAGCTCATTTTAATTAAAAATTCAAGAAGATCATCTTAAGGAAGGTTTCTTGCTCGTTCGTGGACTTGAGGGTGAAGGCTTGGTGGCCTTCATCCGACCTGTTCCTTTTGGTGAAGTGTAAGATTATTTTTTCTTCTATTTAATTTATTTGTTTCAATTACACTCCCTCTTATTTCTCGCTTTCACAATCATTATCTCCCTTCCCCTTTTCAACCTCCATCTGTAAACTCCGATTTTCCCTCTCTCGGTTTTACCCTCGCTATAAAACCTTAGTCACGCCACTTTCTCTCAGCTTTAGCCTCTTCCACACCATCCAAACTCCACTTGGACACCACTGCCTCTATACCATATACTCCTCACCCACTAGGCATTGGCTCATTTTGCTAGCCTTAGACGCCCTTTGGGGAGCCCTCGGTCCATCCACCCCCACTCCCTCCCTCTCTACCTTCTCACTCACAAACTATTGGTTAGTCTTTTAATTATTCACTTAGACAACTTATCTCATGATCACAACTATTCCTCTTTATACATAAAGACCACATCATTCCCAACATAGGTGAAATAATCCCTCCCTCAATTTTTGAGCCATCATGCAACTAATCTAAAGCCCTTCCATGAATATCTTCGAAAGGCTTTTCCTTCCTCAAAATATTATTTAATTTTGTTTGAAATTGTAGTTTTCACATGAATAATTAAGTCCAGTTCGCTCCGTTGTTTTTCTCCCCAAACACCAACATCTCACACTTTAATTTGGTTCCTAGTTCTTCTAAAAAATTATCATCCAAAAATCATATTATTTTCTTTACCTTATAAAATCCCTATTTAGTTGAAAATTTTCCATCTCCGTTGATTTTATTTTTTCTTGACGCCCCCTCTTTATATTCTGTAGAGACTATTAAAATATTGTTCGTCACTTAAATCCGTAATTTAATCACTTCATTATGAGAGCAAATTATCATGATTAATGATAATATAATTATATATTATGATAACTATTAATCACTACAACCATAATAGAAATCCAAGATCATATTATTAACATAACTATCATGCCTCCAATCTTTAACATTATGACTATCATTACTATATTAATAAGGATCAAAAAACATATTTGTAAATTAGTGTCATTATCGTAATATATATATGTGTGTGTATTAATTTATTCTTTTGTCATTCGCGATGTTCGCGTCTCTCTCGTCCGCTAGAGTTTCGCCCGATGGCGAACCCGAGCGGTGATCTCTCCTTCCTTCACGTCGTCGAAGTAGTCCTCGACTTCGGCTCGCATCGTCGACTAATACGACTTGCTTGTCTTTGTTCTGCTACAGTTCGCCTCTCGCTTCTGCTCGCGTCGTGCGCCGACCTGTTCTGCGGCTGCTCTGCTACAGTTCGATCATTTATGCGGCTGCTCTGCTACAGTTCGATCGTTTTCTGCGGCTGTGCTACAGTGGCCACAGTTCGTCGTTCGTGAGAGTTCTACTCTCCTACCGGTTCAACGTCTGCTGTGATCGTTGTGCATCTCTCGCCTCCTTGACTTCGGCGACAGTGAGTCTCTTCTCTATTTCTGGTTTTCTGTGTCTGTCTTCATGGCAGCTACATCCTCTATCCTAGTTAATGTGAAGAGTTATGTACAACGGGCTAAGTCTACTTATGCTAGAGTAGTCACCTCTCACAAAAATTTTGATCGTCTTTTTTTTTCCACAACCTTTACATGATGTTGCGGCTGGAAAAATGGAATGCCCTTTTATTAGGCCGATAGATGAAAATGATGGGAAACCTGCTGTTATCTTCACTACCCATGAAATGAAGGCTCTCTCTGATGCTGTTAAGTTCACTTTAATTGAGAAATTCCAATTTAGTCACCCTAAGATGGATTTTGTTATAAAGTTTTTTGAGGATTTGAAGCTCATTGAAGCATGGAAGTTGGGACTGTTGGATGGCAGACATTTACTTATTAGACTATATAATGAAGAAGATTATGCAAGAATCTTTGCTCAAAAATCTCTTTTGGTAGCTGGCACCCCTATGAATATTATCAAATGGACTCCTGATTTTGACCCATCTAAGGAACTCCTATCATTCTTATGTGGTTCAAGCTTCCTGGACTTCTCTTTCAGTTGTACCACCGAAATGCTTTGTATAACATTAGCCAAGCTCTTGGTACTCCTCTCAGAGTTGATTTACCTACTTTTGATAGGGCCTCGCCAGATGGAGCCAGGGTTCAGGTGGAGAGGGATGTCAATCTTCCAGATGTGGATCGAATTTGGATCACAGATGATGAGGATGGGTTTTAGTAGGAGGTTGTGGTGGAGAACAGGCTTCTTTATTGTCAGCATTGTAAAATGTTTAGGCACATTATGGACACTTGTTATAGACTGCATCCTCCCTCAAGAAAAATGACTTCTGGGCCTTCTGTTATCGGATTTCATTAAGATTTCTACGGTTCAGGAGAAAAGGGTAGCATTTGATGCTGATAATGTGCTCAACAGTTTAAACTCAGTTGACAAGGTTGTCGGGGAGACTCCTCCGCAGGTTGCACAAATTGTCACTCCGGTGGCTAATCAAATGACCAACACAGTTATTACTGAACAAGCTGGAAGTATGGCCCTTCCTCCTGTGGTGCAAACCACCCAGGTGGCTACTATAGCTGTTGAGTCTGACCGATACATTAAAAAATTTAACAGAAAAAGAAGAAACCCTCAAGTTATACCCATTATTGCACCCACCGATCAGCAAGATCAGTCAACAAAAGAGGAAAAAGCATAAGAAGAAAAAGAAGTAGAAGAAGAAGATGATGAAGAAGATTGGCAAGTTTACACTTCTCGACGGAAGAAGAAGCCTGGGGATACAGTTCTACTTGATGATACCTTGATTACTCATGGAAATGGAGTAGCACTGAAGTGATTACTTTATGGATCACCAAGAAACAAAGTGAAAGTACTGCATTCGCGATCTCATTCTTAGACATTGTTATTACTCTTTTTTTGTTCTGATGTTTGGATCCTTTTGTTAGCATTATATCGTAGGGGTAGGGCTTCATTTATTAGGTCATCTCCTCAAGCTTCTGTAACCGTTTTATTTTAATAAAATAGGCCCTAGGGCTTTCAAAATATATGTGTGTGTGTGTGTCTCCTCATCATCATTCAAGTATTTCACGTCCGTCCATCCTCATCCATAGTACAAAAGCGAAACACGCAAACAATACTTGAGGTTATGAAGCAAACTTTGAGTGACATGACATAAACAAGTTGTCAAGCCACAAGCTCCATCTTTTCCACTAGTTCTACATACTTAATCTTTCCAAGGTTGCCCATTTGTCACTTAATCTAGTGCTAGATCTTGAGTTTGAGCTTCTGCCCGAGTACGTTTTTAGGCATGAATCTGATAAGTTGATTGTTATTCATGAACTTATTGGGATGAAGATTCATGATGTTCCATATCTTTTGTTTTTTGCTTTTTAGTTCTGATATGCCTTCTAGTATTCAAGTTTGAATTACACTCTTCTAGAAATTCTGGTGGCTGCTTCTTTCTCTTTGTGAGTTGAAGGACTAACTCAAATACAAATTGAACTTTTGCAGAGAAAAAGCAATCTGCGGAAGAGGAAATCAAAGTCGGTACCCTAACATCACATTTCTAGTAGCATTATTACATTCACAATTTTTACATTTTTATCCTAAAATTACTATATAATTATCAATTTGTTTATGTAGATCTTCGCAATGTCAGAATTCCACAGACAACGATGTGTCCAAAAGATCCCGTTGTCCAGAAGATAATGAAGAGAATGAGAACAAGAGGGATGATGACTCTTCTGGTGCCATTAAGAATGAAACAATACCACCAAATGCAAAGTCTTCGCCGAAGGAAAATATAAATGATTTGGCTCTTCTTCGCCGGCGATCTTCACGGCTTCTTTCAAAGGTTTAGTAAACTTCTTATCAAAAGAAAAAAAAAAAATCTCTATCAGAATATTCTGATTAAATTTTTAGTTAGATGGACATTGAATAATTGTATATGCTTTAGAATGTGTATGATCTATACTTAATTAATATTACATTTAAACTATATCTAATAGCTTTGAAATTTATTGTTTACCATCATTTCATTACAATCAATGCCTTTGAAAATATTCAAAACACTAAAATATACGTTCACTATTTTTAAAAATGATTACATAAATCTAATGATTTAATCAAAATCAAAACATAAATAAAATAAATTCAAAAAAATCGAAAAAAAAAATAATAAAGTGACCCCAAATGGCCCATTAGTATAACTTAATTTTGGTTAGGATAAATTATTTTTTACGAGCCAATCAATGAAGCTCATTAGTAGGAAAGTGTCCGAATTTTAAAGCATGTCTTAATTTAGTAAACATAATTTAATTTGGCTATATGATGGATAAAAAATTGGCACCCGATTGAGTTTAATCACAGTAATTAAGTTTAATTAACGGCAGTTAAAGATTTTCTTGAAAATAAGATAATAATAATTAAAGAACCATTGTGATAAAAATATCTTTGTTAACTAAATTTAATTGTAAGAAAATATTTCACATCACAAAAAATTCTTATTATGAACAAAAATGTTGTAGCTAAAGATAATTATGATGATAATTAAAGAAGTTACCTTAAATAGTTTCTACGGATCAATTTAGGACTATTAAACCAACTTATAATCAATTATACAACATCAACAGAAAATAATATAGATATTTTCTCCTCTGTTGATAATGATAAGATATGATTATATTTACAACTAGCATTCTCAATTTTAAGACCGCTTTCTATGTGCTTTGAGTTTCACATTGTCACCACAATTTTGTTGAGAAAATTATATATATATTTTTAGAAATTTTTGTTGTATATATATATTCACCCAAATAGAACTAAGTCACAACTTTATTTATTAAAAAATATTTCTCAATATTAAAAAAGATTTTTAAAAATGGAGACTATAATTATTAAAAAAATGGAGACTATAATGATAGGTGTTTGAAAAAAAGACTACCTTTAAAAGGGCTCCAAAAATGCCTGTTCATTGGCTATGATTGGTCATTTCACACGTGCGCAATTCCAACCTCACCTTTCTTCTAGATTCCCGCAACAACGACCATTCTTAAAATCAAAAAATAATAATAATAATAAATAAAAATACAGGCGAGACCCACAGATTGTGGAGGAGTTTAAAAAGTCAACGAAGCGGATGATCTGTCGTCTACCCTTAATTCCTCTATATGAACCCAAAACCAGGAGAAGGAGAAGGCCCCATCCCTCCCTACAATCTTCTCTCTCTCTCTCTCTCTCTCTCTCTCTCTCTCTCTCTCTCTCTCTCTCTCTCTGTGTGTAACGGCGGCGATATGGCTGTGAGCGGTGGCAATGATGAGGACCGCTTGGTGGTTAGTTTTGGAGAGATGTTGATCGACTTTGTTCCGACGGTTTCAGGGGTATCTTTGGCGGAGGCCCCGGGATTCATCAAGGCTCCAGGCGGCGCTCCGGCGAACGTCTCCATCGCTGTTTCCCGTCTCGGAGGCAGCGCGGCTTTCATGGGGAAGCTCGGCGACGATGAGTTCGGCCGCATGCTCGCCGCCATCCTTCGCGACAACGGGGTGTCCGACTCCGGCGTCACATTCGACGGTGGAGCCCGCACCGCCCTCGCTTTCGTTACCCTCCGATCTGACGGCGAGCGCGAGTTCATGTTTTACCGAAACCCTAGCGCCGATATGCTTCTCACCCCTGATGAACTCGATCTACATCTTCTCCGCAGGGTTTGTACCATCTACCCTTCTCCATTCTCCATTTATTCTCTATACCCTTTTGCATCTGCCAATATCTTTTTTTTTCCCCCTCTCTCTTATAATTTATGAGAATTTCATTCATCATGTCCAGCTGAAGCTTTGATATTTCTAATTGGATTTAGTTTATGTAGTAAGCCCATAATAGATGTTAAATTTGGATAATTCCTAGTAAATTTTTCGTTAATGTATTTTCAAATTTTAAGAGGAGAAGAAGCACTGTGACAAGAATTGGTGTAAAGATCTTAAATCATACTTCCTCTAAGATTTAATAATGTCAGGATTCAGAGTGATTTTATGTGGAAAATGAGATTAAGAAGGCAGTAATATTTGTGTGGCTCAAACATATTTTCTCGATTTTAGCTTAAAAATATTTGCTATGAATTGAGGTGTATGTAGGTTTTTAGGGGAAAAAAATAATCTACCACAACAAGACGTATGGAGATGATTTTTTCCATTTGGGACAGTTGTTTGTTTGTTTTGTGTTTCAAACCACAACCACAGTTTTATTTGGGGACTGCTTTCTTGTTTCTTTCTAGAAATATTTATGGTGAGAAGCTGTTTTTTTCAACCTATCATGTTGAAATGTGGTGGCTGTAAAAAAACTATTGTCTAAATATATATATTTATAATTCTCTCCGCAGTTTCTAAGAAGTTGTTTTCTTCACCACAGCTTTACAATCACATTTTTAAAAAGTTGGAGCCACCCTAACAGGCCCTTAGTTTTGTTAAGTATAGGATGTTGAATTTATGATGTTTTTCTATTTGCATCCATTAAAGTTTGGTGAAATTCTATATATTATAGGATAAGTTTATTGTATTATTGATGGAGCAATGCATCTTTATTTAACCGACCGTATAGGGTTCCATATCACATAAAAATAGCTGGCAATGGTGTTAGCTGCAAAGGTGGTAAAATATAGGGTTAGCTAATGTGAAACTTGAACCATAACATGATTAATATTATTTTGGAGTTTTCATCATAATTAAATCCTGCATGATTATTGAGTTACAAATGGGGAATGAAGCCGAAAATGTTATATTTAGTATCAACTAAGCCAAATAATTCATCAAATTGTGTTGCATTGGAGAAGCACAAGCAGTGGCCTTATTGGCACGTATAAATAAACTCTGCGTTTGTAAGGACACTCGTGACAACCTCTTGTTAGGAACTACCTCACGACACATTGAGTAAAGTCGGACGTTGGAGTCGATGCTTCTTTGGGACAACAAGGGTTAGAAGGATGAAAAATAACCCTATAAAAAGGAGCTTTAAGTTTTTTTTTCTTAAAAAAAAAAGGAGTTGTTCAAACTTTCAGAAATTCTAATCTCAAATCCAAACGTGAAAGCATTAGCCACCTTAGAAGGAATAAGGAAGACCAAGTCAAAATTATTTAAAACTAAAGGAGATTCTTTACATGTGCATTAAGGAGTTTATTCCATCAAAATTATGTAAATCTCTAATTTATCGTCCACATCAACATCTAGAGGATAGAATTTTTTTCTCTATTCTTATTTTTAGATTAGCTTCCTTGATTATAGCTTTTGAAGTGGGTATTATGTTGTAATCTCTTTTTTGTTATTATTTTCTTCTTTCATATGGCCTTATTCATCTATATAATCAAGGTTTGATTGTAAGGTTTTACTTTATTCCAATCGATGAGCATTTTATTTTTCACACACAACTGATCCCTCTTTCTCTCCTCTCTCATAGTTGGTCACTAAATTTCTGTGTTCTCTCTCCTTAGCGAAGGCCTACTCTCCCTTGACCCTCTCAAAACAAGGAGCTGGCAGGGAATTCAATGCACTTTGTTGAATGTTGAACCAAGCAAAGACATCGCAGACTTAGTAGATTAGCTTAAAACATATCATCAATACCCTTTCTTTGTCTGGCAGACTCCTCCACATTCTTGAGGAATTGAATTCCTCGACTGATTTGTTTTGTTTTAATTCTTAAGAAATTAAGTTTACCAAGAAAATCAGTACATATTTATACATTTTTCTTAATTATGATCTTATTTAAACTGGCCTCTTGGTTTTGCCTTAGAAAAAAAAGTTGGTCTTTTAATCTTATCTCTTACGTTTCTTATTGTAATGTCTTATGTCTTGACACAGTTTTTTTTTTTTTTTTTATTCTCAGTAAATATCTGTCTTTTCCTTAAACCATCCTAAATTCACAGTAACACCTACAATAAAGAATATATATATATATATATATAGAGAGAGAGAGAGAGCTTTAGATATAGATATTGATAGTAAATATGAAAGTTTAGGTGTGTGTATGTAAATACATAAGAATTGTGTGCTACTTATGTAAATATCTCGTTTTGATATTATTATGCTAATATTAGTACTATTCTCCAGGCAAAAGTTTTCCACTATGGATCTATAAGTCTGATAACAGATCCATGCAGATCAGCTCATTTAAAGGCCCTGGAGGTGGCCAAGGAGGCTGGAGCACTAATCTCTTATGACCCAAATCTTAGGCTGCCATTGTGGCCCTCTGCAGCTGAAGCTAAGGAGCAAATATTGAGCATTTGGGACCAGGCCGATATCATTAAGATCAGCGACGTCGAGCTCGAGTTCTTAACCGGCCAAGCTTCCGTGGAAGACGAAGTAGCCTTGAGCCTTTGGCATCCTGAACTGAAGCTTCTGCTGGTCACTCTTGGTGAGAAGGGATGCAAATACTACACCAAGGTAAGTATTCCTGCAATATATTGTATTTTTTTACTTTAGAATACGTGGTCTCAAGAAAACGTGATGCTTTACAAAAAAAAAGTAGTGCTAAAGATTTTATATTTTGCCCAAACCCTTGATGCAGTTTCAATTAAAACCGAATTGATAATAGGAAGATTTGCATACTAGCACTCAATTCCTATTGTTTACATATCATAACACCTAACTTCAATTTTTACTGTTTTTACCTTTTTTTTTCTCAAGTTAAAAATGGTATATTTGATGAGATATGAAAGATTTGTTTGTTATAGATGTAAAAGAAGTAAAATTTAAGTTTTAGATATGTAAATAAATAGGAATTTGGTTGGTATGCATGTAAATTCCTCAGATAAAAGTCTAAAGATGGGTTCAGTTCCAGCTTAAATTCAACAATAAAAAACAAATCAAACGAGTGATTACCTTACTTTTGGGAACAAATTGCCATCATTCTCGCTGATCCTGCAGGATTTCCGAGGGGCTGTTAATGCATTTAGTGTGAAGCAAGTTGATACCACCGGCGCCGGTGACGCATTTGTCGGTGCCCTGCTCAGCAAATTAGTTGAGGATATGTCTGTATTGCAGGTGATGTACCTAGCAACATTTTTTTCATGACTTCCTGATTAAAATTCTCTATTTACAGAGCAGCCCCTAAAATTTTTTGTTGATATTTCTGTGGGCACAGGATGAGAATAAGTTGAGGGAAGTGCTGAGATTTGCAAATGCTTGTGGAGCAATCACCACCACCAAAAAAGGTGCAATTCCTGCACTGCCAAACCTTTCAGAAGTTCTGACATTCTTAGAAAAGCAATAGAAGAGTTGCCCCTCATGTCTTACACTTTGAATTTGCACTTTTACCCATTTTCTTTTCCAACATTGTTTTAGTTTTTGTATTTGTATTTCGCAACAAAATTTGATGTAGTAAATAATAATTGTTTTTGCATTGAATGCAAATTACATCAATGCAATTGCACCCCCCACAATTGATGTAATTTGTATGATTTATTGGACTTTAATCTACCTAATGCGTCTTACAATTACCATTTTACACCTCCTACCTCTTCATATTATCATCTTGAGTTGTATGTGCACTCTGAATTTATGATTAGATTTTCAAACATTACAAGTTTTAGTTGATATATACTCCATGCTCCCATTTCTATCTGGAATTGCAATATCTAAACTTCATTGTTATTGAGGAAGAGAACAGGCTGCTGCTTTTCTCATCTGTGTAAGTTATAGTACAGCTTTTCAAATAAAGATAAAATTTATGTAATTTATTAAAAATATATATTTTTATTACCCAAAAAAAAAAGTTGTGTGTGAAAAATAAAGTTCAGGCGTTATATATTTAACTTCATAGGAATTGGGCTATATGTACGTAAATGCCCTTAAAATATATAAAAAAAAAGGCAAACAAATAATAATAAAACATATTCAAGCATAGCAAAACTTTACGAGTGGTCAACATAAAACCACAATTTTTATACAATTGCATACCAAACATTCAAATCTTTAGATTTACTTCTATAAGACCCAAATCTTTCGATAAGACCACATAAAAATACAAATAGAGTTAACTTTTTGAAAATAAAACACACTGTAGTCTTAACTTCAGCTGTCAAACGGCTCGTTGTTCGCAAACAAATCATGTTCGGTTCTTTAAAAAACTCATGTTTGATTCGTTTGTTAAGCTAATAAACCAAACACGAACACTCTTGTTGTTCTCGATATATAAACAAGTCAAACACGAACAAAAATTTATTTATTGTATTTGACTCGAAATACTACTGATCAATTACACACACATCTTTATAAATTTTAATTGACTACAAAACTACAAAGATTTATAATCAATTAAAATTATTAAATAAAAAATATAATGAAAATAAATTAAATGATATTTAAATAATATTTTAACATAAACAATAAAATTTAAATTTTACTTCTACTCTTAGCATCTTATGATTGCATGATTAAAGTTATTAACAATTCTTTGTTCACAAACAGCTCGTTTTTTGTTTGAAATATAAACGAGTCGAACTCGAATACATTTTTTGTGTTTGAAATATAAATGAGCCGAACACAAACAATGATATTTTTGAACAAGCTGAACACGAGCTAAGACTGACCAATTTTTAATCACCTACATTTGACTAATTAATTGATCAACAAATAGCCAACTAATCAAAGAAGTATCAAATCGACCGCTCGTTTTCAATAATCAAGAAGGGCTCCATAGTCTCAATTTATCAACTTGCAAGCGTTTCAGCATATATATATTCCAAACAGCATCATAAAGAGTCGGTCCTCTCACTCACTCTCTATAACTCATTACTCCCCTCAATAACAGCAAACATCGAGTGGAGCACAGCATAAATTAGGCTGAAATGGTTTTTTTCAATAAGAAATGGTTTTCAGCGATAAAATACAGAAATTTAAAGCGGCCATTTTTACCACTTACAACTCCAGATGAGCACAGGCATTGATGCAGGGCCTCTTACAGTTCATCCTGCAAACAATTTACTTTGGTGAATCTTAAAAGTAATAAAAACAGTAAAACAAAATTAATTAAATAAA
Organism: Papilionanthe hookeriana x Papilionanthe teres; assembly: GCA_022702705.1. NCBI lineage: Eukaryota > Viridiplantae > Streptophyta > Magnoliopsida > Asparagales > Orchidaceae > Papilionanthe > Papilionanthe hookeriana x Papilionanthe teres. The sequence continues at coordinate 131,298,430 of CM040422.1, read as the reverse complement.
ATAATAAGCAGAGAAGGAATAGTAATGCTGGAGATTTAAGTGAAGAAGCAAAACTTACATGATAATCATCAAAATCACGGTGATGATGCTGCAATAAAACAAAAGAGAGTGCGACGTAAATATATTTTTATGCATTCAATTAAAATCCAACCAATTTCATCGCGCTATTCTTAAATACATGTATTTTAAGGACATTCAATCAAAAACATCTCAAGAAAAGGCAAATAGAAGTGGTGGTGTCATTAGGATCAAGGTTCGAGAAAACAGATTGATCAAAAATCAAAATAGATGCGAGGCTAGATTGGCATACCCTTCTATATTTATCCCTGTATCTCTCCCTATCTCGATGATAATGACGATCATGTCCCCTCTCCCTTTTCCTTCTCTCACCTTCTTCCCTTGCCCTCTGAGCTTCCTGCACAACAATTATCAAATTTTACATTAACCACCAAGCATTCAAAAATTGAACTAAGCCAACTATCTATCACCTGCTCTTCCTTTGCTCGTCTGATTTTCTCTGCTTCCTCAAAGGCCTCCTTCTCAGCCTGAACGGGCAAAACGAAAGGGGGATGCATGCTCAGCCGTTTAAGTAGAATATAGCATTTTTGCAACATCTACCATACCTCTCTATTTCTCGTCCAAATCTCTTCAACAACTTGTTTAGCATATTCCGGCTCATCACATAAAAGGATATTGTCAAAAACTGAGCCAGCCTTTACCTGCATTATTTCATTACAATTAAAATTATCACATTAAAGTAGTAATGCCTTCAGAGCAAGAAATGTTAAAAGTTAACCTAACTAGGTTTCGTGTTATCCCTCACCTGCCATACTTCAATTCCAATATACTTCACCGGTTTGAGCACATAGAGGTCAGGATCATCTTCAAATTCTGTAAAATGGAGATAAAAAGTGAGCTAAAGAAATATGAGCTGTAAATATCTCAACTATTTCTGTGATACAAATCTTAAATTCGGTGTAATAATATTTATTTATTAAAGATTAAAAATACCCTTCTTTATAGAGGTGCTATTCTTGACACTTACTATCAGTTTTACTTGATCTATAATAGATTGTCAATCATGCCTTAAACATCATAGGTTTTAAGTGTATGGCATAGGTTTTATGTTGATACGAAATTAAACCGTTTGGGCGGCAGAACAATAGATGCATAGGTTTTAAGTTTCTCACTATTTGTCTGTAAATCAAATTCAAAATATTTTTTGAGGAGTTTTGAATACTGCCATAGATGAATTTTTATGAATTTAAAATTTGTCTAATTTGGGCTAGTCTCAAATAGACCACACAGATGCACATGAAGTTCACAGGAAAAAATAGTCCTCATGATGCTAGACCCTCACAAGTGACTCTGCCTTCTAGCAATCCTTCGGTTTTACCTTGCCATCAACCTCATCAAGGCTTCCCTAGTGGTGGGGAAAGGCTTCATCCCATAATTCTCCCACTGACCTCATCTATATTTTATTGAGACCCAATAAAAATTTGATCATCTATTTCTTCTCCACTAATGTTCTATACATCATACCATTGGAACGTCCATACATATGTATCATATATCTCTAACTAAAACCAGTACCTTGATAGTGTGTTGAAATATTGAGTAATGCTCAAATCTTCTTGTCTGAGCTTATACAGTTTTGTCTCGATCTCATATAATTTTAAAGTATTTTCGGCACTAAAATACGTCCCACAAGCTGCTTCCCCGATCTTATATGGTGTCCTATAAAATAAAAAATTTTCTCCAGTTTTTATGGTCATAGAATTTTCAGCCAAGACATGACTACATGATTATGGATCTTCCATGAGCGATTGTTAGGATCAATGAGCTCAGAAACTCTGTCATCTCCCGTGAGGTGTTTATCTTTTTCTTTTCCACAAATATGCACAAACACGGATTGTGACCATTACAAACAGTTATGAACATTGAGTTTATGGTTTGTTATAAAGAACTAACATCTGGAGTAGAACTAGACAACTTCATTCCGCACTTGATCATATAAATACTATGCACGTATAGGGTTGGATAAAGGAGATGGTTGTTGCTTGTAGCAGGTATAGAGGATTGCGTCTCAGCAGGAGTCCAACAGGTATGATAAGGAGCAAAGAAGGGTCTGCATGCTTGTCGGATAAATTTTGGTAGTTGCAGGGAGGATTTCGACTGTTAAACGATTGTTGGAGAGGCTTGGACGGCGGCATGAGCAAGCATACGAGGGAGTTTGTAGTAGAAAAGACCAACGAATGATACAGTCAAAAGCAACCAAGTCGACAACAACAAAGGCCGACAAGATTTTCTTGCTCGTAAGGGGCCGATAAAATTGTCTGGTTCATTCTAAGCATATGAGATTGGCTAACTATGTAGATTCAAAACGATGTAGTCGAAACCGACAAGTGATCCTGTTAGAGCATTCTACAGCGCCGATTGACGCGAACAAAGGAGATGAGCAATCAAGTCGAAGCGTTCAACGACGTTGATCGATGTAGGCAGACGAAAGATGCTAATCCTATTAAAACAGAGCATGGAGCTCTGATACCATGAAGAAAGATAGAGAAACAATATTCACTTATTTAAAATCTTTATCAAATTACAACCTTTCCCCTGTTATATAGGGGACGGCTAGGGAAAACAAAATTAAAAACAATAAAAAAAGACATAATAAGAAATTAATAAAAAAAGAATAAATTTGAAATTGAAAACTCCCTCCAATAGTGATGTCAGATTTAACCCAAATCACAACAGAAATGAAAATATTATTGTTGAAATTCATTGGATTACAAATAAAAATTCTTGATAACAAGTAAATAACAACACAAAAAAATTGACTAACTAGGATGAGGACGAGAGGGGTGGACGGCGGCTCAAGAGCAAACCGGAAGGAAGGTGGATATGCAGCGACAGACAATAGGTGTGGATGGGAGTTACGCTCAGCAACAGAGAGTTGTCTGGAAGAAGAGTTGTAGCAAGTAGCGGGGGACTAGGTTTCCAGCGGCCCGCGGGAAGAGATTCAAGGCTTGGCGGCTGAGAGCATGGGAAGGGGAAGTAGTGGAGGGGAGTAGGAGAATTCCGATATAACAGGTTGGGCGCAGCAGCTCTGGACTGAGATGGGAGTAGCGGCAGCAGCAAGGTGGGAGCAGAGGATTTGCGACAGTGAAACAGGAAGCGTGGGAAAGTCGGGAAGATGACATTGAGCAAGTGAGGGGAATATGAAAGAATAACTATTCCCATGGGAGCGAGTTACAACTTGAGTACCCCTCGAACCCTTAGAAAAGATCACCACCTCGGAGGAGTTACAGTCGAAGCACCTCATCGCCTTCAGATACAACCCTAGAAAAGAAAATGACTACACAAAAATTTGAAATAGAACATACAATAATTTGAACCCTAAACAAACAAACCACACATATATAATCACTGATAGGTAAAATAGGAAGGGGAGGCCCTCAAATTTGAGTGCAGCGAGAAAAGGAAGGGGAGAGGGTTGGCAGCAAGCTGAGAGGGAAAGGGGGGTAAGGTGGGCGACTAACCCCATACCATAAAAAGGCTAACGAGTCCAGCAAGAGGCTAAATCGAGACCTCTCTAGTCTGATTCGACCAGACTCCCAAAGCCTCGCGTCAATTCCCAAAGCCCTGCATCAGTCTCTCGAGTTTAGGGAAGCTTCGAGCTCATTCGTAGAAGTTTCTGATCCCTTTTGTGATCCTAGTAGTACCTTGCTCCCACTATTGATTGTATTGTGTCCCAATGCAGCGACAAAGCTTTCTCCACTTGCGAGCATACATCCATATCAATCCGCTCTCCCAGGGGTCCACTGCTGAACTGCACCAAGTCTGCATGGCTTGCCTATGTTGCTAAATACTCCCAAAGTAATCCGCAGTCGACTTAACTTGATTTGAGGTGATTGTTCCGAGTCTGGAGCATCTGTCTCGGTCCTATTATCCACTTTCGTCACCAAAACAAGTTCTATCGATGCTGCTCTGCTTGCAAGGGCATCGATGATCTCATGCTCCCCCAAAGAGAGAAGAAATATGTGTTTATGAATTTGTTGTGTTGCCACAGTCTCCCAAACAAAATGTGGCAGGTATCCATCAGGATGACATCGCATCACGTTTGATCCTGCATCTGAATTCCAATTGAAAACTCCACGAGGCACCTCCCATCCGTGTTGACCTTGTTTTCCTTCTTCAAGCACATTAGATAATCGGGTTGGAAGTGGCTCCAAGTCATCAAGCCCAATTCCTCTACCATCGGCGTAGAAGCTACGTTCTTCCTACTCTCTTCATCGATGATGAGATTGCAAACTTTCTCGTTCACAATGCAAAGGGTGTAGAATATATTGTGACAAAGCCAAAGGGTGTAGAATATATTGTGACAAAGACACTATGAATCCATCGTATCCTCGGCCTGTAGTACCCATCAAATCACGAGCATCTCACCCTCATCAGGTGGAAGATAATGCACCTCTTCAAGCTCCTCAGCGGTCTCCTTGTCGCTAACCTCCTCCACAACATCTAGCTTAGTAAAAGACACTACTCGGTTTATCGGATAGCTAGAGGCGATGTGTCATATCTGTGGCATTTGAAGCATTGTCCCCTTGGAGTTGTAATAGGCATGCTACTCTTCTCAGGATTCTTTTCACCTAGTGTGGCTCTATCCTTCATCTAAACCAATTTTTCTCAAATCCCTAAAGTGTGCTCCTGCTAGGGTCGACAACTGTGGATGGCTGCCTGACTGGTGGCGGCTCCATGCTCTTTTTGCTGCCTTTTCACTTTCAATACTAAGTTATGGGCATCCCCAAGTGAACAATAAGGATGCAGTTATACCACATTACTAATAGTGGGCTTTAGGCACCCAAGATACCGGGCTACAGTGTGCAAATTCGGCTCCTTCAGCTTTCATTTCACCTGCAAGTGGTCAAACAAAGTTGTGAACTCCTCCACTGAAGGGTCTCGCTATTGCAGGTGGTGGAGCCTCAAAAATATGTCTTGACGGCAATGAGGTGTAAGGTATTTCTTTTGCATTGCTTTCTTCATCTTATTCGACTCGATAATTTTATCATTGTCTTCTCTTTTTCTTTGTCATTGTAAGTTCTCCTACCACAAAGAAGCACTCTTTCTCGGCTTGATAGCAGCTAATTTGACATGTTTATCCTCTGGCACATCTTTATATTCGAAAATCCTTTCAACATTTCAAAGTCAAAGTCCCTATGGCCTCCATATATAGTCTCCTCTCTCAGCCTCCTCTGATATTGAATTTCAAAGCGATGTGGACGGTATTCCTCATCATTATTATCTTTCCTGTCAAACGGATTTAGATCCTCGTCATAATCTCCCCTTCAACTCTATAAGATCACTTTCGAGGGTAATCTCTCCTAGGCTCCCGTGATCCAAGTCTACAGGTCTTTATTGCATATGGCGAATCTCCTGCTATATCTCCTCCCATAAAGGGTCTGATATGCATCTCCAAGGTGGCACGATTAGGGTTTGGGTTTGGAAGGGGTAGGGTGGTTTGGGGAAGGAAATTTATGGTTTGTTGGGGTTGGGGGCGAGGGGGGGGGGGGAGGGGGGAGGGTAAAGGCAGATTATATGAAACCCTGAGATATGACTAATGTTAGACTAGCTCCGATGCCAATTGATACCGGAGTTCACCCAAACCACAACAGAAATGAAACAGACAAAGACTGTTGATAATAAGAAAATAACAACACAAACATAATCGACTCTCTGAGGTGAGGGCGACAGTGGTGGACGTCAGCTCGAGAGTAAGCTGGAAGGAAGGTGGATATGCAATGGTGGATAGCGGGTAAAGGGATTACAAACAAAGACTCCTGATTAAGAAAATAACAACACAAACATAATCGACTTTCTAGGGTGAGGGCAAGAGTGGAGGACGACGGCTCGAGAGCAAGCTGGAAGGAAGGTGGATATGCAACAGTAGATAGTAGGTGATTGGATGGGAGTTGCAGTCAGCAACAAAGAGCTGTATGTCAGAAGGCAGAAAGTAGCGGAGGTCTGGGATTCTAGCAGTCCCCAAAAAGAAGCTTCAAGGGTTGACGGCTAAGAGCATGGGAGCGGGAAGCAGCGAAGGAGTAGGGGAATTGCGATACAATGGTTGGGCGACAACAGCTCTGGATTGGGATGGGAGGAACGACAACAATAGGGTGGAAGCAGAGGATTTGCGGCAGTGAAACAGGAAGGGTGATAAGGACTTTAAGATGGCAGCGAGCATGTGAGGGGAAAATGAAACGATAATTATACCCGTGGGAGCGAGTTACAATCGGAGCACCCCTAAAACTCTCAGAAAAGATCACCGCCTCGAACGAGTTACAGTCGGAGCACCTCGCCTTTGGATACAACCCTAAAAGGTAAAAGACTCCATACAAAAATCTGAAATAGAGCATACGATAATTTGAGCCCTAAACAAACAAAACACACATATATAATAGCTAATAGAAAAAATAGTAAGGGGTGGTTCTCACATTTCGGCGACAACCAGAAAAGGAAGAGTAGGTTAGCGGCAAGCTGAGAAAGAAAGGGTATAAGGTGGGCAGCCAATCCTACTCCATAGGAAGGCTAGACTGAGACCTCTATGCCGGCAATCCAGCTAGCCATCTAGCCGCCAGGTTCAGGAGGATTTTCAAAACCTCGCGTCAATTCCCAAAGCCCCGCATCAAATTGCTTACACAAATTGAACCTGTGGGGCCTACATGGCCGGCGAGCCAACCATTAGGGATAGAATTCCACAATATTTTTTTATTTTCATAAGTTCTTGTTTCAACCAAAAACATGAAAATGATTCAAAAGAATCCCAAAATACAATAAAATCCAAATACATTGCATTCCAAATAAGTATGAAATTGAAATTCCATTAACATAAAAACCCCCAAGTGAAAAATAAATAAATGTAAAGTAACTTTTTTAGGATTTTGAAATACACATTTTAATTCATTTTTGAAAAATTTATAATTCGTATGCTCCAAGTGAATTAAAAATTTAACATTTATGAAGTGCCCCTCCCAACAAATCACTTGTCCTAGTGGTTCCTAGTGCTAGCAAAGAATTCACCCTCGTTTGTTCTTGCATGTACCTTTGACGCCCAACGAATTTTGTAACTTTGTTTACAGCCAAGCAAATAACTCTCAAGTATATCAATACATTGAATATACAGTGCATTTAAAAAGCACCTGAATTCTACATCAACTCCACCAAACAAACCTTTGGTAGATCTTAACTAGTTGATTAGTTGGTCATCAAAGCAAATTCTTTAGCAATGGTTATTATTTGGATTTGATATTCATTATTTAAGTAGCACCTCTTTGTTTAGATTTTTTTTTAATTCTAGATTATCTATAGTAGTTGCAATCAATTCTATTTCTTTAAAGTAGTTTGATGTTTTAGTTTTCCTTGGATGAAAGACTAGTAGAATTCAATAAAATTTCATCTCATATTTTTATGATTCTAGACTTCTGCTAGCATATTTTTATATATGAATCACTTTCTCTTCAATACAAATTTTTTTCATGTGATGTATTGCCGTTGCATATTTTTAATAAAAAATTGCGGGGTTAAAATGAGCAAATCCTACCCCACGATGCTCTACTTCACCCTCCAATACACTACAATCCACCCCAAAACCAATATAAACAACCTTCACTACCGCAAAAATTGGCCAGGGCAAGCCCACAAAACTAAAACTGAACTGGCAATCAAGGAGGGTGGAAAATCTAACAGATTGCGAACTTCCAAAAATGTCATCAACAGCTTTGCCATAAAATCTGGAATTCAACCCAGTTATTGAGTTTACAAATCAAATTTAGTACATCGTTAAAATCAAAATCTGCCCAAAACATGGCCTTCGTTTTCTTGGGCATAAGTTTGGCACCTCAAACAAAAAGAACTAGCCAGTATTACTCACAAATTGACAACTTTTACCAACTAAAGATACTTTGAAGAATACTGTGTAATTAAATTGGCTAATCAAGTGAAATGCTATCTAGTGCACTTTCTTATAATTATGATTATAAATGAGGATGGGGACTTTCCATGCCAGTAGGCCATCCAGCTTTACTCCGGCTTTAAGGCCATTTCAAAAGTTCACAATACTGAGCAAATTATGTTGGCTTTCTATCACAAGATTTCCTGTTAAATTCTCTTTAAAGAATAAAACTTCAAGAAAATAAGAAAAACGAAGCCCACACATAACCAAATAAATTTAATAAAAAAAGACCCATACAATCCCTACAAAATTCTTTTATCCAAGCACACACAACAAAAAAATAAGCATCCAAAAATCTCAACTTACCAGGATTGTCGATCCAGGGAATCTTCCATTTTCCCTTGTAGTTGGGGTTTTTGATCCTCTGTAATATTCATACGTTGCAACAACTGAGAAACAGAAGCTAAATCTACTCTATAAACCCAGTGTGTAACTATTAAAGAAGACATCATAAATAAACCTTTGGTTTCCACGGCCCCTTGTACGCTGGATTTGGAATCTTTGGTGGCTTCCATATTCCGTCTTCATCTTCATCCCATGTATCAGGCTAAGTGAACAGAGAAGAAAAATTAACGTCAGAACACCCGACTATAAAAAGATTTTAACAGCTGAGGACTGCAGATTTTTCAGGCAAATATTAAAAATTATTCAGTGAGAAGTATCTGAGAATTGCATTCATCGCAAATAATTTATGCTGCCTGTTGTGTACCTTCTTGGTTTTTGGGTTAGGAATTTCAGCTGGAATAGAATCATATCCCTGCATTACATTGACAAATTGTAAGAAACAGGACAGTTATTACTTTCAGAAGATGAAATAACTTCACATATACTATGTGGTAAACAACCTCAGGTTTAACATCATCAGGATCATTGATATATTCCCTATCATCCCAGTCTGCAGGCTACATGCAATATGCACACATCAGAGGAACATGCATAGAAGCAAATAAAAGAGTTGTTGATTAGCCTTTAAACACATTGGACTGTAAAAATAGAAAGCTGTTTACCTTTTTGGCATTAACAGATTTGATCTTACGAGGTGGGAGAATATCCCAATCAGTATACAGGCTTCCAGATTCTCTTTCTCGATTGTCAACCAGGATGCTGTAAGAGGCATCAGGTCTAAGGATAAATGTATAAAAGTGTGTCAATTTGTCCGTCTCACACTGCAGATCCTTCTTGATGGGATAGTTCTGTCCCTGGTATGCATATATCAGATGAAGCTTCTTTGTCTGGGTACCACATATATCAGGTCCAAACATTAAACTGCATGGGAGAACATGATTAGTTCAGATAAATTATGTGAAGTTGTATTAAAAAGGTATGTGAATGCACAGATGTGAAGGAGCACATTAAAGAAAACAAAATTGCGTTCAGAAATCCTATCTCCATAGTTTTAAAATACTATGCCGTGCTGCTAAACCATAACAAATTGTTGAATAAACTGCATTATCATACCATATGTGCCCAATAAAGAGAGGGCATGGTAAATTTTTAAGGAATGCAACATATTGTCTAGCAGCATTACAAGTTGCTAAAGTAAAAATACAGACTATGCTGATCACAAATAAAACAAAAAAGGACAGGAACATGCTGTGTAGCATCATCACAAATTTTTATACTATAAAAAGTTTCCTGACCAAGATCCAAACCAAAAATAAAATGACTACTACTCTTTTAACAATAGTATAGCTGGTTAAACAAAAGCTATTTTCATAAGAAATGAAGTTTAAGACTCAGTTAAGGCTATGGACATTCTTAATCATGAATATCCAGTATCATTGAAAACGTGAGCGTTGAGTTGGAGGACCTGTATGGTGTATCCCCACTGAATTTCTTCTGGTTGACATAACCGGAATGAAGTTTGATGTAACCACCGCCACATTCAATGTCCTGCTCAAACTTTATGGAGTACTGTAGCACTAATGTTCTATTCTTGTTACTGAACTCTGGAATTTTTGCGGATATTGCAAAATGTCTAGCATCTGGGTATGTTTGAATCCCTGGAAGCTTACCAAAAAAATGTCAGCTTCAATTTAGCCAATATAATTGGAAAAAACTTTATGCCAATAACATGGCAGAATAAAACCATCTAACAAAAGAGTGAAACATATTAATTCAAAGGGTTATATATGCCTTTGTCATCAGGGTCTCCAGCCCAGTTTCCCGCAGTGTGCTTGAAGGAGCCAGCCTTGCCTTCACTTTTTTTCCAGTCTGATTTCACCCAACGGCTCTCCCAACCATCTTTCAGAAAAAAAATAAAATAAAATAAAAAATTAAAAATAAAAAAATAAAAAAAATATTATAAAAAAAAAAGTTGACGCGGAAATTTAAGCATTGGCATAAAGAAGAAACAGAAAGACAAGTAATTTTCATGGTTGAAAAAGCAAGATAAAGTAAATGGTTAAAATTGAAGTAGAAAAATAAAGACTATAAGTAATCTTCAGGAGCAAAATTCAAGATAGCGCGTGATTTGAATGGAATATATGACAGAATCTTATAACCCTCTGTCAGAATCTCAGAATCCTCATGACGAACATTGTCATCATAAGCCTTAAGCCGACCAACCAACCGGCTTTATAAATCATCATTATATTCATCCATTATGACGATTGCATGAGGTGTTAAGCCTATTTTGTGCAAATGTTTTGGCATAACTTATTTCCAAGATAACTTTAGTCGAGATTTCCTTTGTAATAAATGTTCAAATCATGCAAGTTAATTCTTCACACCTTACCTTCAAGAAGTGCTACTCCAATATTCCATTAAATACAATCATCTCCTAATCCATCATTCTTATTTTTTTCATAGATTTATTGTTTCTCATTTCCACTATGTTTAACTTAACATGCCAACTTGTTTACTGCCCAATACTTCCATACAATATAGGTAGATCAAATGCAATTTTGATAGGTCATTACATGAAATCAAATAAAAAGAGTCAACATTTGTACTCAAAATGCGTTGTAGATGATGGTTCCTTGGAGTTCTTGTCGAATGTCAATGGAAGTGGATGGTTTTATCAATTACAACATTATTGTTAGGATCCGGCCCGATGCTTAGAACTAACTAAGGCGGGTATACACGGTAGGATAGTGTGAATTAAATTTTTTATATTCGTCTAAAATTTAATAGATGAAAAAGCCACTACAAATTAAATTAAAATGATACAATTAAAATTACCTTGTTAATGATTGTTCGCGTGTTCTATAAACATTTTGTGATCAATCATTCGTCTTTTAATAATTTAATTAAACATACAAAATCGGTTAAAATAACTTTGAGCTAAATGAGCAAGTGAATACTTATACTTTTAAACTACAACACTGGAAGAAAAAAATAATAATATGCATGCCAGTTAAGTTTCTTTATAAATCAATAAAAACATTTGACATTCTATTCAAAAGAGTTTATATCATTAGCATATTAATATTATTTTATATCAATACAATTGTTATATGAGGCGTCGTCTAAAAATTATGTCAATTAAAACACATCATACTTAATATCATTTTCTATTTACGTGCACGAGTACAATTGTGTTCCCCCAATATTATCATCAAGGGGTGTTTCATCATAACTAGTCATGCACATACAATCAGTCATCATAAACATATGATTTACACATTCAATTCAACATAATATATAAAACATACACCAAATGCATGAGTTAATAGCTACAAAATCCATAAAAATATGACCAATAAAGAGAATAATATCTCAATCAAAATAAAGCGCACACAAAAATCATCAACTGCAAACATATTTGAGAATAAACAAATTATTAATATTCTCACTTCGATGACGAGTAATTTGTTATTGGTCTTGATGTCAATTTTTCTAAAAATTGAAAGCCTAGCACATGATATAAAAATTAATTCTTTATTTATTTTTAAACTAACTATTAGCTTTTCATTACTTAAACATTGCATTTTTCTTTATATAATCACGCTTAATTCTATTCAATAAATATATTTTTATATATAAATATCTTATTATTATTATTAATTATCAAATTATTAAACCCTTACCTAGTTCCCTTCTCCTTCGCACGTAGAAGAAAACTCACGGCTTCTCTTCCTTTCCAAGCTTTCGATCGAGCAAGGAAGGCCTCGCACTTCTCTTTCCTCTCCATGATCCGCACGTCAGGGCCTCCTTCCTCTACGAACTGAAACTTCTTATTCTACACAAGAACGGCTAGAGTTCGAGTCTTCTTCCTCGATCGAACCCACACTAGGCTTCGACTCTCCTGCTCGAGTTTGCTTCCTCCCACTTCCTCTTCCTCTTCCTCTTCCTCTTCCTCTTCCTCTTCCTCTTCATGGTACTGATACAGCTTTTTCTTCCGCTCAACAGAGATGCTGCTTCTGCCCTAATTCTCACTTCGTCATCGCCACTTGGCTCTAGATAAGTCAGTCTGCATCTTAAATAGATGAATTTGACTCTCCAACTTCCTGACTTCTTCTCCCTTCCTCATTCGGTTTCACGACCCATCAATTACTCTTCTTCGATTTCACGATCTTCTTGCTTCTTCTCCCCCTTCCGTTCATTTGGCTTGATCCCTCCCATCTTCTTCCATGATTCTTAGTTTCTCCTCCCTACAGAACCGTTACAATTACACAAAACATTAATACGAAGAACTCTCAGATCTACAACCAAGATTATCCCTGATGGATAAGAAGGATCCCAATGAAATGAGAGAATTTCAAAGAGCAAATGCAAAAGAGGGATCCCAGTGAAAGGAGAGAATTTCAAAGAGCAAAGGTGAGTTAACGTGGAGTTAATCGGTACCCAATAACAATTCCCTCCAAGCATGGTTATCCCCTGCGAGTAGATTTGCACAAACAAATAACATCTCATTTTGAAAATTTTGTCAGCCATCTTGGACTAAGCATGCGAGACCATACTTCTCACAAAAAATCACAAGAAGTAAAAAGCTAGGTGAAACGACGACACACTTTCTAGCAAGTAGAGACTAATTAGTTGGTCGTGGCAGGTTGTAAAGCATAGCATACACCATCAAATGAAGAAGTTGGAGGTCATAGGGAATCCACCAAAAAAATTTAAAAAATAAAATCTAATCTGGTTCTAATCAAGACAATCCAATAATGAATGCCAAATTAGCATCAAGGGGGAAGGATAGCCTGGTAAAATAAAAGGAGATTGATTTAGAGTCAATGATGAAGGTCAATTTAGCAGCGGTGAGGGAAGCCAGCTATGCATCAATGACAAGGAAAGCTTTGATTGAAAGGAGATCAGCTAAGTGTCAATGTGGAAGGCTAACTTAACAAGTGTAATGAAGGTTAATTTGGAATCAACGTGGGAGGGTGAAATAGCATAACGTCAACAAGGGACCTTAATTTAACATTTATGAAGAAGGTCAACTGGGAATCATGGAGAAAAGTGGCCTTAGTATCAATAATGAGGCAAACTTAGCAACAATTGTGATGATCGATTTAGAATTAATTAAACAGGATAGCCCCAAAACTAGTGATAGATGTTGAGTTCAAAAGAAGAAACCAATGCTGAGTTTCGAGGTAACAACTCTTGCACCACTTTAAGTTAAAATCCTGAAAGAAATCCTTTATGAAACATGCAACGAAGGATCCAGCTGGCCACTATAAACGTGGATTTCTCAATTGACCAAGTAAAACTTAGTACAAATATGTCGATCAACTCAAGTTGTATGCAATACCCCAAAAAAGAAGTGTTAAATGGTCCTCCTATGAGTACAGATTCCATGATCAACAATGAAGCTTTAGGAAAAATTTGACCAAAAAGCCCAACATCAAGGACTCTCAATTCTGCATTTTGTTTAATTGGTCGAAATAGATGCCTCTTAATAAACTTGGCCTGTGTATATTTAAAAATAGACTCAATGTAGTTGACACTTGATTTTAAGGACTAATGATGACCTTGCACACCTTTTCATCAAAATTGATGCAAAAAAGGACCGGTAATACCACCCCTTGAGCACTCTTGGTTTGAGCCATCCAAGCCTGAGTCAAGCTTGGACATATGAGTACCGACATATCCATTCAATAAATAAAGGGAACTTGCAACGTCTACATCAAGCAAGAACTCTCGTGACGTTGAATCTATGTTCCAACATGAAATACTAGATGAGCGGGGAAGATTTCAATATCAGAAGGCAACCAATTGTTTAGATACAACCAAGAAAAGCACTAGTTATCTCAAAGGACCGTACATGAATCTCTTCACTCCAAATATAGCTTCTTGAAACAAATAACCTACAGCAAATAAAGTTCAACGGTCACGTAAGTGTAAAGAAAATCCAGAGAATTCTTTCATTTTCATGAACAAATATGAGCATGTAGGTAACAACCAAAGCGAATGGTGACCACACCAAGAAGAGAACGTTAGTAGTTGAATGAAGTTGTACTGCCTGCCGCCATAACCTTGCCCTCAGACAAGCCATGCACCAGGAAAGTGACGTTCAAACTAGCCTAAATCGATCCCATGTTGGTTATTTCAGCTATTTCAACCTTGATTGATACCCAATTTCGCAAATTTAAGCATACACAGGCTTCATACAACATGGTTGAGCCTATTTGTGGTTTTTTTAGCGTATTTGGGCTTGTTACGGCACCGATTCAGCCATACCAAATCAAATAAAACTCTGGCTCAACCTTTTGCAAATGCTTCGAGATCTCCACACCCCACTTTAAATTGTGCAAGGTCGAACAAACCATTCTACTTTAAAAGAGATGCAACGACAGCCGCATCCCATAAAACATAATTTATCGGAACTAAAACATCGAAATCCAAAGAGGTTGCAGCTCAGCATTAAGAAAGCATAAAACACTATCAGACAAGCAGACATGACTATTATGGATAGTTTACTCCAATTGGAAAACAAAAAAAAGGGCTCTCTCGGAAAGAGAGAAGCAAGTTGAAATCACCTTCAAATCGCTCTTCAAAGATTATCTCGCAAGAAGAAGGAGAAAGGATGAGGGCGAGGATGAAGGGGAGGATCAACAGCATGGGGCTGAGCTGAAGCTCCTACCGGCAGCTTGAGTGAGCAGCAGCTAGGGCACGCTCCACCCTCTCGACGGGCTATATTGACTCCCAAACAGCCGGTCGTTAAGAGTCAAAACGCACTACAATTTTCCATTCCGAAGAACATTATTAATATGACTTTTTATTTTTTATCAAAATAGAGAATTAGACGAATGCTACATCAGTTTATATGTTTATATATTTAATATTTATTTATAAAGTTTTTAGTGTCATTATTACATGGAAAATAGAAGTGTGCTTCTATTTAGAAAAAAATTAAAGAGAATTACATAGGTTGGGCATAATTTTTATATATTTATATACATGATATCTAAATTTTAATATTTAATCATATAAAACTCAAAATTTTATATTGCATCAAAAACAATATTACTATTGATTTTTTTTAATGATGAATAATTATTTTTAGATGTATATTTTGATATAATTATAATACTAAAATATTATAATATTGATATACTATCAATAAATTTTGAACATTTAGCACGAATTTTGACGTATGACTCAATTCTTAATGGATCCTTTGAGCAAGAAACATTCAAATTTAGATTAATAGTCATCCAGAACTCCAACTTCAACAAGCTTATAGTCAAGTTAGATGACTCGACGAGACAGACCCAACGATATCAAAATTGGTCTAATCCAAATCAAATCAAACCCCAATCAAGTCATTAAACCACTTTTGAAAGTTTTTCTCACATATTGGAAAGGTCAAACGGATGTCGAATCTGGCAAACCTATGTCGAATGGAGAGTCCCAGCAAGACGAATCAAATGATCCCAAGATTGCTCAATTTCAACATCATTAAGACAAATCGAATATCTACAAAACGTCATCAGATTGAAAGAAGCTTTCCGAGTCGTCCGATCAAAATGGTTCATATTCCTCGTTAATTGTAATGAGTACTTTATAAATACAGTGCTACCTCGATCTTGAGAGAGGATCTGAAGCTTGATGCCTGATGAGAACTTGAAGTTTGAAAAAAGAGCTGAAGTCCAGCATCACCTCATTGTCGACCATTGTCGATCGTCACCGACTGCCAGTTGTCAATCACCCCTGACCACCTGTCACCGACCGTCACTTCTTGGTTGTCGCTGATCAGCATCGGACTTCGTTCACTTGTTACGACAAGCTCATCTGTGCACGGACTTTATAGCTCGGAAAATTGTGAAACACTTTCTCACCGATGAGATAATGAATTGCACTTATAATCTCGAGTTTATAGTGAATCTCTTCAGTTGGTTCAAGCCTCGTGATTTTATCCCTTTTCGGGTTTTCCATGTAAAAAATTATGGTGTATATACTCATCGTTTTCTTTTATAAAAATCAATACCTAATTTCTCGAGCAATGCTAAGAATATAATCCATTACGTATCAATTTGACATCGTTTGTGAGAAACGAAACACCGTTCAACATTGTCTTCAGCTCTAAAATGTCAAGCCTCTACTTGATTTTACAATGATGTTTGGCGAAGGAATCTCCTCTGCATCTTAAAGATCATCTCTGGAGCATTCTTTGATGTGAGGGGCAATCTTCTCTATAGTCTCAAAAGGTTGTATGCATCAACCTCCCGGGCATGATTGTAATGGGTTGTCTTCTCACATCTTATTCATATACAAAGTCTTTCGTAACTTCCGGCGGGGGGGCAACCTTCAATGCAGTATCGAAAGGTCTTTCACATTAATATCCTATGCACGACTGTAGTAGGGTAGTCATCCCACATTTCATTCAGTCAACAATTCTTTGAAAATTACTCATATACTTGGTAATATTCATTGAAAATAACAATTCCTCAGCGCCCCCTCTCTGTATTGGAGTTCCTCCTCAACAAGAACAAGAATTCGATCTATTCAAGGCTCAATACGTGAGTTGCTTTACAAGTTCGTGTGGAAAACACTCTAGTTGGAGGGGCAAAAGATTTAAAGCAGCAATTAACGAGTTGTCAAACATTATTCTTGAATATGATTACAATAATATTTTCAAGAAAGCATATGGTTCATTGTGATTTGCACCCCAATCTCGACGAACACAGAGTTATATGACACCTAATTCTGAACTCAATTGATCTCATGGGGGCTCAATTCGACCTCTTCCATCACATGCTATAAGCATCAAGCTGAAGCTTCGACTAACAAGCAAAAGTAGGTCAAAAATTCTTAGTGGCTTTCCTTCGACTTCTTCCATAGCATGTATTAGTCGTAAAGCAGAAGCTCTAATTAAAAACCTCTGATAAATCAACCTTCATTAGAAGTTACAAGTTAATGTCATTGAGCTTCTTCTACTATACAACCCAAGACGGGTTTTACATCATGAGTGGATTTTTCTTTCAACTCTGCTCCAACACAAGCTATAGTCATCAGAAAAACGCATTTTGACTAACAGTTTAGAAAAAGTCAAAAATTGATGGTGACAAACATGATTTTCACTCGTAACCGTGAAAGACGAGCCCATGAGGCATGACTCAATGGGAAGATACGGTGCCCTTGGAAGTCTAGCCGAATAGGCAAGATTCAATTGGAAGTTATGATGTCCCTGGAAGTCGACATCAAGAAGCAAGACTCGATGGAAAGGTACGGTAGCCCTGACAGTCGAGCCCAAGACACTGGATTTGAAGGGAAGCTACCATACCATTGGAAGTCAAGCCTAAGAGGCAAGACTCAATGGGAATATATGATACTCCTGGAAGTCAAGCCTAAAAGGCAAGACTCGACGAGAAGCTACTATGCCCCTAAAATTCGAGTCCAAGAAGTAGGACTTGATGGGAAGCTAGTGGTGGAAAGTGTCCTCACTAGACACACTCAATGAGAACAAGTAGTTAACAAGATCTTCACTCAAAGCTTAGAAGGTTTCAAGTCCCAGAGGATACATGTACATCAAAGACCTCAGAATGCTGCAAGTCTCAAAATACACAGATACATTAAAAACCTCATAACACAACTAGCCTCATAAGATATTAGTTCATTTCAAGCTCGTATAAGGCATAATCCTAATATGGCACAAACCTCAGAAGATATAGACCTAAGAGAGCTCAAACTCAGAAGGCACAAGGCTTAAAATGTACGCGATTCTTTTTTATATAAAAAGCACATGCTAACTTTAATTGCAGACATCCACATGACTGAGAAGCCGCAGAATCACAAAAGGCATAAGCCTTAGACGATATCATCAACAATACCTCAAAAGTCAGATGCGACAGCCCACATGTTGGGTAACAACACCCTAGAAGTGAGGCAAAATGACCTCAAATGCGACGTCGAGATCAACACACTATACAAAGACAAAAAAGTTAGTACATCTTCAAATGGTGTCGGCATTGTCTCCTCAAATCATGGTACTCCCGCAAATTTCTAGGTAACAATATCCTATTGAAATCACATCAACAGTGCAAGAAAGAAGATCCTGGGTCACCTGCTGGGCAAGGATAAGGACAAATTTCTTTATCTCAACAATGTGAAAGAAAATCTCGGAGGTTCTGCTAAGCAAGGTCGAGGATAATTTTCGAGAGACTATTTTCTGTTCTCCAAGAGAGAAGACCACGAAAAAAAAATCTTGAAGATCCTGCAAGGTAGGTCGGGGATAACTTTCGGGGTGGCTTTGTCCTACTTCTCCACGAGAGAAGAATGCGAAAGGAAAACTAAAAGGTCCTGTCAGGAATGACTGGGGATAACTTTCAAGATTGTTTTCTCATACTTCTTCACGACATAAGACCACAAAAAGAAAATCTCATAGGTCTTGCTCGACATGGTCAATTATAACATTCAAGACGATTCTCTCCTGCTTCTCCACGAGAGCAGATTGCAAAAAAAATCCTGGAGGTCCTGCTCTATAGAAGCTGGAATAACTTTCGAAAAGTCCTTTTGCGAAATCCTAAATCACTTGCTGAGCAGGGATGGATATTCCACCTCCATCCTCATCTTCTTTGCTTATTTATAAGCTAAAAAATATCTCATATTCATGACAAAATTAGTTAAAATAATAATAAATTATTTTCCATATGTCTTCTTGCCTTAGAGCTTCCATCTTATGGCCTTCGACCTTCGACCTTCCTCATTCTACATTCATATAAAAGAAAAAGAAAAATGATTATATATAAAAGAAAAATAAAATGACATTTGTAATATATATATATATATATATATATATATATATATATATATATATATATATATATATATATATATATATATATATATATATATATATATATATATATATATATATATATAGAAATCATTGTTTCAGATTGCCGTAGAAAACATTGTTTCTCATCTTGGTACAAATTTTCTTTGTTGGTTTGCCGCTTCATTGGTCCCTAGTCCGCCAAATTCCCTTGGACCTTCAAATTAAGGGCCCGTTTGGGACGAACATAAGTGCGGCGGCGCGGCTGCTTGAAACGCCGCCGTCCCGTTTGGTTAGCACTTTTAGAGTGCGTTTTGAAAAACTGTGTTTTCCATTCTTCAATAGTCCCAGCCGCAGAAGCTGCCCCACGTTCCGCGTTTCCTTCGTGACATTTACCCCGACAACCCTCGTCTCTTTTGCATCTCGCGATCCTTCTCTTCGCATTCTCCCTAGCGCCTCCCGTCTGCCCTCCTCGCTGTTCTCTTCGCATTCGCCCTAGCGCCTCCCGTCGCTGCCATAATCGCCGATCTGCCCTTCCACTTCGCTCGTCGAGAAGCTGCCCTTCCAGGTCGCTCGCCGAGAGCCCGAAGCCCGCACTGTTCTTCTTCCTTCTCTAATTGTTTCGGGGTAAGGATCTTTTCTCCTCCTTCCTTCTTCTTCAAGAGAACGAGTTTCAATTTTGAGAGAGAATATTTTATAAGATGCATGATTTATTACATGATTTGGCACAATCTATTTCTTCGTATCAGAGCCATTGTTCCCTATCCTGCTGCAGCCACCTTCCAGCACCTGCTATTTTTCCTATCTGCCATAGAACAGTACGCCATGCCAGTTTTTTCCTGCCCGCAGAACATCAGCATCTACCGTTTTCTTCCTTCAGCCGCAGCATGTATCTGTTTGGGTTGTTGATTTCCTCTCAATTCCTATGTTTTTGCATATCTAACACCCAAATTAGATAATTCATTCTTATAGTATATTTTCTCTGATATGAAGAAATAGTCTGTGCCAAACCATGTAATAAATCATGCATCTTATAATATATTTTCTCATCCTAAAACATGAAAGAAGGATTTTTTGACCAAAACGAGTAAAGAACCTTCCTCCAATATCTTCCAAAGTCTTCTTCAATTGAAGATTCCTGAATGAAACCCAATGCAATCCACCTTCCTCCAATCATCTTTATCAAACTGATGACCTTGTGGGAATATGCCACAATATTCAAAACAATTTTATAGAGGTTGTGGGAGCAACCAAGGTTCTCTACACCAGCAAATGCATGAATCTTATAAAATATTCTGGATGTATATAGCATTACAACTCTCCTTGTAGTTTTATAAAATTTAGGTGTTAGATATGTATATACTAAGAATGTATATACATAAGAAATGAGTCTCTGCAGTGGAAGACATTTTTATAATGGAATTGATCAATTAGCTTCATTCTGAATTGGAGGCGAAATTAATGGAGAATTCATTCAATCCTTGTGTGTCTACATATTTAAACCCTACGTTTTATATGCATTACTTCATCCATACATTAAAGGCACAAAATTAAGGTTTGCTGGGAGGATTGGGCTAGGCTCAATCTAGCTGCCATCGCTTGCATTATGGCCAAGTTTGTTTGGGTGGTAAGAAATGATCATAATTATTATGGTTCTACTTTCAAATTACACTCTTTGGTCTCCAATTGTGTGGCTTACCTAATGAAACTCATCAAATTTTAGAAATTTCTAGATCTATTTAACCTTGAGAGCTTCTGCAGTCCTCTTAGTACCAAACATGCTATCTCCAAATTCCTCTGGCAAAAATCTTCCCCACCTTGGCTTAAAATCAACAATGATGGCAATTTCATATGACCTCGATGCTTGATATAGGTGGGGTGTTCGGGAACCATGCTGAAAAATTTCTGTTTCTTTTCTTCAGTCTCCTGTTCTAGTGCGGTATGCAATTGAAATAAAAACGAGTGGTTGTTGTTTGGGCTTTTGAAGCTAGCACAGATTGAGAAATGGCATTACTTGATCATTGAAGTTGATTCTCAGGCACTCCATCAGTTCCTTAAAGATAAAGAGACCATTCCATGACAGCTTCAAAACTAGATTAGCCACATCAATTTTGTTAGGTCCAGACTTCACTTGGTTTTCTACTTTATCTATAGAGAGGGAAAAAAAGCCTGCAAATTGATTGTGGACTCCTTCTTGTTTGAGGGCAACCATTACAAAATCTTCACAGCTTCCTACTTCATATAAATTGCTCTCCTTTTTTATCATTCTGGATGTAGGTATGTGCCGAATTTTATTGGTCCAGCTTATGGTTTGTTGGTATTGATTCAATGGAAGTTCTTTTTAGTTCATACTCAACATGGAAAAGCCTCACAGCTTGCTGTTTTGGTTTTCTTGCTATATGATTTACATTATTTAAAGCTTTAAGGCTCACTGATTTGGTCTGTTTTTTTTATTAGTAATTTCGTTGTATGATTTGAGGGTTATTTAAATATTATCTCGAAGATAAGAGAATAAAGAAAGAAAATAAAGGAATTCGCTTATAAGTTTGAAAATATGATTTTATATTTGAAAATAAGATTTTATATTTTAAAATAAAATTTTATATTTGAAAATAATTTTTAGTTAAAAAGAAAAGGTAAAGCAACTTATATAAATGTAAAGCTAGATATAATATTATTTTAAATATATCATGCAAATATTTGTCATAAAGGTCGAGAGTTGTCGGCTCCAATTTTAGCAATAAATAGGAGCGAAAATTGTTACTTTTCTACAAATGGCTGCAAATCAGTGATTCTCAAAGCGTGAAAGCTAAACGAACATGACAACTTATTCGGTTCGGGGGCATAATGGTCATTTATCCACAACATACTGCAAATCATTCGTTTTCCAAACGATCAAACCAAAACAGACGGACGAACTTATCCAGGATCGATTCGCTATCGACGACTTATAAGAATAAGTTCGCTTATCTGAATAAGTTCGAATAAGTTGCAATTGCAAACAGTACTAAGAGTGTAAAAAAGCCGAACTTAAGCGAGACAGAGGCTCATTTGTGTTTAGCTCTTTGGATTTATTTTCTTCGTGTTCAGTTTGTGTTTGAAACAGCTCATGAATAAATTGTTTTTTTTTTGGCCTGTTTCGAACTCGTTTGTTCGAAATAAGCTTCTATTGGACTCCAATTTCAGTTTAAATCACAAACTCGTGAAAACGTGAGACTGAAAAACTAGTATATTTCCCTCATTCTATTTTACTTTTATAATGAATCAAAGAACTTATTTCTTTCAGTGACCCGATGTGGTCATAGACTAAAAACAAAAAAGAAAAGTAGTCGGGCATGCATGGTTTTAATTTTTGGTGCACACCAAATTCTTTTGTATTAACAGACAACTCAATGCCACAGGTGCGGAAGGTAAAAATATGAGGTATATTTACATGCATACGACCTAAATGTTATGTATTTACATTACCAACATCATGTACCGCGCAATCCAATGTATTTACATTCCTTTCTTAAGCCTCCAAATCAGATAAATTAATTTCATAAAGTTATTTAAGAAATTGAGTTAATTTTAAGCCCCCAAATCTTAATAATACAAGATTATTATGCATCTAATTTTATAAAAAAACACATTTTTTTAAAAGTATTTATGTAAGTTTTTAACAACCATAAATCTATCTCCTCAAAAATATTAAATTGCTCATAAAGTTTAACTAAGAACAATAATTTCTTAATTCTTCCATCAACAGCAACTGACAAAAGTTGAGATGGGCTCATAGAACCTTATCATAAAAGCAAGATAAAGATTAATTCAATCTATAACAATCAAAGATGGTCAACATCAACTTAACATACCCATATTTGCGAGTTGATTGAGCCATATAGCTCAACTTCAAAAATAAGGCTCCAAATGCTACAACCATCCAAGAAATGTTTGGGGGCTAAGTGAAGTGTCAAAATAGTCTCCTTCACCCCCAAATTTTTAAAAATGGGGCTAAAATAGTACTCCGTAGTGATTTTTGAGCCCGCAATAAAAATTTATAAGTGACAATATTGATATTTTAAGAATTCTAAGATTAAAATGATCTCCTGCAAAAAATCAAAAGATTATTTTAACACTTTTCTCTTTAACTTAATAACTATGAGTGTAATAGCAATTTCAACCAACCATATGATTAGCTTAGAATATTCTTTGCATAGTTTCAGATATTCAAAAGTAACTGACATTCATCATCAACATCAGCAGCAATAACATAGGAACAAACAAACATTTATAAAATAAAACAACAATCATAACAACAACAATAACAAGATATTTATCCCACTATGTAGGGTCGGATACATGAATCTTTTTCTCCACCGAGTCCTATTTATTGTCATAGTTTCAATCACAATTAAATTTTTAGTGAAAAATCTGAGAACCAAAATAAATAAATAAATCAATCAATCAAATTAACAAACTAGTGATAGAACATGTTGGTTGTTGAAGAGTCCAATTTCTTCTAATTTTTTAAAACTTAAAAACATACAACTCAATTTCAATTGAAGGCAACTGCCAGTTCTATGTGAAGGCTATTTATAGTCGCTCTTTAAAATTTGTGAAAAATAAGTCATTAAAGAGAAATGACAAAATTTGTGCTTAAGAGTCTGTTTGGCGCAGCTGCAACTTATCAAACTTATCCAGATGAATAGTTTATTTTAATAAGCTACTGATTAAGCTTATCTTGATAAGCTAGTTGCCTGTTTGATTTGTGTTGGGAAAAAAAAACTGATTTGTCGTTGTTTCAGGAAAAATCCTAAACTATTTAGTTGTTTGATTGTGCGTTTAGAAAACAACTGATTTGCAGCTTTCTGTGGATAAAATATTATACTGACACTCACAGAGTTGTTTGCACAAGAACTGTAATGACTACACATTTGACAGTTGAGAACAAAAAAAAAAACAATTTCATAACAATACAAATTTATAATGTACATCTTACTTAAAAGTGAATATCAAGACACCTACTTTAAAAAAATGACATTGAAATTACAATTAATAAAAAGATTATAATATTCATTTTAAAATACAAAAGAAGCATGCCATGAGCACCGTTGTTCGGTTGGAACACGATCGAACCCTGAGCAACAATGTCCGATTGAGAAACAATCGAACCACAACCGACGTTCTCCGTTTGTGATACAATCGAACCCGAGCAACGTTGTCCAGTTGGGATAACGTAGAATCAGACATTGTCTGCCCGCCTGAAGAACTTGCAGTCGTCTGGTCCGTCTGCCCACCGCAGGCATATGTAAAAATGCCGCTCATAGCTATGTTGCTGGCGTGAGGTGAGTAACAAGGAAGGCAATCCACAGCAGCATAGCACTCGCCCGAAATTCCCTGAAAACCTGGAGCTCGTCTTACTACAATTATTCAAGAGAGAAATGAACAGTTAGAAAATTAGATAGAATTAAAAAAATCGTAGAAATTGAAAAATAAGAAATATACATGGATAAAGAAATGATTATTAATAGTTCTACCAACAAAGCTTCATGGAGGTGAAGCACAAATCAAAACCAATGACATAATATACAAGGCAAGCCAATTCACACATCAAAGCCTAGTGAGGATTGCAAATCAAGTAGTTGCAAAAGAGAAAGGAAAAGAATAACCAAAAATAATAATAACTCTGCAAATAACAAGACTTAAAAAATTTCTATAGGAGTAAGACCTCTGATCCTATTTGGGACATTTTGCTCATAAAATAAGCTCACTGTCCAGTGCTACCGCAGTGGACAACAAAGGACAAGATTTGATTGTTCTACGCTAATTGTATTAGTCAATTCAACTAACTCAATAAAAATCTTTCATTAAAAGAAAAGAGCCCAGATTTATAGTTACATTTTGAATACAATGATCCTATAATGTCTAACAATAAAGCTCAAGGATCATCTTATTTGGCTAACTCAATAAAAGAAAATTTACATAGATACCACATAATCATATATATTACATATGTAACGCCTAAACTTTCATATTCGCATATATAACACCTTGGTATTAAAAAATCTATTCATGAAAACGTGAATCACTTTTAAAAAGATAGTGATAGTGATATTTTTTATGTGCTGTCAAAGATTTGAGTGTTATATATGTAATTATGAAAGTTTAGGCCTTAGATATGTAAATAAGCAAGAATTGTGTGGTACATGTGTAAATGCACCTGCGATAAACCATGTGGTTTGCATGCAAGTAAAACATCTTACAAATTTCTTTAATTTCCAGCAAATAAATTAAATTAACCAGAGTGGCCATTGTTATCAAGTTTCAGAAGTATATTCTTTTCACCGGTGTTGCTACATCGGTCGAAAATTCAGATAACACGTAGATTCCGTAAAAACCCAAGGGTATCAAGCTTTGTGTAGGCTATTTTGATCTCTTATAACATCATTTCCATCTTATTCATGAAAAGACAAGTTGCCAATTGATTTCATTCATGCACATATGAAACAAGTACTATATATAATGTGGTAAGAAAAAAGAATGGTGGAACCGTAGTATTGAGTAAACTAGTGATGTGCAACATTGCAATAAGAAAAGTGATATTCTAATTAGACTGCAATGAACTTATGACAAAGAGATAACGAAATGAAATCTTGGCTTGCGGTAGTTAGAAAACAAATATAGCTTCTAACAGCAAGAAGTAAACACAAAAGCTCTGAGTTCTATCGGTTGAATGAATCTTTTTGTGATATGTACTCGATCACTCAAGATTATAGGTTAATTCAAACTAAACACGGAAAGATAATGAGTACAAAAAGGAGTATGAATCATGCACTCATAAACAAAAGAGAAAGATCAAAGAAATTTCTCATATGTCAAAGAATACATTACAGGAAAATTTAGATACCTAACAAACAATTCTTATACAATTACATATTGAACACCTAAACTGACTTTTACATAAATGCCACCTCACCCATGCACAAAATTTAGTTGTTAGATATGTAAAAACATAGGAACTGAGTGGTATGTATGTAAATGCTCACATATTGTTTCATGATTTTCACAGGAGGCGAGCATAAATAAGGAAAGAAAACCTTTAAAAAAAATATCACAACAAAATCACCAAACCCATTCCCTATAAGCAATCTCAATCAAATCCGAAAACCCATTCTATATCAAACAACAAAATCCAAAAAACTAAAAAAAATGTGGGCCCAATCTTTACCCATTCCCTATCAACAATCCCAATCAAATCCCAAAACATGCTCAACTAGCTCAGGAATGAAAACCACAACCACACCATTGGGTTTATGGTGAGTGTTTAAGAACTTCTTGGGGGAGATGCCTTCTTAAACTTACCCCTTCCAAACTTCAACAGGCTCCAAAAATTCCTGCTTCCATTCGGTTGGAACCAAACTGAGCTCCTTCACTTCCAAAGCATCTCCATTCTCATTTTAAGACCTTCCCTTCAAGCAAACACTAAGCTGCACTGAAAAAGCAATGCCAATCCATCTCATGGCATGTGTGAGGATTCTGCTAGGCTCCTTGATATTATCCGGCAGAAATTCAATTACATACATGGCACACAATTCTTATGTATTTACAGATCTCACACCAAAACTTTCATATTTACACTCATATCACTCAAATCCATAATATATCATCAAAAATACCACTATTACCCAATTTAAAAAAAAGTGAAATATATATTTTCATGCATAGATTTAAAGCACCAATGTGCTATGTATGCAAGTATGAAAGTTTAGGTGTGAGATATGCAAGTGCATAAGAATTGAGTGCTGCGTATGTAAATTTTCCAAAAATTTATGCTAAGCGCTGTTCTATATACTCCTCGTTTGTCATTAATGGCGCTCTTAAAACTACACATGCACTTGTGACTAGAGGAAATCTTTCTACCATGACTCTTGTTCTTTGCCACAATGATAATGAATCCCCTCAATCACCTTCTTTTCTCAAGCTCATTCTCCAACATAATACTGAAAGGCTCTCTGCCCTGTAATTCTATCTTCCTTCTCAGCTAGTCTCGCTTACAAATTTTGAGACATATTGACAAGATGAAAATTCCAACTTATAAAAAGTTATATTTACTCTCTAATCCAATGAAACCCTTCCGAAACTTAGACTATTACCAATCATCCAATAATTCAATTCCATTTGAATCAACGCCAAACAAAAATTGACCCACAGCATAAACGAAAAATGAATCCTCCCGGATCCAAAAAAACTACAGCACAGTTAAACAATCAGATTGAAAAAATCATAGATCGGGGTGAGAAATGGACCTGACTGAACTTGGTTTGCAGCTGCTGGTTGACGTCGTCGAAGGCACGACAGAGATTGGCAAACTCCTTCCGCACCTCATCGGAGACGAGCAACTTCGCCATGTCGTCCCAGTCGATCACCTTGGTTGCCTTCACTGTCGTCTCCACCACCTTCTTCGCTCCGCTCCCGCTCATTGTCGCGCATTATCTAAGGAACAAGAGCATAGTGAAATGAGTGCAGGCTTTCTGCGAGTTGTCCTTTTAGCGAGCTTAAGATCGGGAGATCGGCGAGGGAGGAGACGGAGAGGTGAAGGACACGAGAGAAAAATTTCACCCGAACGCGAATTCAAGAAGTGAGACGCCGGGTCGATCCCGCGTCCCCATCTATTAAAGATATAAGAACGACATTTGGCATAAGCTATATGAACGCGTAAAACAAACGGGGCAGCGGCATTCAAAACGCCGCCGCAGCGGATAAGCTGCCCAAAATGCACCCTGGGTGTGTAGCAAATTGGTTGAACATAAAGTAAAGAATCTCAAAATGCAGTTCAAGCACTCATTTTGCTCTAGAAAAAAAAAAAGAAAAATAAAAGCAAGGTTTTATGCCCGAAACACAAGGAGTGTGGATCACACCATGCCACCGAACACACATCGTGCTGCAATCCACGTCGTCGTCCGCACATCCGGACAACAAACATAATATTTTCTCCAACATAGAAGAACATGCATGTGTACTCACACTCAAATGGAGCCACATACATAGTCCACTCCTAATAGTTGCTCACTCAACATTTCACATATGTACAAGCCCCAGAAGTTAACTCGGATAACCTCTAGGAATTATTACAAGTATGTTAAGGTAGTGATAAGGTAAACATAAGGAGATATGCTAATTAAGAGACAGACAAGTTTGTGATGAAACCAATACAAACAAATTAATTAATTATACAATTTAAAGGAACAAATCAGTTTAAAGCTACAGAAAATGTTTGAGCGAGCCGAAATGAACCCAAAATTAGACATCACAAGCATTTGCATCACATTATTAGTACGGAAATTGCAGCAAAATTATGCTGTTAAATCCTTGAGTTGTATAAAGATCCATGGTGTTGATTCAACTTATGGAATCTATAGCCTAGAAATCCAATTAAGAAAGCCAAATCAGGTGCTGACATGCTTAGTTAGGATGAGCAGCAAAAAGAGTAGCTTAGGAGTAAATAAATAGGGGGATCTACATGCATAGCACTTAGAAGAACTTTTATATTACGCATTTCACACAAAAACCCAAAACATTAAAGTAGACCAAGAAAATAACACCTCATTAGACGTAGCAGCCTATTATCAATTTGTCATTCCATCACTAATTCCGTCAAACCTGTGCTGCTCGGCCACTTATGCCGAAGCCTTGCTTGATGGCTACAAGGTAGTGAACTCGAAGATGCTGAAAAAATTGCAGGAGAGCAATAAACCGCTGTTTGTTAAAAACTTCTATATCAAACTTAACCCAAAAGTGTCGCCACCAGTGAAGAGCTGCCACCTGGAGTGTTGCCACAGACCCCAAAACAAGCTTGAATCGGGTGATGGATTAAGTAGAGTGAAGGAGGAGGATGAGAAAGCTTCTGAGACATAATGCTAGAGGTTTCATGCGATCTCCAAAGCAACATATTTGACACAGTGAGGAAGAAGAATGAGGATGTGGATGATGCAGGAGGCCTTCACAATGATTGTTGGAGCAGCGAGTTCCGGCAGTCGCCAAATCAGTGAGATTCAGATAACTCCATTAACGGAGTACAATAAATGTAAACAAGAAAGTTTAGGTGTAAATAAGTAATATAAAAAATTTAAAAGTGCTATGCATGTAAAACCTTCAAATAAATGTTCTATGGTCATTGCACATGTCGAATAGCATACAAGCCAAAAAGGGGAAAAAGAAAACTTCTATAAATTCTCTCCACCTCTTTATATTCTCTCATTTTTCTCTTCCTCTCTATTCTAAGATTTTCTTGAGATTTGTAAGCAAGTTAGCAAATATTTTTTCAAATTTTTGTCTAGATAAGAAGGTATGTACATAGTTGCGTTTTGAAATTCATAATGAATATCTAGTTGTATAGTGCAAGAGTACAGCATATCGATGTCCGTGTTTACAAGGTGATTATATAACTATAGTTTCATTCCTAATGTTTCCTAATATGCCTTGCTAAACCGAGCAGAACTTGGGAGAAAGACTTGGCATCAATAGAGCTACTAATTATGATTTCATAGAATAAAACATACTACCTTCCATTGGCATAACTCTACAGTCTGTAATCAAAAGTAATACAAAAATTAAATCAATAAAGGAATCTAGCTTATCAATTCTCTGGAAAGATCAAATCCATGTAACTAAAATTTGATCCACTAGTCTATTTTAATTCACATAAAATAGGTGGTCCGCAAGAACAAACTCCTTCCAGCAGAAACAGAAACTAAATGCACCAGAAATACCATTTTATTGAAAAGGAAGGAAAGATATACTGAAACTCGAGCAGATTGATGTGAAAATCGCATCCTCAACACGGACATTGTGCCTCACAAAAGCACCCACCGTGATTAAAATGACATTAGAAATGATCAAGAACAACCAGCGATTTGGCATAAGATAGCCCAAGTAAAGAAACTTAAACATCTAGCTACTCACTAAAGCATGGCTAAGAACTAAAAAACCAATACAGAAACTTAAGTTTAGCAAAGAAAGTAAAATGGAAGATTTGCCTTCATAGTGCCAAGACTGCTGGAATGCTCTAGGATCAATCTGACACCACAATATGACAAAAATGACCATGATATGTGATAAAGTCGATGCTTCCAATTTCCTCGAACTCTAACATTATATTTGTATCAGCCCGAACTCTCACTCATCGAGATATTGTCCACTTTAGCCTACCGGCCTCACAGTTTTGTCCCATTAGTGTAACTTCCCAATAGGCCACCCATCCTGAGAGTGCTCTTATACGAACACGCTAAATTTTGGAATTCCAACCATTACACTAAAAAGGCACCTCAAAGTTTAAGAGTTCAACTTCATTCTACCAGGCAGTTTCACAACCTTCTACTTAAGCAACTGATGTCCTCGTTAGTTTTCTTAACTGAAAATCATCCAGCAGCCGGATACGATTCTAGAGGTTGCTTTTTAGATTCAAGAGGTAGCTCTCATGATAAAGCACTTAGTCCCATTTAAGGTTCAAGAGGAGGCACCCATGGCATAGCACTTTTTTCTGTATGGCACTTTTTATACTTCAGGCTAATATAATGCACTGATATCATTTCGCAATTTATGTGTATCATCATCGTGATCTTTTCTATATCTTTCCAATTTTATCGGATGTCTATTTCACAATCCTCACTGAATTTCAAATTTGTGGTTGTAGGCTAGAGTCCTGATGAGCTATGCCAACCCGAATATTCCCTTGCACATGCATGAAATTCAGTATACTCCTTGTCTTGTGCCATCTTCATATGTAGAAATCAATAGTGGTCAATTTGGGCCCAAATCAAACTATGTTTGGAACAGAGCGCAATCAAATTCTAAAACTCAAACCAACCACAATCCTGCATTAATCTTAATGATTTTGAAGAAAAAAAGGTTAATTTAATATTGCATTTCAAGGTCATAACATCAAATTTTTTTAGGGCGGGGAATGTTGATTCTTCACATAAAAAGATAAAGTCCATGCCACAGCCACACAGTTAAACTCGCATAAATACAAACACACACACACACATATATATATATGCGTGTGTTTCTGAGCATCTAACTGTCTTTATTATTCAGCAAGGATTATGACATAATTATGCTGTGTACAAAACTTTCCACGTTTGAGCTGCCACCATATACATGATAATGTTGTCATGTCGCATGTCATTATGTGTGCTTCAATATTTTTCTTTTCAACCGGCACACCAACACAAAGGCTCGTAGGCAGCCAGCCTGATTGATATCGCTATCTGCATATATAAGCTCAATAGGCAATTTCCTCGGTGTACTACTTTAAACCGCACAAACATAAGCCTATAAACTACTCATCAAGAAATTGAAACAACTTAAAACTCTTACAAGATGATGCCAAATGTATTTAACTTCTTCAGCATATCTAATTATCAGCATCAACCTGCAGGAAGTATAAACATAAGAAATCAAACTGCGGAAATAAAAAAAAGAAACAAAGAAAGAAGACTTAGAACTAGAAAACTAAACTATAGGTTAAAATGGAAAATGTGCATGGACATGCCCATCTAATTCCCCAACCAATGTATATTTGTATAAGCTAATAAAGTACCTGTGGACCACCAGAGCCAGCATGGATTTCTAATGGCACCCTGCCAACGGAAGCTTCGTATTCACTAGAATGGGAATGTCCATGACTATGCAGTTCAAAGCTTCTGCTACTACATAACGATCCAAGAGTAGAATTTCTTAACATATGATGTGAGGAAGCAGAAGGGGATGCAGAAAATAAGCCCTTCCTGGCAAAATGACTTATTTTCAACCGGTTTATCACTTGTATAAGAGCATCTCTGACATTTGGAAGATCTCCACAAATCTGGAAATTCAAATGGTCACATATCTCATGTTACTTGGAGACATTCAACGGAATGAACTGTTAGTGTGCCTTGTTGAGTACACAATATTTCAAGGAAAAGGACCACAACAATAAATGCAAGCATATTTACCTGTACCATTGCATCATCCACAGTTGCAACACTTGGAAGAGAGTCTTCAACTATGGAGATGCTTGCTTGTGTGGTTCTCCTCATCTCCTTGATGAAGAACCCCCCCTTCCCAATCAAACTGCCAATCTGTGACCTCAGTACCAAAAGACGTGTTACATATGAAGGTCCATCATATTCAGCATCCACCTTCCTACTACAGCTGAGTTGTAACTGTGTCGCAGCATTGATGGTTGGCGAGTTTGAGATCCCCATAAACTGCATATCAAGTGAATCAAGGATGAATAAAATATTCGGTGCAAATAAAACTGTATAAAATACAAAGAAACCAAACAAGCTGAACAACTAAGACATGCCTCTTTAGCCGAAATTAATATCATGCAGTCTTCTTCATCAAAAAAACAATCCAAATTTATTGTTGCTCCGGATTCCTGTCTGATCTGATTGATATTAGTGCCACCCTTGCCAATGACATCTCTGATATTAACAGAAGGGCACACTAAGCGCAAGATAAACTCATCCTCCACTGGAGAGCCTGGATCCCTAACCAAATTGCAACCAAATGTATTGTAGGATATTTTGGAAGATATATAATTATGGGAACGTGAAGGAAACTCATGAAGGAGACATGAGATTTGAAACAAAGCTTCCTTCGCTACCAAAGCATCTCCTCTAATCTGATACCAAACAAGTCATTAATGAAGAGACAAAGCAAATCATCAGGCCACAGACAAGTTAAAAGAGTTACCGAAGCAAATAATAATACAATATAACAATGGTACAAGTAGTAGTAGAAAATCTTTTTCAAAAACTAGATTATAATGAAAGAACACTGGGCGAAAATTGAGGGGTGTTAAAGATTATTGTTGGCCACTTTTTTAGGGCGGATTAGCTTTAGACCTATCACTGAACCTCAAAGGTCTGATTCCAGGCTAGGAAACAATTGCCTAGCACCCAGTGAACAGTTAGAGGTACTTAGACTCCTTTCTAGCACCGAAAGAACCTTACTGGCTTTAAGACCATTGTTAATTCATTTATTTGAGCTTTGGACTCGAATCACCCAAAATCAACACTAGAATGACTTGGAAGTTAATTTGGAACTTAGTCAAACTTAAACTTTGTGATTACCCTAGGACAAGCAAACCCACCCAATGTCTTCTTATGTAGAGTCTAATGACCCTATAAGAAACCTAGAGGAACTCTAAGCCAACTTAAGTCACCCTTAAAATCTGTCTGAGACTTCTAGCGCTCTTGTGGTTGTAAACATTTAGGTGAACTTCCCTTAATGGCCTCCTCCTAATGATCTCAACATCTACATCCGTATCATTTTTAGGACCGCAACCCTCTGGATGCTAGCACAATGATTTCAAGAGATGTTGAGCCACCTTGAGCGATTTCTTGACTTATAAAGGCGGTATTGGATTGACCAAGATCTTGGTGACCCCCCTTAGATCAAACCCAAGCCTTAGATGCCCAAACTCATTTAGAACAATACCAAAATTGACCCAGAGTACGTCAAGTAAGTTTAGTTAAGCTTGTTATTCCTTGGGCCTGCCATTGGAATTTGATTAGTCAAACTGAACTCCTAACAACTAAAAGTGACTAGGCCAAACTAGCTGGACCAAGACCTAACCCAGTCAACTTTCGTGTAATTTAACCTACCATTACACTTGGCTTATTCATAACTGGTAGACTCTAGGTGGCCATATTGAGGCCTTGGATTTGATGGCTTACTTGCTCAAGGGGTATTAGGCTTCACCAATCCAAGAGGTGGCTTGACTCATTTGGCCCAACAAGCTTAGACAGATCATAGATGGACCCAATTGGAATAAGCATCAATTCCCAAACTCATGGTTAGCCCCTGACCTTTACTAGACTAATTTTAGGCTAAACTAGCCCTATGTAGACTAAACTTGATCCAAGTGTAGAACATAAGTAATGAGGACAACTCTCAAGAATTTTTATTTTTCATCTTTGTACAAGAGGTAAAGTATATATACAACTCTTAGGAAAAATAGAAAATAGGTATAAATCAAAAAACGAGTGAAAAATAACAAGAAGGTAGTGATCTTATAGAAAAGCACATGAATTACAATCTGAGGGTGGTAAAGAGACAGATCTAACAATACAGTATATCTTGATCTAACATTGTAGAGCTCTGATATGTGTGTTTTGATCTAATGGCACAGTCTTGATCCGAGTCTCTTAAATTCTCTATTATCATTAGAGTAGAAATTCAACACTCACCTTTAAACAGGATGGAAGAGATCTACCATTCCAAGTTTGTTAATGATATTTTAAATGTTGGATTGCAGTCCTTTGGTGAATATGTCAGCCATTTCATTTCTTGTGGACACATCTGGAATACAAATCATGCGACTTTTTAATTTTTTTTTCATAAAATGTCTATCAAGCTCAACATGCTTGTTACGATCATGTTGTGCGGAGTTGTGTGCAGTATTGATGGCTGATTTGTTATAACAATATAATTTTATAAATTTTTGCTTGATTTTTAAATCTTCTAATATAAATTTAACACATAGAAGCTCAGAAATCCACTACGCAATGGCTCTAAGCTCAGCTTCAACAGTTTATCTTGAAATCATATGGTTGTTTGTTACTTCTCCAAGTATGATGTTTCCTACTAATAATATAAAAAACCTGAAGTAGATCTTCTACCCACCGGTGACCCCACATAAATTGCATCTATGTATCCTTCAACTTGTAGGATATCATGTCTTTTGTATGAAGAATCTATAAGTTACTTGAAGGCGTAACTCTTTAGTTTTGTGCATGAATTAACTAATTAGACTTACTACAAATGTGATGTTAGGATGAGTGTGAAACAAATGGATTAATTTTTTCTCTAACCATTGATATTGTTCCGTATCTATATCAGCTCCTTCATCAAGGTCCATTTTTTATCCTGAATCAATTGAAGTTTCACAAGGCTTGCGCTCTATCATCTTGGTCTTCTTTCAGTAGATCCATAATACTTTTTTTTGAGAGAGAATTTTCACTTACTTAGATTGAGCCACTAGTATTCAAAAGTATTTGAGTCTTCCTAACTCTTTTATCCAAATTCTTTAACAAGTTTATTTCAAAGGGTCTCCTATAACAATCATATCTTCAACATATACAAAAGGGATTGAGATTTTACCATCAAGAGAGTGCCTATGAAGAGAGTATGGTCTCCTTTAATCTATTTGTATCCAGCTGCTTCCATAGCCATTGCAAATCTAACAAACCCAACTCTTTAATGAGTGGTATAGTCTATATAAGCCCTTTTTCAATTTATATTATTGATTCTTTTTAAAAGAACTGTCAAATCATGGTGGTGGATCCATATAAGCCTCTTCTTCGACATCACATAAGAAAGCATTTTTTTACGTCATATAATTGTATAGGCCGCCCATAATTAGTAACTAAGAATATTAAAATGCGAATATTATTCATTTTTGCAACAAAAGTAAAAATTTATTGATAAGCAATCTCATATGATTAAGTATATCATTTAGCTATTAATCGTATTTTGTACCTTTCTAGGCTCTCATATGCATTATACTTCACTATTAAAATCCATTTATATCTTACTTTCTTCCTTTTTTCTAGTAATTCAGTGATCTCCCATGTACGTTTTTTTTTTAAGGAATTCAACTATTATCTCATGGCTTCCTTCCAATTTTTATTTTCAAATGCTTAAATAAAGTTTGTAGAATGAAAATATAATTGGTATTGATGTTGTTTAGAAAGGTTTTATGAGATTGAAAGAATTTATGAAATGAGATGTATTAAGAGCTGGGATATAAATAAATGATAGTGGATTGAGTAGTGTTACCTGGTGATAATTTTGAATCTTAATCTTCCTGGAGATCTTGGCTGAGTTTGTTCTTTTTGTATTAAGAATTCGATTAGAAGGATTTTTAATCAAAAATATCATGATGAAAGATATCATCACATTTATCAAGATAAGAATTCTCCTCCTGAAGTTGAGTTGGGTGAAGAAACTATGGGTGTGACTTGAGACATTCAAATATGACATTCATTGAAGTAAAGAACTTTTTATGGTCGATGATAATATTTGTACACTTTTTGTGTGACAGAATATATGTCGAATACGTATTTGAGAGCTCTTAAGTCAAACTTTCCTCTAGTTTTTTTATGGATATGAACATAAGCAATGCATCCAATTTTTCAGAGAGATTTTTGAGAAGTTGTTCGAAAGAAAAGATTTTATCAAATAATCTAAAGAACTTTTAAAATCAACTACGCTTGAAGGTATTCTATTGATTAAATAAGTAGTCGTTAGAATAGGTTCACCTCAATATTATTTTGGCATTTGATTGTGCAAGAAAAGTGTTCTAATTACCTCCAAAATGTGATGCTTTTTATGCTTTTCACTACATTTTATTGGAGATTGTGAGGGCATGAAAATTAGAGGATAAAACCTTATATTTGAAAGAATGAATTTAATGTAATTAAAATAACCATGAGCATTATCAATCTTATAAAATTTAATTTTAGTGTTTAATTAATTTTTTATCATGATAGGAATATAGGAAGTATAGAACTAACATCAGATTATTGTTTAATTAAATATACTTGTCATTCGAGTGCAATTATCAATAAACGTAACAAAACAAATTACTCCAGAGATAGGGGATTTTAGGGGTCCTCATATATCAGAATGAATTAATACAAAATAAATAGAAGCTTTAAAGTTACTTTCAAGAAAGAAAACACGATGATATTTAATAACTTCGCCGATTTCACAATGAATTTTTTAATATTTATATTTATGAAATGTTAAGAAAATATACATTGAACGTTTTTAAAATAAGTAAATCTATAATGATGGGACAAATATTATCAGTAGTATGATAAGTGACGAAGTATGATAGTTGACATCTCGATCTTCAAGAAAATATAATCCATCCTTTTTCCAGCTTGCCCAATCATCCACTTATAGTGAGATCCTGAAAAACACAAAAATTGGTGAAAAATATGATTTTGCTATTATGATCTTTGGTAAACTTGTGAATAGACAAAAGATTAACAACAAGATTTGGGACATGTAATACGCTACTAAGGATTACGTTGGGAGAAATTAAGATGTCTCTCTGTCCTACAATAATTTAAAAAGATCTATCTGCAACTTTTATTTTCATATTGCTAGGATAGGGTTTATAAGTTTGAAATATATTGGTCGAGTTTATAATGTTTTGTAGATTTCACAATGAAAGTCTTTAATATTTATATTTATGAAAAGCGAAGGAAACATACACTGAAGATTTTTAAATAAGAATGTCATAATCTATAATGATGGGTTCATATGTTATCGGTAGTATGAGAGGTGAAGGAGTGTGATAGTTGACCTTGATCTTCAATAAAGTATAATACATCCTTTTTCTAGCTTGCCCAATCACCCTATTTATAGTAAAATCCTGGAGAGCACAATAATCAGAAAAAAAAAATATGATTTTGCTATTGTGTTCTTTAGTAAATTTGTGAATGGATAAAAAGTTAGCTGCAAGATTTGGGATATGTGATATGTTACTGAGGATTATATTGGGAGAAATTAAGATGTCTTTGTCCAACAAAAATTTTTAAATATCCATCTAAAACTTTTATCTTTCTATTGCTCGGACTGTGTTTGTAAATTTGAAATAAATTAGTCAGGTTTATAATGGCAGTGATCCCCAAATCTAGAATCCATGAAGGGGAAGAACTATTAGAGATACGAATATCATAAATATTATTATATGTGATATGTTACTGAGAATTATATTGGGAGAAATTAAGATGTCTCTATCCATCAATAATTTTTAAATATCCATTTGCAACTTTTATCTTTCTATTGTTTGAACAGTGTTTGTAAGTTTGAAATATAATAGTCAGGTTTAAAATGGGACGATGGCCCCTAAATCAAGAATCCATGAAGGGGAGGAAGAACTAATAGAGATACTAATATCATAAAAATTAGAAATCATAGTATAATGAGCAAGAGAATAAGATTTTGTTGGTTTTTCTAAGGAATCGAAAAAATTCATGAATTAGTTATTTTCTTCTAAATTGAATCATTTTGACTTCATTATGTTGGACTATCCATTTTTATTTATGCATTTACTTCATGGACTTGACGTTTTCTATGAAATTTCTGACATTTTTCCTTGGTGTTTTCTTCTACACCAGAGATTTCCTTTGAAAAGGGGGTATTGTCCTTTCAGATAAAATTTTCTGACAAAAAGTCTATTACTTTGGGATTCAAAAGTTGTCATGATTGTTGGAATACTTACCACCACTGTCCTTCCTTCTTCTGCTCGAATGAGAGAGAATACTTCATTCAAAGAAGGGAGATTTCATTGCTTGAGACTTGAATTCAACTATCATCAAACTCATTGTTGAGTCCTGCCAAAATCTAAAAGATTCTCTTTTGCTTGTCGAATTTTGAAACGACCGTCACATCCTAACAACAAGACATCTTGAGATCTTGACGATGGTCCAACTTAACAAGTAAACCTTAGGAGTATTCAATGAAAAAACCGTTATCTTGTTTGATAATGGCAAGTTTCATCTTGATTTCATAGAAAATTGTAACACCTTTCACCTTTGAATAGGTTTATTTAACTGCATCTCAAATCTCTTTTGAGATGGTGAGAAACATAAAAGGTCCACTGATCTTCGGTAGGATGATGTTTCACAATCATGTCATGATCATAGAATCAGTTTCTTCTCAAAGTAAAAAGTTTGGGTCTTTGAACTTCGGAGGTAAATCCTCAAGGTGTTTGATCTTTTCCTTTCCCTTTAGAAAGGTCTCCACAATTTGAGACCATTTAAGTTATTTGTTCTTGTTCAAGCGATAAAATGCTTGAAATACATGGAGTTCACCTTTGGTCTAAGTTTCATAATTAATCATGATTGATTCCTTTGAACAGAAGTCAAAGGACCCAAACATCATGAAAATAAGTAAAACTCGACAAGAGGGATTATGTTAGAATTAAAAACCTTAACTCTAGCTGATAAGAATAAATGTTAAGATTGAAAACCTTAATCTTAGAGGAAAAGAATAAAAGTTGAATGAAGCACCCTAACCTATCTCTGATACCATGAAGAAAATAAGTAATGAGAAAACCTCTTCAATTTTTTTACTTTCTTCTTTGTGCAAGAGAGAAGTTATACTCCCAAAGGCATTATAAAATAGAATAGAATAAAAAAGATGGAAAAATAATTAAGGTTCAGTGATCCTATGTGGAAGTACATAGATTACAATATGTTGGTCATGGAGAGACAAATATAACGCACAAAGGCTCAATATGTATTTCTTAAATTCTTTGTATAATTCGAGTAGAAATTCAACACCAAGCTCAACCCAACATGACCTCATGTAGGTCATTGAAGCATAGCTTGACCCCAATTGACCTTATGTGGACTGAAGCACGCCATGTGGCACATGGTGTATTAGAGGACATAGAGATCTTATGAATTTGGCTTGGACCGGACAAATTTGAGCCTAAGTCAAGATTATACACAACCTAGCCAAATTAAGCCTTAGTTTAATTTCAACTGAGCCTAGGAACTCAATAGAGATGTTATAACTTAGTGAGCCTAACCCAAGGTGCCTAATCCTAGCTTGAACGTTGAACCCAAATCAACCCAATTGAATCCAAGTGAACCCATTGTTCTATTTAGCTTGACCCAAGCTGCTAAAACACTTGGACCAAGTACCCATTAAGTATAATTGACCTTGGACAACAATTAGAGGCTCGTGGTCCCCTTGGGTTATGACAAATGGGTAACCCAAATCAAAACAAATAGACACAATTGGCTAATGTAGCTAAATTGGCCAAAGTAGCATGCTCAAGCTGAATTGGGTGAACTAGGCATTCCCCTCAGTGTCTTAGAGCCACCACACAGGCCCTTAGAGCCAACCAAGCCAAGAATGGACTGGTATTGGCCATTTCACCCAAAGTGGACTAGTTCGGATTGCTTGCGAATCCAAAGGGAATGCAATGCCCCTTTGGCCCCCAAGCGAATCTCAACAGCCTTACAACTTAATCACAGCTAAAACTTGCAATGTTATTGTAAACCCATGTATGCTTATTTTGAAGGAAGGAGCTCCTTAAACACCAACGGACACTCCCAACCAAAGCTTTCTACACTTGAGAGTTCCTTAGCCTGAGAGAAGCCTCACTAAGTGTTCTCAAGCTCTATTAACCCATTTTAAGAGCTATAAGACCAAAGAAGGAAAGAACCCCACTTGAAAGCCACCTCCACACTGCATCCGAGACTCCCATTTTTATTCCATTAGCTACCTCACAAATCAAAGGGTGCTGATCTGGAAGTTTTGAGCCCAGCTCATGTCCTTGAGGGCCATTCCTAACAGACCTTATTGAAGTTACGGCAACACTTTGATTGACAAGGGAGTTCTAGAAGGAGCCAGGAGGATATTTTTGCTTGTTGTAGCTTCATCTCCATCCCAAGAATAGCAATGCAAGCAAACTAGTGCACTTAATGAAAACTTGTTGTTAGTTACATAATTTAACAACTCTAAACCAAATTCTAAAAGCTTGGCATACAAATAAATAAGCTTGAAAATTGATACTTGTTCATTTATATTCATAAACATGTTTGTTTGTTGTATAACAAATAGTTCCTTAAAAACTTGATAAAATGCTCATTTAATGATGAATAATTATTTGAAGACTTGTTCTTTCTCCTATTTATTTTTTTCTCCATCTCATGCACTATAAAATTATTTATATTTGTAGAGATATAAGTATGACAAAAAATATGAATATCTTGACATATGGATGAAAACAATTTCCTTATCAATATTTGAAGTTCATATAACAACTAAAATAATGCCTAATGAATTAAGTTAGTATTGATTAAACTCTAAAAATCTAAACATGTCTAGTAGTAAGACTATACGTTTAAAGAATTAACAACAAACATAAATTAGTTGGACTAGATTAAACCTTAATTATGGCTCAATTTTGATAAGAAAATTAATTAAAAAGAGAAATCAAGAACCAAGGCGGTGTAGGCCTTGAGGCCGATCGAAGAGTAAGATTGGGAAAGAAAAAAACTCATAAATTTAAAAAAAAAATCATAAATATGACATAAGCCAATGTAATTATTATCACAAAAAAATAAATCATAAATCGAAATATTGAATATTGATACAAAGTAGAAGTTTGAAATGTGATTTTAAGTAATGAATTAAAATTTAAATATTTCATGAGATTCAAAATCAATAGTGACATCGTCCTAACTTCCACCGTCTTCAAAAGTATCGTCGTGTTTATTTTCATCTGATTTTATCTCATTTGTAATTTTAAATGTTTTTCATTCATTGTAATTTTTTTCTAATTATCAATTAATCTGAAATTTAATATAGTTTAAAATAAAAGAATAAATTAATAATATAAGTATTCGTACTTAAATTATATTTTGATCTGTTTAAGATATTTTATCAAATATATATAATACAATATAATATAATAAATTTTTTTTGCGTATTTTGATTGAATTGCTGCAAACATCTTGAAGCGTAAAGCCTTAAGGCGTATAACTCAGAAGAAAAAGGCGTAAGCCTCAATGGTGACATGGAGGCTTAAGCCTCGACGCTTTTTTTATAAACCTTAGTTCGAGGCGCATCTCGAGAAGTAAGCCTCAAAAACCTTTTTAAACATATTAAAAAGCATGATCACTATTTTAGAACTCAAGTCATTTCAAACTAAACTCAGCTCAACAAGGAAATAAATGAACAAAAACTAACAAAATGGTAGTTGACTAGTTTTGGGTCTTTTATAACCCTACAAAGAAAGCTATATAAAGCTCCTAAAAGGTTAGTGATAGCCCTAACAATTGGTCATTTAGCTTGCACAAATTGTCACAGCCTGTATTCTTACTTTCATCATGTAAAAACTCAGGATTTTTCTTTAAGGCCTAAGAACGACCCATCTGGCCCAAAGGTAAGGGAGAAACAAATCTCAAAGCTTTAATAATGCCCACTACTTAAGAGAATAAAATTCTCAAATATAATGCCCACTACTTACCCTACGAATCAGATGTGCGTGATGATCTTCTAACATTTAGGTCAAGATGTAATGGTGGAGATAGATTTAAGGTCAGGCCATCTAAATTTGCTCATAGCATTTACATTCCTTATACAAATCATATAAACTACCTATCATTTTTTTAAAATCATTTAGAATCCAGAAAAAAAAAATATTTTCATGTTTTAATAAACCAGAATAATTTTTCTAAGGCTTAGATTAATTATTTATCCTAGATCCCAAAGACTCTTGAAATTATTTTGAGAGTTTCTAAGGACCTTAAAGACCTAGGATTTTAATTTTAACGCCCACAGACTGCTAGCCAACACTAATAAGCATTTAAGGCCTTCATTTTAGGGTTTTAATCTAAAAACCCATGTGGTCCTTTCAGTGATGAACTGATGTCTATAACACTAGGATTAAGATGCTTTCACATTGCATGGGCTTATTTAAGAGTGCTCCTAGAGTTGAACTGCCTGTAATGAAATTAACCATACTAAATTACTATGATAAGAACTTTGACCCCATAATAAAATAAGCCATATATATGCTTCATTTATATATTAGGCCAGAAGAATCTTTGAGAAATAATTTTATTATTGTGTATGTATTTCTTTTGAATTTGTATAATTGGTTGTTTTTCATTTTCCAAGAAGATGCACCGCTTATGTATGGATTATTGAAAACCAAATATATATGTTATTTATTTCCCTTTCATTGAAACCATCAGGAGTATATGATTCCATCCCTCAAAGACATAGATTCTATTTTATCCTCATAGCAACTCTGTTGAAGCTCACAATCTTCAAGACGGAAAAAGAATAAAAGAGCCAAACATAAAATAGATGTTGGTCCCCATTTTTATAAACAATTCACTTAAATCGTTCATGTTATAGTCAATTTAAACAAAGTTCTGTATCGTAACAGCTCCAAGATGGTAAAAACTTGTTAGTGGAAAAATAGAAACTTTAGGGAATAAGTGAAGTGTCTTGATTATTCTCTCGTAAGATAATGATCAAAAAGATCACAAAAGGTGTCACATGATAACATTTCACGGTTGAAAAAAATGGATTTGTTGTGATATACATCTAAGGATAAAAAAAATATAACTTGAGGGGGTTAAGTGAAATTCTAAAAATAAAACATAAAATTTATAGAAGAAGTAACATAATTTTAAATTTATTCAATAGGATAAATTGTAAATGCCACTATTGCAAAAAGATATCGAGGATGTTTTTACTCCATACCTCAAGAAGTTCTGCAGTACTATTAGCACAAATTGGAATACACTTATCATTCCAAACAGAAATCCGAGCACCAGTATCCTTCCTCATATTCTTAATAGTATGACCATGTCTCCCGATAATAGAACGTGCCTGATCTGATGGTATCAGTAAGCGAACAATAATTTGAATGACACCACTGTCATCATCTTCGTTACAAACCATTGATTCATCTATTGCAAGCCTCTCATGCACCCTAAAAAGGGCATCTTGTGCTGGACAGGCATAAGCTTTTTTGTAGCTAAAGGAATTGGTTTCTTTACTTAAACTAAAGATGGTAACAACACGTTCATCACAACCTTTCATGGCATCTTCAATTAGTACCTTGGCTCCAGTATCTGCTCGTATTTGTTTCATAATCTCACCACCTCTTCCAATGACACGCCCCGCTTTTCTTTTAGGGCATAAATAACGATAAACAGTATGATCAACAGTGAGGTCTTGCAGCTCTCGTTGAACAACAAGGTTTCTCCTCTTGCATCCATCATTTTCTACATAGTTATCTGGATAAAAGGATCTTTTCCTACAATAATTTCTCTCTTCGTCCATATAATGCAATTGTGATGTACTTCTCTTCCGCAAAAATACTAAATTGATGTGCTAATATACATCCAGAACTGAAATATATACCT
Organism: Papilionanthe hookeriana x Papilionanthe teres; assembly: GCA_022702705.1. Classification (NCBI taxonomy): domain Eukaryota; kingdom Viridiplantae; phylum Streptophyta; class Magnoliopsida; order Asparagales; family Orchidaceae; genus Papilionanthe; species Papilionanthe hookeriana x Papilionanthe teres. Next base: position 131,254,317 of record CM040422.1, on the reverse strand, counting down.
GAGAGTACAGCAAAAAAATAAATTCAGCTCAGCCACAATTTTTCATGTCAAATTAGAGAGAGAAAAATAAACTAGAAAACATGAAGAAACAAAAGCTTGAAGAAATACCAAAAAAATCAGTACGAAGTAATCTAACATCAATTTAAGTATATAAACATGATAACTGAAATTTTAGCTTCAATTTAAGTAGCTGGCTGCGAGTACATGCGCCTTGAGATAGTATTTGAAGATGCTTGAGAGCACTTTCATTCGCGTTATATTTCCACAGTTTTCTTCCCAAAAGCTTTTACGAGGAGGTAGAAGTAGAAATTCTGATGCCATTCTGCTAATTCTGTTGTTAAATGTATCAAATGTGTATGGAAATGGTATATTCACATTACGAATTGGCTGTGAAATTGTTAAAACTGAATTTTTAGCTTCTATTTGGCCTTTTTATACAGTTTTGTGGGTTGAACGTGTCAAAAGCCGTAGATTCATAGGTTAGGTTCTTTTTTTTAGCAAATTGAACTGCTTTCAAGGTCAACGGCTCTATTTTATGCAACTGCGATTAAATTAACTCCAAAGGAACCCATTCGGCTGATTTTATTGATTTTGGAACGCATTATGGTGGTGATGACTACCCGTGAATTATCCTGGTAATGACTATATATTGAAATAGTTGTCAAATATGCATATTTTTAGTCTCATAATTATGTGACATGTTTGATTTATTTACAAAATTCTATGTGTTTTTATTGAGAGCTGTGTTTATTGGTTCAGTTTGTGATATATTACCTTTTTTTTAATTGGTAGTGTAATGTTTTTTATTATAGGTGGTTGTTGTATTAATGTATTATACTTGTGAAGCAACCTATTGTACTTATTGAACTTGTCTCTTCGATTTTGTATTGCTGTCATTTAGTATACTTGATGTGATATTATATTGTGTAGTTCTTCTATTAGATTACAAGTATAGTTAACTGAGAGGGCAATAATATTTAGTAGTATTGCACTTCTATATATAGCTCCAGATCGCATTGAGAAATAGAAGTCAATGTTACTAAACATTATCAACTAAATAATTAATTTTACATATAATCTAATAGAAGAACTGATCAATATAACATCATATCAATATATGTTAGTAAAATCAAAATCTCCTTTTATATGTGCCAACTTGATGCATCATGCTTATTCTTTGTACATTTATGTGTGCAGCACTTCCTTGCTAACTAAAATTAGAAGACTAAGTCAATTGAGATAACATATTTATATTGGCAGCACTTCCTTGCCACATAAAATTAGAAGCCTAAGTCAATGACATCTGCTTCTCTTTTAGGGCATGAATAACGGTACACAGTATGTTCAACAGTGAGGTCTTGCAGCTCTCTTTGACCAACAAGGCTGCTCCCCTTGCCTCCCTCATTTTCTACATTGTTATCCTGACAAAAGGATCTTTTACTACAAAAATATCTCTCTTCGTCCATATAATGCAATTGGAACAAACTTCTCTTCCGCAAAAATACTAAATCGATGTGTTAATATACATGCAAAACTGAAATATATGAATGAGAGTACTATGAAAAAATTAATTCAGCTCTGCCACATTATTTCCTGTCAAATTAGAAAGAAAAAAAATACAGGAGAAAACAGGAAGAAAAAAGAACTCACGAATTGAAGAAATACCAAAAAAATCAGTAGAAAGTACTCTAACATTAATTTAAGTATATAAACTCAACCCTCTCCATCAAATAATAATAATAATAATAAAGAAAAAGAGTGACCAGAATCCAAAACCACAGGATAAATACAAAGCAACAAGAAGACAAACTTTAAGTATGTCAAATACCCCAGTTTAAATGGAATATGACTGATTACAAAGATTATGTATTATGAAGCATGGACACGGACATGAAACACGAAGAAAAAAAAAACTCACCAATCGAACAAAATACCAAAAAAATCAGCATCTACTCTAACATCAATTTAAGTATATAAACTAAACCCTCTCCATCAAATAATAATAATAATAATAATAATAATAATAATAACAAAGAAAAATAGTGACAAGAATCCAAAACTACGGGTTAGATATAATGAAAAAAAGAAGAAAAACATCTAATATCTCAAATACCCCAGTGAAAATGGAATATGACTGATTACAAAGATTATGTATTTATGTGGGCTTGTGTTTACGTGTTTGGGAGCATGGTCTCACGGATTAAGCAAGATTATGATTTACTAGGACTTCAATCAGCTTTTAAATTCAAGAAAGACATGAAATGATCTTCAAATAATAACTATCTCATTCATCGGGCATTGATAGATGAAAAGAGATGTCATGTTTACAAAATAATTTACATGATAAATATCAAAGATGGATGCTTCAAAAAGATGTTGTGTGGCCCTTAAATCAAATATGTCATAACCTTGCTTAGAAACTCAGAATATTAAGGCAAAAACTAACAATCGGACAAAAAAATTTACTTAAGCATTCTTCAATTTTTTAAAAAATATATAAAGCACTTCTAATATATAAAAGAACGAACTATATCGAAAAAATTTTAGACTAAAATAGATCAAATTTAATTTTTTATTTCAAAATTTAAAATTGGTATAAAAGAAATTTACTAAATATTTAGATTACATATCTTATGGGCACTGCGACACCTATGAACAAAACCTTTTATATTATCCATGCAACTTAATGGAGGCTTAAATATTCATCAACTATTATGTGAGTAAAACTACTTAGTTGTTAAATACATTTTTAAGTTATAGTAATTCAATAATTTTTGTCAAGTTCCAAGTCCATATGCGAAGAGTGAAGGGTTGCATTAGGTAGTCGATAGCCAACATAAACTTATTTTGTTGAAAATTTATGACATAAATTTCTTAAATCATTGAGTCAATGCTAGCGCGCCCACTATAAGCGACACGTTGTATGGTCTAAATATAGTGAAAATTTTGCAAGCGACCTTGCACCTATAGTGCTCAGATATAATATTAACTAAGCAGATGTTCTCACATTAAGGACGAATACGGGCAAATAAGTTAGTGCATGAAAATAATATTAGAGCAGGAACTTGAAATATAGATGAGGCAGGATGGAACGCGCTCTCGCAATCGTTATGTGATGCAGGGAGTCCCGCGACATAGCGACTCTTGTTTTTACACCTGGACTGAACCATTCCAGATTTTCTTTCGTGCTATAGAGACGACCAACCCTCATGAGCCACTCTTAACTATCCTATTGCTATATATTTGTGTTTTTGATATCCTAGAATAAAGTTCAATCTGGCATTGAAAAGAACAAAACTAATGTATGAATCTACGTTTTTTCATATGTTCAGCCTACAAAAAAGTATAAAGTGCTCAAATTGAGGAAAAAAATTCAGTTTTGACAACTTCATACCCAATCTGTAAGGTGAATATACCATTTCTATTCACATTTGATACATTACCAACAGAATTAGTGGAATGGCGTGAGGATTTCAGCTTTCTACCTCCCATCTAAAGCTTTTGTGAAGAGGAAAGCCGTGGAAAAATAACGATAATAAAAGTGCTCTCAAGCATCTTCAAATACTGTCTCAAAACCCACGTCCTCGCAGCCGGCTACCAACAATAACAGAAGGATGGCTACAGAAGATGGGAAGTGACGTTGGAGAAGAGAAAGAGAAATCTTCCTAGAGAATAATAGCGTTCAATGCTACCGGGGGCGGCAAATACATGATCAGGTAACTCCTATACCGGGAACAATTTCTAGAGACAACGATGAATCGACAGTTAAAGGGACAAAAAATTTCTACAGAAAGGAAGGGCGAACCTTGCCAACCAAACACACGGGAACACCCATAAATGAGGAGTTACGTTGAGATCTGACGCCGGCGGCTAGATTCACCGCCCATTAGCTCCTCTCTCTCTCTCTCTCTCTCTCTCTCTCTGACCCCTGAAAACCCTAACCTCTTTCACAGATCTAACAATGAAATCCATTGAAGTTCAATACTCTGAGTCACAGTCATCGCATTGTTTTTTTTTTTTTTTTTCTTTTTTTTTTCATAATCTCCTGAGTAGAGTTCTCATTCATCGTGATCCCATTGGTCAAGGAAGGAAGCAAGAAGAAAGGAAAGAGAGAAAATTTTGAAAGAATAAAAGAAGAAGAACTGATATCATTTTGGTTCAATGATAAGCTCATACAGATCATCCAAAATATTGATATTTATAAATAAATTATAATCGATATATTTACACGTGTCATTATTAAATCATTGAGAATTTGATAGAAAATAAGGAATATAAATGAAAGAAGGTGGTTGATTTGTAAATAGCATGTTTCAGGTGGTGTCTATGTAATTACCACTAAATAGCAATTTTCAGCTTTTGGAGCTTCTCTTCGTTGTTTGGCTGCAAGCATGATTTAGTATTAATATGATTTAATAAATTCATAATTCTTTAAATTTATCGGACTACTTTATTTAATAAATTTGAATTTAAGCAGTCTAAAATTGAATTTTGTAAAATCTCACTATCATATTTTAAATTTTATTGGACGCGTGCTCACAGAGAGTTTCTCGTAATTTAACCCTAATAGATTCAGTAAATCTTATAAATTCAAATTTAGTAAATCTTATCTTCGCTAAATTCTAAAAATTATTTGGCATTATATATTTTAAATGCATTTAAATCATATGGGACTATTTGCTATTTAAATATTTAAAAATGATATTTCCACTTAATTTGTTCTTCATAAATTTCAATAATAATAATCGTTAATTAATAATTTTTTAGTTAATTAATTTGTCAATATATTTAATATAAATTTAATTTATCTTTAATCACTAAGTTACTATTCATTGATTAGTTCACTTTATTTATAACTAGTACAACCTAATATTTTAACTAAGCATAACTAATCATCAATTAATAAGCAATTTCTTGTTAATTGGTTCATTATTCACCAAAAAAAAATAAATCCTCAACTAATTAGTTAGTGATCCATGCCATAATAGTTATCATTTAATCTATAATTAATTTTTTAAAAAAATGAATAAATCATTAATTATAGTTTTATTATCATAATCAACCATTGATTAAGAATTAACATAAACCAAGTAAAATGTGAATATAAATAATATCATGATTTACTACATTTGAGATTTTAGGCCAAACAAAGTAGAAATTGATTTTACTATGATAATAAAATTAGAAACTCATTCATAAATCTAGTTAATAGCATGCTACCAAACAACGTTTTAGAGCATCATATGAAAGATCAAAGGCTGTGGAAGAACAAGTGGTAGAGATAGAGAAAGCGGAGAGCGGCAAGCACATACACTGATAAACTTCCTCTTCGTGCGTCTTGGGACGTGACCAAAGCTTGCAAGTGCGGGTGTAGAGAGCCATCGGTCATGCAATCGACGACTTGGGTCGCCTTGATGGCCATCTTATGGTTGTTGAGGGTAGAGAAATCAAAAGAAAGGTTAATTCATTTTATCCTTCCTATTATTTTTATGATGATAAATTGAACTAAATCAACATATGTATTATGCAATTTAGAGAAGATAAGAAGCTACAATAATTGAGCCTTAAATGAGGGTGTCCAAGATTTCATCAATACATAACCAATGATATTAATTATAAGGAGTATTATACAGTTCACTGATTTATTTGCTTTGATAAAAATAATTTTAAAATATAAATATATAGATTATTTACAAATTACATATTATGATGGATGATAAAGATTTCACTAACCCAAACGAAAGGAATGAATAATTAATGATATGTTAAGATAAATTAGAAAATCATAGATATCAAAATCATGAATAATTAATGATAATTTTGCCTTAAATAAGAGATAAATATATCTTTCTTTGTTAGGGGTGTATTCCTTACTACTTCATTGTATGGAATGTGATTATTTAGTAAATATATTTAATGATATCATATTTATATGATGTGATTTTAATTTTGACCTTCATTTATCGCTACACAAACTTCTATACATTTAATTATTCCGAGTAGTTAACATACTTAATTTTGCATTAGTGTTGTTAAATGCAAAATCTTTCATTTATGCAAATCTATGTTTTGTATTTATGTAACAATGATTAATTTCTAATAACACTCCATTAAATGTATGGTTTGTAATATATGAAATGCATGTATGTCAAGACTATGCCTTTTGGAAAGTTGCTTAATCGGACCAATGAGTCTGCAAAATGACAATTATATATGGGAAATTTATGATTTTTTTTGGGATTGGTGTCTGTATTTTTGGATTTCAGGATATCATAGTAAATCGATTATGGATGAAGGTATATATATAGCTATATATAAACATATGTTAGTATATGATCAAAGAGTCATTTATTGAGCATACACATATGAGATTCAAGTGAGTGGACATGTTAGCTTGTGGACGCATCTATCATTTGTTTATATGGACTCCTTTTTTCTTATGTTGTTTTTTAAGTATCATTTAGCAGAGAAGAGCTGATAACTGTCTGGTAGTGAATGATAGTGCGGCTCTTACAAATCAGTTCGTGAGTAAAAATATTGAATGAGAAGTGAGAAGCTTTTCTCTATGGGTATCAAACTAATATATATGTATGTGTAATATTTACAAATGCATGTCGTCATTTTTCCTCGTGATTTAGATTTATAAGAATAAAAATAAAATAAAATAAAATAATTATATAGATTTTATTTTTTGAAAGTTATTCATAATGAAGTATATAAATTATCATAATTTGTTACTTATCAATGTTATTTATGATTTACATGGACAATGATTATTCTTAGCAATAAAAAAAAAAGTGCACGAACATTCTAGAAATTTTTATAACACGATAAGTGTGTACATAAAAAAATGTATTAGCATGAATCTTGAGGCAATTTGACGACCTAAGAAATGATAACATGACAAAGTTAGATCTACTGTAAAGTGACACGACGACCCAGAAAAATCAATCGACTAACGCCAAACACAAACCTTCCGAACCAACTAAACAATACACCAGAATCATCTTCTACCCAATGGTTTAAGTTTACTCAATCGGCATGAATTCTCCAAGCGGGAATTGAGGATTGTCAATCGCTCAATGCATCCGTCCGGCTAATATCAGCCAACAAGATCAGTATCACCGGCAATCTTCAGTAGTCCAGCCAGACACCCATACTTAAAAGTTCAGTCAACCGACAATCCCCATCTAGCAGGCCGACTGACAACTCTAGTCTTTTCGTCTATTCGCCCCCAATCAACTGAACAAAAGAGCAAAAAGGCCCAGACCAACCAAGAGAATAATTTCTAGAATAACATGTACAACCCTCCTTAAAGCAGCATTAAAAAATGTAATTTACCTTCATTACATTTCCTCTCCTATAAATAGAGAGATCTTTTCATGTAATAGTACTTTTGGCACTTCCGCCTTTCCATGTATCAAAATTATTCTATTATCTAAAAGGGTCACAAGAGCGTGAGAATATCTCATTTTTACCCCAAATGTGCAATCAACGTGGAGCACGCCGCTAACAAAGGGACAAACAAGACCAAGCAGAAAAAACCCACCACGGCATAGAATATGTGAAGGAGTTTACGTAGCAACAAATTCAGAAACAAAAAAATTAAGTTTTCGTAGTTCTCCAAGTGTGTTTGGCTCGGAGGCGAGAATCGTCCTACGTCGTGAACCTTGCTCTCCCAACTTGACTTGGATAGGTTCCTATAGGTGTTTCCTGCCTAGTAGCGATAGTCCCCAGGGTATCGAGCAAATCACCTCAGAAGCAAGCCTCAGTGGTTACCCCCGTTAAAGCAGCGACAAAATCTACTTTATAAGCCTAGCACAAGGTGAAATTCACAACAGAACAATACAAAAATTTAGATAAACGCCTCACTACCCAATGAGTAATAATAATGTAAAAAAGTAAAAAACTATTAAAAGTACAATTAATATAATGATTATATTGTTTTTAACATGCAAACGGTGTATGGCACGTGCTACCTTACCTTGATTATCCTCTTTGTGGTCCTTCTAATTCCAAATCTTCTTCTAATTTTCATAATTTGAATCTACCAATTATGATATTATTTATTTTAAATTTAACTTTAAAACAACAGTTTTTATTAATTCATAATTTTGTAATGTTAACGTAATAACATTTTTAATAAAACTATTTCATAGAACTTAAGCCTTCACCTTTAGCTCAACTTAAGCTTCCCCGTACTAAAAATTGCATGGTAAGGTTCAGTTTGGTCTCCTCTCAAACGGAGCCCCTCGCCTCTCCTTTGCATGTTGGGGCTCGATTCGGCCTCTCCTTCCTGTGCTAACTAAGCCGCTCAGCTCAGTTGTTCCCTTTACTCGCACACAAGTCTCGCTTTTCCTTCGCACAGAACATACAACTTTGACATCGCCTCCCTTCTTTCTGAGTGTACATGACCTGCTAAGAAGGCATCATTGATGAGCAGAGGAGAGACGAGTGATTCCTCGTCGAATTAGGGAGTGTTAGAATTGCGGAAGAACCCGTAAAAAAGTATTCATCAAACGTGGACTACAGGGTCAAACCCGCGACCAGCGTTTAACCAAAACGGTGGAACGCCGAGGCCCAAACACCCTCCCAAATGACTTAAAATCGAGGCCAGTCGCATTATTGCAGACCAAACGTTGCCCCAAACACACCCTTGATCGTCTCTATGTTAGCAAAACATACTGAGAGTGCTAAAACACAGACCCACTTGAGAATTTAGCAGGGCCAGATGGATTATGGGGCAGTTTGGGGCAGCTTATTTGCTGCTTGTGTGTTTTCAAAATTCGTTCACGTGTTTGGTTAATGTGTTTGGTATGTGTTTTAGGATAAATGCTTATCATGTTTTATTATACGCGGACCATGGGTCATATCCCTCGGCCTGCATATATGTCTACCGATCTTGATATTACCCTTGCCTTAGCTGCGATTATTCACCCTGTGTCGTATGCCCTAACTGTGATTCATGTTGTCACGATTCTCCTTCTTTTGGATCGATCTAGTGAGGTTCTCCTTCTTCTTTCTATCGTCCCTCATCCCATCCTTATGTTTGTGTTCTCTGCTGCGATTCTCCTTCTCCTCTCTGTGATTCTCCTTCATCCCCCTCTCCTCTCTACAATTTCTCACTCTCCTTCTCCTCTCTCAAATCTGGTGCGAAGCTGTATGAGTATAGGGTGAAATGTGTAGTAGAAATGGAAAAAGAGTGTATGTGAATGTCCCAATGTGTGTGTATGTGAATTCCCCAATGTGTGTGTACGTGCATACATAAGTGAATACATAAGGAATAGGTGGTACAAATGGAAAAAGTGTGTACGTGAATACATAAGAGTTGGGTTGTGTGTATGTGAATGCCCCATTGTGCCACATAAGAATTAGGTGGTATGTATGTAAATGCCCATTTTTTTAACAAATTATGCATCCCAATTTTCTTTTACCTTCTATACAAGCGGAGGAATTTGATGGCATACAGAGGAATTCAGTGGTATGTATGCAGATGAATTCAGTGGTGTGTATGCAGAAGAATTCGGTGGCATGCATAGAAACTGTGTAGTATGTATGTAAATTCTCATGTAGATACACGTCAATTTTTACATACATATTACTTTGTTTATGCATAAAAAGTTGTATTTAACTTCATAAAAATCAAAATAGTGGCATTGGGTGTGATCTCTTGGATTTGGGTGTGTGAGTTGTTGATGGATTTGTGATGTGTGCTTGTGTGCGGTGGATGTGTGAGGTGGCTTGGGTGTGCTCTCCTAACTTTGGGTGTGTGAGTTGGTGGTGTATTTGTGAGGTGTGCCTGTGTGTGATAGAATGGTTGTGTTGGATGTGTGAGGTGTGCTTGATTATGGTGGATGTGTGAGGTGGATTAGTTGTGGTGTATGAGGTGTATTGGTTGTGACGTGTGAGGTAGATTGGTTGTGGTGGACATGTAAGGTGGCTTGAGTGTGATCGCTTGGCTTTGGGTGTGTGAGTAGGTGATGGATCTGTGATGTGTGCTTGTGTGTTGTGGATTGGATGTGGTGGATTTGTGAGGTAGTTTGGAGGTGTTTTATTGGCCTTGGGTATGTGAGTTCGGGTTGGGTGTGTGAGGAGTGATTTGGTGTGGTGGATTGGTTGTGGTGGATTGGTTGTGGTGGATGTGTGATGTGGCATGGGTGTGATCCTGGCTTTGGGTGTTTCAGTTGATGGTGGATGTGTGAGTTGTGTCTGTGTGTGCTGGATTGGTTATGTTGGATGTGTGGGGTGGATTGGGTGTGCTTTTCTACCTTTTGGTGTGTGAGTTTGTGGTGGATGTGTAAGCTGTGTCTGTGTGTGGTGGAGTGGTTGTGTTGGATGTGTGAGGTGGCTTGGGTGTGCACTCCTAGCTTTGGGTGTGTGAGTTGGTGGTGGATGTGTGAGCTGTGCCTGTGTGTGGTGGATTTTTTGTGTTGGATGTATGAGGTGGATTGGGAGCGCTCTCCTAATTTTGGGCGCGTGAGTAGGTTTTTTTGGTGGCTTATGTTTTATGCTTCAAAAGTTTTTCTATACTAGGTTATGTCATTGTTTCTATTGTTGCTTTATTTTACTATCGATACGAGTGTACTCTTTGATCCATATCTTTTACTAGTTCCATTATGACAAAAAACAAAGAAGGGGTTACATCAGCAATGTGGGATAAGGATATGACAAACATTTTATGAAATCCATGTATTAAAGACTTTGAACTTAGAATTAAAACTACTACTTACTTTAACAAAGAAGGGTGGCATAACAATTCTAATAAGTTTAAAGAAATGACAGGGCTGGAGTACGATAGGTTAAAATTCAAGAACAAGTGGGATCGGTTAAAGAAAGACTGGAAGTTATGGATGAACTAAAATGGGGATCTACGAGATTGGGATGTGATCTTATCAAGCGTACCGTGAATGCTTTAGAGGAATGATGGACTGAGAATTTAGAGGTAATAATTGTACCCCTGCGAATGCTTCAGTTAATTATCATTTTATTTTCATTTCGTTTAATATGCCCCCATCCCCAACCCTTCCCTTTTCACGTTGCAGGCAGTACCAGCTACAAAAAAATTAAAATGTGCGGAATTGAGTTGAACTTAGAAGATAAATTGGAATGGGGTTGTCGCGACGAGTCGGAATGCGTTCAACCAAACTGAGCAGGGGTTTGCAGACATCTCAGTTGACTTGCCACCCTATCAATTTACAAGTTTTGGTGAAGGTCCTAGCATAAAGCCAAGGGAACTCGAGTCCGCATGCCAATCAAAAAGGCGTAGGATGGAAAAAATTGACAAAAGATAAAGATATTTTCATGAAGACCTCGATAGATAGACATATACAAGTATTTGTAGCTCAACAACCTAATGCTACAGCTGACACCACTATCGATGATTTTATGATAGTTTTAGATGGAATTCCAGGAATTGTAACTGAACGAAGCTTCTACTTAAAATGTGTTAAAGTGTTCGAGGACCCGACCCGCTTGCAAATATTCATGAGGCTGTGACCCGAGCTGTGTATTAAATATTTACGTCTCTCGATTGACTAAGGAGTCTTTGCTATTTTTTGTCTCTTGTAATTGCATGTTGTAGTGGATATGTTTTCTTTTTAAGTATTTTCAAGGCAGTGATATGTGGAAGTTTATGTCATTAAAGTAGTACATGTTTTATAAAAAGTTCTATTTTCTTTATATTTGCACGATTTTTTCTCTTTTAATTTAAGAAGTAGTTTATTCATAACATGTTATTTTATCAAATCATTTATTCAGAATGGATCGGCAGCTACAACGCCAGAATGGCTGCAGCGATTGTTATATTGTTGTTAGAATATTATCGCTCCATTACTGTTTGAACACCGCGCACGACGTCATCCTTTATTTGGGATAAATGGGTGGTTGAGACAATCGCTAAACATCTAATGAGACTCAACAAAATATTTCGCATAAGTGTACCCATTTTTTGGATCTCTTACAGGAGTTACGTAGCAACCACATCCTCTGAGGTTTTTCTTGAACGACTACAAGAGAGGTGTTGGCAATTATGTTGTATATTTTATCTCAGAACGAATCAATTAGATGAGCGGTGAAGCGATTTCAGCATTACTCATAGACAATAAACATATACTTCTTTGAATGTCTGAGAGCACTAGTTAGCTTAGTGTTGAACATAATTAAGTCAGGAGATCCAACATTCTGTACAACTTTAGAAAAAATTGCTAATGACCTGCGCTACTGATACACCTAAAATATATAGTGTTTTAATGCACATTTTTATACATATTTTTTGTGATATTGCACTTTAATGGAAGGTATTTTGTGTTTTTCTTACAGGTATGATGAAAATGATTAATTATGATGAAAAGAGCAAAAAATGATCAAATTTTAAGCAAAATTATGAAGTTTAAAAAATTTGGCCTCCGGCGCCTAAGCGCCAAAGTGTCGGCGCTTAATCGCCACATTTAAAAATTAATTTTTAATCAAATTTAACACCATTCTCAAGGGGTGTTTGAAGCAACTTTTGGTGGTAACTTCCTTAACTTCCTTTGGGCGACAGATGTGATTGAAGGGATGCATCTTTTGGTGGATACATTGAATCTGGACATAATTTGAAGAGACACCAATGCACCTTTTGGAAAATTATTAAAATGAAGCCTCATAATTTGCAAGAGAGTTCTCTTTTTAGAGAGTTCCTTTAGAGAGCCCTTTTTTAAAGTCTTTTTAGAGAGTTTATTGAAGTCTTGAGAGTGTGTGAAATTAGTGTAGTGTAGTTCTATAGTTTTTAGTAGAGAGTATAGAGTAAGAAAGGAAAAAAAATGGTTGGTGTGAAGCCTTCTTCTCACCAATTTTCTGTCATCCTTGTATCTAGTTTTTATTGAAGTTTAAAGTTTGTATTTGAATCATCAGAGTTGGGCGCCAACCTCTGTAGAATTGTATTGTAGAAAGCAAAACTTCAGAGAAACTTCCAGAGTCTTGTGGAGAGGATTTTCAGATAGGTATTTATATTTGTTTTTAAGTAAGATTTATTGTGTTTCATTATGGTTTATGCTTTCAAATCAAGTTGTGTTTGTGTTTTTCCATGAAATCTGAGTAGTTTTCTTTTTCTTTTTCTTTCTTAGATGATGAAGTAATTAAATTATGGAAGTATGTTGTGAAAAGTATAAGTGTTTAATGCTAAAACAACTTGTGATGATTCAGTTCATTATACTTAATTTACTTCTTGATGTGGCCAATTAAGATTTTAAAATTTGTTGTGAGATTATGTAAGAACCAATGTGGTATTGTCTCAATCAACAATTGGAAAGAATCACATGCAATTATATGGGTGAGAACTGTAGTTCATATGATTGAATGCAAATATATAGAGAGATATGTTTCATTGGGGAGTAAAATCAGAGGACTTTAGGGTGACAGACTAAAGCCTCCTAATTTTGTTTGTTATTTTAAATTTTGTTATGAGATGTTAACACCGAGGTGGAGGGAATAGAGGGAACTCTAGAGTGAGAGCTGACATCTTCCCTGCCTAACCCATTTTCAAAATTTCAAAATTTTAAATTAACTAATTTTCTTTATAAAAACAAATAAGGGTAAAGAATATAATTGCTCATATTTGGCACAATACATTTAAATTCTTCCACAATAAAAATATTCATAATTATTATTGTTCATTGAAGAAAGAAAAAAAAATTTAATTCTTATAGTTTTTATATCGTGTTTAGAGTATTGATAATTTTAAATTTCTGCTTAACTTTTTCTAATAAATATCAAAAACAACTTTTCAAACTTTTTATCTTAAAACATACTTTACAAAAATCATCTGAAAAAGTAAAAAAATATTTTTCTTATTTCTTTAAAGTTTTAGACATTTCCCTGTGGGTTCGATATCTCGGGACTTAATCAGAAAGTCTTATATTTCTTGATAAACGATACGTATACTTGCATAGTATTTCATATTATAAATCATAAATTTCCTATCTAAATCGTAAGCATAAATATTCGGGGATCAAGTTTTTTGCGTCGTTGCCGGGGAAATTAATTAAAATTTTATTTAAAAAAATTAAGAAAAATTTAAAATTTTATTTCTGTTTGTTTTTGTTAGAGTGTTTTATTTTATTTTATTTATTGTTGTATGCGTAGTTCAGGGTGTGAGGGACTTGTGCCTTACGATTCTGAATTAGAAAGAGCCATTAGAAAAATAAAAAAATAAAAATAAGAATTCTAAAAAAACTAAAAATATTCAAGAAATGACATATCATCAAAATCAAAATGTTGACATCCATTAAGAATTTAGACCTTAAAGAGAATATGCTAACCTTACAGTGGATGAACTTCATGGTAGTATTCAACATCCTGTTGTAGCTGCTAAACATGCTATTATCCAAATGGTGTCTAATAATCAGTTTGGGAGAGCACCAACTGAAGATCCTAATTTACATCTTGCCAACTTTCTATAGTTATGTGCTACTTTTAAATATGATGGTGTTTCGGATGATGCTATTAGATTTAGACTTTTTCCTTTATCACCAAGGCATAAAGCTAAGATATTGTTAACTTCGTTAACACCTAGATATATCAAAACTCGGGGTGATTTAGCACAAAAATTTCTTGCTAAATATTTTCCACCATCAAAGACTGTGAAGCTTCAAAGACTGCGAAGCTTAGAAATGATATCACATATTTTTGTCAGTTTGAAGGTGAATCAATATATGACATGTGAACGATTTAAAGATCTTCTCAGAAAATGTCCACATCATTCGATACCAGATTGGTTAATAATTCAAATCATTTATAATAGATTAGTTGGATCTCTTATATCTATTATCGATGCTGCTGCAGGAGGATCACTGATGTCTAAACATGATGCTTATGCTTTGATTGAAGAAATGACTACTAATAATTTTCAATGGTCTTCTGAAAGGTTAAATCCTAAAAAGGTAGTCAATATTCATGAAAATGATGCTTTTGCGATGTTAGCAAATCAAGTTGCTACAATTTCAAGGAAGATAGACCAAATTTAGATGAATTTTTCTCAGCCAATTGCCATGATTGAAGAAAATTTATTATGTTAAATGGTTGATTCTCATACTTCACAAGAAACTTTGAATGTTATAAGTAAGCCTAATAACCCATATTCTAATTATTATAACCTAGGTTGAAAGGACCATTCAAACTTTAACTGGAATACCTAATGTGTTGTCCATGTAGTTCTGTTGCAAACAACACAACTGTTGCGTCACAGAGTTGTTTTTTATCCAAAAAAGTTGCAAGTTGGCTAGAGCATAATGATCATTTATCCAGAAACAGCTAAAACACTTATCTATAACATAGTGAATGAATTCATTTATACAGAAACAACTATTTTTCAAACGCACAAACTAAACAACAAGCCAGCTTTTCAAGATAAGCTGCTGATTAGCAGATTATCGGATAAGCTTCTGCAGCTGCCCCAAACAAATCTATGTTAGCAAAACATTTTGATGGTGAGATCCAAATAATATAAAATATGACCCAAAGCTAAGTTTTTTTTTCTTCTTAATTTTTTTTAATTCGTTTCTAATACTTATTTGCTTATATATATATATATATGGAAATATTATTATTTGATTTGTAAATCCATGCGGAATTGAGCAGGTATTTAACTTTTTATTATAAAAAATAAAATAAAATAAAATAAAATAAAAAAACTGAAAACAAAACTATGACAAACCCCAAAGCCTTATTGTCCCCGCCGCTTTCGCAGATTCTTAAGGCGACGGGAAGTGACGGAGAGAATGCGGCGACATAGTTCTTCTCGCCCTGCTCTTACATTCTCAAGTGGGTTGCTGTTTCTCTGCTCTCAGTATGTTTTGCTAACACGATGATGCCGAAGTCTATTAGGTTAAAGTTTGATTCTTGGTTTTGCCTGTCTGCGTTCTGTGACAGCACTCAAAAAGAAGTTTTTTTTTTTTTTAATCCTGTGTTGGATCTAATATCTTCAGTCAGCATCAAGTTTCTATCCGCTGCGGGTTCTGGCATGCTGTGTGGTTGGTTTCTTTAGGCAAAGGAATTAGTAGCAGATTTCGCTCGTCTTTTTTCTTGTTTTTGGCGGAGACGATGAATGTGCTTCATCCGAAAAGCTTAGGGATCACAAATAAAGCGAAGATTTTTATTTTTATTTTCTTTCAGAGTCTTTAAATCTTACATTTAGTAAAAAGGCTGGTTTTTGTAGAAATAATGATGTAAACAGTGTCTTACCTTGCAGAAGAATGCAGGGAGAAGCACGTTTGATAGAAACGGTAATAATCAGAGAGTAAAGACTCTTTCTTTCTTCTCTTTTTTGCTTAGAGTGAGACCGTGCTCAACAAATTTTGTGCCTCACATTCTTTAATTGAATCTGCTTGGAAAATTTCATTCACAATATGTAAATTTGCCAAGAAATTTTATCCTAACTTTAACTTTTTTTTATTACTTGTCTAACTTGGAATAGTTGAATCATTCGTGTTGCCTTTGCTGCATGGCTTATCAGTTTTTGGAACTTTTTCCTTCCCGTATCATTAGAAATGTTTTATTTATTTATTGTTTTCTACTTTGATTGAATTTATTGACACATAATGTTCTAATCAATGAATTATTTATATTTTCAGCCAGAATATTTTGTTCTTGAAGTAGATTACATCCAATCTGCTAAAGATATTCCCTAATTTCTTTTGGAACTGGAACTGATATGAAATCAATGATTATTTAAACCAGGAAATGCTTAAAAGTTAGCTTCAAATGGTGCTTACTTCTATTCGATATAAATTCGTTAGAATTGTTGAAAAGATTAGTCCATAGGAGTTAATCAGACAGAAGCAGGTTCTATCTCTTAGAACTCCTTTAAAATGTTGATGAATTTGAAAGGTAATGGCCATGGGAGCTTCCTAAATGGTTCAAGAGATAATTATTTTCCAGTGGACAATATGGATCCCGTGTATAAAATGTTTTTGGAACACTTGAGAATGGATGGGAAATCCTATATTCTAGAAATGGAGGACGGCAATAATGGCTTACCTGTATACGTAAAATATGAAAGCACGGATGGATTATCCGATGTCCTTCAATTAAATGCTCCAACGAGCTCAGGACATCGTAGCTTCACTGCAACGGCACGAAATAAAACTAAAAAAAGGCGAATTTGTAGGAACTCACAGGCACAATTTAACGGAATTGTTGGTTTCTCTGGCCTTCAGTCAAACCGAGTCGATAACATGCTTGTAGTTAACAATAACAAAGAATTCCGGCGCTCAGGAAATGTGTCTGTTGATTTATCTGCTAGATCTTTCATGAACAAACCCGAAAGCATTCTGGTTGATGAAAGTTATCAAGAATTTCTGAGTTACCTGAAAATTCAAGATGGTTTGATGGTTTTGGAATATAATTCGATTAGAGTCATTTACGAGGGAGATGAAACATTGGTGGCAACTAAAGGAACTAGTTTTGATGATGGACGTCCTTTGCCGTTACAATCATTCGAGAGCACAAAACCACCGGCTTCCATGCCGGCAAATGAAGGCACTATTTACTCTGACAACCAGGAGCTCGTGTTGTATGAGAGTAATCTTTCCCCAGATGTAGTTGTAAGTTCAATTTTTGTTCTTTTCAAGTGCTTCATTCAACATTTTAGCACAGCATTCTTTATTCTAAAATTTTTTTTGGGGCATTTACCTACATACCGTGCAATTTTTATGCATCTCCATGTCTAACATCTGAACTTTCATGATTACTTACATGATACTCTAAACTTTAATATCACATAAAAAATATAACTACTATTAACTTCTTAAAAGTGAGTACACATTCTCATGCATAAGTCCATGACATCGAAGTGTTATAATGTAAATATCAAACTTTAGGTGGTACATATGTAAAGTATGTATGTAAATTTCCCTTTCTTTTTCTTTACAATACTCATTTTCCTAGAACAAAAGCTGCTGACACTTTTTATTTCTAAAAAAAAATGTCAGATTTGTGAAGCTGATGAGATGTCCATAGTACCTCTTCACTCTTGCATTTCATCTCCATTTGATGTGGAGCTTGTGGTTGTTCTTAGTAAGCCATATGACGAGCAAGAGCATGAGGTGCTTTGGAAGCACGCGACCTTCCGTAAACCAGTGCTGAGGCACAAGGATCTTCGTAATCAGAGTAAATCATTCAGCACAAGGCAAATGGGGTTTTCGTATCTTGATCATTTTCCAGGTGAAAATAATTAATTACCACAATTGTAACAGTTTGATGCAGTACCTGTTTATTGTATAGATGTCATGAAGCTTAAGATTGCAGATAATCCTTATGATAAAATGTATATTTAAGTTAAAATCAATGCTTCAAATCTGCTCTTTTGATTAACTTTCAAATAGCAAAACTAAAAATAATAACTTTATGAATCCTGTCTAATTTGCAGATCTTGCTAGAAAATTGGAGATTTCTGATCCTCAGCAGCAACTGAACCTTCTGCGTGGATTATTTTTTTGGTTAAAGGTGATTTTTTTATGTCCAGTTCTAATCATTTCATTTAATCAAAGTTTCTTAATACAAAATTTGCAAAAAATAAGCATCATCTGCCAGCCAGAGCTAGATTGTTGTTAATGATGGCTATTAAATATGCAGAATTTGTGCCATGAAGGTGCTTATCAGCCATGGATATCAGCAAGCACCAAAATAGTAGAAGTTTCAGATCATGAGATGATACGTCCTCTTGGAGATCAAAATCTGGCAACTCAAAGTTCTCCTTCTTCCTTGTAAGAGGCATATTTGTCTGTTAAACATGGTTTTGTCCGTTTTGTGAATGCTGTGGATGTTACTTAGCTTCGAGGGAAATTTTGTATGTAGAGTCTGTACTGTTATGCTTGTAACCATGAATTTTTATCTATATGGATCTACTCAGTTCACTTTCGCTATCTATTTTTCTTCCTCTCAAATTCCTCAAAAAAAATGTTTAGGAAAGGGGAAGGAGATGATGTTTGTAGAGTTTATATATACTTTTATTAAAACTTTTTAATGGTAATTCATACTTGTACTCAATGAACAACTGGAACAAGGCTTGATTAATGCTTGTTCAAACTTGTTCCAAGTTATTGATTAAATAATTTTTTATAACTTTTTAATAGTTTGCAAGCCTAATGAAAAAACTCGAACAGAATTCAACTCCTTTATTATGTTAATGATGTTTTTTTTTTTTTTGTTCTATAAGAAACTTGTTAAAAGCTTGATATTAAGTTTGATAATAAGTTGTATATTACTTAATTAAAGTTTTGTTTGAATATGACTTATTTGCTTATTTAATACAAATTTATTATGTATTTTGATTATTTCTCCAAAAATCATTATTGATTCGCATGAAATTTGATGCACATTTTAACTGGAACTTTCATGATCAAAATTGGAAACACCTGCTCTCTAATTTATGATCAAATGTAGGGTATCAGTGAGATGAATCATATGACAAATAATTTGCCTAAATATAATTGAAAACTTTGAAATATAATTTGATGGTCAAATGATTTCTAAATCATACAATTTTATAGTCAAATTGAGATTCTCGATGAGCTGAATCCATTGAGTCCAATATGACATTATTATAAAATCACTAAGGGCCCGTTTGGAAGAGATTATAACTGCGGCGGTGTTTTTGAAAACGCCGCCGCACTGTTTGTTTTACAAATTGATTCAGCTTATTTGAAAATGGAGTTTTGTTATTTGCCTGTAAGGGCGACCGTGGGATCCTTCCTGCGTTCCACTGAGAAATCGCGTATTAAGTAAAAATTTACGCCCCAGCCCTTCTTTCGCCCTCGCCCCGTAACCTAAGATCCTCGCGACCAATCTTCGCTGGAAACCTCACGACCTCGTCGCCATCGGATCCTCACGACCTTCTAAGCGCCCCCGGATCTTCCTCCTCCCTTCTTCTGCGTCGATCCGAGGAGGTATGTATGTCTCCCCTTCTACATCCGCCTCCTCCTCCTCCCTTCTTCGATCTCCTCCTCCACCCTTCTGCGATCTGAAGAGGTGTACATGAGTTACAAGAATTTTTTTTTTTTCGGTAGATCGATCCTCGATCTGACGAACTCCGTTTAGTCATTAGATTGTTGATGTAAGCCTATTGAACCGGACAGTTTCAGTGCTGCTTCAGGACTTATTAAAGTTTAAGCAGTAATGCATGATTTGTTTTTTTCCTGAAAAATTTTCAGAGGAGAAAGGTTCTCACTTTAAGCTGCTTTACTGTTGCATGAATAAACAAATTTATTTATATAATTTGTAATATGTAATCAAAATAAATTGTAATCAAAATAATTTATAATTAAATAATTAAATATAATGAATCTATATTTAAATAATTACATAAATAAACAAATTATAAATTATTTTAATTACAAATACCAATTTTCCATAATGCGTATTTATTTAATTAATACAAATTATAAGTTTTATTCAAGGAAATAACAAATATGCTGCACATATTATTTATTTAATTAAAAATAAAATTGAAAATAAAGTTCGTTTACAAAACGCACTAACAAACAATATAAACGATTATTCGAACAAGTGCGAAATAATCAATTTTCAGAATCGACTGTTTTCCAAACGTCGAAACCAAACGAGTTAGACCACTTATCCGGATCAATTGCGTATCAGACAGTATCAGATAAGTACAGCTTATCATCGAGGTTCTGGATAAGTGCGCAATCGCCTTAAACAGACCCTAAGACACTTAAATATTCATAAAATAGCATATCATCAAAATGATCACTTTGGATCATATGATGGAGTAGTCTGAATTCAGGTGATACTGCGAAGTTTATTACTCATAAAATTTATAAATAAACTCACTTTTTTCATGAATGGGGATCTAAACTTGGAGGCGAAAGGTGAATGTGCTCTGAGCTCTTGGGGATTCTTGAGCCCCATCATTGTCAGACAGTTGCTTTCTAGCTATTGCCACCTTCGAACCACCGTCGTTGTTCCCCCGCCATCATTATCGAGCAGCCGAACCCCCACCATTGCCGATCAACCATCATCACCTTCAGACCACCGCCATTGAGCCACCACCATCATCATCACCATCATACCAACACCCCCACCATTGGGATACCATCTTCTTGTCGTTATCACCTCGAGATCAACTTCACCGCCACCAGGTCACTTTCGTATGATCATTAGCATTGTCACACCACCGTGGCCTGACCACTACCAGATGATGACTGTCACTATATGACCGCTGTCGCAGTCACTGGAACATCACCGTTTGCTTGTCTCCACGGTAGAGGCCACTGCTGCTCAACCCCTGTTGAGCAGCCACCACCATCAAACCACTATTGAATCGTTATTGTCATGTTGGACCACCGACTTGTAATAACCAAAACTTTTACATATGAGAATCAAACACAATATTTGAGCTTGTACATTATTAATAGATGTTTCAATATATTTATTAAAAACATATTTTTATGTTATTTTGGCCTTTAAATCATTTTCAAAATAATTAGTTAATAAATAATAAATAAATACTAGAAAATATATAAAAGAAAATTTTGAAATGTAAACTTTGAATCATTTTAATGATTTCGTTATAAGTCCGATTCACAAACAGTTTTAACTAAAATATAGAAAATGAACATTAATTAGTATGATTTTTTCATATTTTTATGATAAATATAAATATGAAATTATAAGATTAATGGACAATTACAATTTTTTAGGAAAATGCACATGTGCGAATATAAATTTATTTTTTAAATTGTTCGAAATGTGTTTTGCAAACTGTTTTCACTACACTGTCCTGTACATGACAACCTATCCAATGACTATTTTTTTTTATAATTTTTGGAGTTATCGATTTCAAGAAATAAGAAATTTTATATGAACTTTACAATTGAAACCAGACAATTTGAAGAATTATGTATACACCCTTTGCTCGTTTGTTTTTAAAAAAATTACTAAAACCTTTCCAAAAACTTCATTGTCCATGTTATTTTACTCCAAACCGCGAGAGCATCAGTGAAGAGGAAGGAAGAAAATAGGAGCTCGATTTCGAAGGTCACGTCTCGATTTTCTTGTGATAGGCCAGTTAAGAAAGTTGATCTATTCAACGTAGGCTACATTTACTCTACCTCCGATTTCAATGATTTTGTCACTTTGCTTTTTTTTCTAAATTTCTTATCATAAAAAACTTGCAAAATTAATAATATTTAAATTTTCTCTATGTAACGTTTAATATGTTGTTGCTTAGCTATTATTTACATTTTGACATATGCATGTTAAATTTTCATTAGGTATTTCTTTTGTTTGAAGTAAAAGTCCTAATCTTAGTTATATTAAATTTTATAAAAGTATAATTAAAATTATATATATCATGATACACTGATATAAAGTGGACAACATACATGTTTAATATGCAATTTCTCTTTTGATTGGTACATATAAATTGATCATATGATTGCATACTATGAATCTTCTTATTTTGTTGTAAATGCATGTTTTAATATACGCTATGACGTTGAGCATATTATTCATAACTGCTTGAAATAATATAATATTGTGAAATGTGTGTGCACAAAAGAGTGACTGTTATGATTTAGATTGGCGGAGATATATTACCTTGCACAAAGGGGTGGGCCAACTGGCTTTCCTTTATATGGATTAGTGGTGTAAACCTGATACATATTATGAGTTATATGGGGTGAATATTATATGATATGAGTGTAAACGGTCTGGGGGTAACGCCTCTCGTGTACTGTGCCACCTAACTGATTGTTTTGACAGCTTTTATTAACATTATATGATATGATATTGTACTTGTTTTACTATGATTGGTACAAGAAAAATACCACATGATTAGCTATATCACACAACTTGTATATTACATGTATGATGATAGTGATGATCATTGTGCTTAATGATATGCATTTTTCTTACATTGCTACTATTATGATTTGATACTAGATTGTGGGTACTTGTCTTACGGTATACACATGCATGTTTAATGATACAGACTTACTTATTTAGTATATATGAAATGATTATGATGCAATCACACATACTATTTTATTTATGCGTTGTAATTTCCATGTAACCTATTGAGCTGTTCGCTTACTCTTGTTGCGTTTACATGTTTTCAAGGAAAAATAAGAATTCAGTAGAGTGACCTAATAATAATTGCTGATATATGTACATTATATATATTTATTTTGTGATTATGATAAATCTATATATTTTATTAGAATTATTAGACAATCATGATTAATGCATATAAATATTTTGAATATAAATAGTTTTGATATATATAAGGAAAATGAAATGACGATGATCTTCAACTTTAATTTTATACTAATATTGATGACTTAAGGGCTCTATGTAATAAAAAATAGAAGATAAAATAATTTCCTTCCAAATAGATCTTAGGCTAAAAATATGTCGCGCACTCGACATTGTATAATCTATTACCATACATAAGTTATATCAGGTCGGGTCATTACATGATGCCTGACATCCATCGTCGCTAGACCACCGTTACCTGACCTCAATCGTCATTGTCGTTGGACCACCGCTGAACCGCTGTCGCTATTGAATATGCTTATATAATTAAAATGCTCAAAAAATAAAATAAGACCGATACCATTAATGGGAATAAAATCAACATTTTGGAACAAATTTTTAGTTCACTATTTTAGGTAGAAATTTAATAAAAAAAATTAATATAATTCTATTAAATAGGATTTTGAATATCTTTATTCATTAATGTACTCTACTGAGTTAAATCAGTGAACACAACGGCCGCTTAGGGTCGATCAAGAGCCTCCCCCGTCACTCTCCCCCCTCCCATTTCCACCTTCTTACTTCCTCCGCCATGGCCTCCATCTACGGCGATTTCTACCTGGAAAACTTGCTGCGCGATGAGGTTCTATACCTTCACGGCCTCTGGAAGCAAGGGTCCCATCCTCCATCCACCGGAAACTGCAACTCTAGCACTAAATGCAACCCCACTCTCACTCATCTTCGTCCCAGATTCTCGGGAAAGCTAAGAAAACGTCGAAAGCATCAACGTCAAAGGAAGAAGGCGGTTGTATCGGAGAAGGAATGGCCATGCGATCCTGATCCGGATCCGAACCAAGCTGTCGCCACAGGCTGGCCAGAGCCACGGCCAAAGCCTGACCCTCGCCCTCCCTCCGCCGAGGATCTCGCCGCGGCTCTGGTTGCTCGCGCACAGAAGAATGGCGTGGATGCGTGTAGGAGATTCTTTTCTAAGAAGATCATGGATAATGATTCCGATGAAGGCGATTCGGCCGGGGAATTGGAGGAAGATGATGATGATGAGGAGGAAGAGGTGGAGGAGTGGTCTTTCAAGATTTTCATGGATATCTTTACGAAGGACAACGAGTTGAGAAGGTACTACGAAGAACATCATGATAAGGGTGAGTTCTTGTGCCTGGTGTGTGAGGGTAGTGGGGCTAAGAAAGGGAGGACGTTTGGTGATTGTGCTGGGCTGGTTCAGCATTGCATCAATGCGGCCAAGTTAGGTCCGAAAACTGCTCATCGTGGACTTGCGAGGGCTTTGTGCAGGGTGGTTGGGTGGAATTTTGACAGGCTTCCAATGCTGGTTCTGGACATTGAGGAGACTCTGGGTCAGATGCTGGCGAGGGATGTTTCTGGATAGCAGGTGATGCCTTTCTTGAGTTTTATTTGTCAACATTTTTGAGTTCTTACGAGGGCATGCTTATCCGCATGCAATCTTTGATTTCATCTTTAGGCTGATTTAAATCTTCATATATATGCATCATTTCCTGATTAGAGGGGAATATTTTCTTTATATAATTTACTCTATTTTTTTGGTAGTAGTACTTTTATGCTCCAGCTTGTTTTATCGAGTGACAATCAACAAGTATCGATCAATGTGATGTTGCATCATGTATATCTATCCGTTGATTATCATCGTGAAATAGCATGACCATGCTCTCCATATATTCAGTTTTTGGTTGCTTTTTGGTCTGTGATTACATTATCTTCAATTACCAACCTTGAGAGGGACTGACAGATGCAAATGGTGGCTTTGTAAAGCTTAATTCTCGTCCTTAATTCAAAATAATCCTTACATAGGGGGATACGTTGTTTGAGCTAATCTTGAGGCAAAATTTAAAATTGCCAATCCCTGCAATCCAAACACTTTAAGGTGATTGTCTGGAATGTTTGGTGTTCACTGCTTTGACTAATTTTAAACAAAATGGCTACCTGATGTTTTGTTATCTTATAATTCCACAAGTATGTGGGCCAAATAATGTTTTTATAGTATCTTTTAGTTTCATTTGAGTTGGCCGCTAGACATCATCACATATGGTAGCATAGTACCTGTATTGCTATTCCATTGTTTATCATAGTGCATTTTTTCCCATGTGTCTCAGTATTGCCATAAAGATGGAGTAGAGATGTTGTAGAGTTGGTCATGGTGTGAAGTTGAAATGGGATCTTATATATTTTGTTTTAACCTAATTCTATGTTAATTCTATGCTTTTGGAAGGTGCTTTTAATATATTTGGCAGGATCCAAATGAAAGGTTGGATGGGAAATTAAATGTAAGTCATGATGCTAAATAGAGGAGTAGTGCCTAGGCGCTTGAGCAAGGGTTTCAAACCAGCCAAAAACCAGAGAAAATAAATAGCAGGTGCAAATTAAGCAGCGTCTAGACGCCTAGGTTCGCGCCTAGGTCTGCGCCTAGGCGCCCAATACCCTAAGACGAAGAATCGAATAATGGAAAAAGGAGTGTTGGATCTACGGTGCCCAGGTGCCATGGTTCAGTGCCTATGTGCCAATAAAGTAGCGCCTCAGTGCCAGTTCACGTTTTAAAGGGGACATTGAATAAACTGAGAAGGGGGAGAGACATTTGGAAGGTGTGCAAAAGCTCTGTAAGAGTGGGTGCGGACTTTGTGATGTGAGTGAGGATTTGTGTGCAAATTACTCTTGTAATCCAGTGGACCGTGCGGAGGGAAGAAGCCTAGTGTTCCATCTCCTTAGGGATTGCCATCTGTTTTTTCTTTTCTCTCTGTAATTTATTTGCATTGTTGAATGAAATTGTTTACTGTTATTTCAAAGCATGAATAGTGAATTCCTCTTCTTTGTCCCTTGAATTAGAGTCTATGCAAATTAGTAGTGTTCTTGTTATGTGACTGTATGTGATTAGATTTTAAGTTGATAGTTTAACTTTTTGCATGTAAATTAATCTTAAACTGGTCACTTAAGAAGTTAAAATGGTTTGTGATCTAATACTAAGGAATAGACTAGTGAAACAATTAGGTTAACTTACACTACTCTAATATTATATGAATAATGTTGTCAGAAAGATACGATCCTGTAGGAAAATTTGTAAATACTTAGATTTTTGCTTGGTTAGGGGATTAACTGTAATATGAAACTCTAATTTTCTTATGACCACTTGGAGGGGCTAAGGAAATTTGTTCCTGATTATCAATTTCATTAGATTCACTTAGATGGATTTGGTTTTCATAGGGCTAATTCAAGGTAGATCTTTATCACTTGTTTAAACTCAAAAATTAGTTATAGTTTTACTTTTTGCAAAAACTAGGATTAGAAACTCTAAAATCACCCAATTGTGAACTTTCAAGCTAGACTCAAATAGTAGATTATAATTTTTTATGACTTTAGGAGTTCACATGTTTCTCGTGGGATTGATACACAAACTCAAATTTATATACTACTTGATCGACACGTATACTTGCTTACTTGTTGCTGCTTCACGATATTTTGAGCATATTAAATTTTTGACGCCATTGTCGCAAAACGACGTTGAATTTTCAATTTTAGAAAGATTTTAATTGAGCCGTTAGGATTTTGACTTGAAAATTATTGTGTTGTACTTTCTCTATTAGAAAATCTAAAAAAAATTTTTTTTTGTTATTCCTATTTTCACATTATACATATTCTTCTATTTGACTTTATTTTTTCTAAATATTGCTTGTGTATTGTGTTTCCAACTAGTTGAGGCTCTCTCATTTGCTACTTCTAGACTTGTATGTATAGGACTGGACTAGTTGAACATTTGTCTTACTGAGTCTGAATTAGAGAGAACCATCAAGATAATAATAAAACTTAAAAATAAAAAATAAAAATAAATTTGGAGAGGTAACAAACCCACCCTAAGAAAAACACCTCAGTTCTCTTAGGGAATATGCCAACTCTATGATAGATGAAGTTCATAAGAGTATCAATAACCCTACCATTTAGGCTGACACTTTAACCTAAACATGATTTTATTCAGATAGTTCAAAACAATCAATTCAGAGGCGCACTTGTAGAAGACCCTAATCTCTATATTGCTAGTTTCCTAGAGTTATGTGCAACCTTTAATATAACCGCGTCTTAGACGACACATTAGGCTTAAGTTTTTTTATTCTCTCGGGGAAAAAAGTTGAAGGTGAGTTCTTGTCTCAGGATCTTAAGAATTTCGAATGACCTAGCGCATAAATTCCTAGCAAAATACTTCCCATCCTCTAAAATTGCAAAACTTAGGAATGACTCATCTTTTATCTAGTTAGAGGGAGTATCTATTTATGAAGCTTGAGAAAGATTTAAAGAAATGTTCAGGAGATGCGCACACTATGCCCTACCTAAGCGACTGAATATACAAAGTTTTTTTGATGGGTTGGTGGATCGTTCAGGTCAATAATAGGTGTTGCAGGCAGGGGGGCTTTCATTCTTGTCAAAGTCATTTGAGGAGACATTCACTCATTGAGGAGATGAATAATAATAATTTTCAATGGATTGCAGATAGAATCAATTATAGGAATGTAGTTTGAGTGCGCAACACAGGTATGTTAACACTTTTGACTCTATAAGTAGTTGTTATATTCAAGAAATTAAACAATTAAGGGTTCGTTTGTGGCTGCTGCAGCTTAATAATAAGCTGCTGTGTAGCAGCTACCATAAGAAGCTGTTGCGAATAAGCTGGTTGTCTATTTGTTTTTTGCAGTTTTAAAACAACTGTGTTGCAGCTGTTTTTGGACAAATAACCATTCTGTCTATGTACAGTAACATTGTTTGCAACAAAACTGTTTATAACAGTACATTCTACACTTTAAATGTCAAATCCTAAAAAATCACAAAAATCCCAAAATCGAACTTCAACCAAGAATCAATGAAGCATAAGCATTAGCCAAATAAAATCATAAAATTCTACAGCACAGAACCACACCAACACCAAGAGGAACTATTGCATAGAGGAATCCAAGGTGGGCACAAAAGCACAAAACCAAAAGTCACACAGTTAGGGTAAAGAAACTTTTGCACTGAGATTATCCAACACGAAGAAGAACCACCGCATAGAGGGACCTCTGCGAAGAAGAAATCATGGAAATATCAGATATATACACATTTCCAAAATAAAAAACAATGACATAGTTAAGGTAGGGATTACCCAACAAGAATATGAACCACTGCACAGAGGAACTATCACATAGAGGAACCATCGCACATAGCACCGCACGAAGATGCAACACCTCGCACGGATCAAAAGATCCAAACCGAGCCGCATAATAGATAGAGGAGAGTGAGAATAGAACTCACTGAGAGGGGCACAACAATCGCGAGAATCACGAGAGAGAGAGAGAGAGAGAGAGAGAGAGAGAGAGAGAGAGAGAGAGAGAGAGAGAGAGAGAGAGGGCTGCTAGGGCAAGACGCGAGAGAGAGGATTGCGGAATAGGAGGGGTAGCTAGGGCAAGACACACAAGAGAAATGACCACGGGAGAGAAGGGGCAGCCGCGTCAACACTATACAAACGAACGCGAGCCACGGTGTCCAACCCGTGGCCTCATTTCATTTAGATTTTTCATAAAATCTGCCGCGCCGTTGAAACCAAAAGCAAGGCGTCATGTTTTCTGGCCGCACAACAGTTAAACCGCTACCTCAAGCGGGGCCTAAGGCCTGAATTCTGCACCTGGATTAGTATTAATTGAGAAAAAATGCTTATGTACAACTAGTTGATTCTAGTGTTGTGCCTGTAGAATCTTTTAATGCTATAACCAACAGATGCAATAACTCTATTGTAACACATATAGAGGAATCACCCTAATTTTGGTTGGAGCAATGATTAAAACTTAGGAATCTAACTGTGCGATAAAAACTAACTTATGGCCCGTTTGGTTCGCAGCTTTTAGCGTTGCGTGGCGACTGACAACGGCTTTGTGTGAAAGTTGCCCGTTTGGTTCGTAGCTTCGGGGTGAAAGCGCAGTGAAAGCGGGCCGCGACAATAACCCCGCGGCACAGCTTTCGCCCCGTAATTATCTCATCCTTATCCATTTCTTCTCTTTCGCCCTAACGGTGCCCCCGCTGCTTCCCTCGCGACATCCTTCGTCTTTCTTCTTTCTTAGCCCCTCGATCGTCAGATCTCAAGTAAAATACGATGCATTTTGTTCTTCTACTTGCGGATGAGGGATTTGATGAATTTTGTCGGCATTTTCTTCCTCTACTCCCTCCCATCTTCTCCACATAATCTCCCCGTTTCTATGTTTCTACCTTATGGAATTTGGTGGATCTGTAAGCGATTAAATGAGGTAGTTTATGGAGTTTGCAGGCTTTATGGTTGTTTGCGAGCTTCATTCACCTCTCCTTCCTGTTTATGCTAGTTTTTTCCTTCCATATTTTAGGGTTGTGCATTATGAATGGTTGGCTTTGTTCTGGGTATCTAGATTTGACTTTGTTCTTCCATTTCTTCTTTAACAGAAGCCTCTGCAGACAAAAATCTTTTTTTTTTTTTTGCCTGTGTTTGAAGCTTCTGCATTATGAATGGTAAGCTAGCCTCTGCATTATGAATGGTAAGCTAGTCTTCTTCTTCTGTAGCCTCTGCATTATGAATGGTAAGCTAAACTGGCCTGTGGGGAGTTGAATTTATCGAGATTAGTATCTATGAATTAACACCTATTCCCCTGCTCATGTTAGTTTAATAGTGTTACTGCATGAATTGTAGATTGTTTTGTGCTTGAAGATTTTTGGGCATTCCATTATATTGGAAATCAGAAACTTGGTAATTCTGAGTATATGCTTTGATATGGGAATTACTGAGAACAATTTGAACTTGGTAATTATTTGTAGCCGACTTGGAAATTATTGAGAACAATTACAGTTCATGTGTTTAAAAAAATCTGCCCCTTTATATGCTTCTCACCTGTTGATAATACAGTAAGAACATTAGGTAAAAGAATAGAAATTTCTTAAACATCCTTGCTTATTGTCTTGCTGGCAAGTTCAAATGAAATTGAGGTGGGGGTTGTTTGGATGGCGATTGCTGCCAAGTTCAAATGGATGGCAATACATGTGGAATTGGATTATATGCTTCATTTATAGATAATTTTAGGAAAAAAGTACAATTCCATGGGTTCCTTGTTATTTGGATCAAAGGGATTAAACATCTTGGTTAGAATTTAAACATTCGTTAGAATCACATATGTAGAGAGGGCAATGAACCTACTGATTGACTCTAAAAGGTTGGTTGCTTATATTACAATTGGTATGCTCAATGGATTTCATGGATGCAAGTTGCTATTAAACATGTTTTACAATAGCCTCATAAATTTTTATATAGCCTCGATTTTGGCTTATTTTTGTTAGAGCATATGGCCATTACATTTCTCAATAGCTATGGTAAATGGATTTCATGGATGCAAGTTGCTATTATACATGTTTTACAGTAGCCTCTTAAATTTTTATATAGCCTCGGTTTTGGCTTATTTTTGTTTGAGCAGATGGATATTACATTTTTCAATAGCTATAGTAAATGGATTTCGAGCAGCTGGCCTCAATCAGTTGTTAGATTCATTTAAAAACAAAGTGTTAGAGCATTGGTTTTGTCTATAACCTCGGTTGTTGGATTCATTTACAGTAGCCTCATACAATTTCAATAGCTATGTTTTCAATAGCTATGGATTCATTTACTGGTTTGTAAGATATCGAGCTTATTACATTTTCAATAGCTATTACAAATAAATGGATTCATTTGCTGGTTTGGATTCATTTTAAAAAAAGTGTTCTATTCACTATTCGTTTCCTGGAGTTAAGTTTTATGGCTTCCTCTTATGTCACAATTTTATGTTAGAGCACCTGGTTTCTTTGAAGCTAGATGGTATTGATATTGTCGCCTTCAATAATAACATCCTTACATTCATGCATCCATGGCTCGATGATTTGTTGGAGAGCAAGAATAACCATCAACATATCTTAATCCTCTCTAAAAAAGGCTTGAGATGTATTGCTTCTTGTCTCGTATTAGATAATTAAATGATATGTTGGTTTGGCCCAACTAACAAATGATATGTATGACACTCAACTAGGTTATGTTTGAAAATGAGTTTGAGAATCAATTTGCTCTATAGCAGTTTACTATATTGCTTCATTTTCTATAGATGTATTGCTTCATATCACTATGAATAACCTTGTTTTTAGTATTATGGATTTATTTGGAGTTTCCTGCTGCTTTTATACATGGATAACCTTGTTTTCAGTACATGGATAACCATGTTTTCATCTTTGGTTAGTTTGCCATCTTTGGTTTGTTTATAAAGGCCTCGATTTTTTGGAGTTGCTGGTTTGTATAAAGCCTCCATTTTTCAGTAGCCCTAAATGTTTCAGGTTTATAGTAGCATGTAGTTGGTTTATTGCTGCATTGGAATGCCAATGCATTGGGGGGATTTGCTTTCGGTTTCTTGTTATTGGTTATCTGTTAATGGGGGAATGCCAATGCAGTTGGTTCATTTGTTATTGGGGGGATTTGCTTTCGGTTTCTTCTTGGTTTATTGCTTTCGGTTTCTTCTATGTTACGCATTGATTATCTGTCATTTGTGGTTGTATCAGACATTTGTATCCCAATATTGATTTTAGTGATTTTAGTGATTTGAGCGAATGTATTTTCTTCTATTGATACTGAATGCATTTGCTTAACCATGTACTGTTTAGATCGTTATGGACCTTGAGGAAGCACGACGCAGAATGATAAATGCAGCTATAAATTTACTTATCGATTACTATAACACATACATCAACCGCTCGCCCTGTTACACATCATCTCATATTATGGACAAATGGATGAGAGAAATGCTTACAGGACACCCAACGAGATTTGAAAACATCTTCCGCATGTCGCAGGATGTTTTTATTGACCTTCTAGCAGAACTAACAACATCTCATGGACTCCACAGGTCATCTAGGACAACTGACCGTGAGGTGTTGGGCATCACACTCTATATATTATCACAGAACGAGTCAGTGCGCGAGGCGATGGAACGCTTTCAGCAGTCGTCGAAGACAATAAGCAGATATTTTTCAGTAGGGTTGAGTGCTCTTGTGAGCTTATCACAACACATCATACAACTCACAGATCCAACTTTTGCACGAACGCCAAAAGAGATTCAACACATTTGTCGTTGCATGTCATTTTTCAAGGTATAGATTGATACTTACATGATATATCATTTTATATGAATTCAATAATGAAATGATTGAAGTTCTTTGTTTAGGATTGTATCAGCGCAATTGATGGAACGCACGTTGATGCAAGGATTTCATACAACGAGAAAATTGCATTTATCGGCTGTTTTGGAACGCCAACACAAAATATCATGGCAATATGTTATTTCAACATGTGCTTTACATTTGTAATGTCTGGTTGGGAAGGTAACGCTCACGATAGTATAATTTTTAAAAGTGCAACGAGGAATCTATAGTACAACTTCCATCACCCTCCGCAAGGTACGTTGCATACCAATATTACTCTAAATTTGTTTGGTATGCTTAACTGAAGGTTGATCATATTTCAGGAAAGTATTATTTGGTGGATGCTAACTACTCATTGCAGCGATGGTATCTTAAACCTACAATGACACCGGGTATTATATACCAGATTTTGAAAGAGACAGTAATGCTACAAGAAGCAGAAAGGTGTTCAACAAAAGACATTCATCATTGCGAGGTGTCATTGAGAGGACTTTTTGAGTTTAGAAGAATAAATGGGTCATACTTCGAGATATGCCACCTTATCTGTTTCCGAAACAAGTGCACATAATGTTAGCCACGATGACGCTTCATAACTATATTAGGCGGCATCCAACTCGAGGTGATGTTGGTTTTCGGCGTGTTGAGAAGAATGAAGAGGAAGTGCCTGTAGAAGCATTTGAATACCGCATTGGGCAATCTCTATCATGAGAGGAGAACGTCAATGCCACCATTTGCACAAAGGATGGAGAGGGTGCAAATGAAATGACAGCCCTTCGAGAGCAGACAGCCACCACATTAGTTAGAGAGTGATTGCCTTCTTTCTGATTTGTTGTAATGACATTATAATTTAAAACTATGTCTGTTTTGAAAAGAAGATTTTCATTTTGTTGAGTACTGTTGTAAGCATTAACTGCCATTTCTGAATCATGTTTTTGTATGAGATAATGAACATTCCTTTTTTTATTAGCAAATATGCAACTAATTATGTTCTCTCTTGCCTTGCATTTCAGGAAAATATGACATTTAGGATGTCAGCTACCTCTCGACGAGTGCTATGTCATTGTGGTCTGCAAACAATGCTTTTGACATCACGACAGGCACACAACTATGGCCGTAAGTTTTATAGCTGCCCACGGAACATTGCAGAGCAGTGCAGATTCTTCCGGTGGGAGGACAGTTTGGCGGATTCTTAGGATGACGATAGTAGGGAGTGACGAGCTTCACTTGATGACGGACTGACACGGGAGCTACAACGTGCCATTGTTAAAAATAACATTATTATTAAGTTACTCGTCGTTGTAATAGTTTTAGAAATTTTTTTCACTCCACTACTAGTAACTAGTGCTTGAGATGTCTTTATGTACATCTGGACTATTTTGAAATTCCAAAACTATATGACTTGAGATGTCTTTATGTATAAAAACTATACTGTATTTGACTTGAGATGTCTTTATATATGTTTATTAATGCAAGTAAAAATATATGTTTATATGTTTACAAAATTTAAAATTTTATATGTTTATATCTTTATGTGTATATACATAAAATTTTTAAACATACATATATTCATAAAGAGATCTTAAAAACATATATGTTTACAAATTTACAAAATTATTTTTATAGTAAATCAATTAAACTTTTAAATTTCTCCTATAAATATATATAAACACAAAATATCATATTTTTAAATATTTTTTATAGGAATTTAAAAAATATACATAAACACGTATATAAAACTTCAATTTAATTCATATAAATAATTAATACATAATATTTTTAAATATGTTACGTATATTAAACCTCCATATACATAAATACATTAAAATTTTTTAACAGTTTTAACAAATAGGGACAGTTTTGTCATTTTTACAGAAAAAGTTACCTCGCAGCTGTCTTCACACAGCTGAATCAAACAGACAACCAGCTTCCCTGCAATAACTTTAGGCAGCAGTAATTGAAAATGAAACAGCAATTGCGCCAAACAAGCCCTTAATTCTCTAGGAAGCTGGAATAACCATGATAGTGGCAACCCTCGACCAATTTATCCAATAGGATTTACTTCAAATTACCAATTTGGAGAAAAGAAATTATCTTTGGAGGAAGTAGTACTTAACATGGAGAATCAAGTATATGAGTCATGTTGTATCTATTAGGAATATCAAAAATGTAACTTGGGCAAATAACTAACTCATTAAACCAAAGACCCAAAGAGACATTACTTAAGAGGCTGAGTCCAAAGAACCAGAATGTGGAGCTCTTCAATGCTTGTAGGACTTAAAAGTGTGAAGTTGTTTTAGGAGCCTAGAGTTGAAAAGTTTATAATAGAAGATCCCAAGTCTGAGCCTGATAGAAAAATTAATCCCAGATTTACAAAAACACATTCACCACTTTAGATAGAACAGGGGAGACCACCGCGACATTTTACTCAAAGGTTAATTAAACTTAAATTAGACCACTAATTCTCTATGTTTTTAGAAATATTCAAAAAAGCTCATTATTAACATTTCATTTATTGAAACAATTGTTCAAATGCCCCTTTATAATAAATTTATAAAGGATTTCTTGAACAAGAAAGACAATTTTTTTGACTTTTGAAGCTGTGGATTTAATTAAAAACTGTTGTCCTATATTTAAAAGAAAACTCCCACAAAATTGGAAATGCCCATGCCCAAATAGTTTTATCATTCATTGCATTCCAGAGACCGTTTTAGTTGAAATATTTTATATGGCTCAGGAGCAAATATAAACCTCACGCCTTTTTTAGTGATTGAAAGTCTAGGACCAGGAGTTCAATCTGTCACTGTGACTCTCCAATAGTTGACCGTTCTTTATCTTTTTCAAGGGGAGTTATAGTGAAAGTAGAAAAATTCATCTCCCTCTTTGATTTTACTCTATTCGATATAAATGAAGATGTTGAGATCTTAATTATTTTCAGACGACCTTTTCTTGCAACTGATAGGACTAACATTAATTTACAAAAAATTGTGTTAATTATTAGAACTCAAATTGAGGAACCTTTTAAATTCGTGATCTTATATCACGCCCTATCTATATCCCTGATCAATATTTGAGAATGAAAATAAAAAAAAAAAATTGCAAGAGATGTTAAATGAGAAGTCTGAAAAGAAAAAAGTAATGTTTCAAAGGAAGGAAAATATGGGATCACAATAGAATACAACTTGAGAGTTTCCAGGCTCGTTCAATGATTGGACAAAAAATCGAGAATTATTAAGTTAGAATATTTGACCATGGAGAAAAGCCTTAAGGCTTGACTTGACTTTCTCTGATTGAGGATATAAAACCATGTGCTACTTGGAAGACGACACAAGTATTATCATGTAGTGTGATTGGATGATTTGCTTTGATTTTTGAAGCATGTTTGTGAGTTGGTCAGACTGAGGTCTTTAAACAAAGCGATTATTGGGAGACAACTCAATTTATCTTCTTTTTGTTTTGTTGAGTGTTCATGTATTTTTTTGCTTTCTTATATCCCTAGAAAATCACCTACCTCTCACATAGTTTAAAAGCCCACTGATGATATTTGACTTTCTATTGAGTTAGATCTTGAACCTGTATATGCATATTTATATTTGCTGCTGTTTATGTATTCACAAGTGTTTTTTGCTATAGCCTGCAGTGTAATCCTTTTTTATTTTATATTCATGTTCTACCTACTACACTCGTCTCCATGTTCTGCTGTAGTTGCATTTATACTATCAAAAATAAGTTTGGGGGAGTAAATGTGTTTATCTTTAAGTAAAGCATAAATCTAACTTTAGAATTAGATATGTGAATGTGGTGGTAGTAGTTGAAAGTAAGTGAAAACTAATAATAATAATAATAAATATATATAAGTAAAAGTAACATACGTTTCCTGAAAGATTTGGAAAAGATTAGTAGGTTACTGATAACCGTTCTCTAACGTAGTCATTATTTATCTTTATAACCACTCATAAACACATATTTGAATATTGATTATTTATAAAAACTGATATTTAAATACTATAAAATTTATTCACTACTAAATTTAACTGATTTGATTCTTAGTTACCATCTCTTGGACTATATACTTTTGAGTTACGTTAGACTGATATTGAAAATTTGACTCGAGAAGAAAGTTGAAATTCAAAATCATTAAAAATGCTTATTCAAATATAGTAATCCCAAATAAAAAAGATAAAAAAAGAGAGAAAAAAAAGGGAAAGAAATGAAAAAGCAAAATATTTTAGAAAATGTTCATAATAAAAAGAGAAAAATTCAGGAACGTTTCAGGAGAAGCTTCAGCTGAAACTCAGATTAACTAGAAATCAGCTTTTCCTACAGGGTCTCTGCTTCCCTGCAAACTTCCCTGCAACATTACCTATATGAGTCTTCTGGCTACTTAGAGAGACTGCATGAACCACAGTCAAAGACAGCTGCAGTCAACTAGAAGTCAGCTTTTTATGCAGGCTGTCTACTTCTCTGTAAACTTCCCTGTAAAATCACTTGTAGGAGTCTTCTTCCTACATATAAACACTTTAGGAACTACAGTCAAAGACAACTGCTATTGTCTACTTTCTTGCAAGCTCCTTTCTGACATTATCTATAGGAGCCTTCTGCCTACTATAGACACTGTCGGAATTGCAATAAAAGAAAATCGCAGTACGGGATGAAGACTTCAAGTTCCACCTCACAATTTCTTCCTTGCCCATTGTTTGATGTTTTCAAATCCAAGTTGAACTTGGTCTTTAACTATGTTTCAACTTGAGTGAGTGTTAGAAGTTATATATTAGGAAATAATTTATCCCTATGAGTATTTGATTTATTTCGTAATATAACTTTATTTTCTTTTCTATTTTAGATTTATTTTCTTGGATTTTATTTATTTCCTTTCCTATTTTAGACTTTTTAATTCTATGTTTTTTTTTTCCTCCAAAAATTAATATGAATTGATTAATTTGAGATATTAGGTGTTATATCTTTCTTTCATGTTATTTCTTTTTTTATTGACTTTCCTATTTTAGGATTCATGTAAGGGTTATTATACTCCATTTTCATATCAATAAAATAATTTCACATTATTCTGAATTTCAAAAGTAACTTTAATCCAATTATTTTAGGTTAATTTTTTTGAATTCTCATTTTTTATTCATGCTAGATGCTACTCAAGGTGTTAAATTTATTTCTTATAACTGATTTAGAACAACTTTTGTCTTTGTTATATTTTAGGTTTAGCCTTACTCCTTAACCCTTTAATACTGGTTTAACGACCCGACGAATGGATGCATTTTTTACCATTTCTTATATATTTTCAAACAACTTATTTTATTTTAAATTATGTTATCGTTAATATTTGCCATTCTTTATCGAGAGAGATCTCACACGAGTGAGGGATAATTAATTATGGAGCTTACAACAATAGGCAATAGGTAGTATCAACCCTAGATCTAAATGAATCATGCTTTCCCTGTAAGAGGGGACTTAGTTGAATTTAAACGTAATCTTTCTCATAGAAAATGAAATCCTATGTTCAAATAGGGATTGCTTCTTTTTTTAGAGTGATCATTGCAAAAGCAAAAATATGCTCCCCAAAAAGTTGTGCATGAATTAGTGAAACTAGAAATTAAATAACCATCACTTAATCATGAATTAGAAAAAGCATATTTGCATCACAGCTAAAAAATTTTCAGCTCTTTTTTTTTCCTTATTTTTTACATTACAAAATGAAAAGGAATGCATGGCTTCCATTACACGCACAAATAGACAATTATCTTGATCAAGTATTCTTTGCTATTTTCTAATCAAAATATATCTATTCATTGTAAGGACGATTTCTAATGATATGGCCTTGCCTTTTACGTTCACCACACGGAAGCATCTTTCTTTTTCTATTCATCCACCTTATCATTTTATCATTTTATCATTTTATCATTTTTTAACAATTGGTGGCATAGAATCATTGCAAAATTCCCCTTGTGAGGAGTGTTGTCTTCATGCAAAAAGCAAACCGTGTAATCCTAGCTTTTACTTAATTTAAGAAATGTACAATAAATGTCTCTAAAAGTGAGAAGAGTAGACGGAACGATTGGTTACTAGAATATGAAAGCGTTATAGAAGGTGCAAAAATAAGCTTAAATTGCTTGATTCTTGCTATAATGATCGAGTGTTCAAGGACTTCATTGGGGTTCAAAGTTTAGGAAAGTATCAATGTATCCTTTGTGTTATGTTCTATGTAATTTGACTTCCCATTCTGAAGCTTTTGGTTGATGGATTGCAGTAAACATTTAGTTTGATATCGAAAGGTGGGTGGAGGCAAGTATAATTTTGGAAAATAATTTGGTTAAAATTTATATAATACTTAACTACACAATATGCAAGTTTAATTTTTTGAATATCAGGGAAG
The DNA here is from genome assembly GCA_022702705.1 of Papilionanthe hookeriana x Papilionanthe teres. Classification (NCBI taxonomy): domain Eukaryota; kingdom Viridiplantae; phylum Streptophyta; class Magnoliopsida; order Asparagales; family Orchidaceae; genus Papilionanthe; species Papilionanthe hookeriana x Papilionanthe teres. The sequence goes on along the minus strand of CM040422.1, from coordinate 131,215,451 downwards.
TATGTGTAATACTGGCTATCTATAAGGGAGTAAGTTTATTTAACCCTTAATAAAGTTATATAATTATAATCTCACATTTTTAATAATTATATCATAGTTTCTAAATTAAATATTACAATTAAAGAGTGAGTAAATTATTATTATTTATTAAATACTCTTAATTAAACTTAAAGTGAGAATATTATTAATGAAAAATGATAGGAAGGTAGATTGAGAATATAATTTAATAATTAATATTAATTGGGTATAGATTTACATTTTTGCATAATGTGCGTCTCTCTACATGAGGTGCTCACGAAGTTTCCATGAAGTCTTTGAGAGATTTCGTTAAGTTCTAGTTTTTCACTTTATTTTATTCCTTTTGGGGAGGTGGATTTTACAAGATGCCACCTAATATTATTCAAAGCATTAGGCACCCTCAAGACTATTTGGATGATTATCATTCGAAGTGCCAATACTCACTTGTGCTGAGCAAGACACTAAAAAAATCATTTTACTCGTAAACATAATTTGATTTTGAATAAAACTCTTGGCTACAAGGACTATCATAACACTAAATTATGTCAATTAAAATAATAGTTTACATGTTGCATTGGAAGTTTCGTGTCCTTGGGATATAACTAATCTAAAAGACTTAAAACATTGTTCATAAATGACACATTTGAATAATTTAAACAACTAAACTATTTAAGTTTGTATCGCGTTCAATATTAAGCCAATCTATAATATTCACCAATATTTATTCCATCATCTTCTTTTATGCCATCTGATCTTGAGCATTAGCTTGATTATCAAATGTACCTTTAACCAAATTCTTACATTCAATATCTACACTACTTCCAGAATTTGAAGCTCTCTTAATGACTTTTCATCTAAATTGTTTCCGCATTGTGCATTCTTTTTTTTTTTCTCTTTCTTTCAAACTTTTGAAAAATTTTTCACTTCATCTAATGGCAAATCGTATCATAAAAGCCTATGATATCCTTCGAATTTGCAATATTAGCACCAATTTCTTTAATCATAGCAAGGCATTTGCCTCACTCCCTGACGGTTTACGGCATGGTTCTCGCCTAGACAATTCTTTGGTAATAGTGTTATTCTGAAGTTATTTGAGGCGTTATGGTGTCATCTTGCATTGCGTAAGTACGTGAGTAAGCATTTGGATTGCCTTTAATAATATTACTGGTATGTGACGCAATCCTTAAATATTATTTGTATAGCAACAATTTTTAGAAGGAAAGTTTACATGCATACCACACTTTTTTGGTATTTAATATCTAATGCCTAAACTTTCATATTTTCGTCTATAACACTTTGGTTTTATAAACCTATGCATGAAAAATGTGTATTTCAGTTTTAAAAGGTAAGCAATATAGTATCTTTGATGTGATGTTAACGATTTGAGTGCTACACATGTGGATATTAAAGTTTGTGTTAGATATGTAAATAAATAAGAAATGTGTTATGTATGTAAATGCCAATTTTTTAAAAAGCACTAGATGCCCTCGATACGATATGAATGGCCAACACTTGAAGTCCTTTCTGTGTAAATGACTTTAACTGTAGTTTGTGCCACCAATGGCTTAAGCTTGACTAAATTAATCAAAGCTATAGCTCAAGCTGGAGCTTAATTTTAGGAATTAGAGTTGACTCACAAGTTGCCTCAATTTAAATAATTATTGTTATAAATGATAAAAAATAGAAATTAAAGGAGAAACAATAATAAAGGACTTAAGGAATAAAGTTAAGTTTTAAATATTTTTTATAACCTTGTGCATAAACTATTAAATTATAACATATTTAACTATATTTTATATTAGTTTTTTTAAAACGAACCATATCACAAGTTTAGTTGGCTGACTAAAACTTGGCTTGTTAGCTTTTCGAAGTATTTCACATGTCATTTATCAAGTTGAGATTGAGACAGTTCACTAGTGGACTTGACTTAGTTGTGCCCTTGGCACTCTCTTGGCACTCTCTTAAGAAGTCACAAGAAAATTTTTATTTTACCTAATAAACATATTTTAATTGTCAAGATAGACTTTTGAAGAGTCTAAATTAATTATGGCAAATTAAATTGGTAAACTGCTTGAGTTTGGAGCTAATATTAGCAGTTAACTTAATCTCCACTAATATACGTTAAGCCTTCATCATAACTTGTGCTTTCTTATGACTTTTCACAATGCGACACATCGGCATCGACCGATGAGGTAGTGGGTGTCGGACGCTGAAATTTAGAAATTGTTTTGTTGTTTTGTTTGAGATTTAAGATTTAATTTAATATATATGTATATTGGTTTTGAAAGTAAAATTTTAAATTTGAAAAATGAGAATGGACGGATCTCATTCGTTTAGCAGTATGAATGAACGAGCATCATATCGTAAGTATCGCATCTATCCCGAGGAATAGACACCCTACTTGACGACATCGCTCGATCAAATAAACTACAGAATTCATAACTCCGTTCTGGTCTGCGAACCTTTATGTGGGCCGATAAGTGTTCCCTTATTTAATAAAAAAAGAATTAAATAGGGTTTCTATTAAATGGATTCATAAAGCTCCCTATAGAAGCAAAACCCTATAGTCAATTACCCCCCAAATTATCGAAGTCACCTGAGAGAACTATCGATTTAGATAAGAGGTATCTATCTTCATGAATTCAAGGGTAGGGTTTTCGAAGAAGTGTGGTAGTAGGAAATCCAATAGGTGAAATCCGTAATGTGGAATAGTTTTGATAGGAATCCAAAGGAAACAAATGTAGGGGATGCCACGGAACTCGAGTAGAACCTCGATGACTTCCCAGTCTATCATAATGTTGAGCTTTAAATTTTGGAAATGAATTTATTTAAGCTTCAATATTGTCAATTAATTATAGGGATTATACTTATATAATCACCTGATTATGCAAATAACCTAGAAGATAGGAGGATTTACGTCGTATCGAACGACGACCTCGAAATCCTAAAGCGAATTAGAGTTTATATTGCACAACAAGGTTGTGCAAAGACTTAAAAGAACATGTGAGGGTTTATGTCGCACTAGGCGGACTACCTCGAAGTCCTATGGTTTGTTATTTAGACTAAGAAATGGTTTTGCTGGTGTAGACAAGAGTTTTGCTGTTGAAGATGGTCGTGCTGCCCTCGAAGTCGTGCTCCGTACTCCACGTCGTAGCAGAGTTGAATTGCAGATTCAAAATTTAAATGAGCATGCAATTGTTGTGTCTGTATTTCATTTTTATTTTTATTTTTATGTGTGTGTTTTACAGTAAACAAAGGTGACATGCTATAGTAAAACAGTAGCATTAGTAGTAATTTACAGTGTAAAATAGGTGACAACAGTGTAGTACAATAAAAAAAGGCAGTATCTGGGATATGCTGTAGTAAATAACAGGAGACAAGTACCACAAACACTTTATGCTAAACAAGTGTGCTACATTAAACATGTTACGCTAAGCAGGAGTATATACTGCAGAAAGTAAAACATGCTATACTAACAGGTATATGTACTGAAAAAAAAGCATGTAATGCGGTAAAGAAAAGAAGTAATAGTGCTGCAAGTGTACCGTAGGCACTGATTACCCGCAATACATTGCTACCTGTTTATTATTTTCATTCTTATTTCATGCAAGAAAGGGATTAACACAAAAAGAGTCAGAGTAGACGTAGTAAGGAAAACCTGAGTAAGGGTGCTACTGTATGTGCAGGAAAGGCGAAGCATGAAATCCGATGGTAAATCTAAAAGAAAAGCAAAAGCAAGAAAACCTCAAAAGAAAGACGAAAGAAAATCGAGAAAGAAAGCAAAGAAGTCCCGTGGGAAACCTCGAAGAAAATCACGAACAAATACAAAAATCGTAGCAAAAACCACAAAAACACTAAAAAACTCACAGATGTCCCACTAAACTCACGGAAAACCGTAAGAAAGCCATGGGACATCTAAAAAAGGACCGTAAGCATGATGGCGGGGAGGACTCAGAGTTGGGCTGTGTGCGTCTCAATCTTGGATTAGAGCTACCAGAACGACACTCTACAGAGGGTAGTCATAACCTCGATTCGAGTAATTAGCTGTGGACCTTTACTAATTTTCATTCATTTTAGCTTGCATGCATATAAAATTTATGGGTAAGAAGTAATTTTATTGTAGAGGAAATTTTGCTTCACAAGTATTTATTTTTGTAAAGTAGTACAGTCCACAGACCAACCACCCTAATCGAACTAGGTCTACTAACAACTTAAGGGTATTGGTGACAACAATCTCACCAAGAATTGGCGAATAACATCGTCGATCCCTAGCCTCGACTCCAATGGAGATTTTTACTCAAAGGCAAGGGGATAATATTCTAATAGTCCCGCTTTTTTTTAAGCACACATAAGCACTATCATCACCGTCCTCGAGCCTAACCACCCTATTTACAGTCTTGCTTGATGGCCCCACATATAGCTTAAAGGGCTATATGTGCACACCTACGTGTCCCCCGTAGGTGCGGACATTGAACCAAGAAGCAAGAAGAAAATCAAGGGACGAGGGATCAATGAAAGGAGGGAGGAGAAAGCAATTCACCTAACACAGAGTCGTAAAACGAGGTGAATTGGTGCTCAAAATCAATCAACTCAGGTCAATCATCCCTGACTCCCGACAGTTCTCGCTCGTCCTAAAGAAAGAACCTAAACGTACCGTCACGCTCGTGAAGTGAACTAGACACCTAAGCAGTGCAAAACTCATTCCCATAACACTTAGGTAAAGACAAAGAGAAAAGAAACGTAAGATAAAGCTGCGGGGAAGACCCCTAAACTTAGACCTCTACTCGGGGCCCCTTGAACCCCAAACCAGACTCAAAACACTCACTAGGGGAAAATAAACTCAATTCACAAATATAGAGTAAGCACCACTACAAATGCAAACCGGCAAAAACGGAAAGGGGAAGTCCGACGTACATTTGAGTACGAGAAATATTCAAACTTCAAATTCACACTTCTTAAAACACAATCCAACGAATATCACAATCCGGTTCTACCCAATATCACAAAATGAATTCACCTAGCCAGGCAAAACAAAGGGACAACAGGGTTTGGCCGAACACCACAAACACGCCGAAACCGAGGGGCAGCAGGCCAGACCAAACAACACAAGCAGGCCAAAAACCGAGCAACACCATAGTGCCAAAACCAGGGCACAACAGGCCCAAAGCCGAGCAGCACAACAAGGCCAAAACCAGGGCACAATAAGCCTAATTCGCGTCGGGAGGCCGCACCTTAGCAAAGATGTCGCCATGAATGGGGCCTTAATATTCCAATGCGCTTCATTTTTTTTTAATGAACTGGATGCTCTTTTACATCATCTATACTAAATTTTTGTCATATTAAATGAACATCTTGTGCTTTTAATATATGCTTGATCATCCCGCTAATCAAAATAAATTCCTCTTTCATATTCTTACAACTTAAGGATGGTGCTTGCTTGAGCGCTATATGCTCACCTCACTTAACCCTTGTTTCTAGGCGAGTGCTTGACTCACCTTTAAGAATATTGATACAAGCCTATTTTCTTAACTCTCTAATGCATCATTCTAGATTGTTAGCTTAAAAAGTGCATTCTTTTATATCTTTCAATAGTACTTATATTCACTTACTTGAAAAAAATAAAAAAGATTTAAACACTGTTCTTATGTCCCCTTGGAAAAAAATTTATTATTTTGTTCTTTATGTTAGAGTTTCTCATGATAAATACAACAATAGAAAACATTTACAAAATTATAAAGATGCTTATTTTATGAAATTAGAAAAATACAATAATTAATCATATTAGTAAAAATTCGAAGTGAATATCATTTTTCTTCTTTATAAGGACTCAAAGGTGATGGTAACTTTGTAAATGCCCTAGGAACAAATGAGAAGCGTGAGCTCAAGAAATGTTATGACAGTGATGGCGGGAAAGAACAAATCAATGTTTTGAACGCACACAAAGCATAATGAGTCAATTTTTTTTTCTTAAGAGAGATATTGACTAACAGGTTTATTCAAGAAATTAAAAAAGAGAAATATAAATTCAAATATTGGTGTTTTGTATGGCTAAAAGTTAAAATTTGATTGAATTATCAATTGACAGTAAAAAAAGACAAAAATTAGGTATTTCATTCAGCGCGTGTTTAAATAGGGATAACAACGTTTTATAAATAAACCAGATAAAACTCTCTTATTACACATAACTCTCAATACTCCACCTCAAGATGGGCAAAAGTTATTCACTAAGCCCATCTTGTTACATAATCTTGCTAACTCCACTGAACTAAGCCCTTTCCTGAGGCAGTTGGCCATATGCTCTCCAGTAGCTACATGACTTATTTTCAACATTCCTTTATTCAACTTATCCTTGATGAATAATCTATCAATCTCCACATGTTTGGTTCTATTGTGTTGCACCTAGTTGTTAGCAATGTTGATTGTCGACTTGTTTTTACTTCACAACTTTATTTGAGTTCCTTGATTTACTTTGAGTTCAACCAACAAGGCTTTTAGGCACATCATCTCTGTAGCTCCTAATGTCGTGACCCTGTATTCTGCCTCTGTTGTTGATCTTGTTATATCTAGTTATTTCTTGCTCTTCCATGAGACCAAGTTGCCACCTACAAATATGTAGTACCCTAATGTGGATTGTTTGTCATCACCATAACTTGTCCAATCAGGATCACAAAGCCCTCAATATCTACATATATGTCTATTCTTCCTGAATATCAATCAAATTCTTTGTGCGCTCTTCAGATGCCTCATAATTTGATACACTGCGGCCATATGGCCTTGGATCATGCATGTAGCGGCTCACCACACTTACTGCAAATGAAATATTGGTTCAAGTGTGACACAAATAGATCAGACAGCGCACCAGTCTCTAGTACTTCTCACGATCAACTGATTCACTTGCTTTTGTACTGAACTTGACCTTCTGATCAATTGGAGAGACTACAGACTTACACCCCTTGCATGCCTGTCTCCGTGAGAAGATCCAGTACATATTTTATCTAGGATAGGACCATCCATTCAGGTAGTATCTGAATTGTCACAGATCCTTTACTTCAAATTGCTTCCTTAATCTTCCCTTCAATTAAGCAATCTGTCTTATCATCACCAGTGATAATTATATCATCCACATACACAACAAGTATGGTAGCATGACCCTCATGTTGTCGAAAGAATACTGTTTAGTCTGCATTGATTGCTGATAACCATGCCAACCATCGCAATTCTAAACTTATCAAACAAGGCTCGAGGAGACTTTTTTAAGCCATACAGTGACTTCCTATGCCTACACACCTTGCCCACTGTCTAGAATGTACTGAATCGTAGTGGTATCTCTATATATATCCATGAAGAAAAATATTTTTCACATCAAGTTAGAGTCTCAATCCACCTTTCGTAGCCAAAGAAGCCAGTGTCCTTATCGTGCTCATCTTTGCTATTGGTGCAAAAGTTTCGTCGTAGTCAATTTCATACGTCCGATTGTACCCTTTTGCCACTACCTCTCCACCTTCCCCTCTGGAGTCTGTTTTACTATGAAGATCCACTTGCATCCAATTGTCTTCTTCCCTGCTGGTAGCGATACAATCTCCCATGCTCAATTTTCATCAAGAGCTCTAAGCTATTTATGCATCTCCGCTTTCCACTTGGATCTTCTTTAGCAACTTGCCAACACTTAAGTATAGAGACAGTCCAATAATGCAATGAATGCTCCATGAAATGGTGAGATGTTAGAGTAAGAAATAAAGTTCGCAATGTCAAGTTCCCACCCAAAACGGTCAGGAAGATGTCTCGCATTACTGTGGGAGGTTCTCCTTAACTTTGGGGGGTAGGAGTGGATGGAAGAAGAATACTATCACCTGGGAGCTTTGAATTAATGTTGGATGGTGCAGGTGTCTCAAGGGTTGGGGAAGACCGAGACAAGGAACTTTTTGGAATTGTAGACTTTGTTGCCTCAGTTTGCTTCTTCTTCCGTGTATACACCCTTAACTCACCTCCAGCATTAATCTCTCCACTTCTGGGATTAGTCTTCTCGATTTTCATCTTCTTAGATGATTCATCCCACATCATAGAACATGACATTACTTCCACTTGCACCACTCCATCGCCACTACTACTCACTCTCTCTTGCCTCATATTTCTAGTGTCTGTTGAATCGCCGAAGGGTGAATTCACCTCTAGAGTGTAGTGTAGTATGGTCCAAACTCTCTGAATGACACATCCATACTCACAGAGTCTCTTCTCAATTGTGCTCCCACAGACATAATCCTTCTGAGTAGTAGAATAACTTACGAACACACATTTTACAGCTCTAGGATCCAACTTCCCTTCATATGGTGTGTTGTTTTTCACAAAACATACACATCTAAATAACTTCAATGGAAGGATCCCATCATTGTCTCCTTTCAACGTCTGACAAGAAAACTTCAACTCTAGTATTCTTGAGGGCATTGAGCGGTCGTCAACACTGCTTGCAGCTATAAGTGATGTGCAACATTCATTGCCATCAATATGCTCCGGGCTACCTCTAGAAGATGCCGATTCTTCCTCCCTGCTACTTTATTCTTGGCTGGTGTGTATGGGCATGTAGTTGGGTGTTGTATCCATTGGGCTGACAGATTGTTCTCAAATGCTTTGTTGATATATTTTGTCTCATTATCAGATCTTAGTAAATTCACTACTGCCTTATATTCGGTTTGGATTGTCTTGTGAAAATCTTTAAAGCAAGTAACTACCTCACTCTTTTGTTTCAACAAGTATATCATGATAACATGAGAAAAAGAATGAATAAACCTAGAAAAATAACAATAACCATTCATAGAATTAGTAGGACAAGGCCCCAATATATCTGAATGTATCAAATCAAATACACCAGAGCTCCTCTTCCCAGAGCTGACATAAGAGCTCTTGGTGAACTTGCCAAACTCACAAACATTATACAGAAGTTTCTCCTTTTTTGTTTTTTCATACATAGATGGATACAACCGACTCAATAAACTATGATTAGAATGCCTAGTACGTTTATGATGTAGTAGTAACCCATCCTCGACGTTCCTCCCAGATTCTCCTACTGCAACACTTTCTATCGTGGATGCTAGAGCCGAGTTCATCCTCTCTTGGTCTAAGTACCAGAGTCCACTATGTCACGTTCGAGTCCTAAGTGTTAGGCACGTCCATTTCTTTTGGAAGATCACCTGGGGGATATCAAAAGAAACAATGCATTTTAGCTTAAGAAAAATGAGACTAATGGATAAGAGGTTTGAAGGAGCATGCAACATATTGAACAAAGTCATATGGGTTGTACATCTCACTGTACCCTTACCAACTACAGGTTGCGTTGTACCATAAACAGTCTGTATACTCTCTTGTACTGCTAGATGAGTATTTAAAGAGAACTCTCTAGCAGTACCTGTCACGTGACGAGAAGCACCAGAATTTATGATCAATTTTGATGATCTTGTGGTGGAGATAAAGGCAAGAGCAATTGTTTCACCAATATTTTTGCTGAAGTGAGCATAAGTAGAATTTTACACATTGATGTTATTGGATTTCAAGCATCCATAGCTTCATCTCCTGTTGGTTTCTGCTTTCTCTTTAATAGCTCCAGACACTCATGATCCTCACTGGTAATGATCACACACGTCTCTTCCTCGTCCTCTGTTATCACTAGATTTGCTCAGTTGCCCCCTTTTCCACCTTTCCGACCCCCACGACCACAACCTCGACCTCCACCTTGTCCACCCACCCTTCTCTCTCTCTTTCGGTGGCGCAGGACAGACTCTGCTCAGATGACCAACTTCACCACAGTTGTAGCACTTGTGAGTCTCCCCTCGGACACCTAACATACCTTGGCTCGTAGTAGCCAATGCTGATCGTGCACCTGAAACACCACTTAGCTCAGAGTGTAGCTTCATCCAACTCTCTTCCTATATCATCAACACCAATGGCCTCATATTGTAAGAATAGTTGCCTGAGCTGAGAGGACAGATCTTCTCTGTTCAAATGCTGGATTTAGATGAGCCGGGAACTGCATAGTTCTCATCTGAGTAAAGATCTCTCCTTTCTTGCATTCTAGGTCGCTGCAGCTTGACATCGGTGAGAAATCATCAAGATCTGCATACAACATCTCTAATTCTATGGAGTATTCCTAGATTGTCTTCTCACCCTATACCACAGCTTCTATCTCACTTTGAGTTTGGAATGCCCAATGTTATTATCAGCACCAGCATAAATCTTTTTCAACTTTGCCCAGATGTCCCTCACCTTTCGAATGCCATCAACTAAGGACGCGATTGACGGAACCATTGAGTTGAGCAGCCAGGTGTAAACTAAGGCGTGAATGGCCCTCCACTTATCCCTCTCAGCACTGTCACATTTTTGGTTCGTCCTTGATCATATATCTCTCCAGTCTCTTCCTTGCTAGAGCTGCCTCAGACCAACGTGACTAACTCAGATAAGTGACTGGTCCATCGAGCTTCAAATCCACGAGAGATCTAGCTTCACTTCCATCGAAGCCTGTGTTGAAGTCGCGGTTTCTGCAAGGCACAAGCTCCCTGTATGTGCCCTACGAGGAGCTTCAAGATCTCGGGATCAATACCTCCCACACTATTTCCATCTCCCATCATCTTTGATCGCCTGGACTCTCTTCTAGGTCATACAAACCACAAACAATTCTCTTCCTCCTTTAGACTCGATATTGATCTATCGGGGATCTTCTTCGTGCGGTGGCCCGATTGCAGCAGGTGTGGTGGCGGCGGCCTGGAAAGGAGTCTGCAGCAGCGGCCTGGACAAACTGCGGCGGTGACAACCTGGTGGGCGGTGGTTGGCGCTGGACGCAGCTGGTCTCCCACACGTTGGACACGGGACGCATCTATTGCATGAGACACGGGTGCGTCTCCTGCACAGGCTGTTGCGGGTAGAAGCAGATGAGGCGGGCGGTGGATCTGGGGAAGATCGATCGTTGCACATAAGGAGCGACGGGATGCGATCGTTGCGGGCGGCTAGGGTTGACTCTGATACTAAATTGAAAGTAAAAAAGCCAAAAATTAGGTATTTCGTTCAGCTTGTGCTTTAAATAGGGGTTACAATGTTTTACAAATAAACCTAATAAAACTCTCTTATTACACAACTCTCAGCATTTATCCATATGGAGTCGATTATAAAAGTGGTATAGAAGTAAGGGTTACATGATTATGGTGATTTATTAACAAATTTATGGGATTGAGCGGGGGCAGTAAATTCATAATTTTTAAGAACCATACCAATAAAAATTTCCAACTAAATTAGACACCAGATTGTGTGCATGGGAAAGCATGACAATTATTTAGAAATGTTGTTATGTCATAGGTAATGAGCTTTTGGAATAAAATTATAAAGCGAACAACATAGCGGATGGAACCAACATTCTATAGCTTCATATGAACAGATCAAACTTCTTACCAAGTAGAAGACGTAGAGAAGAGATATCAAATAAATTCACTGTGGTAATCCATTGATTCATACTTGCGGCTTGCCTTTGAAATGAGTTGTAGGGAAACTATCAAATAGGAAACAACTTGGAGCTTAAGGGGAACTATCCAATAAGAAAATTTAAACTATAAATATTTACTGTTGGACTAATTTCTCTATATTTGTATCTTAATGCCAATATATCACTCTATTGAAATATGTATCATGAAATTGTGATCTTTTTATGGGTAGAATCTCTGACTTTTGTTTGTAGTAACTTTAGCGACAGTGGAGTCATTTACCATTCTTATTTGACAAGAAGTCACTTTTTTTTGAAATGTTTCTTTAACGTCCCTTTTCATTGCTCATCGTCTCTCTCTCTCTCTCTCTCTCTCTCTCTGTGAAATCACTAACTTAGGTGGGAGTTGAACTCCTCATTTCACAATCTGTGAAGTGGGGAAAATGTCACTTGAACTAATGCTAATTGATTTTTATAACGGCTATGCTGGCTCTTTCAAACTAACTTTGTGATTAGTTTTATTCATTTTCCAAGTTTTGACCTCGATAACTATAATGTATGTTGCACTTGCCTGGCACGGTAGAAATAAGACGGTGAGATATAATTTAGAAATGACAGGTTGTAGAAAGGTAGATGAATATTGATGGTAATATTGTCAAAAGTTGCACAAAAATAAATCTATAGAGCTGCCCTCTAATTCCACAATTATATTCAGCAACTTCAGCTTTGTGTTTCATTATATTCTTCTTTTAAGCTTTTAGATGATATTGGATGTCCTTACTGGTGCAGGAAAGGTGAGAAGAAGCTGAACAAATCCAGAATGAAGAACAGATAGATTAATCAGAGACAGGCATGCAGGATCACTATGGAAGTTGTAGTTACAGGTTTATAATATGTATAGATTTAGTAGTGAATTATATGTTAATAACTCTTATAGATGCTAGACCTATGAATCTTTATGATCTATAATAATAACTCAGCTACTACTGTTTTGTTTTTGGCTGCTCATCATTTTATTTTATCTTATTGTTGGAGAAATAAATACTCTGAAAAAACTTGACCAGGCGGTCAAATAAAAACGAATGTCCTATCCTGCTCCATTTAATGTAAATCTAACCAAATATGAAAAAATTTATCTAATAAATTCTATATATATATTGATATTGCTATTTTTTATGAATTTTTTAGGGACTTGCTTGGGTATGTAAAACCTGAACTTTAATTATTACATTTAAACCACTAAAAATCCTCAGAATCATCACATCAAAAGCACCACCATTAATTTGTGAAACACAATATGATGAATAAGTAAGGTGGTGGTGGTATGTCTGTATAAATTGGTAAGTTTGAAAATTAGATGTGTAAACACAGTGGAATTGAGTGGCACTGGCACGCGTGCAAACCTTGCTTCCTTAATAAAATTTAGTTCACGCGATATTATTGTTTTTTTGGGTGGATTGTTGTACTTTGTTAGAAGTGTCGGTGGGCCCACAGAAGCATGGCGTTGATTGTGATCAGATAGAGCATTCAAATTGCACCCAACCTTTTCAATATATATATATATATATATATATATATAACTTTTTAATGTGATGGAATTCTAAACATCTGAAAAATCATTTTTATTATTAAAATTAGACTAAAATCCTTAAATTAGATTTGTCTCATTACGTTGAATGTATCAGCACCTAAGATGATAGATTTGAACTAAGTATGCTGAGTGTAAACCACCTTGATTTGATCAGACTAAACTCTTTCTTCATTTGGCCTAACTACACTCCAAATATTCTTGGAAAACCAATGACCTCATCATTTTACGTTCTAGTGATCAAGAAATCAACCCCTCGATCGGGTTCGGGTTCATCCATTAGTCAAGAGCATGTCAATGACCATCATAATTTATTTTGTGCATGCTCTTTAGAAGATTAAATGTTCTCCTAAATGTAACGCTTCTTGCACTTTATGTCTATTAAGTTACGTGATGTTTTAACATTACCTATAACCTATGATTTTGTTTTTAATTTAATTAACTACATCTCTAAGTTATAATTGATGCTTGTGCCATTTGTCCCATTGCCATCATCAAATTATTGCCACAAACTGTCAGCTCGTTGTCTATCAAATCTTGAATGTCACTATTTGACAATCATCTCTTGTTTATAATAGTAAAATTTTTATTATCCAATCACCACCATTCTCTTGCACTATTTATCCAACAATCTCCATTATTGTTTTACTTCTATAGCCCCATTTTCTTCAATAAAGGAGAATGTTTTATAATCTTACTTTTATAATGAATTATTTTCTCTTTCAAAAATTTTCACTAAATAATTATGAGTACTTCTTTTTGGACATATGTGTGTTAAGGCAAAGTTTAAGACATTATTCTCTCTCTACTATAGTAAATCATTTTAACTTGCAATAAGTATCATGTTTCAAAGTTCATGTTCTAAGATGAGTAATCAATGTGATAGTGCTCAAATGATCTCATGGTATTAGATTCAAGTCTTCATCGTGCTTAAAGAAAAATAAAAGACTTAGAAAATAATGCTATTCATTAACCATATTATATGACACATGCAAATGAGATAATGGCTCGATAACTTGTCATTTCTTCCTACATTGAAAGATCTTATGTTCGAAACTTACCAACGACAACAACAACAACAACAACATTAACAACAAGCCTTTATCCCACTAAGTGGCGTCGCTTATATGAATCTTTTTTCTCCATCGTGTCCTATTGAGTGTCATATGTTTATTTAATTCTAATAAATTAAGATCATTTTTTATACATTATGATCAAGTCCTTTTAGGTCAACAACTTCTTTTTCTTAACATAAATGGAATCTAAAACATACAATCTCCTAACATAATCATTAGATGGTTGACGTTTAATGTGACTAAACCATCTAAGGTGACTCAATCTAATCTTGTATGTTGCGGGAGCTACACCAACCATATCACATATATATTCATTCACTTTTTGTCTCTAAGTGTCAAGCCACTCATCCACCTAAGCATTCTCATCTCTGCAAAACTGAACTTTGTTTTAAGCTTCTCTTTTAAATGCTAACATTCTATGCCATAGGGCATTGCAGGTCGCACCGCCATATTATAAGATTATTATGTAAGTTTAAGCGTTACTTTTTATCATACAATAGTCTCGATGTATTCCTCCACTTCAACCAGCCAACTTGAATTATACTAATAACATCCCCATCCATATCACAATCACTTTTGAACAATAAACCCGAGATATTTAAAACGATAACATATTTTAATGATTTGATTACCCATAATTAAAATTATGCCACTAGAGCTATTACTACTAGAATTACATTCTATGTATTTAGTTTACATCTACTTAAACGAAGACCTTTAGACTCCAACGTAGACGTCCACAATTCAAGTTTTTCTTAAACTCTTTCTCTAGTGTTATCCACCAGAATTATATCATTAGCAAAAAACATACACCAATGTACATCTTCCGGTAAAATGTCCACTAAAAGCATTCATAATTAAACAAAAAGATACGGGCTTAAAGCCGATCCGATCCCTGATGCAATCCGACTGAAAAAAAAAAAATACTTGGTCAATCATTCTTTTGCTCGAACACAAATAGTAACTCTAGTATACATATATTTAATGACTTGAATAAAAATTATATCAACACATTTCTTTTCTAGAACTCTTCAAAGTACTTCTCTTGTAACCTTATCATAAGCTTATCGGCCAAAAATATATATTTCTACTAGAAAATGAGAAAATGAAAGAAATATAAACAAAATTACAAATTAAATAATGTTTAATCGAATAGAATTGTAGGAAATCTTCTATATTATTCTAAAAATTATACTGCCACCCCACGTTTTGAAACGGGGCGGGCGACTCTATAGGCGAGCGCGCGCAGCCGGGACAGCAAGAGATGAGAGAGAGCAACCGCACGGCACCGCTCATGGCGCCAATACCTGCCTCCCGCCTGTCGACTCTCTGCTGGACTCAAATTCTTTATGTATCGAAAAGAGGAGTGATCAGTGCGTTTGTTTGTGGTTTTAAGCTTCCGGTGCTGTTCAATTAGCTAGCTAGCTCGGCGAAGAGCGAGCATGGCTGGTTCTGAAACAGTAGAGATGGAGCTTGATAGAGAGGCTTCTGGCTTCAGCTATAATAAGGCGGTGGAGTTCGCCGGAGAAGAAGAGAATCCTAAACCGCTGTCTCCATTTGAAGATATGTTCGTTGATATGGAAGAAACAGCTGAAAAGTTGTTTTTTTCCGACGAAGACGACACCTTTCCTTCACTTGCTGATTTCCCCTGCATCTCTTCTCCCTCTGCGTCGCCTTCTGCCTCATCGGCGACCTCCACTCTTCCCCAACCTGTTCCCTACGTCTCCACCAAATCATCATCGGCCACCTCCTCTGAAACCGATGCCATGCACCAGCCGCCGCTGATTCCGGCGGCGACGGAGATTGAAGAACAGATTGTTCCCATTGAAGCCGGATTTGATATTGTTGGGGATGAGATTGATTTATGGGAGCCGTGCACTGAAGAGCCCATGGAGTCCACAATTGACCCATCCTCCACCTTCGAAACTTTGACTGAAGAAAAGATTGGATTTTTATGTGACGGAGATGATTGCTCGTCGGAGGATTTAGCTCGCGTTTTCTTAGACTGGTTGAAGAGAAACAAGGGCTCCATCTCTCCGGAAGATCTCAGGAGCATTAAGCTGAAGCGCTGGACAATAGAGTGCGCTGTTCGCCGGCTCGGCGGCGGAAAACAGGGTCGAGTTCAGCTCCTCAAGCTCATACTTTCTTGGGTTCAAAATCACCATCTTCAGAAGAAAAGACGACGAAACCGCGGTGCAGAAGCTACAGAAAGAGATCGAGAATTCCGTACTCACCCTTCTCCTCCTCCTCCAATTAACGCCAACCTGCCCTTTACACATGAAGCCACTAATTACAATCCTGATATCGACTCGCACTACGAGGCTGTGCCCTGCAACTCTTGGATGCCTTATACAGCAGAGTCTTCTTTCCCGCCGGTGATGCCCGCGGGTTACAGAGGCGAAGCTGTGCCACCTTACCATTTCTACCAAGACCAAGCACACTTATCCGAGCCATGGCAGAAAGATTTCTCACGGCCAGTTCGTTACTCCTCCTTTCGGTCGGCGCCGCCTGCAAAGTACATGCCATTGTATTACCCAGGGACGATGCCATCAGCTACTAAAGAGGCGAGAAAGAGTAGAATGGCTCGGAAAAAACGGTCCTTTTCTCTTCATCACCATAGAATCCAACAACAACAACAACAGAATCAGCAGCAGCAGAGTTTTGATACATTTGCTGTTGTCGAGGAAAGCTCTAATTCTAACAACTGCTCTTTCTTCTCATCTTTGCCTGCTGATATTCCTTCGCTATCACCAGCGGGAGAGGAGACTCCGGCGGCGGCGGCGGCGGCTCCTCTTCCTGAAGGACAGATGAAGGAGGAGAATTCTTTACGTAGGCATGCATCATCATCAGCTGCAGAAATACGTCGAGTGAGTAGCTAACTTTTTTTTTTCTTTTTTCCTTTCCATTTTCATAAATTTAGAAGTTTGAATCTTAAAAGGAGTGTTTTTATGATTAATTGGATAGGAGGGAATGAAGGCGGAGAAGAATTACAGATTTTTGTTGCAGAAGGTGTTGAAGCAGAGCGATGTGGGCAGCCTCGGAAGGATTGTTCTTCCTAAAGTCAGCCATCCATCTCCTTCACTTTCATTAATCTTTGCATTCTATCTTCTGCCATTATCCACTTCTGCCAACTAAATTCTCAATATCATAAAATTTTCTTCACTAAAATTTAACTATTTCATCTTTATATATATTATTATAAAACTGACTCATTTTTCTAAACTTATATATTTATAAATGTGTGGGTATATTGCTTTTGATTGAGCCGATTGTCTTATTTGAGTTATATAATTTGGTTTTACCTGGAAAGATTGATGCTTTATCCGTATAAAAAGTCAACGTTAAATTATACGGCTTTAAACAAAATCAATTAATGTAATGTAACTAATCATGCTTAGCCTTAATTATATTTATGGGGTAAATATTCCAATTTATTTTGTTTATGCTGTTGAGATTGTGCAATTGTAATCTACATGTTTTAGAAAATGAAATATCAATCAGTTTTTTCTTTTAATTAAATTATTTTCATTTTGTATTATAATTTCCTTATTTAAAAAAAAAAACTTAATTTTAAAACTGATTTACATTAATTTTTTTGTTTAAATCAATAGTTCTAGAAAAGAAAAAAAAAATTAGATAACTATGTCTAGCCACATTGGCATGACTTACATTTTTTTTTTTTTAATTTTGATTATGAATGAGTGTTACAGGATTTGTGGCAGTAAAATAGTGAATTATCATGTTAGTATTGTACGAAGATTTGACACATTCATATAAAATAAGACAGCTATTGAGACACCATAAGTTTTTTTACATAGAAAATCGGGAGAGGGAAAGAAAATCATGGATAATTACACAAGATACAGCTTGAGTTGCACTGTAGTTGAAGTTGATTGTAGTTGGCAACAGTTGCTGGGACTTGAGTTTCTCGTCTTAGAAGTGTGTTAGTATCCAGCTTTCATGACTGCTTGCTACTCTGTCGGGTGCTTTACTGTTCCATCACATACGCTGAAATGTCGCGGTGCGCTCTATGATCCTTCAAGGAGTTTCGTCATAAGGAGCACACGACAGCTAATAGTGTTTCGCGGCGATCGACGAGCGGTAGTTGACATTGGTTGACGCCGACTTCAAGGGCTGAAAGCATTCACCAGATCATTGGTACAGAATACTGGACTTCAACAACATGTTCGGGCTCTGGTGTTTCTCCATCTCAAGCTCGTCTAGTCTCCTTCTCAAGAGGGGGAAACGAGTATTTATAGAGTCATATTGGAAACAAGGAAGAAATCCATACTTCTCTGATCAAATGGCCTAGAGAGATTCCCTCAATCGAATGATATCAGAATTAAGTCATCTTGGGCTTGTTAGATTTGTTTTATCGAGACTCTCAATTTGACTATAAATTTGTCAAATGTGGAATCACTTGACATTCTAATTAAGTACTAAAAGCTTTTAAAATGGTTTGATGACTTGATTTGAGCTTAATTTAACTCGTATTGGACCAATTTTCGTGTCGTTGGATCTGTTCGTCAAACTGATCTATTTGACTGTAAGTTTATCTATTACATATTAACACATAAACTTCAATTTTTACATGCAAACCACACAATCCTTATGTATTACACATCTAACACTTATACTTCCATTTTCACAAACATTTCACATAATATATATCATTTTTTACATAAAAATCATACAATTCTTTTGTATTACATATCTAACACCTACACTTCAATTATTACATACATTCCTCTCAATTCATATGTATTACATTTCTAGCATGTTGATACTCCGCCAACAAATTTTCATCATCTGACTTGAATCTCAAGGCAAGAAGCATTCAAACTTTAATTTAAAGTTGTCCAGAGCTCTGATTTCGGCAAAATTATGATCAAACTGTTTAATTCCACAAGATAGCCTCAACAGTAGCAAAATTGGTTCTATCAGAGAAATCAAGCTCAGATCAAGCCATTAAACCATTTTTTAGAGTTTTCTGACCGTAATTGGAAAGTCAAATGGATTCTGATTCTGGCAAGCTTATAATCAAATCGAGCTTCTCAAGGTGAAAAATTCAAATACCCCAAGATTGATCAATTCTGACATCATTAAGACACTCAAATATTCATCAAAGTTTGTCCGATCAAGGGAATCTCTCTGGGGCTTCCAATGGAGTGGTTTGAATTCCTTCATTATTTGTATTATGGACTCTATTAATAATGCCCCATATTGAGGAAAAAAAACCTGAACCTAGAGCTAGCCAGAAGAAGGTTGAAGCTTGGAAGAGGCGGAGTTAAAGTCCAACATCGCTTCTGCATCGTAGATCCGATGATTGTCCCCCACTTTGGCAGCCCCTGCCGCCAACTCCGACCAATTATGTCGGCGAATGCCATCGAACATCTATGGTTCTCGCCGTCATTGTCGTCACTGGCGACTAACTCCGACCACAGTCACGCTTCTCATGCCAACTTCAACCACCACTTGTCTGTCGTTGTAGATCATTCTCGACGACCGCATATTTCCTATAACGAGTCCCTTGTGAAGTCACAATGTGTACCGCAAAATCTCAACATAATAAAAAAACAACGAAACAACCCACAGATGGTGTAACATCGCACTTCACATACGTTACAATGTCGTCTTTCAAAGACGGAGTATCAGTGCACCTCACATACGGTGCAATGATGGCTCCCATAATAATATGATGACTTTCTCCGGACTCTTAAATCTCTTTCCTTGTAACTCTTCGTCATATCCTATGCGACCAAGTACTGTCTACGTAGCTCATAGCTCATATAACTCCCGACTACTCCTGCGGCCTACGGACATTATTTCAGCCCACCACTAAGGCTTATGTGACAAACTATACCCTACAACACGTGCAACTTCCAACTTTGGCCTCTACGGCTTATAGACATCACTACGACTTATGTAACCAATTATGACCTTTGTGATCCATAGCTCAAGTAGCTCCCAACTCTGGTCCCTGCAACCTGTGGACATCTTCGCAGCTCACCACTTCGACTATAAATGTAAACGAGTCGAGTCGAGCTCGAGTTTGGGGGAAAACGAGCTTAGCTCGTATAATGTAAGCCTGGCTCGACCTCTCCCTCAACCTCGACTCGAGCTCAAATTGCGAGCACGAGCTCGACTCGAGAATAATATATTAGGCTCTTGCTCGACTCGTGAACTTGAGCTCAATTGGGAGGCTCGAGCTCGACTCGTTTTATAAGCTTTATTGCTCTTGAAAATTTTAGTGCTGGTTTAAATCAAGCAACTGAAAAGAGCTGTAATTGTATTGCAATTGATTCAAATAAAGAAAATATTTTTTTTTGCAAAAAGTTCATCATAACCTAAAAGGAAGTTACTCATAAAAATATTACATACATACCACCCAATTTCCATACATTTACAAATCTTGGAACTTTAATTTTTCTATTTTTACAACCCAAATCTTTCGTATCATAATAAAAATATCACTATTTCAACTCTATAAAAAGTGAAATACACAATTTCATGCAAAGATAAGTTGATATATATATAACTTGCCAAAGGATTTGGGAAACCGCTACAGGTGGATAATCCAACCTTAGAAAACACCCGTCCATCTGATGCCTGTTTCCTGGTTGAACGTGATGTTACCGAGCCATACCCCGATGAGGTTTGGATTGGTTCTGGGCATACAGGGTATTGGCAACCAGTGGTGATAGGTCCTCACCCTCCTTATTGCTCGCATTGTTCCATGTTTGGTCATAGCCTTATTGCTTGTTATAAGTTACATCCAAACTTAAAGCCGCAAGCTCCTTCGTTGGGGAACAATTTTGGGTCTGTCTCCCACCCCTTTCCTCCTGCTGTCCCTGCTGACCTCTTGTAACCACGGACGTCTCACGGCCCTCTGAGCATCAGCCTGAGAATTTAGTCGTTACTGTAAAGCCTCTTAACTCTACTGCTGATGTCCCACGGAACACTGAAATCTAGTCTGAAATCCTAGATGCCCCACCGGTACTCGTACTTGATCCACATGATGATCATTTCATCCCAGATCCTATTGATGCAACTGATGCTGCTTCTCCTCCTTTTGCTCTCCACTCACTTACGAAAGACACATTTTCAGGGGGAGGAGGTGGCTCCTAGTGCCGCGGTTATCACTAATGTTTCTCCTCTCGGCGCAGAAGTGACTATTGAGAGAGATGAAACTAAAGTTCCTAATACACAACTAGGTGCATAAATGCTACCTAGCTCTCAGAAACCGTCGAAGATGAAGAAGAAGAAGATGAGACCGAAGAAGAAGAAGAACAAGGCAAGGAAGAAGAAGAACGACAATGGCAAGTTTACATTTCCTGGAGAAAGAGAAAGAGAAAGACAGGGGGTACCTAAGTTTCAAGGTTTAATTGACGATACTTTGGCTCCCCATGGAATAGGTCAAGCACTTAAAAATTTACTCGCTCAAACCGCTCCACCTCCTAGCAGAGGAAGGCTCGGACGTCTTTAGCTACTACTTGTGAAAGTGGAAGACTTACATTTCCACTTTCCTTTCTAATACCTTTGTATGTTTTCCTGTTTGCACCCTGTTTCAGAGTGCCTATGTTTTTTCTGTTTTTTTGTGCTCTTGGGAGATGCCCCAGCTACGGGGTTTTCCCATAACTCTTGTATCAGTGCTTTATTTCAATGAATTGGCCCACGGGATTTTCTAATATATATATACATATATAATGTTAAAAATGAAGTTTAAGTTGTCTCAATGATTACAATTGCTACTCGACCAATGATTTTGATAATCAACATATTTATTACAATTCTCCTTGAAAAAAAAAAGGAAAAAGAAATCAACAAATTTTACTACAAATATAAAATCTAAATGTTATATTTAACTCCACTTGTCGCCACAAAAGACTTTAAGTATGCTTCGGAAGTAAATGGACTCATCTCAAAGTAACAATCAATACGATCAATTTAAACATGAAGCTTGTTAGGTATTACTCATATATTAAATAAGGGATAGATGTTGGAGCGGAACAGAGTGAGCCAGCGGAGCAGAGCGGAAGCATCTGTCCAATCGAGAGAGTTTCATTAAGTGGGCTGAGGGTGCAGGGGTAATGCCCCTGCGGTACAGTACATGAATACTTTTATAATTACACATTATACACCATAGTTATATATATATGTTGTATTTGTAACCCTAACGAGGATTTGTACTATTTTTCGTTAAATTAAAAGTCAACTGCTGCTCTACTCCCGAGGATGTAGGCATATTGTTGAACCTCATTAAATCTCTGTGTTTTCTTCTTGATTTGTATCGATTCTTGCATTTTCTTTGCCTACATAAAAAGGTTAGTTTGTCGTGATCATTTACACAAGACCAACAAGCCTTCTCAATTGCTTACTTAGCTAGATTTAAACCTAAAAATAAAACATTCAAAACACAATGCTTCTCCTTCAAACGAGAAATGAAGGCATGAAATTCTATATCTTTAGTGGATAGCGAAATATATATATTTAAAC
The DNA here is from genome assembly GCA_022702705.1 of Papilionanthe hookeriana x Papilionanthe teres. Classification (NCBI taxonomy): domain Eukaryota; kingdom Viridiplantae; phylum Streptophyta; class Magnoliopsida; order Asparagales; family Orchidaceae; genus Papilionanthe; species Papilionanthe hookeriana x Papilionanthe teres. The sequence goes on along the minus strand of CM040422.1, from coordinate 131,192,815 downwards.
TAAAATAAAATCTAAATAGATTATTAACTTCTTTGTCTCTAGTAGATCACAAAAATATATCATTTGTCCGAAAAATAAAATATATTAAAATCAAAATAAATCGAAATAGATCATAAAATTCTGTCTCCAATAGATCCCAACAACATTCTTTTCAAAACTTGATATGTTGAGCTTCATATAAATCACAGACTATAGGAGTAACTAAAACCTCAGATAAAAATATCATTATTTTTGTTATTAACAACTATAAAATAGAATAATAAAATTAAATCATTATAAAATATAATTACATTTCCCCTCCCCCCAAAAAAAATAAAGATAGACAACTAAATGTGATCAATTTAAAAAATCACAGAATAAAAACATTCAAAACAAAGTCAACAAAATCATCATAAATTAAAGAAGTGAATTATATTTTTTTCTCTAAGAATCTTACAGGAGTTTTAACTCGCCTTTTAAATTATAGGTCAGGGAATCTCCATCTCTTCATCATTATCTTCTTCCTACGAAATCATAGAACAACATATTATATTATTATTACAATATTAAAGTATATAATTTTAATGAATTATAAAAAATAAGCATATATGTGATAAGAAAAGGCCTTGATTCATTCATTTAGTCTATAATAAGAACGAATCCAATTTGATCCACAAATAAGAGCTTGCACTGTTTCTAAACCAAGTATAGATTGATATGTGTCGACTACTCTCTCTCTTGCACTGAATATCGACTCAGAAGCAACAATACTAATCGGTATAGATAAGATGTCCACAACCATTTTTAATAGTATTCTATATTTCATCTAATTATTTTTTCACCACTCAATAGCATTGAATTTTACACATTCGAGATAAATTTCTTAGCCATCTTCTAAATAGTTATACAAGTCTAACTTTATAGGACTTTTACTTATCTTCTCATTTATGTATTGAAGCAAAATAATGCCAACCACTATACTTATTTGCCCCACTTGTTTTACTTGCTTCTACAATTGAGAAATGCTTCTCATTTATCAATATGTAATGTGCAATCATTTCTCGAACTCTACTATGATCATATTTGAAGGTTGTCAAGACACCTCTTTCAAAACTTGATTGGGCACTATGTCCTTCTTTAGTGTCAATTGATTAACTATTCATTATCTTCTGCTTCCTCATAGTTATAATTCTAGCTGCACACCGCTCTAAATGTCTCCTAAATTGAGCTGTTGCGCCAGTTCTTCCAATAACCAGCATTTTTTTAATTTATTTATTATTATTATTATTATTATTATTATTATTATTATTATTACTTTTTTTTTTTTGCAATTTTGACCATCAAGAAGAATCATTTCCTTAAACTCATCCCATACCTTTGACGCTTTCTATCTTTTTATTCTCTCAAGTCCACTTCCAATCTCATCATCGACCTCAACCTCACCATTATTCTCCCCTTTACCATCATTACCCTCATCACCATTATTCTACTCATCAGCTACATTCTCTTCATCCTCATCATTATGCTTTTTAGTAATGTTCTCATCTTCAATTGCATTAGTAAGAATTTGCTCTCAGTCTACACGAGGTTGAGTTGATTCATCTAATATTTCATATTTAATATTTGTTGGTTCACTATACAATAAATAATGCAAACAAGATAACCTAATATCTTCATTAAGGCTCGTAACGCGTTGTCTGGCTTGATGCTTGTGCAAATCAAAAGGCAAGGAGAAAGATGAAGGGAGAATCTATTCATTTTTACTGAGGGTTGTTGTCCTTCTCGAATGCTGCATGTCGACGACCGGACGTTGAGCGGTGGAGAGATGAGTCTCACCTAATGTTCCTATGCTGAATGGTGGGGTGGGGAGACAGAGATCGATGGCAACACCGATGGCGACTCGCTGGGCAGTGGGGATGGGAGATCTTGGGTTTGAGTATTTGCACCAAGAGAAAGAGGGACTGGGGAGCGACAGCTCTTTGTAGGAGGTGATTAGTGAATTAGTATTTTAGAACTCCAATATAGAGAATCGCGTCATATGCATTCAAGCGACTCATTGACAAACTTGAATTCCTATATTATACAAGCTCGATTGTAAAGTTAAGGCTTGACAAGCTCGACTCGCGAGCTCGTTAACAAGTCTAGTTCGAGCCAACTTGCGAGCCGGTTTGACTCACTTACACCCCTAATCACAACCCACGTGACTAACTATGACCTGGCTCACAGGTTGTGCAACTCCTGACTTTGATGGAAGTCATCATAACTCACTACTATGACCTACCTGACTATCTACAACCTTCGTGATATACAGCTAGTGCAATTCCTGACTCCGACTTTTGGGACCTACGAACGGCATCACAACTTTCCACTATGGCCTATGTGACCAAATTACGATCTACATGGTTCACAACTCCTATAGCATTCTATTGTGGCCTCTAAAGCCAACTAATGCTTCGAAGCGACTGTTTGCGGCTTACACGTGCAACTACTACCATGGCTTTCCACTATGGTCACCACAAGCTAGAGCTATAGTCACTATCTACAACATTCACGATGGACTACTACCACATAATAAACAACTATAGCCCTTTCAAGCTGCAATCATCAAGAACTACATTCATTACAGTCATAATACGACTATAATTGATGAACTACTACTATACATTAACAATGATCATGTTCGTAACTCTTTTCTTCTCTAATTCAAAAGAAGAGTGGACCTATGTACTCACCATTTATAGTTGATTATTTTAACTTGGGCTAAGCCCCATGATTTTTTCCCTTTTCAGGTTTTTCACTTAAAAATTGAGTTTTCTCCTCCTGCTTACTCATTCCTGATTACCTGAGTGCACGTTGGAGTCTCATACAATGCTTAGACACTACATAATCACTCTGCTGCCACGGACTTTCTGACGCGCATCACACCTAAACTTCAGTTTTACATACATTCCACTCAATTTTTATGTATTACATATCTAACACTTAAACTTCAATTTTGCATACAAACCGCACCATTATTATGTATTACATATCTAACACAAAACTTACATTTTTACAAACAAATCATACAATTCTTACGCATTACATATCTAACCCCTATACTTCAATTTTTACAAACTAACCACACAATTCCTATGTATTACATCATAATACACACATTTCAATTTTTACAAATGTTCATCTCAATTCATAGTATTACATATTTAACACATAAACTTCAATTTTTACATACAAACCACACTAGTTTTATGTATTAACTATCTACACCTAAACTTCTATTTTTGCATACATTCCACTTAATTCATGTGTATTACATATCTAACACATATAATTCAATTTTTACATATGTGCCACCTTACCTAAGTATGAAACTGTATCTTTCACTTTGTAGAAGTTAAAATGGAGGTATTTCTGATGTGATATAGAAAAATTTGGGTGGTATTAATGTAAAATTTTGAGGTTAGATTTTCGATATGTAAATACTCACAAGCGGAGTGGTATGTATACAAATGGCTCTTTCCAGATTTACTAAATCAAACAAACCTAAATCCTACATGCAAACAAACACACACTAAGGCATAGCTAAACCCTAATACATAAACCTAACGCAAAATGAATTAATTCAGCAAATTAATAAAAAAATAAATGAATTGACAAGTTAAATGCGGGAAAAAAGAAAAATTACCTCGTAGCACTCGGATGGTGGTGGACGGTCATTGGAGAAGAGATGGTTGCGGATTCACCAAACGGTCATATTTTTGATGTATTACAAAATGTAAAGCTGCAGTCTCCTACATGATGTTCTTTATATGAACAATCAGTGCACCTCAGCTGTTTACGTTCTTCTTACATAAAATATAAAACCCACTTTTCAATCATATTTTTCAGAAGAAAAAAAGAGACTTTTTATTGATAAATTTATGAAAGCCGGAGCCTGGATGAATGAATTATACAACATAAGGAATGTATGTAAACTTTTGTTAAAACCTCAAATATTTGGAAAAAAAAAAAAAAAGAATTAGCAAAATCTCATTAGATTTAAATATTAATAATTATTCAGGTCCTTTTTGTCACATTTTATCTGCTGCAGCAGCAGCTAGGAGTTATGTACAGAAAGTTTCGTTTCTAACTGGAAATTTTTTTGCAGAAAGAAGCAGAACTAAATCTGCCAGAGCTTGATGCAAGGGATGGAATCCCAATTGAAATGGAGGACATTGGAACCTCAAGGGTTTGGATTATGCGTTACAGGTTCCTTTAAAATATTTTCCACTACAAATTTTAAGTTTTTAAGAAGCTCTACGCTATATATATATATACTGTAATTATAATAAATAGCAGCTATGAGCTTTTTTATCATCACAGGTTTTGGCCAAACAACAAGAGTAGAATGTACCTGTTGGAGAACACAGGTATGTGTATAATTAAGGATTTGAGATGAGAGTTATCAGTTAATTCATTAGAAATAAACTGTTCTAATTATTTCTTAATTTCTCTTCTATATGATCTTATGTTGGACTTGTTAGGGGATTTTGTGAGATCAAATGGACTTCAAGAAGGAGATTTCATAGTGATATACTCTGACGTCAAGTGTGCAAAATATGTATTGTTTCTCTTCTTGCTTTATATTTTTGTATCTATGAAAATAAAGATATTGATGATGAAAATGATGAGTTTGATATTGCAAAAAATAGATGATAAGAGGAGTGAAGGTTAGACAGCCATTGGAAGCCATGAAGGGAGCTAGCAATGTGAACTCAGAAAAGTCTCATCAGAAGAAGAAAAGCAGTTCAACCATGGCTGCTTCTGGGAGCCATTTGCAGGATGATAAGGGCAAATCTCTCTGTGCTTTGGGAGAATGTTAATCAAATATGTCAATTAGGAGGAGATGTGTCTATATATACTATATGGCAAGCTAGGTTTTGCTCATTATTTAGTTTGTGTCAACATATGTATATGCATGTTTTTATGTAATATAGTTTCATGTATATGTATTTGTATAATAATGTGGACAGAAATAGTGTATTGTTTACTTTTGCCTAATAATACAATCTGTTTCGCTTCTTTTTGAGCTACAATTTGTGATATATATGTATTTGTTTACGTTTCTTTTGTTTTTTTTGGGAAATTTCATATCTTTGTTAGGGTTTGTTGAGCCTTTTTGAGCATGCTAGACCTTCACTCTAAACAGTAATATTTATATACAGATCACTCATGTCTTTAACATGACCTGCATAAAATATAAATGTGGAATACAAACTCTTCATGCGTATGATAAATGTAAATATTACATAAGAATTGTTACGTATATATGCAAATTTCTGAAAGAAAATGTATATCAAAGAATTTACTTATCTAAAACCTAAACTTTACACTTGTACCATCCAAAATTCTCATATCACATAAATAACATCACTATTTTAACTTTATGCATACATATGACAGAATGTATGTACAAGAATAAAAATCATGGTATTAGATATGTAAATACATTGGAATTAAGTGGTTGTACGTAAATCTTCTATATAAATATAAAAATGAAGATCAAACAATTAAGCTAAAAACTCATAATGATAAATACTTCACAACATAATACTCTATTTAATAAAGAGAGAGAGAGAGAGAGAGAGAGTTGAACGTTTATATTATCATCATAATTCTAATAAAAAAAATTTTGAATTATTTTGTAAATTAATTTATGTTTAATCAATCCTACTGCAACAAATTTGCTTCATCTTCAATCTCCTTACAATAATAATCTGAAGCCATTTTCTAAAGATTAAACTGAATGAGCAGTCATACATTCTCCTCATGATTCTCATGAAAATATTTAAAAAACAAAATAAACGATAAAAGTATAATGCAAATATATATATATATATATATATATATTTATATCAAGAAAGGAGATAAACAAAATTAAAGGATAACTTTTCCAAACGTAAATAATATTCAGAACAGAATAAAAATAATGAAGCGGGAACGACGCTGTTAGGTGTGGACTCAGCCGACGTAGAGAGAGAGAGGATAGGCAACTGCGGCACCGCTCTTGGAGCCAATAGTCTCCTTCCACCTGGCAACGTTTTACTGGTCACAAACTCTATCTCTTACTGTTACCATCTCCCCCCCCTCCTCTTTTATAAAATTATCAAAGCTGCCCTCTTCTCCCTTCTCTCACCACCACCTCCTCCTCCACAGTACAGAAGCCATATTTACTGAACTCACAATGCAGAGGAGAGGAGAGGAGAGAAGAAAGTTTGCAGTATTTTGTGAAGAAAGAACACTGCATGGTGGGGGTGCTCTGCGATAATAACATATTATTATAATGGTTCCGGAGAAGTGGAAAGTTCTAGAAGTCATTTTCCATGTTACCTCGTACAAGAAGGATTATGTGTTAAATTAATTTCTCCCTCTTCCTCCTCATCAGAAGCTCTCTAAAGCTCTGATCTTCTCCGTTAAGCATTTATTTCAAAATTTCAAATTAAGCCCATCTCATTATTTCGTCCATCTCCGTCTCGTCACTTGTCGCTTATCTTCCCCACTTATTTTATAATATCAAAAGGTGTCATCTTTCTTAGTTTATTTTATTTTATTCTCCGCTTTTTGGTTTTTAGCGGTTTAAGCCTTTTAGGGTTCGATGCGGTTCAATTAGAAGAGGGAGAGAGAGATGGGTGATCGTGAGGCGGGAGAGATGGAATTAGACGGAGAGGCTTCGAGTTTGAAGGGTAATAAGGTGGTGGAGTCCGCCGGAGAAGAGGAGAAGGTTGCGCCGGCGCTGTCTCCGGTGGAGGATATGATGATTGATATGGAAGAAACAGCTGAAAGATTGTTTTTTTCCGACGAAGAAGACGCCTTTCCTTCCCTCTCTGATTTTGCTTGCCTCTCTTCTCCATCGGCGGCCTCACCCTCTTTCTCATCCGCCGCCTCAACTCTTCCCAAACCATCCAATTCTTCTTCTTCTTCTTCCTCCTCCTTCTCTTCCTCGTCACCATGGTCATTCCTTCTCGCTGAAACCGAGGGCAAGCAGCCGGCTGCGGCGGCGAGTGAAGACCCTCTGGTTCCTTCCATGGACGCCGGTTTTGATATTCTTGGCGATGAAATAGATCTGTGGGAATCGTGCATGGACCCAATTGAGTCGTCCACGTGGGATTCATCTCCGTCCTTCTTTCCCGAAGGAAGAGAGTGCAACACCGGAGGCAGCACCAGCAGCGGCGCTGACCCGCAGGTCTCGAATAAAGAAAAGGCGGGATCTTTATTCGCCGGAGATGATGGTAATTTTTCGGAGGATTTAGCTAACGTTTTCTTGGACTGGCTGAAGAGGAACAAAGACTCCATCTCGCCGGAAGATCTCAGGAGCATTAAGCTGAAGCGCTCGACAATTGAGTGTGCTGCTCGCCGCCTCGGGGGAGGACAACAGGGCCGAGTTCAGCTACTCAAGCTCATACTTTCTTGGGTTCAAAATCACCATCTTCAGAAGAAAAGACGACGCACCCGCGGATCAGAAGCTACGGGAAGAGATCAAGAATTAGCAAATCACCCTCTTCCACCTCCTCCTCTTCCTCCACCTCCTGTTCCTCCTCCTCCTCCTCCTCCTCCTCAGATAGCAACTATTTCAAATCCTAATATCGACCTGTATTACGATGCCGTGCCCTGCAACACTTGGGTTCCTTACACAGGGGAGCCTTCTTACCCTCCGGTGATGCCCGGTTATAGAGACGAGGCTGTTCCACCTTACAATTACTACCAAAGTCCGGCTTTTACAGCTCAGCCATGGCAGCAAGGTTTCTCACCGGCATCTACTTCTTCAGTGATTCATTACTCCCAAATGCCGCTACCGGTGCCAATGCCAGCGCCGGTACCGGCGCCGCCTCCGGTGCAGTACGTTCAGAACCTACCAGTGTATTATACGGGGCATATGGCATCGGCGACTAAAGAGGCCAGAAAGAAGAGAATGGCCCGGCATAGAAAGTCTTCTTCTCTTCACCACCATAGAAGCCAACAAGTACAGAACCAGCAGCAGCAGAGTTCAGATACAGCGGTTGCAACAGATCATGAAACCTCTTCTGCCCACTCTAATTTAAATAAGGAAAACTCAACTTCTTTCTCGTCTACTTTACATTCTGATATTCCGTCGTCGTCTTCTTCATCGGCGTCTGCTCCTGCCATGATGCGGATGCAGGAGGAGAATCATCCACACAAGCGGACAGCCTCACCTGCGTCAGACAGACTTCGGGTGATCATTTTTTTCTATATAATTATAAATTTAAATCTCAAGGAAAGAAAAAGGGAGAATTTTGATGTGATAAGGATGATGTGCAGGAGGGAATCAAGTCGGAAAATAACTATAAATTTTTGCTTCGGAAAGTGCTGAAGCAGAGCGATGTGGGGAGTCTTGGAAGGATTGTTCTTCCCAAAGTAAGCCATATTAACCTCATTAATCTTTCTTTGATTAGTGATTTAGCATTAAGTAGGATTTGGTACATTTGTAAATCGTAAATCAGTTATGTTCATCCTTCTCCTTGATTTAGTGAGTTCGGCAGAATTAAACCGGATTTAAGATAAAATTTGGGACTCTAAATCGGAAAATTTTTTATTTAATGAAACTCCTATTTTGTATTTGCCTAGATTTCATAAATTTGATGATAAGTCCTATTAAAAATGCTATCAAACACCCCCTTTAAGCCTTTGTATCTTATGATATATCATAGAAATTTTTTTGTTTATATTTTAGCTTTTTTTTTATGTATATTGTATGCTAAAGTATGGAACTTAGCATAAAAGTTTTGAAATAATTATAAATGGTTTCTTTATTATTATGTTTTTATATATATGTAAATCCATAGAGAGCTTAATCATATATTCATAGTGTTAATTGGATCCTAATGAGAATTATATCATAATAATAGTTTATTCTCCATTACAATTTGAATAAAAGAATGTATATATGGCTTTAAGTTTTAGTTAAATGGATTACTCTATTTGAGTCCTTAAATTTTGTTTTTCCTATACATTGTTCTCAATGGAGAATGATGCCCAAAAAATTAAAATTTTAATTAATTAACAAATATTATAAAGCGCAAGAAAAAACAAGTCCAAGTGCTTGATGCATTGAAATATGTGATTTATTTTTTGTTAAAATTTGCATTTTGCATCTCATTCAAAGTCATCTATAGAGATTTTAGTTTCACCTATTTCCATTTCATGTTGAAGAAGAGAATGATTATATATTCACCATGAACACTATGTTACAATGTCTTATTTTTAAATAAAAAAAATGAAATATCAACTACAATTATTCTTTTTAGGTTCAAAAATATTTCTTTATCATTTCTTCTTTTTTTTTTAATTTTAGCAAATGCATTATTTAGTTTTAAAATTTTTTAGAACTCAATAAAGTCAACTACTAGGTAATATTGTATAAAAATAATAATTGACTTAAATATTGTTTATAATAATCAATTATTTTAGTTAATATGAGCAATAACTAAACTATACCTCAACTCATGTCATAATAATTATTACTCATCTCCTGAGTGCTTTAGTTATTTTTTATATAACCAAGGTGGGATCATCTCGGTGGAGTTAAATGGCTACGTCTCAACGTTTTGACCATGCTAAGGTAATGTTTCTTTTATCAACTAAATGGGGGTGAGGTTCTTAATGCCTAAGAGTTTGCTATAGCAAATGTGACCTTGCTTTGCCTACACTTGATCTATGATTAATGGGTGGTGCATTCCAATCAACTCTAAAAGCCTAATTTTCTTCTTCCCTTGAGATTCTTAATTGCATTAAATGGATTGGGGTGATAGTTTATATCCTTTTTGCCCATCTCCCTTTGTCCATTAGAGTAGTACTATAGATATGGCCTGCAACATTGAAAATGATACTTGATAATGATAGAATCGGTTTTTTTAGTGTTATATTCTTGGGGATCATTTCTTGCTAGACCCCTTAAGGTTGTTGCTCCACATCAATCCTTGTCACCACTTCTAGGTGCCAAAAGATTTAAGAATTATTTTCTCTTTACTCCAATTTCTTGTTTAGCACTCTACAAGCTATCATTTTCAGGTTTCTTGTTAGTTGCTACATTTGTCTTTGTGTAAGGCTTTGTGGCACGTCTCCATCCCAATATACTCCTACAATTAAAAAATAATAATAATAACCATATTCAAAGGCAGAGATGTTTTTAATTTTTTTAGATGTTGATACAAATGTTTTAACACAAGCATTTGAAATTGCCATGAGGGGCAATTTTAATTAAAAAATAAACTTACTATGGGTGTGATCCATCATTGTTTTAGTGACTTGGGAATATAGAACTCGCATTTAGTTTGCCTTATTAACCAATGCCACTTGCTCATCAAAATACAATAATTAGATGATTTTGCTATTTAAGATGTTTAATTTCTAGGTGAAACTATTTTATTAATGGAATTGTGATGAGGCTTTGCAAATGATCTCCATTATTTTAAATTCATAAAGAATCCCCATGTATCACTATAGGTCTCCTTCCCTTACATGTGTATTCATTTTATGAATATCAACACTTCTTATTCCTTGATGGCCACTTTTGTCTTCCTATAAAATAAAGTTAGTAATTAATTCCCTTTCTATACGTTTGTTTCTAGAGTATTGGTGGAGAAAGATATTTTGTATACATTGACAATGAAGTTTGGGTGGGCTCCAAAAATTCATGGCTATTTTTTAGATGTTATTTTAATAAAATTTCAGCCTTTTGTTCCATCTGTGTCTCTCTTTCTGAACATTATTTTGACTCCCTTCCCCCTAAGAAATAATAATAATAATAACAAATTCCCTTGCAATTCTCTAAAAAATAAGATGTCAATGTCAATTGCACCACACCCTCTATTTATTCGATGAATAGTATGCATGATGATTTGTCTAACTTATTTGATATAATTAGGAACTTTGTCATTTTGCTACCTAGCAAAATTATGCTCAAATATGATTTTTTTTTAGTTATTAAGGAGCTATCTCACTATGATAGATCAAATGGGAGAGACATCGTGTTACTTATACATACAATTTGTCATTATGTACTTGGAATCTTATAACTTTTATTATGTTTTTGGTATTCATTATAGAAAATAAATATATAACCCCCTTTAGATTTAGTAATGTCATTAATTAGTTCAATATTAAAATGACTTCTTGCCCTAACAAAAAAACATGATGTAAAATAATATTTGATAGTTTATTTGATATTACACTCTTTAAATAAATCCAAACATAAAATAGTAATTTATCAATTCTTAATTTATTTAAATGTCATGTCAATATGGTCCATTTTCTTTGATTGGACCACATGAGTGGGGCTGTAAAAATAGCTTGTTCATATTTAGCTTGATAATATGTTCTTGTTCCACTAATTTCTTAAATTTTAGGAAATTAAGAGAGTATTAGTCGACTTCTACATTAAATGGTTACCTTTTCTGCCTTCTAATCTGAGCAGTAAAAGTTTTTTTTTTTCCTATTCTAAAAGTTTGAAGTATCAATAATCTTAACTGTGAAGATTTTGTCTACCTTCATCATATATTTAATATCTAAATTTGATCTAGTGATTATCTTATGTATATAATCAATCTTATGCCGGCTTTAATATATGAGCTTTAGCTAACTGATAAAAAAATGGCATAAATTTCTATTCTTTAAAACTAATTAAAATACTGAAATCTTATTTCTTCGTTGGGACTCCATTTTTAAAAGAAAGAAGCAGAGATTCATCTCCCAACGCTTGATACAAGGGACGGAATCTCAATTGAAATGGAGGATATTGGGGCCTCTAGGGTTTGGAACATGCGTTACAGGTATTATTTTTGCTATATAATACCTATATAAAATGTGGAAAGTGCTAAAATAGTCCAAGATTATTTATGTTGGGATAGTTTTAGTCATAGATTTTATACAAATATCAAAATAATTCCTGGACCTTTTAAATTAGGGCTAAAATAGTCCCCATAGGGGACCATTAGAGCTCAATTTTAAAATAATCTAAGCATATTTTGACACTTCTATAAACTCTGAGACTAAAACAATCCCTTATATATATTTGAATACTATTTTGGCACTTCATATAATATATATATATTCTACTTCAAATATAATTTTATCTATTGCTCAATTTCACATACTTATGAATAATAAATAGCAGCTCAACCATATCCACAGGTTTTGGCCTAACAACAAGAGTAGAATGTATCTCTTGGAGAACACAGGTATTCCTACAATCAATATAATTCATCACTCACTAAGTGAATTGAAGCCAATTTTTTTTTTATAAGGATGTATTGATCAACATTTAATCTAAAAAATAAGCTTAAGATTCATCCTGATTCACTTTAACTTTCTCCATAAATAAACCTCATACACTCACTCTAAATATAAATCATGATTTTATGCTGAATAATTGCATTTTAGGGGATTTTGTGAGAGCAAATGGACTTCAAGAAGGAGATTTCATAGTGATATACTCTGATGCCAAGAGTGGAAAATATGTACTCTCTCTCTCTTTCTCTCGCTCTCTTTATATATATATTTATATATAGATATATATATATATATACATATATATAACCATGTATTGACTAAGATTGATGTTTGCGATTAACATAGATGATAAGAGGAGTGAAGGTTAGGCAGCCAGTGGAAGCAATGAAGGGAACGAGCAATAGGAGCTCAGGAAAGGCGGCTAACCAGAAGAAGGAAAGGAGCAGCTCAACCATGGCTGCTGCTGCTGCTGTTGTAGGGAGCCATTTACAGGATGTCGACTACAAAGGCAAATCTCTCTATACACTTCCAAATTAATCAAAATGGGTATATATGGATGGATGGATCGATCGATCATGCTAAATTAACTTATAAGAAAACAGCACTCTGAATGTATATTTTTACGTTCCAAAGCTCCCCATTCTTTTGCTTTTTGTCTATAAGTGCATATCTCTCTCTCTCCCTCTCTCTCTATATATATAATTCCTCATAGATCAAATTCATGCATTTGTACGAATATTTTTGTTATGCAAGGCGGTAGATGTTTATGATGAGAAAGGGAGGTTAATGATCCAAACCCTGCATGCATGCTTACTTTCAACTTTTATTTGCATATTACCTTTAATATTTGGCTGTATGCCTTAGTTATGAATAAGATAAAATTATTTGGCTTAAGTTTCTATTTTTTATTTAAATTTACCTTTTATGATTACATATTTTATTCAATAGCAATATTGTGCATTCTTTTGATATAGTTGTGCTTTATAGTGACAAGGTATATATGAAGTGTTTGGCACATGTAATACATATCATATGAATGTTTCTTGACATGCATTTGATATGCTTGTGTTATACATCTTACTTATTCATGTCATTATCCGCAATTTTCTTTTATGAAAAGTTTATTAGATTAATTATTGGGTCTATGAAACACTATATTCAAGCGAGGGGTGCATAAGTTTTTTATTGTAACATTACATTTGTGAATCTCCACTCTTCCTTTTTATTATTTATTTTTAATGGATTCTTTGATTTGGAGTTGAACTCATAAAGTTTAAGCCTCTGTTGTTTTGTCTCTATGTTAAATGGATGATGATCAATTAGGTTTGCTTAATTTTTTGTTACTTTTATGTTGTGTTTTGTCTACTTTTATGTAATTAACAGTTAAATATATAATTTAAAAGGTATTATTAATTAATTAAGGGAAATTATAACTAGTTGGCTCTTTCCTTCCTTTTACCCTTGTAGTACTTCCTTGAGGAATATTGTTCTCAAATGTTCTCTCTACAACCTTTATTTAAAATTACATTTTATTCTATGTAGTTTTGGATTATTAAAAAGTTATAAATTCATTGTAATATCTCTTGCAATAAGGAGGTATCCTCTTGGAAGCAAATCACTTGGTTCTGAGAAAAATCATCTTAAGTTCATGTATATTTTATCACTGAGAAGGGGGCAAAAGAAATTATTGACTTTTTTGTAGCTTATCATCTAGTATTGACATGGTTCTAAACCAAGCTAGCTATTTTGTGGGTCTTTTTGTCTAGCAACATAGAAGTAAAGAGACTTTTGCATGAATATGCATGCATGGATACCAAAATATTCTTAATATGTTGGGAGTTAGATAACTACGAATAAAAGGTCTTGTAATCTTAGGGTCTGTCTGAAGCAACTTTTTCATAGCTTGATTTTACAAAAAAAAAATAATAATATTCTTGTTGCTTTTTAGAGGTTTATGTTGAGAGAACTTGACTTTCGTAATCATAATTGTTAAAATATAATATTTATAAAAAAAAAGTTTATATTCCACTAAACAATTCTATAATTTTTTTATAACAATTGCCTCAAATCAAATCTTAATGAACCTTAAAAAAATGTAGTTGTCTCCTTGAATCCATTCAGAGTGAATATATATTGAAAAGATCATTCAAGGCCATTTTATTCTTTGTTTGTGATGGATAAAGCTCATATACAAATTAGGCATCATTTAGGCCAAAACAAGGGCAAGGAAGGTTGATCAATGACCTCTACACTCTTGAACAAATAATTGCTTTGCCTTATTGGCCTTTCTCTGACCACATTCCCGTTGCTTATTTGCATGGATTATTGTACTGCCACTAACATAGATGCATGAATGGGCTAGATTTTGGCTTAGTCTCAGCGGGATTCATCCAATTAATTTTGCTTAGGTATTGACACCACTAAGCAGTGGTATCCACTCCTTTTTTGATACTTTTGATGTTGCGTTAAGAGCCCTTATAACTCGCTCCTTAAATCCTTGATAACTCTTTAATAAGCCTTTCCAACTATTCTTTCTAATTTGATCTCATAACATAAATAGCTTGTGTTAATTCCATCAATTTTAACAATGCTCCCTAAACTTTGAAATTTTTACAAACTTTTCATAGGGGTCCTATTTGTGCTAAACCTGTGGGTCATATACATATGAGTACAATTACTTTTATGGGATCAAATCTTCGAATGAGCTTGCTATTTTTTCTTCAAGTTTGAGATCAACCCCCAACCACTACTAAGATCTTATGCTTTTGTTAGTGGCACTAGGTTGTTATCATGTCCTACTGCTTTTATTAGCAGCAAGTTATCCTTAATGTCAATCTTTTAAAATAATATTTAATCTTCTATCAACCGCTTCTTATGTGGGTGAACCTAATTTAATACTATGTGAGAACATGATTAAAATATTAGTAGCTTCAATCCATCTTTTACTGTTGAAAATTTGTTATGTGATAGACCAACATTGCATTCAACTAGGTATTACTAGAAATCTCGTTGCTCTAATGGTAGATTATTGATTAAATTACTAAACCTTACAAAATGTCTTGTTGATTTGATATAATAGAATATTATGCAGTGATCTAACGTAGTTAAGTTGACTCGTGAGCCAACTTGTGGTAGGCTAGCATTTTGGCTTGTGAACTCAGCTCAACGAGCCAACAAACCAAGCTGAAGTCAAGCTCCAACTCGACTCAGTAGCTAGTGGGCTAACTTGTTTAAAAAATTATTATTATAAAATATATTTAAAATATATTAAAATTCAAGATCTGATCTTTAAATTATTTAAAATATTTAATAAATAATATTTTAAAATTTATATCAAATAATGTCTTATTATTATCTCCTAATTACACATGTTATTTGTCATTTTATTATGAATTTTAATTAAAATAGTGTTCTCTCTTTTATAATAATCGAATCATCTCAACAACAACAACAAGCTGTTATCCCACAAAGTGGGGTTAGCTACATGAATCTTTTTTCTCCATCATGTTCTATTAAGTGTCATATTTTCATTTAATTCTAATAAACTAAGATCATTTTTTATACAATATGCCCAAGTCTTTCTAGGTCTATCTCTGTCTACTCTCCTAATTGGTTCATTAAATGGTCGATGTTTAATGTGGCCAAACCATCTAAGACGACTCTTTCTAAACCACTAGAGCTACACTTACCCTATCATAGATATACTCATTTTGCATTTTGTCTTTAAGTGTAAAGGTACTCATCTGCGCAAGCATTCTCGTCTTGGCAGCACTTAACTCGGTTTTATACTTCTTATTTAAAGGCCAACATGTTGTGACATATAGCATTGCATGTCCCATCACCATCTTATAAAATTTTCCTTTCATTATAAGTGGTACATTTCTATCAAACAATAGGCCAACCAACTTGAATTCTACGAATGACGTCCCATGTATATCACCTGAGATATTTGAAGTCTTCGCATCTTTTAATAATGTGAACACCCATAATTATGAATATGTTATTAGAGCTACTACTACTACTAAAATTACATTACATGTATTCAGCTTTAGTTCTACTCAAAGGAAGTTCTTTTGACTCCAAAAAGACCTCAATAATTCAAGTTTTTCCTAAGCTCTTTCCCTAGTGATTTACACAAGAAAGATATCATTAGTGGAAAGCACACATCAAGGTACATCCTCTTGTAAGAGCATCCTAAACTATAGCAAAAAGATATGAGCTTAAAGCAGATCCCTAATAGAATCCAACTTAAATAGAAAAATATATGATCAATCCAATAGACATCAATATTATCTTATTCTTTTAATGAAATATTAAAGCAAGTGTATTTCTAATAATCTCTGGCCTTGCAATGATTGACCCACCTTTTCTTGTTTAATTACTAACAATTTAATTTATTAATAATAAGATGTTACATAAAAAGATTTAACCCAAATAATTTAGTGACCATCCATACATTAATACTCTCCCATATAAAAAATTCATTTAGAATGTTCTTCTCACAAAAGCAAAATTCAAGAGAACGTGACACATAATTCATGCAAAAATATAATGTAAATTTTTTATTATTCTCTATTACATTATATGTTTACGTGTGCATGGAACAAGCCAAGCGCAACGTGCATTTGTAGCCTGTCGGCTTAGACCCACACGTTCCAAATAGAATGATATTTATTTCACACTTTCAACCTTATCAAATTTGGTCTTTCAAGTGGAACTATATTATTTTGCACAAATTTTTGACTTGACTCTGAGTTGTCAAAAAAGCTCGTTATATACATATGGCTCCGGTTTCATATTTCAATTGTTCATTAAGTAAATGAGTTGAACACGAATAAATTTTTCGGGCTTGAATTATAAAGAGCTGAATAGGTTCATCTTTACTCGAAATAAATAATAATAATAATAATAATAATAATATATTTTATTTATATAATAATATATTATGTATATTTATATCTAAGCATAAATTATCACTGTTAATTTGTATGTTTTATTGTATACGAATGATAAAGGTTCGAATGGAACAACTTGCCTTTATTTTCTTAATTAATTTAAATGAATTAATTTCAAGATGAATACCAATAAAAATATGTAAATCGAACCAACAAAAATAAATTGCTCCCCAGTAATTTTAAACACGAGCCATAACAAGCTGAACATGAGCCTAACCTGAGCTCGTTCGAGCTCAGCTCGTCTAAGATTGATATTTCTTATATGTGGAAGAAGAATTCATTATTGATTCTCTATAAAATATTATTTAGGCTGCATTTTTGGTTTAAAATCATAGCAAATTTGCTAAATTATCTCTCTCAGAATCTAAGAACTGTTTTATAATATTGCTTCAGCTAAAAGAATCGAGAAAGGCAGAGACACATATACATTAATAAATTTTCAATAATGCAGATTTTACAGGAAACATTCTGTAGGAAAAAATAATCCTAAATACACAAGAGAATAAGAACAAAAATATAAATCATGTAAGATTTACAAAAATACCATTCAACTTGTATGTATTTACATTTCCAGCACTTAAAACTTTAATTTTTACACACATACCACCTCAACTATGCATGAAAAGATATCTGCATTTCACTTTTTTAAAGATTAAATAGTGATATTCTTTTATGTGATATGAAGAAGTTGGGCTTTAAAAATGTAAAATTTAAGTGTTAAATATGTAAATAAATTGGAATTGGGCGGTATGCGTGTAAATGTCCCCGAGAAAGAAATGAAATAGAGTCACCTCACTTGACTAAACACTTGTACAATCTCCCCAACTCACTTCTCCCATGCACAACAAATCATTATTAATCGAGTACAAGTGTCAAAATAATCTCTAACTACTTATATGAACTGTTGTAATCTCAGAGCTTATAGAAACTCCAAAATAGTCCTCGACTATTTTAAAGTTGAGCTGTAATAGTCCTCCATGGAGACTATTTCAATCCTAATTTAAAATAACTCGAAATTATTTTGACACTTCTGCAAACTCTAAGACTAAAATAGTCCCATGTAAATAATTGAGAACTATCTTAGCACTTTAATCATTATTAAATGGTTATTCATTAATAGCAATAATCATAACAAGAATATCTATAGTTTCAATTTCAACATATCCTCCTTCAATAGACATTTTTATTATGGTTGGCCCAAATTACATAATATGCGACTCCTCAGAATACTCATTCATGAAAATACTAAAACAGATGTCTGAATGCCACTCAGCTGTAGGGAGAGGAAATGTGAAATTTGAAAGATAAATAATTCAAATAATAAATAAATAAAACAAAGCCAAAATCTGATAGGTTCTGCCTTGAATTTCAATCCCAAAAGCTTGCATTTTTAATAGCCATTTTCCCTTCATGTTCTGCATATAAGACAATCTCATCACCACAAAATACAGAATGTATAAGAGAAATCATTATATGGCCTCTGATTGTCAAAACGAAGGTGAAATCTATAGCTTCCAATATCTTACAATATGCATTACAATTTACTAATTGCTTTAAATTATATGCCAACAAACCTAAGTTTATATTCTGCAAGGAAAAAAAATCACCATATGGAACATAAGTGATTGCAAATCACAATTACCGGGTCCAAGCAACATCGACTGCTACCCGGGTCAGCATCCAGACAGTGGAGCCATCAACAAAAAACATCTGTAGAACCCAAACCATGAAAGCTCTGCACAAAATGTAGTTTGGCAATGAAACATTCCATTATATTATCTCTCAGTGCTTAGATGGTCTCCTCCTGTGAGCAGGTGAAATAGATCTTGATCTCCTGTTCCTGAAGAAGAAAAGGTTTGGAATCAAATGGATAGAGAATAAGCCAAACAATGGAGAAACCATGTTATAATCACCTTTAAGCTTTAGTTATGGTGTCTAAACTTAATAGTAGGAAGAAATGTCTGAAAACTCATACCTTCTCACCGAAGAGTGGGGGGAATGCCGGGAATGAGAATGCTTGCTATGGGGAGACCGCGAGGCTTGTCTAGAAATGAAAAAGAAAAAACATCATACTGGTTTGGTGAGTGAAGATGTAGAGTTTTGACCCCAAGTTGCATTACTCCAAAACCTTCCTGCATGCTTGAAAACACTATTTTCGGACTTGCATTTTAAAAAAAATGGCTATAGATATGTGTAATAAGCAAGGTCTAAGTTGCAAATGGTTAATTTATCATGTCAGAAGAGAGAAAGGTAGGCAAAGGGCAGAAGTCAGAGTTTCCACACAACCTTCTGCGATGTAAACTAACATTTGAGTGGATTGCACCAAATCGTTTGGGTATTTTCAGATAAGCCTTTCATTTTCTCAGAAATACAAAAATTTTTCCGGTTATGAAACAATGAAATAAAGTCAACCTACACTCCCTCTCCCTCAGTCTCTCTTCATGTGTGTGGTAAGGAGGATAGGGCAACGCAATCAATAAGAAGCAAAATACAAATAATTAGCAGTAGATCATGGCCTCTCAATATCAATTAAAATCAAATGGAAAATTTTGTTTGCTCTGAAATTATATTGTAGCACAAAAATTACAATCAGAATAGATGTTATTGCATATAACTACATTTATTATTCGATTCCAACATAATTTTAAGCCAATATTTCATTATTTTATTCATTAGTACATTCTATTGCTCATAAGCTCGATTCCTCTATACATATGACAATCATGAGAATCTCTTTTATTCACAAATACAAGAAAAATACTTCTCCAATCATTTAGCATTAAAACTCCTCATAAATATTTGCTGCCAAATTGCTCGAAGTATGCATTGTTGTTACTCATAATTTTCCAAATCTCAATAAATGTTTCAGTTTAACCTAAAGCTTCGCCTGTATGCATTTGCTTTAAAGTTAACTTCACACATTATTGGATCAATCTATAATACAAATTACTATAAAAAAATAAGATAGCCACACGCAAAAGTAGATCTGATATGCAGCCAAGTTTCTTCATTACAATAGCTCAAGAAGCCTCTCAAAACAGAGTGAATAATATCAAGAAACAAGTGAAAACACAGACAACTATAGGAGGGCAAAGCAAAGTGCATGTAGTAATATATCCATGCAAGAGCACACATTCCGGAACTAAACAAATACAAAACTTGCACCTTCTTGCCTGAACCAACTTGGTATATCATTTATAACATGAGGCAATATCACATCAGGCAATTCAGAGCTGCGGAAAGGCGTTAAAAAAGTAGGAAATGAGAAATGATGGACATGGAAAACAATATTCATGTATGGCATACAAAAGCAAGAAAGAGAACTAGAAATTGCACTAGCAGTTAAAGCTATATAAATAGAATTCGAAATAAAACTTTCCAAATTTGACCTTTAAATAATTATCAAGGTTTTTTACATAACAATCATCCAACACTTTAAATATAATGGATTGAGCACTCAAGTTTACAATTTTACATTTCAACCATCCAAAAAACACCCAAAATCTTAAAAGTAACGGATTGACCACTCCTCTTGCAAAAGAAAATAAAGTTTTGGGTGGTTGAAATGTAAATTTTAAGTTCAGATGGCCCAATCCTTATATTTAAAGTTTCGGATGATTAGTATGTAAAAGCCCCAATTATTAAACTAGGATAATCTACATTTCTTTCTCAGTCCTCTACAAAGAAAAGTAATCACTCAACTGCCAATACACTATACAATCCTGTGATAATGAATATATTATACCAAAAAAATAAAGGATGCATTTAGAAGAATAAGAGTTCATTAATTACTTCAAATAAATACTAATAAACAATAAATTCAGTCATATTCCTGTCCTACTCAAACCATTTCCATAAGGACAAGGAATCGAGGAGAAAAAACAGAAGGCACAAGAAACACCAACAGACAATGAAAAATACAAATTAGTTCAATAGTGAAATGAAGAATGAAAGAAGAGAAAAGTAATAATAGAATATCAAGAAAACCAACATGTTGCAGTTAGCTTGATGAAAACTTTTTGGAGCCTCTTTAGCGAAACGAAAAGTGGAAGGAGGGAGAACTAATAAACGAAAAATCACCAGCATCAACATGTTGCAGTCAGGTTCATGCAAACATTTTGCTGCCTCCTAGTCAAGCTCTGTTCTTAAGTGATTTTTCATTCAGTTAACATTTTCAAACGAATTCCTTCTAATCATGTTTTAGCTCCAGTCTACCACTTTGTCTTTAGCTCTTCACTTATACTATTGCTAGAGCTGTGAATTTAGCTTGAAGAACATTAATTGCTCAAAAATCGATTCAAATTTTATTGCTCAGATCGAAATAAATAAGCCAACCTATGAGCCGAAATTATGGATTGAATTATCTTCTAACGTTATTTCGAGCCATACATGGATTGGTTTAAGCTGAATTGAGATTGGCCCGTAATATTACTTATTTATAAAAATTATATATATGATACTAAGTAAAAATGAAAATAACATGTCACGAGCCAACTCTAGCCGATTTTGAGTGGAATGGATCCACATAACTCGATTTAAGGCAGTTAGTTTCAATTTTTGAGCCGGATAGAGCTGATTCTGAGCTGATATAGATCCAGATAACTCAATTTGAGTCAACTCGTTTCAATTTTGAGTCGGATCAAGCTCGATTCAATTTCGAGTCGACTCGACTCAAAATCAAATATAACGAGCCACAAGCCGATCTCGAGTTTGATTTCGAGCCGCGCTAAATCTATATAAGACAATTCCAAGCCAACCCAGTGCAGCTCGAAATCAGATTGTTAATAGCCATACCTATTGTCCATCCAATCATGAACATAATCGTGACAAGAGAAGAAAGAAAAAGAACTCAGAATATAAGAGAAATAATAGTATAAGGCATGAAGTGACAGGAGCAGAAAGGGAAAAGTACGAGATAAAAATAAGAAAGGAAAGCAAACAGATGAAGTGAAGAAAATAGTAAAAAAAGGGTAGGTAGAGAGAGACAGAAGGCATGCAAAACAATATATATATATATATATATATATATATATATATATATATATATATATATATATATATATATATATATATTGCTTGCTGAAAAGCATCAACAAACTACTTGTACGTAAACTCGTAAAAACTATTTCATTTAGCTCATCGTCTCTATCAAAACAACACAAAAAAGTTCATTATTCTCTCATATCACTGGCACTGACTCCATTACTGAGGGGACATCCCGTGTCATGGAGCATTCCATACTATTGAACCAAGCAAAAGTACAAATTTTAAATGCAGAGTGGATGGCAATTACAGAAAATGTCAGCGCTGAAGAGGAAATACATTTGTTCACAGCTTACAGTGATTGAACCAAAAAGAAATAAACATAAAAGAAAAGAATCAAAATAACAACAATGTCAGTTAAAAAACAACTAACAACGAAAGACAAAATAGCTCGGAAGATTTACAAAAGGTGCCTATGAAATCTGCTCGGCCCGAGAGTCAGCGGACGACATGGAGGGCAAAGAAAGAGCCATATGACAAGTGATCCAAGGGAGCCCCCACTGCTGCTGCTGCACACTTATCAATTCACCATATGCAAGCATCCAAAGATTTGTGTTTCTGAATGGCCGACCAGTATCCCTACCTCCAATTGTTGAAAATCAGATTAAATCGCTGATCTCATTGCCTAATGATTTGAGTCATGTTTCTGCCCTGCTTCTTTTCACCACATCTTATTTATTTTGCTTATCCATGTTACAAGATCACTCCAAACGTATGTATAATATTCAAAAGTAGATCTTCTATCAACTATAGGCCAAGCCCAACCAGCATTAGTATAAGCTTCTATAATTATAGTTTTTTCTTTTCTTAAAGAAGAGCCCCTTATTGTGGCTTCCTATTAGATACTTCAGAATTCTAGTCATAATGTGTTCTTTGCAAGGAGGATGCTTGAACTGACTTTCAAGCTAATAGCAAAAGCTATTTTAGGTCTAGTATGAACTAAATATATGAGTTTTCAGTTTATGTTAAATCAAGCATGTGATGTTGATCCAATTGAGAATAAATTATGTTCTCCAAAATTTAAATTTTTGCATTAGGTTTGGTTATGTATTGCAAGGTACCAATTTAATCAGCATCATATACAGTCCTGATTTCAACTTTTTAGGATTTCTAGTTCTATGAGAATTTAAGAATTCTCTAGGCGCAGATTTCCTTCCCATGATTTCCCTATGTGATTTGGTTTTATTTTCTTATTCTTGTGGTTTCTGCTTATTATCACAATTGATGGTAGGTTTCAATTGCTATAATCCTGGAATTGCTATAATCCTGGAATTGCACTAATTGCAATAGTCCCTGGAACCACTGATTGTGGCACATGCATACAGAGAAGTTTGATCCCTTCAGTTTTTTCCTTAAAAGGATAAATATGTTGGATACAATGAAGCTTGTTGCATGCTGGTAAATTTGTGGCGGTATAGTGAAATATTAACGTCTTATTGTTGTACGAAGATCAGACACACATAAAAAGGAAAGTGATAAACGAAACAAGAAATTTTACGTGAAAAATCAGAAAGGAAAAAAATCTAGGGGAAATAGCTCGACTATGACAACGTAGGATACAAGATTATGACCCTTTAATAGCAAAGAGCAATCATACACAAGCGAGGGTTACCGAACGGCTTGACTTTCACCTGAATGGAGGAACAAATTGAGAAAATGACAGCGACCCGACAACTATGATGAAAGACTGACGATGGGATCGTATAATGGAGGTCAATGTCTACGTTGCTAGTGATGGGGGTTGGGTGATTCAACGGCTGAGGAAATGACCAAGCGATGATCATTTGATGGCGGAGGCGGCAACCGAGTAAAGATAATTTGATGGTGGTGGAGACAGCGACAAGGCAGTGGTCGCTCGACGACAACTACAGTGATCTGATGGCGGTGGCGATAGTGATCGGTCAGCGGTGGACCATTGACAAGGACGGTGGCCTGGCGGCGACGGCGGCTGCGGCCGGACAAAAGCCTATAAAGGCGGCCGAGCAACGGTGGTATGACAGCGATAGCGACCCGACGGCAATGTCGAGCCGGGTGGCGGCAACAGTGATGAAGTGACGGCAGCTGCGATGACGATCATACAACAATGGTACACGACAGAGGCGATCGGGATCAATGGACTGCCGGCGATGGAGGCCAGGTAGCAAGTTTTGTGATGATAGATGTTCGACGATGGTGATGACAGCAGAGATGGCCAGCAGGTCGAGGGATGCGTCTCAGGAGATTGTGGTGTCGAACGGTCCAGGGTAGTCAGCGATGCCTCGACGGATGATCGCAGTGGAGCTTCTTCAGTTTTCTCCTCTATATCCAAATCCCCTTCATAAAGAGAGTGAAGTTTTATTTATAGATTTTGTGAATGCATACTCTATAAATATTTCATTAATCTGGACCACTCAATCGAAAGGCTCACAGTGATCCCTCTGATCGGATAATATTTTACGAGTATTTAAGCGCCTAAATTAAGTCAAAATTGAGTAATTTTAGATTCGTTGGGTTCATCTTGCTGAGACGCTCAGTTTGATTATAAGTTTAATGAAATCAGAGCTTAAATGATCATGAAATTGCATGTGGAATTATTTCTTGCTCAATATGGTTAGATATTCATGCATGACTAAAATTATTTTTCAGAACATATCAAAGCTTAAAGATGATTCCAATAGCATCGACATGGGGAGAATTGAAACATAAATTTTTTTGCCTCATTTAAGAGTATGTAAGCTTTTTTATCTTGGATCCTTCTTTGGAAATATAATCAGCAGTCATCAAGACGATGACAACAACAACAAGCTTTTCTCCCACTAGGGGGGTCTCCTATATGAATCTTGTTTCTCCACTACCCTATTGAGTGTGATATTTTCATTCAAAACTAATAAATAAAGACCATTTTTAATACAACATGCCCAAGTCTTTTTAGGTCTCCCTCTACCTTTCTCAACTTAAGTCAAATCTAAAACATCTACTCTCCTAACAGAGTCATCAGATGGTTACATTTAATGTGTCAAACCATCTAACGTGACTCTCTTAAATATTGTCTACCACTGGAGCTACTCCAACCCTTCAATAGATATATTCATTTCGCGTTTTGTCTTTAAGTGTAAAGCCACTCATCCACCTGTGCATTCTCATCTCAGTAACACATAACTTAATTTTATGATTCTCTTTTACAGGTCAATGTTATGCGCCATAAAGCATTGCAGGTCTCGCGACCATCTTATAAAATTTTCCTTCAAGTTTAAGCGGTACTTTTCTATCAAACAATAAGCCTGATGCATTCCTCCGATTTAACCATCCAACTTGAATTCTACCAACACATCCCCAACTGTATCACCATCACTTTGAACAATAGACCCGATATACCTAAAAAATGTAAACTCCTTTCAATGACTGGATCATCCATTATTACCAACCTGCCACTAGATCTATTACTATTAAAATTATATTCCATGCATTCAGCTTAGATCTATTCAAACGAAAACATTTAAACTCTAAAGTTAACCTCCGCAATTTAAGTCTCTCTCTCTCTCTCTCTCTCTCTCTCTGCTCTGATCCACGAGAAGAATACCATCAGAGAAAAGCATACATATGCTGTTGGAAATAAATTCTTTAAGCATTTTTTTATTGCTAATAACTTATAAAACAGCTAATGTGTGAGTGACTAATTTTTTGTCAAGTGAGATTAGTGTTAGATCACTTCTGTACTGAGAATCTTGGTCATTGCTGGAATTTTAAATTTGTTCTCAATGTTTTCTTATAAGAACAGTTGAGATTTTGGCAACGATTACCAAATGGTTTGGAGTGAATGAAGAATATTGTTCCTGTTTTCAATTTTCATTAAAGCTGAATTTTTCTTGTTACGGATGAGAGTTAGTAGCATGTGGATTATAATATTTGTGTTTTAATTGTATCACTCATCTTGGATTGCATTAGTAAGTGAGCATTCCCTTGAAGTAATAATATCTTGAAAAGTATATGCTATCAAAAAAAGGGTATAGGACGGCAAAGTAAGAAATGGATAAATAAATATTTTAAGCGTTGCTTTCATCGCTTTAATTTAAGGGTTCATAAAAAACTCTAAGAGCTTATTTTCTGCAAACACCAGGTGTATTGTGTTTTTAAACTTGTTTAATGCAATCCCAACATATTGTGCAAATCCAAAATTAGAAAGGTAAAGCAGAAGCACGAAAAATTCTAAACTCAAGCAAGAAAACTAACACTTCTATTAGTGGCATCCACAAGGAATTCAATGTTCCCGTGAGGTATGGAACCAAAAGAAGAAGAGACAGTGCAACATTGCTATTGAGAACGCTTTCAAAATAAAATGCAATGAGCTTTTAAATTTAGCAGTAGCTCGTATATTTATTATCTAACAGGAATTTTTAACTTAAAACCCCTTAATAGACTACTTATAACAAAACAATACTAGTTGCATATGAAAATCCATTTAAGAAAGCTAGAGACCCATTATTTGTAAGAGGTGGCAAATGGAGAGAGGTAGCCTATTAGATTTAGTTGGATTAAAAGGGATAGTATACAAACCTATAGCAGCTCAGAATTCACCTATTAGAAGAATCACAAATTAAAATTTTTAAAAATTTTGGTTTTCTGTCAAATATTTTAAATAGAAGTATCAACATATTTCTAGTGACTGTATCAGGAAGGATCCCAAAACATTCCCTTCAAGTGGACACATTTTGATAGCATCCCCTAAAATGTTAACACTTCAATGGAAAATGATACACGTCTAAAATTTATAACATGAAAAGCAACAACAAAAACAAAATATTCAAGTGTTACTTTAGCACACCCTAAAACCTAAGTAAATAAATAAAATAAAAAGATTACAGCATTCACAAAAATGACAAGAGTAAAAAAGTAGGATGCATAATCAAATGTAAGAGGCTATTTGCTCCAAACACCAGACATATTTTTCAGTCCTGCTTAAAATACAATTACAGCATATCATAAAAACACCATAGTTGGAAAGTAAAGCAAAGGCATGGAAAAATCAAACACAAAGAGCTTTCGACCCCATTGGGACTGTTGTGCTGTTGTGTTGTGCCATACTGTTAATATTGTAGAATGAATAGAATTACTATCTGATAAAATTAGTATCTAGAATGTTGTGAGAGCTTTAATTATCAGATAGGAAATGGAGTTGACACTATACAAGCAACTGAAAGACTAAAATAAGTATTATTTTATAATATGATAAGCTAATCATAATTATTATATAATCAATATATAATTACACTTCTCATGTAGATAGTCAGTATTAGATATGCCTCCCCAGCACTTTTGAAATTACACTTAAATCCAATTTATAAAACTTTGGATTAATGTATTGAGGTTAACATGTAAAGTGATCTAACAAAGGGGGAGAGCAAATGTAATTTCATAAAACAAATTGAGGTAAACAAGTAATGTAATATCTAACTATAAGTGAGACCAGTGTAATTTCAAAGAATATGGAGGAGGTATTAGTAAATATTGACCATCTAAATAGAAGAGTAATAAAATAATGAGCTTATTTATTTATTAAACAAAACAACAAAAATTCACAACCACTTCCCATCTAAGCCACCGCTATAACAAAGTTCCTTTTCTACTTTTTATAAAGCATTATTTTTTTTTCTCAAAGCATTTAAATCAAATACCCGCAATTTGTTTACGAAGTTCAAGCCAGAAACAAGTAACATAAAGCACCACCAAAACGAGTCTCTGACGGGTTTTTCTGAGGGCCATCATCAAGTATAGCATTCAATGTTTGAGGTTCGAACGCAAAAAAGTGAAGAAAAAACGATACTGAGAAGGTTTAAAAATAAAATCAGATAGTTTTCAAATTAGTCAGTAGCTCAAACATTTTCCTGTTAACTTGCTTTTCTAAGCTAGAATCCCTTATTATGCTAATTATTTCAGATAAACATGACTAAAGGGTTATGTGCTTCCATGTATGAAAAACAAGAGAAGGATATTTTGCAATAGGTAGCAAATAGAGAGGTTTAAATGGACTACATGGGTGACTTTGTAGTGGATGGCAGAAGTTCAAAATTAGCCTCTTATTTTCATGGCAGTGCAGTTTGTTGCTTCAACGATTTTGAAGTCAATGACAAATTAGTACAAAGAAAAGAATTTCATTGCAAACTTCAATGAAAATTTTGATTACAAACAAGATACTGACGTCATCAGATTTGATGACGAAATTGATAATAGAGATAGATCTGCAACGAGTGGAGAGGTTATAACGGGTACTAGATATTTGAAAATTAATTAAGTTTTTGACAGAATCTGAACGTCCCCGTAATTTTAAGACACCATGCATGGTCCAAAGAATCTCTGGAACCTTTTAAATTATGAATTGAAACAGCAGTATGTAGGTTGTTCACAAATAGGATTTGAAATCCAGATTCATTAAGCGCTGCATCACAAATAAATCAGTGGGATTGGCTATGTTACAAAACCATTTGAATGAAATGTTCAGAATTGCTGATATGCGCTTCATAACAGTGACTGTGATGAAATGCTTATAAAATTCAAAATGATGATGAAGAATTTCCTACACAAGGTGACATAAACTAAATGAAGCAGCTATTGAAATGATGATATGATAAAAATTAATTCATTACGAAGACAATCTCTAATAATATATCAAGAAATCTTCCAGATTTTGTACTCCCAGTACTAATCAACTTATTATATGAATTATATCAGTTGTTGCACTTCTGTACCAATATATTCATTTTTTAGACAATTGTAACACTGACATATCAGATGATTCCTAAAAAAGAGCAAATGATCAAGGTTAATGCAATTAAAAGAAAAGTGGATGATCAAAACACACAAGACATTTCGAAAACATGTGCCACTGATGATGTGCTAACTGAAACAACCAATTGTAAAGCACTGAAAATTAACATAACTTGCTCTTCAGAAACCTCAAAAAGGCATGCTTAACAAAATTCTCCAAACACAAAACAGATTGAGATTTACGGGGGCCCAGAAAATCATTCAGCTAAAACGACAACAATGGCTAAAAGCATAAATCTATCATACCTTTTTTTAGACCTTGGTGATGCTGACAAGCTACTTCCACGGAATTGCAACTTTCTGCGGCACATAGCCAACCTATCCAGTTCAATCTAACAAGCAAAATATAAATGATTTTAAATTTGGCATACCTCTTTCGTGAATTATCAGAAGATTCCTCACTTGAAGCACTGCCACGACCGCTCAAAGAGTTATCCTTTGCATGCTTTCTAACAGGAGATTTAGACCTAAAGTTGTGCCTCAATGTTTCTCTTGCAAATTCTGATTTATCTTCCTTCTCATCATAATCCTCCTTTCTATCTCTTTTGCGTTCACTTCTCCTATCATAATCTTTCTTCTTTTCTCCTTTATCTTTCAAAATCTCTTTTTTACTATCTTTTATAATCACATTCCTAGAGCTACTTTTGGAATGGGTATCCCGCTCACTGGTCTCTTGTTTAACATTCCTGTCACCGCCCCGCTCAGACATCTTATCACTTTTGCTTATTTTTTCATTTTGTTTATCTCCATGCTTATTATTTTCATTATCCTTCCTGTGGGAACCAGGCGCTACTTCCTTAATAAGTCCTCTATCATTCAAAATTCTTTCTGGTTTTTTATTAGCGCTAGAAAAGTGGGCCACTCCATCCCGACATTCCCCACTAGTGGTTCTGTCACCATTCACAGATTCATGTCTTCTTCCACCCTCACTACCAGCAGTGGCTTTTGATTTAAGATACTTTGCATCTTGTTGTAAATCTCTGGGCCTTTCACTGTTCGTGGAAATGGTCTTCTCAGAAGTTTCAGAAACTAGAACAACCTTTTTCCTTTCATTTGATTCTGGAAAAGATGTCAGTCTTTCCTTCTGCACATCACCATTAGCATCAACAATCGGCGGTTCCTTTACTGTCTCAACATCCTTCTGGGCATGTTCATAAGATATGGAGGCTGTTTCTAGATGATGTGAAGTATTATCTAGCTTCCTAGACCGAGCCCCTTGACTTTCATCATCATCATCATCATCTGAAGCATCTGAACCATAATTACCCAGACCCAACAAATCTCCTCCAGCACGGTTAGGGCTGGAATTGTCACTAGCATCATTAACTTTTTTAATGTCAGCTCTCACAGGGGCTGGGATTTTAGAGAATGCCCTAGGGGTTGAAATGGCAGGGACAGGAGATAATTTAGGGTTACCAAAACCGGTACTTTCAACAACTGCAACAGATAAGCAAGAGTCAAAGATCACAAAAAATATTTCAGGGTACAAGTAGTTTATAAACTTCTCACCATCTGCAGTTGGATCAACTTCATCAAGAACTTTGGTTGCAATTTCATCAAAAAGTTCATCCGTGACCTATTAAAAAGGATATGTACATGTAAGTGCCAAAAAGAGGAACTAAATGCAACAGTACAAGTAGGATCTGGAATGGAAACCTTCAAAAGAACTTCCGTGAGAACACGCTTTATTTCTTGGTTGATTGCAGCTGATCTTGCTGCTTCAACTTCATCCTAACAAAAAAGTATATATATTACATTGTTAAACTTATATACAACCTCCACTTTTGGTTGCAAAGCTTTCACAGTAGCAGAAGTATCATAGTTCATCATCGTTAACTGTTTAGAGAAAAGCTTTGTATATATTTCCAGCACGGCCGTTAAAAGACCATTTCACCTTCCTATAGCTACTGTATCGGCCAATAAGTTCTTAATGTCACCCATGATAGCTAGTGTTTGCTAACTGTTGGGCAAACTAGTGCAATGTCGAGAAGAAGAGCGGTAATTTCATGTAGGGACCAAGTTGCATGAAGGATTAAAATAAAAAATGGTATTAAGTTCAATAAGCAATTAATCATAATGATCAAGAGCGCTTTTTAATAAAAATTAAATACATCACTATACTAATGAGAAAAGGTTAAGACATAGTCAACTTTTACCAAAATGAAACTTTGGAGTATATTCAACTTTTACCAAAATGAAACTTTGGACTATGAATATACTTATAGCAGAACTTTCAAATTCTTATGATGATTCTGCATCTAATTTTCAAAAATCAATCAAAATGGAAAACTATACGTGCTTCAAGGCCACATATGTTGTCATAACCATAAGGACATTAACAGAAGTAATGTTTGTACAATTTGAGGAAAAAGGAGGATAACGATCAGGCAACCATAGGGAACCACATGGTTAAATTTTCTGCCAGACATTATAAACTAACCGAACCCTGTTAAGTTTTATATAAAAAATAATTACATGTAATCTGGATAGACAATTAAAAGGACTATATCTTCTGTCTAAACAGGGCAGCCATTAATCAATTTTCCTTAAAATTTTGGTTTGCTATTCAGAAACTAGTGAAAAAAAGCTGCAAGCAGAGCAAACAATGCCAACAAGGAGGCTGGACCTCATCATCATCATCATCCTCAGTAGACCTCCTTGAATCTAAGCTCTGATTGTCAGCTTGATCAGTTTTTCTAAAAGTCAGATCAGCATCTTCCATTTGAACTGTCCCAGAATGTAACAGATTGGTATTTGCAATAGCAGATTTCTTCTTAATTAATTCTTCTCTCAGCCAATTAGGAACTGCTGCCTGCATTATATTCACAACATCCCTATGAAGAAGATTTACACATCATATATTGATTAATATGCATGTAAGCAAGAAACCATCCTTAACCTTTCTTGGCCGTTCAGAAATATTAAAAGAGCCATTCCCATCTCCAGGAAAATCAGTGGCGTGAAGAGATGCCCCAACAGCAAGACCAAATGGTGCACTGATAGGAGAAACAGGAGCCTGAAAACTTGGAGCAATTCCCCCAAAAGCAGGTGTAGAGTGAACAAGGTGGGAAGCTTGTGATGCAAATGAAGGATCATACTGCAAAGAGATAATATAAATATTAAAAGAAATTTTGCTTTTAATCAGTACTTTAAGCAAATGATGTCTCACCTGTGTTCCAGATGGAGCTAAAGGAATTGGAGGGAAGGTAGCAACTGGAACAGTCGTTGAATTCCAAGCATGAACTGATGCACCTACTACATTTTGGTCCATCACTACTTCATTTGCTACAGTACCAGCATGACTATAGCTAAATTGTTTTTGCTGATCATGGCCAAATGTAGATTTTGGGTGGAAATCAAGAGGCTGGTCGCTAACATCAGATGATGGTTTAGCAGGCTGATTTCCAGGGAAAAAGCGAGGTTCTTCCACTGAAGAAAATTGAATAGGCGCTGTGAACTGAGGAGGAAAGCTCTCTCGTGGTCTCTCCCTGTGATCCATAGCTTCTCTGCTACCTGCAATCACACCAAAATGTCAACCTAACTAAGCATGGGTATCATAAAAATACTGCAGCATATTAGCCTGACAATTCATCCGCATTCCTCTGGCAGAAAATACAGCCAATAACATTCTTCCATAAGCAAACAAAAGTTGAAATATGAGCTTCAACATAACTGGCACGCTCTGAAAGTGTAGAAAAGGTTTTGATAGTCTAAGACAACAATATCACAACACTTGCCATACTCTGCCAAAATTATTTTAAAACATTGAATAGTGCCTAACAAATATATAAAAAAAAAAGTAAAAAATGAATGGCACCAATCTAACTCTGATAAACTCCAACCACACAAGAAATACAAACTGAGGCGATGAATGCACCATCTCATATCAATTATGATAAAAAAATAAGTTAAATGTAGTTAAACAAGTTAATACACAACCTTAAAAAATTTAATTATAAGATGTTTGTACAAAAAATATAACACAAAAAAAAGAAAAACCATGAGATCCATTTGCATATTACCAATCCATGAAAAAAATCACCAAACTATCTTGAGTAAATTTTCCAGTACTTGAAGCAGTTGGCAAGCATAAATAAAATAATATCTTAATTGTCAAAGGAATGAATCTTGGTCAAATAAGAATATCGACATAATAGTATATTTAACACTAGTTTACCCACATGTATGACAATATACAAAACATTGAAAATCTTTAATTTTGATCCGGTGATTGGATAGTATTCAAACACTAAAAGAAAAACTTAAAAACACTAAACTTTCTAAGTTAAATCTGTAGATCATGCCTAAAAAAGATAAATATGAAAAATATAAAGATATAAATAAATATTATCAAAGAAAGCTCCTGGGTTTTCCGACCTGTCTAGATGAAATAGACATGATCCAAAAAATGTCCAAGCCATACTTGAAGTGAGTTCACCCAAGCTCAATCAAGGGAGACCTTAGTTTCTACGCAAAGGGTGAGCCAAGGTCAATTCACCTCTAGATCGGAAAAGGCCCATGCACTATGCACACCATTCAAACAATTCAAGAAGATTGAGTTCAAATGGAAAACAATTTTGAACAATCCTTGCAATAACTCAGAAACTACTTGTACACCATCTCTACTAAGAGCTTAACTCGAGCGAGTCTCTTTTGATGTATCATAGAGCCTATTATTCATCAATTAGGTCATTTGGGCGGATTAATCAGGAAAGCAACCGTTGATCTATAATAGAAGATGTTGATGAGAGTCAGGTTGAATTATTTGGACATGTAGAAATTAGCTAGCTTGTGTCATCTGTGAAGTGGCTCAACCTGTACTTCCAATGCCAGAGAAAGTTGATTAAACCACTTTTACTATATTTCAAAGTGATAAAGTAATCAACTCGAATTTGCTCCAACATGAATCAAGAAAGTACATGCCGGTCAACTCTACTAGGCATTGACTCAAGCCAAGTTACCAGGACAAAAAAAAAGGTTCGCTCCAGCCCATCATCTCAGCGAGAACACTTAGATCATACTTCCAAAAACATAAAATTCACGAAATCATCGATAAGTCATTCGAGGAATTATTGTTACAATCTGAGCATTCAAGAAAGTTAATGAAATATTAGGCAAGTGTAATTAGTACCAGCTAGATTAAATGAAGAGGATAGCTATGAAACACTCAACTTTAAGTATATGTATTTTGTTTACTCTTCACCATCCATGGCAGTAAAATTCCACATGGATATAAACTGCTAATGTATGCAAACTGATGATGTCAGCTAAAGGGTCTTGAAAAAGTAATTTTTTTTTTAATGCCCTCTAACACAAATCTAAAGCAATAAACAAACAAACAGTGTATAAAATAGTTTTCACAAAACTAAGATTCACACTCATCAGAGGGTTTAATCTTCAAAAGTTCCAAACTAAATTTTGGGTCTTGTTAAAGGGCAACTGTAACTTAAACTTGAGAAAGGTGAAGGAAAGCATTCCAACTTTAAGACATTACTTGTATGGGTATCCTAAATAAAGAAAACCAACAAAAAGATTTATTGGCAAATATGTAAATCTTCATACAACATCAATTAGAGTTGATTTCACCAACCATCAACAAGCTCGGCTCGATAAAAATTTAACATCTCAATTATTGGTTCATTAGTGTCTTCAATTGTTTGATGACTGGAAAGCTATCGAGTAAAACCAATGCAAAAAGAAAAAATTATATCTAGCGGTGGGAACACACTGATACAATCTAATATCAAAAATCAAAACGTCTTTCGCAAAAATTATGGCAAAAACACAATTTTAGTGTAATAATTCAAACAACTCAATAAAAGTACAAAGATAAAAATCTACAATTGGAGAGGCAGGCAATCTCTCCCAATTCCTACAATTCGAGAAGTAGGAATTTCTCCCAAAACCCTAAACCTAAGACTCACAATCCAATCTCAGGCATAAAACCTAACTCTAAATATAATAAACCTATCTATACTCAACAACAATAATAATAATAAAAAACTGAACTGCCCATAGGCTTACAAAAGACGAACTTGCCCTTAGACTAGGCACAAACATAAATAACTATACCCCCTCCAACAAAAAAGACACATCACCTTTAATGTTGGAAAAAATTAGACTATTGCTTGATCAAGTTAGGTGACTTCCACCTAGCGTCATTATCTAACCATATTTTTCATTTAAAGAGGAATTCATAGTGACCAACAGGATTTTGAAACGTAGCATCGTGCACATCCTTTGGCTATATCTGAATTGGTTGGTGGTCTGATTTTCAATCAATCTTAGAGAATATTACAGCCTCAAAAAAATTCACCGCATGGCTTACCGATCACCAGAAACTCTGTGAAATCCGTCTCACGTATCTCTTCCATCTCTGTCGGCTTCGAACCTTCTTGCATTTATTTTTCCAAGTCATCTGAATGTCGTATTATTTCTTCAAAGTGTCGTCGCTCGAATCCGGTCAGGGTTTCCTTGCTCGATACCACAACTCCGGATCCGCCTAAAGTTGTGGCGTTGCTCTCATGTCATGCGAATCCTATTGGTTGTTACTGCTAGAGTTGGTTCCCGCATCGTCTCTCAACCACGTGGAGGGGGAGCCTGTTTTGTGTGAAATTCTATTATCTTCGTCCACTTTTCTATCCTTTTCTTGACGCACTTGAATCTGCGCTCCATTCGGCTCTCTATGGAAGAAAACCTATTTTCTATGTTGACAAACTTTTCTTCCATCTCAGATTAAGTTGCTCCACTTCCTCCAATTTCTTCTCCAAATTATCTACTTCTTGACTACCACTGCTCCCACAAAATTTTCGATTACAAATGACAGATTCTTCCGTACACTGAAATGCGGTCGATGATTTCCAAATAGTCTAAATTGCAACGTCTAGTGCTGCAAAACTGCGATCTAGCAAAGGAATCTGAAGAAATTGTGTTTTGAGGCAAATCGTTGAAAATTTCCAGAATTTTTGAGTTCGAACTATAAAAACTAACAGGTTTGATCACTCTGTACACCACTATCCCGACGTTGCTTACCAGCTACGTGAATCGTGATTGTATCGCACGAGGCACGCGGTAATCCCGCCGTCAGCACCCTACAAACCATGATTCACACAATTTTTCACTTTCCTTCGCATCAAATCTGTGCATTGTGATCACTGAAAACGACTACAAGGCGCAATCCTGCCTCACATGGTGATCCTAAGCTGAAGGAGAAGAAAGACGTGATCCCTTGTCCATTGTATGTGAATCGGTAAGCTATGATCTCGTATGTCGCCTTCCTTGCAAGCTAAGATCGCGGGAAGAAAAGTTGTGATCCCCTCTGTCGCCTTCCCCTCAAGCTACGATCACAGGGAGAAAAGCTGGGGGTTGTCACCGTGAGCCGCAATCTCGTAGTAGCCTAATGATGGCTGCTTCACGCGATTACGGAGCAGAAAGAGGTGAGTTTCGGGTCTCTAGGAGCAGATTCCCAGCTAGGTTTGATCTCAATTGTATCGCAGGGTCTGATCACAAAGGCAAGTCCCATGCGTTGCGATCACGGCGAAACAGAGAGTTTCGGGTCTTGCTTTGCCCCGATTATTCCTTCCAATCGCGATTGTTTCGCAAAGTGAAGTCACTGAATCTTCGGTATGTCGTGATCCTTTCTCACGTTGCAATCCTTCCCAGATAGAATCGCAACTATCACCCAGTCTCCTGATCCCAAGCGCACTTTCTAAGAAATCTTGCTCTGATACCAATTTCATATGATTCGACGTTAAAAATCGAAATGTCTTTCACAGACATTATGGCAAACACAATTTTAGTGTAACAATCAAAATAACTCAACAAGAATACAAAGGTAAACACCTACAATTCAAGAGACAAGCAATCTCTCCCCATTCCTATTATTCGAGGGTAGGAAAATTCTCTCCCAAACCCTAGACCTAAGACTCACAATCCAATCTCATGCATAAAATCTAACCCTAAACATAATAAGTCTATTTATACCGAAAAATGATAATAAAGAAAAACTAAATTGCCCTTAATCATACAAAAGACGAACTTGCCCTTAGACTAAGCATAAACGTAACACACACTTCATCCCAAACCGATTCCTCTTAAGGAAATATTAATCAATAATCCATCTAAAACGCCTCCACCCCTACAATTAAAGGAACCCCATAAAAAAGAATGAGGCAATCACTAGGGAAACACACTCTAACAAAGATAAGCCCGAAGCTAAAGTATACAACAGCAACAACAATAAAGCATTAATCCCACTAAGTTGGGTCGGCAACATGAATCATTTTTCTCCGTTGCGTCTTATTTA
This sequence comes from Papilionanthe hookeriana x Papilionanthe teres, assembly GCA_022702705.1. NCBI lineage: Eukaryota > Viridiplantae > Streptophyta > Magnoliopsida > Asparagales > Orchidaceae > Papilionanthe > Papilionanthe hookeriana x Papilionanthe teres. The sequence continues at coordinate 131,155,447 of CM040422.1, read as the reverse complement.
GCGTCTTATTTTCATTTAATTATAATAAATTAAAATCACTTTTTATACAATAAGCCCAAGTCATCCTAGGTCTACCTCTTCCTTTCTTAACATAAATCGAATCTAAACATCTACTCTCCTAATCAGATCATCAGATGGTCGACGTTTAATATGACCAAACCATCTAAGGCGACTCTCTCTAATTTTATCCATCGCTGGAGCTACACCAACCCAAAGCTATCGTATAATTGACCAAAATGTCAACTAGAAGTTGAACATGTTAAGATGAACAAAAGAGTTGATTTATGGCATAGGCATTTATCGACTAGGTCATTCATTGTCCACTATAATCCAATTAGAAACCTGTAGTAATTCACAATATGCAATATAGATTTCATTGATCTTGCCCCTTAGTAAATTGTATGAAAGAGACTTTTGTTCGTAAGATCACTTAGCATAAACTTGTGCCAACCTTTAGAATGGGAGCTTTTAACCTCACTTAGCATAAACCGTATAATTCATACAGTTTCCCAAGAGAGGTGATCAATGAAATCTACGTTGATAAAAGTTCAACAATATTAATTAATTCTTTTCATTCATAACGATCATTGGATAAATAAGATAAATTCCAAAATTTACACTTGTGCAAAATATGAGGTTTAAGTTGCCATACAATGTTATATATAATGTAATCAATAGGGACTTTTTGGCATGACGGAAACCCTAAAGAAATGTTTTCAATCTCCACATACATTTGGGTGGCTTTTCATTTAGCAACAGGAACAAAAATAGAAGCAATTCTTCCATCACAACTCTCCTATTTAACATCCACTCACTTCAAAGTTTTCTTCTTGTCATCCTCATCTAACTCAATGATTTTGATTCATTCTTCAAAAAGGCCTTCCAAGTAACCATTCAACTTTTCAAAACAAAATCAAAAACCCAAGTTTAATCTACACTTCTAGTTCTACTTTCTTCATGAGCTTTATCTCTGGTTGATATTGCTTAGAAAATGCTAATAAAATAATACTTTATGCCATTTGTGCATTGATCATCCTCCACCAAGAGAAGCCTTCTAGGGAACCTTAATATTACTTTTGCGTGTTCAAAACCCAAAACTGTGGACAGTATAATTGGAGTTAGGTTTGCAAAGGTCAAGTCCACATAGCCATCAATGTCGACCAAGCATTATTGGTTTATGATTGAAAGTTTTGGATCTTGCATTCTCAAGATGCAAGATCAAGTTAAGTGTCAAAATGTTGTTGAGAAGGTGGACATAAGGTTGGGCAGTTTCTCCTAAACTCAAACATCCCATGCTTGAGTGCTCACCCATCCCAAAAAAAATTAGATGTCAAACTTTATCATTAAAAGCATGGATTTCTAAATTAGAAATCATTAAATATGGCCCGATAGTAAGCACGGTAACCCATTAAGCATTGAGTCAAATAGCATGCATTATATTGGTGCAAGACAAAGACAATTAAAATCAAGTATTCTATTTGTAATTTAGTTATAAGGCATAATGTAAGACCATTATGCTCAGATTACGAGATGTTATGACATTAGGTTATTTAGGTTGCATGAGATGCAACGATGAAGAAGACAAAAATGTAGGAAATGATAAAAATGACAAAGATGAGGCTATCTTGGTTCATGATTATTATACTTGCGAAGACATTTGTTTAGTTTTAGGATTAATCATGGGATTTGTGAGTAATCTATCACCTATGTTTTAAACATAAGTATTCCATTAAGAATATTTATAGTCATCTTAGTTTATGAAAGCCAGAACTCCAATATTTTTTATTTAGCAATAATATTAAGTATTGCCGCAATCTTGATATTTTCATTTGCTCCTTTAATTATTTTGTTTTTTAAGATAGTTTATTTGCCATCTTATATCATTCATTAATTAAATATGTGTTAAATTTAAACAATGATATGTCATACTAATGCAACATTATGCTTTTAAGGTGCTTGTTCTCTCATGTTGTTGAATTATGTAAGTTTTGGTAGCATCATTTTAAAATTAATTATGCATGCTATGTGTTATTCTCCATTGTTATGATTCCAAGCGACCCATACATCATAATGTATGATTCACTATGGTCAAGTAAAAGAGTTGGAAACTAGCCGCTTTGTTCTAGATCATACCTAGTATCAAAGCATTTGACCTTGCCCACAATTGGACATCAACACGTTCCAAATTCAATTATTCTACAACTTATTTTAGGGTTCTCCCATAAAACATTAGAATACAACGATTTACATTAAAAGAATGATTAATTTATCCTTGTATTACATATAGATCACAATATCAACATTGTGAATAGTATCACCGCATCCTTCATCTAAATTAAATATTAGAATTACTTTAGGAGCTTGGAGAGGGGATGATTTGAATAGTATAAAATAGAGTGCTTAGAGCCATGTTAAGAGGAAAGAGTAATGCCAGAAGCGGGGCATAATCAAAAATAATATTTCAGTTAAGGTTCCTGGTATGAACATTTCAACCATCTTCTTTCTCATTTACCTGATGTATAGGCACATAAGGAATCTTTAGCTATAAAAAAGAAACACATTGTCAATCAATCTTTGTGATGTGTAGCCTTTCAGCGCCTTTATCACCTTGTTTCCTCGTCAACTTCTTTCACTACATAACTTTTGAGACAAGTGAAAACTCTACTTGGTGACTACAAAACTATCTTATTCAATTCGTTGGACTTGTCTACCTTATTAATTTGCCTCTATCATAGAGATCAAATAATTGTAATGTCCTCAAAACTAACTTGGATTGGATACAATAGGCATTCCAGCCAAAAATCATAATATTGCATTGAAAATCTCAATATTCTAATTGAATGATCCTAACTACTCTTTATAGTAGTCAATCCCATTCCACATGCAAATCCTATGACAAATAAAAAAAATGCAAATTAATCATAAATGAAAATGAACCATTAACAAATAAAACTAACATAAAGATGAATGCAATTCAAATGACATGATAAAAAAATAAGAAATACCATAAATTAACAACATAGCAAAGATTCAATGGACATCACGTACTAACTCTAAAAGCAGGCCAAATGGTCACCCTCATTATGGTATCCAGAGAGAAGGGGTTAAAATCCAATAAAGCAAAAGCTTGAGAAAGAAAAATAGCTTTGCATGGGTTACTCGTCAATGACTTAGATTTTTGTAATGGGATCAAGCCATTTTTAGTAAAAAGCCTAAAAGAACGCTTCCTAGCCATTTTAAGATGGTTCAGTTGGTTTGCAATTACTATACCTTGAAAGCCATAAAGCAAGGTAAGCAAAATGACAAAAATCAATTCTAACATTCTACTATCTAAACACAACTTATCACGATCTTAAGTTGATAAAAAAGTAAGATTACATCAAATATTAAGGTGTTTGACTCAAACAATTCATAATAATCCTTCATATAAACAAGACGATTAGCCAAACATAAAATATCAAAACATCCCAAAAATATGTTCTCATGTATTCAAAATAGCTAACATGAAAGTCTTGGCGTAATTCATTATCATGAGAAAATGAAAAACCAAGCACCTCTCGCAGATTCTAACGCTTTCAACAATAAAATCCAAATGCTAACCGAACCATTACCTTGTGAGGAAGAATAAGTATAAGGTACCTCCTGCTCATATATGGATGAACTTGGAAAATAGCTTCTCGGTGGGGAAGTCAAATGGTTGCTTTCCCTGGTCTCGGTTTCATGTTCATTGTAAGATGCTCGTCCATCTGACCAACACGAAAGAAAAACAAAACTGAATCATCAGAAAAAATGAAAATGCTTTGCCTTTCTCATAGGATCCATCATGAAAATAGTTAACAGCTGTTACTCGATTGCAGAAGTAGAGGTAGTTGGGTATCGACAGCAGGAGCAACAAATTTTGGCAAATGATCATGATAGGCATATTCATGCTCATCCGTCCTTCCAAGTGGGGTAAACTGTGAACGTCCATGATGGTTTTCAGTCATTGAATCAGCAGAAGCCCATGCTCTCGCCTTTGCAGCCCAATCTTCCTCATTACCATAGTGAATGTTTCTATCTGTAATTAACATCACAGTTACAAACAAGAGAATCCTATTCATCACAGTTAAAACTGACACTAACTTCCAGTAAGAGCAAGCATAAGTTCAATTGGTAAACGCAAGAAACATAAAAGGAGATGTATGAAAAGAATTATTTTACAAACTATTTTTTAAGATGAATCCATCAACATCATACCCGACCAAAGAAGCAAAACTATAGCACCTATGTTATAACTTGAAATCTCATCATGAGCTATGATGCTGAGTTGCCAAAATGAACTATACTAGCCATGCTAATGAGTGCTTCACTATTCGGATAAGATTCAACAAAAAGAACTGAAAATAATAAACTGAAGAATAGCCTGCTACACAATTACATGAGCACCACATATGTACTTAAATGCTTTTATGCATGCTTACTGATGCCAATAGAGTTTCCTAGTTTCATTAAGATAAGAAAACAACTGGTATTTCAAGTTTTGATCTTCTAAATAAAAAATACCACGCAGAAATAAGACATAAAGATCATTTATCCTTATGAATATCATCAAAAATAGCCGGAATTACTAATCTTTTGCTAGTAGTCATCCCTCCTCTCAAGCTTAAGTAAACTCATCCAACACCACCGCCACCCCCACCAGAAAAATAGTTGGCTGATTATTCATCGTGTGCTTAGTAATTTATCCATTTATTATGTAGGAGCACTACAATCAAGTTAAAGTTTTCTTAACAATCAAAGTAAAACATTTAGAGAAACTTTTAAAAAATTCAAATGATACAAAGTAGAAGCCAATAATTGTTCTCAAAATCTATCTTTCGGTCATATTTGATCTGCTAGACATATAGTAAAAATATCAAAAGTTACCGAGTAGCTTTGATGTTTTAGATCAACAAGAGAGTTTTCTATTTTTTCCTTTTGACGCAAATACTAAAATTAATTGAAAGGACAGAGAAGTCTACTCTTTTAAAAGGATATAAGAGAAAAAACTATAGGATATAAGAGAACAATGTTTCATGCATATGTCTTGTGTGCTTATAGATTTGCATGTTTGTAATACATACAGACATAAGTACAAAAGTTGATGTTTTCTAATCGGGTTTGGGAACCTAGTAATCACTTGGCCAAGTCAGCTATTCACCACTTTTAGATTATTGATTCCTTAGTCATTTATTGCATGGTATTTGCTACCATACAGCCAATGTCGGTTTGGAAGCGCAAACTTTTGGCTGATTATAGGTTTCAGTTGCTTTTTTTGATGAACTTGAGACCAACTTCAAACCAAAGAAGAAATCAACAAAATCTTAAATCATCAACTAAAATCTAATTATACTTGTATTGCCATCATAAGTTTTAGTAGTAAGTGTTGATTCCTTCATAGAGGGTAGTTGCAAAGAAATGCACAAATATATATATATATATATATATATATATATATATATATATATATATATATATATAATAGATAGAGAGATATGTCAAGAGAATTTTGTAAAAAAGAAAAATTGTAGAACAACCAACCTGGGTACTCCCATAATTGATGATTTTGCCAAGAGGGGTTTCCCCATGCCTACAAGCATATGAAGAAATTAGAATGAAAAGAAAGAAAGGGAAAATATATATATTAATTTCTCAACATATTAAATGCTTGAATTATGAAAATATTGAACCTTAGAGAACATAGCTGACCAAAGAAATGAGTGAAACATTTTAGCATGCGAACACTAATCATATAAAATAGATTATCCAAAATAAAACATGATATCTAGCACAAAGACATAATCCAACAAATATGCTAAGCTACAATCAAACATATTTCAACATATAACTTAAAGTTCTATGCAAATTTAGCCCCTTCGATGAGCCATTTATTCCTTTCAACTTCGATACAGCTCTGAGTTCCGAAGAATATTAATCTAAACATTTTAAAAACAAAATGGTTCTTTTACATTGTACATCCTTACAGCCAAGGCAGAAACCTTCTTAATTAATTCTTCTATTATTTTTAAGGTAAGTACTTAATATTCTTCAACATCTTCACAATAAAACCTAGTCAACTGCAGCAAAGAAATTATCATCTCATCTGCAGCAAAGAAATTATCATCTCATAAGTAAAGAGGCTAATCCTTCGCATTTTCCTCAAAACTCACAGTCCCTAACTGGCAGGAAGAGTGCATAACTGGTCAAGGAACACTAATCATACTATCTACTGTTTGATCCTTCAACAAAGTGTTATTCAATGGAGGACCACAGTCCCGCCTCAGACTTTCCATGCTAATAACATGCAGCAAAGAATATTACGGGGGTAAATATAGGAAGCCATCAAAGTAAAACTAAAGACCACAGTTTTCCAAACAGATAAATGATCAAAGGTTCTTGCATCGGTTCCCAGAGAAAAAATTAAAAATAAACAAATTTTAATGGGTCCGAATCATCAAATTTCTGATTTTTGCCAGCTTCCGATTTAATCTCCTGAGGCACCGTCTCTTTCGAATCAAAGATACAATGATAAATGTTTATATCCTCCTTTTAGTACCTATGTTTCACTTCATTCAAATTTCAATCGATTTCCAAGACCTTCCCAATTTAAAATAGATAATAATAATTAATAAATAATTCACCTGAACGGAGGGAGGATATGCAGGAGGTGCAGCCATGGGATGGGGCTGAGGAGGAGGAGGAGGAGGAGGAAAGCGGTGCTGAGGTTGAGGATAAGGAGGTGGTAGGCCTGGTTGGCTGTGGTAAGGCGGAGGGTAGTTCGGCGGTGGACCAGCGAGCGGCGGCGCAGGCTGCTGTGGTGGATGATACCACGGCTGCGGTGGCGGATGCTGCAGAGGAGTGATAGGTAATTGGCTCGTGTAGCTTGGTTGATGGTGGTAAGTAGGGGGATGGGGAGGGAACGGCAGGTTCTGCGCCAGGTGCGGCGGCGGCGGCGGCGGCTGATGGTAGCCCGCCGGCGGAGGAGGAGAAGAGGAAGATGTGTACCAGAAAGCCCCGCCGCCATGTTGCTGTTGTTGGTGGCGAGAGAAACCATCCATCTTGTTAGGCTTGATTGCTCTTATCGTGCGACGAGAATCGAGCGAGAAGGGTTAGGGATTGCGAAGTTTCAGAAGGAGACGAGAATGGCGAGAGAAGCCTAGTGAAGGACCCAACATAGCCCACACAAGACAGCTCCAGCCCATCTTATTAATTTTATAAAATGATAATTACAATAAATAATTAAGGAAAAAATAGAAAAAATTTACTTACCATAAAATATTAAAAAAAAAAATTCATATTTAATATATTTTGAATATATTTTAGATTGATATTTTTTAAAATAAATCGACTCACGAGCTAACACGTCGAGTCAGGACTAGCTTGAGTTTGACTTGTTAGCTCGTCGTGCTCAGCTCACAAGTCATTTATCGAGCTGGCTCATGAATCGGCTTGACTCAGTTATACACTAACACGGAAACAGAGGTTAGGCTAATGTATTTTTGAGATTAATAAACATAGCATTAAATTTTCATAAGCTCGCATATCTATAATTTAACTTTGTAAACTTATTTATTAAATATTTAAAAAATAGATAGGTGAAATACTATTTAACTCTTAATTAATTAATAATGATTTAAAATAGATAGGTGAAATACTATTTGTCATTTAAGTTTAATACAACGGTCATTATCAGATCGATACATTTAATTTGGTCAATCAGGGTGACCGATTGCGTGGTGATCGCTCCTGACAAGGCAAAGTCAGTCGATCAGCTAATTGTGATCGGGCGCATTTGAAAGAAGTTTGAGTAGTTGGGACCGAAAGCACGGTCCGTCGATTGAATCCCTCGACTGCGTGAGTCTGTCGATCTGATAGAGCAGTTGGTCCTCGAACGACTGGTTTAGACCGTGCTCCCACGACTTGTTGCTTTAATTTCTCAGTCTGTTTGATTATTTTGATATTCATGCTAGCAACATTAGTATATACATATTAGTTCCCCGAGCTTTCCTACTCTTCGATGATGTCAACTACGATAAGGACGGGGAAGTTGTTAAACCATTAGTTGCGCCAAATTTGAGAAAAATATTTCAGTAATTAACTTCCATTAGGATTTTGACTCCTGTGAGCCCTATATATAAGGCCATAGGATTAGCATTTACATTCTTTGCCACAATTTTCCATAGATATCTGAAGCATGGCAAACAGTATGAGCCAAGGCGAGGTGGACCCTAAACTTCTAAAGATGGTGGGCTATCGGACCCTTGCCTCTATAAAGAAGAAAAATGTCACAAGGAAAAATAACTGTGACCCGAACCTGTATCCGACGATCAAGCTGGCTCGTCTGAGTATCCTAAGATGCAAGTGCTGAAAAAGCCTCACCAGGGAGGCTTAGCTCCTGAGGTTAGTGCTGGTTTGATTTTTGAGGGCTCATATGGCTCGGTTGTAGAGGGCTTCGAGATCATTGGAGAGGGGCTGATGGAAGTCAGCGGCCCTACCCATTCGCCACCACAGAAAATCAAAGGTACTCTGTTGCGAGGGGTAGACGCGTTAGCGAACGCACTTTCATCAATGATCTGATTTTTTAAGTACGTAAGAACCGTTCTATTCATTGGTGGTTTTTAGTGATCGTTTGACGTTATCCCAATGCAGATGAATTGGTCGTGTCGGGAGATCGCGAGGATGGCATACCATCAAAAGATGTTGTCGAGTATGCTCTTGTTATCATGGTCAGGATGCAAAGCACGATCGTCGTTCTCCCTTCATTGGTTGATGTTGGAGGGCATCAGTCGTTCGATCCTTTGCTTGTCATTGATCCCACTTGATCGACCTCAATTGGCCACTTAGGTGACTCTCAGCAGAAGCAGTATATTGACTACAGCTTCCTTCTGAATTTGTTGAGCGTTGAATGAGTGCGGGTGGACCTTTGGCTGGAGCAATTGGAGGTCTAGTGAAGATCTGATTGTGGAATCGTCAACACGGCAGGCAACCACGGATTTAGAGGAGGAGACCCTGCGAACAAAAGTTGCCACTTTAAAAAAAGTGAATTGGTGAAGGAGTTGTGCGAGCTGGAAGCACTCCGCGAGTAGACCTCCCTTAGCAGTTTCAACATGATGTCGACCAAGTAGATCAACTTAGGTTAGGCGAAGAGTTGGCCCTCTGAAGTTTGACTCGAAAGGGGTATATCCCAACTGAGGCCTTGGAAGACCCGTTTGCAAAGCACTTCATTTAACATCTGTGTTCAATGTTATTTAATTAAATGTGAAAGGATATTTGGTGTGACACTTATCACTTTGTGACACCTCATTTCATGTGCCCGGCCTATAAATAGAGTAAGAGTACTTTTTATCCTTTGTGCATTATCATCTCCTTCTCTACGCCTACGAACCCTCTTCTTCTATCGTCCTTCGATCGTCTTCTCATGATGGCTCCCAGATTTTCCACCACACTCTTTGACTATATTAAGGGTGTCAATCCTTCGTTCTTGACTGAGAGCGAGGTCGGGTGTTGCAAGTATGTTCTTGGTAACAACAATCATCCTTCGACAGAATTTGATCCATGTTTTCTTTTGGTTTGCTTTCTCATAAATTTGTTAGACTTAGAATTTTCTTCTCTTTCTTTATGAGTTCGCTAAACCAGGTTGGAATAGTTAATAAACAAGAGCATTTTTCTTTTCAAAATAATTTCTTTATAAGCTTCCATGTGGGATGGATATGTGATACGATCTAACCACATTATTACTTGACACGTATACTTGCATTCTGCGTCCAACTTAGTTTACGGTAAGTTTTTGCGTGTCAGCTCTCTAGATGGGTTACTCAATGTCAATTTCATTCTTGTAGTCGCTTCGCTTGCTTGGACACTACTTTAACGTGCAGTATCCACATTTTGTCGTTGGTTCGACTTTCTTCATCTTGCTCATTCACCTTGGAGAAGTCTGCCAAGAAGTTGGTAATCGTCTACCCTTTCATAGTCATCCAGAAAACATATTTACTGAGTTCCACGACCTATTTTATACATAAAACATACTCACGGAGAAGTCTGCCAAGAGTTGATAATCGTCTGGTAGACATGCTTGATGTCATATTCACCGAGTTTCAGTTCCTATTTTAGCAGTCAGTCGTAATGCTCCTACTGAGTGAGTACATACTTCAAGCGGTGATTAGTGACAACTCGAATTTGGTGCATCTGGAAATAAGGTCAGAGCATGCGAGAGGAAATAATTAATTTAAATGTTAGTTTTTTCATAATAGGGTACTTGATTTTGGAGCCTCGAAGAATCTAGCTGGTGTAATACATCAGAAATTGCTTCCCCGCATCTTGTTTGGTGAATACTGAGATGACCACTTCTCGTCTAACTCTGAGGTATAATGGTAATTCTTCCACTGGTTTCGGGCGTTGGAGTAGTGGTGGTGATGCCAATGAATCCTTCAAACTTCTGAATGCCAGCTCACAATCGATCGTCCATTCAAAGCGTTGATTTTTCATTACTGCCTTGAAAAACGCCGCACATTTATCTCCAGATTTTGAGATGAAAAGACTGAGTCCCGCCACACACTCGGCTAATCTTTGTACTTCTTTAGTGCTCCAAGGGGAAGGAATATCTAGGATTGCTTAGACATTTTCCGGATTGGCTTTCAGATCGTTGACCATCAACATAAAGCTGAGAAATTTGTCGTTTAGCTCTTTGAAAGTGTATTTCGAAGTGTTCAAGTTCAAGTTAAACTTTTTAAGGGTTTTAGAAGTTTTTTTTTTTGACATCTATATGTTGTTCGACTGATCTACTTTTAGTTGAGACATCATCCACATACACCTTAACATTTCTTCATTTCTGATTCAAAAAAATTACATCCATAAGATGTTGATAGGTTGTCCCAGTTTTTTTTAATCTGAAAGACATTACATCAAAACAAAAAATCCTTACGCAGTAATAAGTAACAATCTTTTTGTGTCGGTCAGGTGCATCATTATTTGATGGTAGTATGAGAAAGCATCGAGGAAACTCATTACAGAGTAGCCAACCACCGTGTCCCCTAACATATTGATTCTATGTAAGGGATATGTGTCCTTCGGACAGTGGCATTGAGATTGGTGAAGTCTACATACATTCTCCATTTGTCACTAGGCTTCTAAATTATCACCATGTTCAACAGTCGGGCGGGAAACTGTGCCTTTCAGATCTATTCCGCTTCCTTCAGCTTCTGAACCTTCACTGTGATTGGTCCAACAAGAGTTCTTGTCGTCGACCTAAGCTTTTATTATACAAGTCGAGAAATGGGTTGATGTCGAGGCAGTGGCATGTGACATCAATAGGAACTCTGATCATCTATGTGGTTGTCAATGCAAAAGCGTCACGATGTGCACGAAGGTTTGCATCAACATGTCCCTGTGTCCCACATCAAAATTCTTATTAATTAGAAAGACATTACTAGGTTCTTCCTCATCGATCGCAGGCACCCGAAAGACGGTCTCACTAGTCACGAAACCCCCTTTCCTTTTAAATTTGATGTAGAGCGGCTTGTGGTCGAAACAGGTGATCGCTCGATGGTAGAGGCTTCTTGATTAGGTTTCCTCACACGGTGATTATTTTTGTCTTTGAAAATTTTCACGGTCGCACGGTAAGTTGAAGTCACTACTTGGAAACTGTTAAGTAATGGTTGGTTGAATATTGCGATGTGAGTTGGTGGTGATTCCACCACCAAAAAGCTTTCCATGTTGGTGAACTACTTCTCTTGCTCGCCCCACGAGATGACCAAAGCAATTGTGCCTAGGGCCTCTTTTCTCTCCCACAAAAAACTGAATAATTGATCGATCAGCATTGCCAACAGGTCAGTTTTGAGTCTCATCTTGTCGAACACTATTTTAAATAGGACGTTCACGGAACATCCAATGTAGATCAATATTTTGCCCACCTGGTACTTGTTTATGAGTGTCGTAACAATGATAACATCATTATACATGTTTCTTTTTGGTGAGAGATACGCATCTGTAAACACGATATGAGGGTGAATACGAGAGTAAGAGGCAAAAGAGCATACCTCCCCTGATCTGCACCTCTTCAGAGTGGGTTATCAGGATGACTCTCCACTTCTCTTAGAGATAGCTGGGAAGATTCCAACTAGGTGGACCTCACCCTCTTGGATGGGTCTATTCATAGGCCCCTCTGCTGTAGTCTTCCCTTATCACCATGTGTATCCGCCAATAGTAATGAATTCTTTCAATTTTCCAGCCTTAATGACTTCCTCCATCAAATCCTTGAGTTGGTGACACTCCTCTATGTCGTGCCCATGGTTTTAGTGATAGAAGCAGTATTTGTTCAGGTTGATAAGGGTGAGAAGGGTCGGTACAATTTTCAACGGAGGGACCTTTTTGAAGTTATCCTTATTTTGGATGGCCTATACTAGCTCGACCATTAACACATTTAGGTGTGTCGGGTCCTACCTTTCCCTATATAGGTATGATCACTCATGGTAGTGAGCCGAGTGATGGTCAGTGTGATGTTTCTGACCCTTGCCGCTGCGGTTACTCCCTCGATCATCTCAGGACCGGGGTTTGTCGTTTCGTCAGCCATCATGGGCCCGATCACCCTCTGTCATTTCTCGTCATCCTGGTGCTTCCGCTTTTGCGCCCAACAATTAGATGACGCTGGTTTGGTTCCTGAGGAGTCCATAAGGTCCTCCTCAACGACAATATGATCATTGGCTAGTTGTAGGACTTCAACGAAAGAACTTGGTTTGATCAAGTTCAGGTCATACCTAAATTGTCAGCTACTGGTTTTCTGCTTCAAGGTGGTATGGGCAATGAGAGGCTCTAGCTTTTTTACCTCTAGCATTGCCTTTTAGAAGTGAGTGACGTAGGCTTGTAGGCTTTCTTTCACTCGTTGCCTGATCTGTATAAGGATCTCATTATCATTCATTAGCTTCTGCACTTTAGCAAAGTGCTCCAAGAAGAGTTTTTTAAATTCGTAGAAGGATGGGATGATCTCATCCTGCAGGCTGTCGAACCGCCGAAGCGTGACCTCTTTCAGCGTAGTCAAGAAGATTCGACACTTCATAACGTCATTGATCTGCATAACTCCAATCAACGATTCGAAGGAAGCCACGTGGTCTACTGGGTTCTCTCTTCCCCCTGTAAGGATCCATATGGGAAATCCTTAGCTTCGTCGGGGGTGTAGTTTCTAGAATTCATCAAGAGAAGGCCCCACCTGCAGTCAACTAGGTGAACGATCCTACTCGATTTGCCCGGAGCTTGATCATTGGTGTAGATGTCGCACTATTTACGAGTTGTGAGTCCCACAACCCTTCGATTGGTTTTTCGGCCACTTAACCATTAGACACGAGCGGATTCTCGTGATGAATTCTCAGGGAGCGAGTTCCTAGAGACTCTCCTTTCAAGAACAACGGCCGGTCGCTCCTCTGGGTCATCACCGTCTTGAGGGCTTTAAATTGGTCCATCATTTGTGCCTGAAGTGCTTGAACCTCTTTATGGATGTCTCATCGCTCAATTTCTCTATTGAATTACATGGAAGCTACGTTTATCTGCGAAATTTCTCTTTTGTAGTTTGCTTCGTTTCTCGTTTGAGGCATGTCCATGCTCACCGCACCGCCTATGTTGAATCCTAAAATGTTATTCAAATAAAGCACACCTCGAGAGTTGGAGCCGATAGAAGGAGTGTAGGAGAGAGAGAGAGGAGTTGGGGGAAAAATTCCCTTTATTCATTTTTGAACCTCCTATTTATATTAAGTCTTTTGTATAATTACATAAATGATGGAGTGATTATAGAAATTGCCCTTACTTACCGAAATGAGAGAGTGATTATGGAAACTGCCCTTAATGCAGTTAATGCGGTAATTTAATACAAGATTTGTGTCGTCAATTAAGTTTAAGACAGCGATCACTAGCATATCTATACATTTAGTTCGATTGATCAAGGCGACCGGTCGTGTGGCGATCACTCATGTCAAGCAAATCTGGTCTATCGACTAGTTGTGATTGGGCACCTTTGAAAAAAAGTCAGGTAGCTGGGACCGCTAGTACGGTTCATCGATTGAATCCCTTGACAGTGCGGGTCTCCTGACCTAATAAAGCGGTTAGTCATCGAACAAACGGTTTAGACCATGCTCCCTCGGCTTGTCGTTTTGATTTCCCCAACCGTCGTCCCTGATGATTGCTTTGAGATTCGTGCCGACAGTTTTGGCATATACATATCTTGATTTCAATTTCGTATTATTTTTATTGAATATCACACGTCACATTTTTAGTAGTAATTATATATATACATATTTATTTGTTTATACTTGCATGACACCTAATTAGTATCTAAATTACATAGAAATATTTGTATTTACTATAGGAAAATCAACATTGGTGGTATATTTTTACGAAAGTGAGATATTATGGTATTATATGAGCAGATAGAAAGATTTAATTGATAGATATATAAATATATGAACATTATGTGGTATGTAAATAAATTCACCTCTTTAATTTGGGTGTTCTTAATATATTATAAGTCTATCTATCATAGGTCTGTTGTTTCGTGCGATGAGATGCTCGATTTGATTATAAGCATGTCAGACTTAATATATATTTGACCTTATAATTATACTCGAAAAGCTCCTAAATGCGGTTTAATGAATTGATTTGGGCTTGATTTGACTTAGATTGACGCAATTTTTATATTGTTCATCGTGTCTATTCGTCGATTTGAATATAAATTTGCTGAAATTAGAGTTATGTATGTTATATTTCGTTACATTTTCATTTTTGAATACTTTTTCATGTATGTGATCGAAGTTCCTATCACATACGACATTCAGAGGCTGGTTCAGACCTCAACTGAAGTTGGGAGTTTCTCATTGCATGTTTTGAGGTATGCAGGGTTTTATTTACTGGATGATAAATGCATAATTTTTTGTTATAAGGATTTATCATTGATATTTGTAGTGATTTTTTTAGATATTTTATAGACAATGAATAAGGTCTTTCGTATTTAATAATCTAATAGTTTTATAGTTATTATTTATTGTTTATAACTTCTATGTCATCGACAAATTTTACCTAATTTTGAGGCGTTTCGCCGGGATTTCGATAAATTTTTCGAGCAAATTTCAATATGATGCAAATAAAAATTCATTTAGAGCTCCAATTTTAGCCAACTTCGAGTCATTTAACCAGTTTGCGCAACAAAGACTCAAAAAATTAAACTAAAAACAGTTATTCAATAATAATATCAATATAATACAAAAGCAAGAAGAAAAAAAATAAAAAATAATGAAAACCAAGTGTCCCAACACCTAATGATTTTCAACTACAAGCTGAAAGAGGAACATATTTTGCCCCATCTACTGCATCACATGCCCAACAAATGAATAGAAAACAAGAGTAAAATATGGCCTAGACCTAAGAGCATGGGGATGGAAGATGCACAAACACAGCTCCTAACCATAAATTGGCTTATGGAACCAACCACTCATTTTGATATTCATATAATGGTACATATAACTGCTGCAAAAGTCTTCTCAAAACAATCTAATATGAGAACTCATGACCTCTGGTTGATATGTACTTCCTCACCCAAATTGCTATATCCTCAACACAGGCCTGAGCCTGCGGCGTCTTAAGGAGCATGTCAAGCGTGGCGAACTCGTGAACTGTATCCTTGTACTCGAGAACTGGAGCGTCCACATTCACCTTGCGGAGCTCTTCAGAGTATGCGATTGCTCGGTCTCTCATCCAGTCGTGATCGGCCACGACCGTGAGTGTCGGGGGCATGAATTTAAGTGGCGGCCGCCTTCCCGGCACCAGGGGGTTCGCTGCCGGATGGTCGAGGTTGAACTCTTCTTCGGGTAGAAAGAGCTTCCAGGCAAGTATGCACATGGTTTTGTCGTAGAAGTAAGAATTGGCGAGCTTTATTTCCGAATGGGTTGGAGCATTTCCTATAAAAAATGGATACATGAGAACCTGTGCGACGATCTTGATGGGATGGAGGAGTTTTCCGGCCTCGACTGCCTTCCGTGCGACAAAATCAGCAATGTTGGCGCCACAGCTAACCCCAAGAAGAACACATCTGTTCGACATATAAGAATCATGTGGTTAGGACAGAAATATGGACAGAAATATCTTTAGCAATTTGTAAGAAAATGGTGATGCACAGCATAAGGCTACAAAACATGGAGAAGAAAACATTTGCTATTCAGTTCAATATAAAATTTATGCAGGACTTCACACTTTCTTGTTTGGTTTGAAAAAAAACAAAATCAATGTAAAGTACGTGTCTGGCAGGGGGGGGGCTTTAATTGACTGGATAACGGGTTGCCAGAATCAATGGCGTCGTCAGGCAACATTTTACACAAAGCGGTGTAATTGAAATTCACCCAAATCAAGTGAATCCCAAATAAATTGAAAATGAATTAAAGAATGAGTTCTAAATACATTATCATTTTACAGTGCATTTGAAATTTATCCAACTTAACAACCAAAATTTTGAAACTCCTACAAAAAGTTCGCACTGCAATCCATTTGGAGCAAATCAAATAGCCATCAGTGAGTTTTTATAAAATTAACCAAAAATTAAAATAAAAACAAACTAAGGCTTATTATCCAAATTAAAAACAGCAAGGACCTTTCAACATCATCCTTATCGCACCCTACAGAAAGGCTTCATAATTCCTCCTCCATTGAAAAGCTGATACGTTTAAGTTACTGTTAACTTGTAGGAACTGCCAACCATGTTAACATTAGAATGCTACAATTTCTTCCTTTCCATTCTACAAAAATTACATGCTCAGCTTAGCAGTGCAGAATCAATGGGCGCAATGTTCTGCTATTTCCATCAACATGACCAAATACATTCTGAACAATTTTTTATTGGGAACTTCCCATGGTTGCAAAAAAAAAAAATCATCACTTAGTGGATATCTACATATCAAAGTTAGTTGCATTCAATTCATGTTGGTTGGCCTTCTCCTAAAAAAGATATACCTAAGGCTATAATCTATCTGACAATCTATTTTCTGTCAACTAACTCCGCATCAGAATGTATGAAGAAACAAAATTCAAACTAAAATCCATGTCCCTGCTATGCTCTAGAGATTCACCTCGGTCGAACTTTGGCATCATTGGTCATCCCCACAAAGAAGTCCTCGACACTATTTCCACAAAGCAGCCACATTTATGTAATCTGAAATCTAATTCATTTTGCAACTCGCGTACTATAGCTAAGATACATGAATCGCCTTTCTCCTCCTCTAAAAGTCAAACCTACAAACTACTAAAACTTATTCATACAGATGTATGGGAACCCTATTTCTAATCAAGACTTCTATTTCTATGTTATCTTTGTGGATCATGCTACACGCTATACTTGGGTTAATTTCATGATCCACAAATCAGAAGTTCTCACCCACTTTATAAACTTTAAATAACAAACTGAAAATCAATTCAATACACACACAAAATGCATATGATCCGACGGCGGCAGAGAATAACGCAATGGTCAATTTGACAATTACCCACTCACCCACGGCATTATCCATTAACTCTTCACATCCTACACACCGAAACAAAACGGCCTAGTTGAACGAAAGCACCACCACATCCTCAAAACCGCCAGAGCACTCATGGACACATCCAATCTACCACCGAGATATTGGCCCACCACCATCCTCGCGGTCGTATACCTAATCAACTGCATGCCATCTGCAAAAACTCAACATCATTCCTCATATCAACTCCTTCACAGTAAATCGCCTGACTAGACTCACTTTCGGGCTAATGGAAGTGCTTGCTTCCCATGGTTTCCCCCACACACCTGAAACAAACAAGAACAATGTTCGTCTCAACACATCTTTCCGGTTACTTCAACAATATCAAAGGCTACAAATGCCTCAACCCTGCCTATGGTAAATTCTCATCTCCCGCACATCACATTTAATGAACCCTCCTATCCCTACCAAGACACACCAAACCACTACCAACCTACAACATCCAATCCAAACCCACCTCCCTTTATACTCCGTCCTACCACTATCAACCCCATCTCTAACTCCACTCCTCATCTCCGACACCAACCGAACCAATCACCGCAAACTCCCTTCCCACATCACCTTCAGTACAACCAGAATCCACCTACTAAACCTCCTCTCACTAAACTCTCCAATACATCCTACCACTCCAACTCATCCAATGCTAATTCGATACAAAACGGGCTCACTAAAACCAAAATCCATCTTCATTCTATAGCATCTCGTTACACATGATTATGAACCACTAATGTTTCAGGAAGCAAAGCACGCTCCGCATTGGGTACAAGCCATGCAAGAAGAGCTCACAACACTACAAAAACAAGCTACTTGGACGCTTGTCCCTCCACCAATCGATCAGCCCGTCCTAGGATGCAAACGGAAGTACATGATCATGCACAACCACGACGGGAGCATCGCTCGGTACAAAGCCTGGCTCGTCGCACGCGGTTATCAGCAACAATATGGACTGCATTTCACCGACACCTGCAACACAGTTGTGAAGCATCCCACCATCCACCTCTTTTTAACCATTGTTGTCCACCACCAGTGGCAGGTTATGCAGCTCAACGTCTTCAACACATTTCTCCATGGCAAACTCCACGAGACCATCTACATGCAACAAACTCCAGGCCAACTCGACGCCCAATACCCCAAACAAGCATGCCTCCTTCGGAAAGCCATCTACGGCCTCAAACAAGCTCCGCGTCAGTGGTTTAATGCATTCACAGGTTATCTTCTCCAACTTGGATTCCGCACAAGCCAAGCCGACTCCTCTCTGTTTACACTCCACATCAACTTCACCACACTCTACCTACGTGGAAGACATTCTCGTCACCGGTAACAACCCAACGACATAGACGAACTGCTAACTAAGTTGAAGCATAAATTCTCTTGAAAATATTGCGTTCCGTCTCCACTTTTCTCAACATTTCCACTATTCACACCAATCAAGGTATGCTTCTTCATAAAACACCTTGTGCATTGGAGATTCTCAACAAAGCCAGCCTAGCTGATTAAAAACCCACACCAAACCCCATAAACTCCTCCAAAAACCTTCTTACCGAACTCAATCAGCCCTACTCCAACCCATTCATATACCGACAACTCATTAACTCTCTACAATACCTAACAATCACACGTCTTGACATCATCTAAGTTCTCAACATTTTATCTAAACACCTCCAACATCCCCTAAGCCTTTAGTTCCACCAATTCAAGTGTCTTCTCTACTACATCAAAGGCACCCGACTCTAGTTGTGCAGACTACCCTCACGACCTAGGCTTGCTCATCACACCAGGCCCCCTCTTCAAACATATTATGACTCTAGCTAGGCAGAGACCCTCACGCCCGCCGTTCCACTATAGGTCACTGCTCAATCATAGGCAACAACCTCATCTCATGGCAAGTTAAGAGACAACAAACACTAGCACATTCCTCTGTCGAGGCCGAATAACATGCTCTATCAATCACCACCACGGATGTGATTTGGCTCCGTTGCTTATCGAAAATTTTCAAATCATTGCAAGCAACCCCGTATTTCACGTCTGCACCAAGCAAATCGAAATCGATTACCACTTCGCTCGAGAAAAGATTATGCCCAAGGAGATCGACATCCACTACATTTCCACCTCCAATCAAGTGGCGGACATCTTCACCAAGTTGCTTCCAACACCCCGCTTCACCTTACTTTGAGATAAGCTGACACTTCGACAGAGCCGGGGAACTCTCCACTCACTAGAAAAGGACAACGCCGTATCTCAGCCAACTTTCTGTTATCCACACATAATTACCCTTTTTCTCTTACATATCTTCTACAAACTTCTTTTAGCTTTATAAATTCTTGTACCTAAATAACACAAGGAAATATTAGCATTATCTGCTTTACCTACCTGCTTCTCCTCTTTCTTCTTCTATGTTCGTTTCTTATCTGCAGCTACACAGTAAAAGCTTACAGGGACAATCCTCTGATTTCTTCCTTGTTGCACCTTTCTTTACAATATGAAATATTTGGATGGTGTAAATGTATGAAGTAAAGTTTAGGTGTTGGTTATCTAAATACAAAGAATTAGGTGGTATGCATGCAAATACCCATATTTAATTATCACTTCAACCTAACATTTTTGGAGAGACACAAATGGGTGAGAGGCGGTGGTAAAACATATCTCAGACATTGATTTTGATTATTTAGCTTTGAAAGCTTCAAACTTTTCATCAGAAGATCTTCTTAATAGTGTCAAGTAAAGAAAGTTAAGTGTATGGTGTTCGTTTATGAAATTGTGGCCTTTGACAGAAATTTGGACAAGAAATTTGAACAAAAATGTAGCTCTAATTGGACATATGTCAAGAACAACAAATGAAGCGCACCGATTATAAAACTTGAAAAAATCTACACTACATGATTTTTTAACATTGAAGTTATGAAAAGATGGAAGTTCTACAGTACAAAACTAATCTAATTCACGCTGGATCTGCTACAAACTGTAAACAAATAATGCAGCTAATAAACAACGAGGCAATGTTGTCTAACTGAATAAGCAAGAAGAAATGAGATGCAAAGGCAAAAAGAAAGGAAATGTCAGATTTAATATGTTCAGGAGTTGTATGAGGTGTTAAGTGCAGTAAAAAGAACGAGAATACAAAGACTTGAAAAGAAAAAGGTCACACAAATCCTAAGAAAAAAATTAGGGGCATTTACATACATGCCAGCCACTTCTAATGTATTTACATATCCAAAACCTAAACATTCATATGTACATGCATACCAGTAAAATCCTTAACAACACATCACAAATACCACCATCACTATATTTTTAAAAGTGAAATCTAACTTCTCATGTATAGGCTTATAGCACCAAGATGTTATAAGTTTGAGTATCAAAATTTGGGTATTAGACACGTAAATACATAAGAATTATGTGGCATATATCTAGATTTCCCAATAAATTATTGCAAAAGTTGGTTAGCAATATCAATCATAGTTATGTAGCAATAGAGTCTAATAAGGTAAAGGGGGTCAAAAGATGAAGCATTGTCAAGATCCTAAATAAGTGAAGAAAAAAAATTAAAAAATCAGTTAAAAATATTTAATAATTAAACACCGCTAATCCTAGAAAGTGATTAGCAGTATATTCAGCTAATCATACGAGAAACTTTGTCAAAGTCACTTTAGGTTAGGGCTAGGTCTTATGCAGCCTCGCGTGGTATAAATGAGAATGTAAAGGAATAAAGATTGATTCATCAGGTTTCCCACATTTTGCTGCTGATTTATGACCGCATATGTTCCTATTTACATGGATCATGTTTACGTACCCTAAGAAAAAAAACATTATAGCTAACTTTTCAATAGCTGCACCTGGTCCGCTTAAAGCATAAAATTTTGGTTGTCTGCATAAAGCTCATTAAAAAAGGTTTCCTAAGGAAAAAAATGTACTATGCCGTGCGGGAGGCTAATCAACACTGTATGCAAACAAATAACAAAATATATATTTCAATCTCATTCATCATGACTGCCTAAAAACAATAAGCCCTCAATGCATTAGTGATAAGTCAGGCTGCCTCCTAGTTGCCATATTTAATTTACCCGGTAGTTTATTGTACCTTTTTTTTTCTCACTCAACCTTGAATATCACTTATGGTGCGCAACTTGCACAAAAAATCCTAAACGTTCAGACATGCAGACCTTTCCAGTCTCAGATAAGAATTCTGTTTTCTCTGTCATAAGCTGTAAGAAGCCAGTTGATAAGACTTTTCCAGTAAATAAGAAATAATCCTAAATTAGTGCATGGTGTGTTGAATTAGCGAATGGATTTAACCTACTTTAAATGAAAATTGTGCTCTCATCGAAAGTAGACAACTACAATTAAAAGCAAGTAAAAACAAGTTGTGTAACATTGTTCTTTTAGCATAACTGAAAATAGCAAAGGACAGTGATTTAATCTGTCTAAAATGAGAATACTAAGCATTAAAATTTCCTTTAGAGAGAACATAAGTGGTAACTTGGGTACCGAAGGCGCATACGAATAAAATGTACACTAGGATGACGAAAGAACAACAAACTAAAAACAATTCTTAGTACATCTTTTCTAGTTGTACCATAATTTCATCTCAACCTTCTTATTTTTGCAAAGTATTTATCAATGATTTCTTTGTGGCCCAAAAACCAGTATATTGGCATCAAAACTATGCCTCCTTCAATCAGTAGGAACAAGCACGATTTCAAAAGGCTAAAAAAATAATTAATCCACTCCCAGTATAGAGCATCATCGATGATTTCATAAATTAAGTTTCATCAATTCTTATGCCATGTCTTTACTTCAAGATATTTTGAAAGCTTCACTTTCAGTGATTTTTTATAGCACAAAACTCAACGCATATAACATAAATCACCTAATTGTAATTTTATAAAACTTACCTTTTAAGTCTTCGCTATATTCTTTTATCGCAAGATGTTCCACAGAAACTTTCTTATATTAACCAACTAATCTTAACTCTACAAGTAATAAAACTCGACATATATTAACTATACAGCAAAGTTGCACGAGTAATTGGCTGCCAATTATCTTTCATCCTCGAAGGTAATGTCCGCAATCCTTTTTGAATGATAATCATTCATCATACGGCTCTAAATGTCTTCTCACATGAGATCAAATAAAACTATTAAATCAGACA
Source organism: Papilionanthe hookeriana x Papilionanthe teres (assembly GCA_022702705.1). Classification (NCBI taxonomy): domain Eukaryota; kingdom Viridiplantae; phylum Streptophyta; class Magnoliopsida; order Asparagales; family Orchidaceae; genus Papilionanthe; species Papilionanthe hookeriana x Papilionanthe teres. Next base: position 131,132,737 of record CM040422.1, on the reverse strand, counting down.
TGCTCGGAGTGATATTCAAGCCAGAGATAACTAACAGATGCACGGCCTTCATACTTAAATTAACATGACCTCCTTTGCACCTAAACTTGTCCAACAAAGACAAACAATGAAAATGAGGATGAATCAACTAAAGAAAGCAGAAATAAGCAGGCAACCTCCAAAATTATACCTCGATAGATCAGCATGAGCCGCAAGCCAAGGCTCAACAGTAGCAGCCCCAAATGCATCTACAATATGCCTCTGCCTATCCATCTTCCTTGCATCGCCACTCCGGTGGTTTCCAATCGATCTGTTACATTCCGCCAAATTGGCCTGTTTGGCTAACCAATGCAGCACGTTGATCCCATCATCAAAAGCAGCAGGATACCTACTTTCCGGAGCCAACCTGTAGCCTACGGCGATCACAATCACATCGAGCAGCTTCACGATCCTACGGCAGAAGAAATCGTTCGCCGTGGATGTATTGCTACCGGAAACGAACCCACCCCCGTGGAACTGCAATATCACCGGAAGCCTGCGTGAGAAGGCGTTGTGGCGGATGCCAGGAGAAGGAAGGTATCCTCGATATGCAGCAACGGATCCGGGGTCTTCGTAGCTGCGACGGTCGGCTGCGACAGTGGAACCGCCCGCGAAGTGGCCGTTGGCGCTTAAGGAGAGGTCAGGGCTTGATGCAGGACGGACTTCGTGGAAAGGATCGGGTAGAAAGATGCGGAGGGAGAGGGCTGTGAGTGGGTCGATGTGGATATCCTTGGTGGCGATTCCGTCGGCGGCAAAGGACGGATTTGCTGGTGCGTTGGACTCTTCTGGGCGGGAAGTGATCCCGAATTCGTCGGCGGCGGCGTCGACGCGAGACTGCAGGCGGTGTTTGAGCAGGAGCTTGAAGAATACGCTGTAGAGCTTCACGGCAACACTCGGCATCGCTCTTTTTCAAGGTTTAGGGTTTGGCAGGAGGAGGTCAGGGAAAGGAAGAAGATGAGGAGGAGGCCATTGGGAGAGAAGGGAAAGATGAAGAAGGTAGCGACATGGCGGCGATCAAATTCAAAGGTTGAATTGAATGGAAATCGAGAGAAGACGCTCTGACCAATTCTCAGTTCTACTTAGGATTGGAGAGGAGAAGAGATGCTTCGGCAGTCGTTTTGTAGATTTACTTAGAATTTCTTATTATGCAAATAGCTAGCACTCCATCATCAAAATATTATTTTCTTTTTACATATTTGGTTGGGGTCAATCATTTGTACTTAATCCCAACAAATATTATTTTTTGGTATGTAAATAATGTTCTAACTCTACAAATGTGTGGCAATGAGATTTTTAATTATGATATATGATGTGATTTTTTTAGAGTTTTTGACGCATGTATACTACCCAAATCTTATAGATTTACTTGTAAAACTAGGGTGTAAACGAGCCTAATAAGAGCAAATTTAGGCTCAACTCGTGTTCGGCTTGTTCAAAAATATTATTGTCCGTGTTTGACTCGTTTATATTTCAAATACTAAAATTTTGTTCGTGTTCGGCTCATTTGCTTAGCAATCACCACCAGAAAATTCTTGTGTTAGTGAACTGTTTTTGCGCTTTCCCCATGATTCAGCTAGCACGATCACCACAAAAGCTTATTTTCTTTTGTTGGAGAAGCTGAATAGCAGTCGGCTGGTGTTGCTAGTAGGTCGGTATTGAGCCACATTTTGTCAAACACCGATTTAAAAAAAAATATTTATCGAGATATCGATGTTGATCATGGTGTTGCCCACCTGGTAATTATTAATGATGGTCGTAACAATGATTGTTTCATAGTTTTGGTTCCTCTTCGACTTGTGCATTTTCGGGTTAGGCCGTCAAGCAATCCTCCACCTACTCCAAAAATGGTTGGGATGATTCCAGCCAAATCGAGCTCATTTGCTCGAATGGGTTTATCCTTGGGCTCATTTGTTTAGGCCTTAACACTGTCGTTGTGTGTGGGGTATGATGGCGATGAATTATTTCAAATTTACGGCCATGATGAGCTCTTTCACCAAACCTCGAAGTGGAAACACTCCTTCGTGTCTTGTCTGTGGTCCCGATGACATGCAAAATACTTGTTGGGATTGCATAGTGTCGGTGTAGTTTTCAGCCAAGGGCCTTCTTAAAGTAGTATTTATTTTGAATGATGTTGACTAACTCGACCATCAACACATTTAGAGGTGTCAACCGTTGCATCTCTAGATACGCATGTGATCGATCATGATACTGAGACAATTGTTGATCTGGACGATACCGCTATCCTTTGTTGCCTCAATCGTTCTTTGGCTTCAAATGGTCGTCCCGGCCTTTTAACTTATGAGGTAGGCATTCGGACGCCCTTCGTTTGTTTTATGAAGAATCCATGAGGTCTTCTTTGGTAGCGATGTGGTCATTGATCAATTCCAAGACCTTACCTTAATCTCTTACTGTGGATCCTCTATTTCAGGTCGATCTGAGCAATAAGTGGTTTCAAGTTGTTAACCTCCATAAATTATTTTTGGAATTAGGTAATGCAAGCTCGTAGTCTTTCGTTTTCTCCTTACCTAATCTAGAGCAGGGTCTCCATGTCCTTTCTCAAATTTTGCACGTTAACAAAATGTGATAAGAAAAGTTTGTGGAATTTGAACAAGGATGGAATGATGTCATTTGACGGGCTATTGAATCATCAAAGTTCGGCTTCAATCAAATTGGTCAGAATAAAACCAACATTTCATGGCATCATCAACCTATTGGACCCCGACCGATGACTCAAAGGAAGTCAGGTGTCCGGACAAGTAACTCTTTTCTTTATAGGAGTCAAAGTGAGGAATTCTCGGCTTTGTTGGGGGGGATAACTTCCAAGATTTTACAAGAGAAAGCGTCACTCACCGTCGCCCTGACGGGGGCTTCCCCTCGGATCTCTTGATGTTTGGCAATTGGTGTGGGTTGATGCGGCTCCAGTGTGTAATATTTTTCTGCATGTTTTTATGTTTGTATGTATGTGCATACACTAAAGGTTCTATGTAAGTATACATATTGTTCAAGTAATACAGTGCACTAATGGAGTCTCGTTTATCGATCCCATAGGGAAATGAGGTAAGAGGTTCTTAGTCAAATTATAGTCTACTAACAGCCTTAGTTTGGAAGGTCAATATAAGTGGTGTTTTATCTAGCAACTACTCCTAAATGCAGATGATTATATGTAAGAATAATAACTATTCCAAAATGCAAATTATACTTATAATGATAACCCTTTCTGGATAAATTGGTTTGAAGAATTTTGAGATAATAAAATCTACTATTCTTATGTAATGAAGTGGACAATGTAAAGGAATGAGATGCATTAAATATTGTATATGTCAAATAGGAGCAATCCTATTATTTACTCTCTTCCGAGTGCATTAAGAACATTGGCTAATCCTACGTTTAGTCTCTAAATTTGTGGTTAGGTCGAGGATATTGGCTTCCACTTCAGAGCTCTCACATCCCTTCGCCTGAATGCTAACTCTCACTTTAGTTTCCAAACCCTAGGACCGAATTGGGGATTTTAGTTTGTCACTCTAAAATCTCAAATCGTACGCCCATCAAAGTATATTTCCCTATTTAATTACACTCAACTCCCATGAAATTTAAATGTGGTTCCACATTGTTGAGAATTACACCGCCCTCTTGGGTCTTAATGCAATTACAACGAATTTTAACACTACAACGAGCTCTTTTTGTAATGTAAATGAAATGCAAGTAAAAGCCATCACTTTTATAATTAAAACTTTTTATAGCATGCATCCCAATATCTTAAACATGAATCCTACTCATTGCAATAGAAAATTAGAATGAAAATAATGAAATAATCTTTTTATGCCACTATTTCCAAACAAGAAGAAATAGTAAGAGAAACACATCACAAAGCACGAAGAAAACACAACAGAAAACTTCATTTCAAAGCAAATACATAAAATAAGTGTTTATAAAATCATAAGATAATAAAGAACTCAATACTTAGGTTTTTCCTTTGAAATAAAGATGAAGATCTCTCCCACAAAGTCTCATACTGATCCATGCAATGATAGTACCAACCTTTACAGATTCTCTTAAAATCCTCTCTCTAATCTCTCCAGAAAAGTAGAAATCTACATTCCTACTCCTATTATAATATATCTACGCATTCTCCACGTTTTTCCTAACTTTCCTAACACTTTTTCTGACATAAATTGCTCTAATATAGTATAGGGACAAATTTCTCAATAGGTGTCTCAAAAAACCTTTTAAAATGTGTTCAGATTCAATGTATATGGCCAATAACCGCTCCTGACGCCGCCGGTGCCAATTTGGGCGCCGCCAGCACCCTATTTTCATCGCTCTCGGGCTTCTGGCGCTGCCAGCGGCCATTATGCGCAGCTCCACCATTTTGCTCCGTTTCGCCCCGTTTTAGTTGTGTTACGTTCCTAACATATAGCCCTGCAAAATAAGCATAAAAATAAACTTTTTTAAAAGTGTAATCTCATTCATAAATATGTTAGAAGTGTACAAGATATTAAGCATACAAAGACTTATCGAAATGTGTCATGCCAGAATTTACTTTATTGCTTGTTTTTTCCAAATTGCACCGTATTTGCTTCTTTTTCTCTAAAAGTCCATTTCTTGTGCCTAACACCAAAAAAATGCAAAAGACCTTCCTTTAAAGTGCAATTTCATTAAAATAAAGCATAAAATGTATATGTAAAATTAAGCATTTTTTAGGCTTATCAACTCCCTCAAACTTAACTGTTATTTGTCCTGAAGTAACACTATAACTTTAAAAATAAAATATGTTGGCTTGTGGTTGTGTGTTTCAGTAAAGTTTCCTATAATTTTGTCTCATAAATGTTATAGTGTAACTTAGGAGAAATTCTAGTAAATCAATCTATAGTTGGAGTGTAAGAATATCTCATATTCAACTTAAGAATCATGTTTTTCTATTTACTTCAAAAGTTATTGAAAATTGTCAAATTAAAGATTTATAGAAAGCATAAAAACAGAATTTAGGCACCTTATCTATACCCCATTTAACCTATACTTTTTGAAATAAGAATAAGCTTAGGATTATTTTTAAGTCTTCTCATTTAAAAAGATTCAAGTGAAACTAATTTTTTATTAGACTTTTCCTCAACCTTCTCCTCACATATTTTCTTTTCACTTATTTTTTCTTTTTCTTTTCTTTCTTTCAGGATCATTTTCAATCACCTTTTTTTTCTTCTTTTTCTTTTTTATGTGAGGATTATTATATCTGGATAGACATTTAATAATTTTGAATTTCACTATCCCCTTTCTAAAGTCCAAAACTCAAAACTTTCTCTCACTTTTAAAAGTGTAATTATTAGTTTTAAAAAAGGTTTCAATAAATGCTTAATTTTTAATAAGTAAAAATCTTAGAAATTTAGCTTTTCAAATTTTCAACTCATTTCTACCATAAATAGTAAAATCATTTTCTTAATGTTTCCTACAAAATTTCTTAACTCTAGAACAATTTCATCACATAGGATTTCAACTAAGTTATTTTTCTAGCATTTCTAAAATCAAAATTATAGTAAACTAAAGATAACACCACATGACACAAGTCATTTTAAAAGTGATATCAAATTATATACAGGCTACTGAGGACAAATAAAGTTAAGTTTTAAAAATTTTTCTTCCCCCAAAACTTGAACTTTTAAATATTTTGAAATTATATCCATAAAATGTAGTAGGATGAAAATGTAAATTTAAATCTACTAACTACTACAACATCTTATCAAATCCATAAACTTGCATAATCAGGATTGAATGACTGTAGCAGAAAGAAATCTAGCCTAAAACATGCTTGCAATAATATTAAACTAAAAGGAAGTATACTCACTATAAAATTTTATTTTTCCTCCTACCCCTAAACTTGATTTTTAACATATATAACATTCAGTACCAAGAATATAAACAGGAAGAAAAATGGTTTATAAATTCTATCAACCATAAATGTCTATAAAAACTTCTACAATAATTCATCGAGACAAAACGATATGCAGCACAAAGTAAATCTAAACTAATCATGTCAGAATGAAATTCACTAAACAAAAGTCTAACTAGCATAGCATGTATCAGCATTGGGATATAAAAATGTTCTTCAAGTCTTATATAAAGTTGTAACACACAAAAAAACATATATGATAATGAGGTCAATTCTTCCATTAACTCATCACATCTCACTAACTTACATCTAATTTCTAACAGAATCACTACACCATTAAATTAGATACATTTTAAAATAATTTTATAGATTATAATCCCATAGAAAAGATTATCCCTGATAAGTTGGGTCACGGACACCAACCTCAGGCATCACCTTATCCCTTTAATTAAGCATATATAACAGTTATAAAGATAGTGTAAGATCATCCACAAGTTATTCATGAAATAGGTTCATGACTCCCACAAAATGAAAACAAAGTCAGAGAAAGGAAACAACAGAGTTGAGATGGATCTGTCATTGTTCAAATTCATAATATCTCTTGTAAAACTCAAGTCCGGGTGAGACCCGAGTCATAGTGTACTCGTCAATCCAACAACTACAAGAGATCATACAATTCTAACCAAAATATGAAGTTAATGAATCACCTCCCTCATGACACAGACAAAGATCAAATCAAACCATTAACAATCCAAACATCTATCAATCAACAATCAAACTAATCAATTCATAATAAAGCAAACATGATACAACACTAACAATCACGACTCTCAGGCATACTAAATCAAAGCACACTGATAACTATGAGTTACCTCCCATAAAGCGCTTGGTTTAACGTCGACAGCGTGACAAATGATTCCTCCTTTATCAAAATTCCATTTAAGTAATACTCGATCAATCACCCAATATTTTTCAGATCCAGGGATTCCTACAAATTTTAATTTTTCATTCAGCTCTTCCTTTTCAGATTGATTCATATCATTGTTCCTCAATTTTCTTTATAGATCCAATATTCTTCTATTGGTTTTCTGAATTTGTATATTAATATCATCATTGAAATTTATAAGAAATGGATCACTATAAGATACTTCAAGATCTCCCAAATTTTGGATCAGATTCTCTCTACATAATTTAGATTCTGGATCAAAATCTTCCATGTTACTCTTATGTTTTAAGTTATCTTCAAATTCTTCCCCTTGGTATTGAGTAACTGATGGAGGTGGTCTTTCTATATCTATCTTAGTTGAGGAAATATGTTTTTCTAAATCCTTATGAATTTCTTCCATTGGTCTTTCAAACGTCTTATCCTCTTTTCTCAGCTCAATGTTCTTTTGTAATACATCCTCAAATTCTCTTTCAAGTCTTAGTTTAATAACTTTATCTTATTCATCATTCAATTCAGCTTTTTCTCGTGATTGAGTTGAATCTGAAGATATAAATACTGGTGGTTAATATGAAATCCATAAATAGGCAGGCTTTAAATTTGTATGGGTATATCTATCTTAAGTTCATGAGATTTTTCAAAGAAATGGAATTAAAAGTTCACTATTTTTTGTAGCTTCCATCATTCACACATCTCCCGAACATGCATACAGTCTTCTTTAGACAAAGTTTTCAACTCATCATGAAAATCCATTTGGATCTCATCTCTTAATTTACTTTCAAAACTTTTTTGGAAATGTCTTTACTTAGATAATTAATTTCATCCATCTAAAAACAAATATCATATTTTCTCTCAGATGGATATTTCATAGTCTTTAACACATCAAAAGTGAATTTCTGATCATTAATATTCATAATCAACTCTCTTTTTTGCACATCTATCATAGTTTGTCCAGTAACAATGAAAGTTCTTCCCAAAATAATTAGAATTTCTTTATCTTTCTCCATTTCTAATACAATAAAGTTCATAGGAAAGATAAATTTATTCACTTTAAAAATCACGTCTTCTATAGCCCCTTTTGGATAAATGATAGATCGATCAACTAACTGAAGGGTTACAGTAGTGGGAGAAATATCAACTAAACCTAACATTCTAAATATAGATAAAGACATCACACTAATGCTCGCTCCTAAATCACATAAAGCTTTTCCACATAATCTTTCTCCAATTGCACAAGGAATTGTAAAGCTATAAGGATCATTAAGTTTCTGAGGAAACTTCTTCTGAAGTATATCGCTGCACTCCTCGATGAATGTAACTGTCTCGTAATCCCCAAATTTTCTTTTCTTGTTTGATATCTCCTTCATAAACTTTGCATACTTTGACATATGTTCTAAAGCTTATGATAAAGGAATATTTATCGTTAACTTCTTAAGTACTTCCAGGAACTTTGAAAATTATTTATCCAACTTATGGTGTCTAAGTCTTTGAGAAAATGGAGGTGGTGGTCTTTCCAAATTGATTTTAGTTGGAGATATTAATTTTTCTATATCCTAATAAACATGTTCTTCATGTCTTTTTATTTCCTTTGTTTTTCTCACAATTTATTTCTCTTTTCTAACTACATCTTCTATCTCTCTTCCACTTCTTAATTGGACAACTTCTATGTGTTCATTATTATTCTCTTTAGGTTTGATCTCAGTGTTGCTAGGAAGTGTTCCTTAGGGTATATTACTAAGTGAATTAGCAATTTCTTTCAGTTGATTCTCTATGTTTCTAATCGCAAAATTTTGACTTTGCAACTGGTTTCTCATTTACAATACCACTTCTTTTATGTACATCTTCTTATCCTCAAAATCATTGTTAGAGTATAGTGGATTTGAAGGTCTATAGCTTGTGTTCCCTTGATTATTCCAACTTCCACTAAGATTTGCATGATTTTTTTTTATTGTTGGTTTCCACCCCCGGTAGGATTATTCCTGTTAAAATTAGATGGTTCTTCCAACCTGGGTTGTAAAAGTTAGAATATGGGTTGTTTATGGTATTTAAAGTCGCATATAATAAGTTAGAATCAATCATATGTCGTAATAAACTTTTCTTACTTACATGAGTAAATTGAGGCTGGTTCATTCCAAATTGGTCCAACTTTTTTGATATTGCAGCAACCTGAGATGCAAGAATTGCAATCTCATCTGTATTATTAATACAAGCAACTTTTTTAGGATTTACCCTTACAGAGGGCCATTGAAATTCATTTGTAATCATTTCTTTAATTAATGCATATGCTTCATCAAATGATTTTGACATTAATGACCCACCAGAAACAACATTAATAATTGACCTAAGGGATCATGCTAACCCATTATAAAAAGTTTGATTGATTAACTGGGGATATGATTTTTTCACGTTTCTGAGTATGTATATGAATGAATTATGAAATACAAGTTATCATGTATGTTTGCGGCATTTTAATTAAACTAGTTCATCATCAATTGGGTCATGATTTTGCAAATTAAGACGAGTGTTGAAGATAATTTAGTTAGACTAAATTGTCTGTCTATGTCGCATCTCAACCGACCCTTAAAAGGGGTCAATTAGAGTGTGACAATGTGATAGTTCAAATATTTCGATAACCTGAAGTGCTCATTTATTAATCTCAAATATTAAAGAAGTGTATAAAAAGGAAAAAAGTTACTAGTAGACTATACATGATCATTTTTAATTGTATTTCTTCTTAAGTTACCGGTTACAATACCCGTTTCTTCTATTAAAATCATTTTTTTATAATCATAATATTTAAGTTTATTAATTATCAAAACACCAATTTCTTTGTAAGGTATGATGGATTTGAATCAAATTATTATTTAATTAAATGCTTCTTTATTATTTTAAGAATAATGAATTGTTAGCTAATTTAATATATTTTGTTTTTCTACATCAAATATGATTTCAAATAATTACCAAATTTTAAATTGATGAAATAATTCCAAATATAAACCACAATGATTACTTCTAGATAGTCTATGAAGATGAGTTAAGTAGTTTGAAGTGTTTCAATAATAAGATAGAGCGCATATTTATGAGGAGTGATAATTAATCTTCACAATTTTCTTTCATTTAAGAAAATCATAAATGAAAGGCTATATTTACATCTCCTTAATAAATAATAACTCTAAAATATAAAAGGATTAAACTTTCAATGGTGAGGGCAACCTTTTAAGCACCAATTAACCTAGATAACTTTATAGAACAAACAACTGACTAGGTAAACATACATTTTTCTAACTAGTCAAATTTTTCTTCGATTATAAACTTAACAAAGCTTATTATAGTCTAAAAAGCACTTGAATTTAGCTTCATTTCTACTTAGTCCAAGTTAAACTTCATCGAAGGTTGAAACACCAGAATAATATGATAACAAAATAATGAAAAATGATCCTTAGTTCTTGATGTATTTGTTCGTTTCAAAGTTCGTTTTTGATCGTATTAATAAAGTATGTTGCAATAATATTTTCGTTATTCACACAAAACAGAATTGTAACCAACTTTCTAGGCACACATCACAATTACAAACATCAACATTATATTGAACTTCATATAATTCATCCAAACAACAATACATAACATTCTTATTCCATATAGCAAATTCATCACATTATTCATTACTTAGACATCAATCACACAAATTGATGAGGACAAACGAAGTTAATCCTCAACATTTATAGTTAAACATTAACATAACACTAATCCATTTATATAATTAGGTGCTTTCACCCATTGCTAATAAAGTACTTAGGTTCATCGGGTTCATATACTCGTTTGAACCGGTCATGAATTGGCTAACTATGATCCGGCTTGCCTTCGTTGATGGATGAAATGGGTCCCAAAATGCATATAAATCTCGATTCGGACATATATTCGATGCCACCGTGCACAAACCCAAGCCATTGTAAGGTCCTTGCCCACAACATGCTCTTTTTGAACTAATAAAACCTAAAAATCACAAAAAATAGTAACATACATAAATATAAATGCCATACTTTTGATGTTAGACATGTTAGGTATATATGTAAATATTCCATAATTTTTGTTATTACACAATTACCAGCAGACTGAGGGTTGGAAATGAAGTCGGAATGCAATTTGGCGGTGTTGGCAGCAATGAAGACGTTGGAGCGGTATTGCGAATTGAGCTGATTTATGGCCTTCTCCAGCTGAGGGTTGTATAGTTCGGAGGCTCTCTGCAGCTCAGGGTCGCATTGCCCGTTTCTGCTTCTCTGTGCCAGCTCAGCTGGCACGCAACCTAGTGGGCCTGTCCCCGTCACCAGCACACGTCGCCCTCCCAGCTCATATATCCTCTGCATTTCCATCATCATCCAAAATAAAATTTTATTTATATATCTAACCACACCTAAATTTCAATATTTACACATGACATCCCATACAAAATACCAATTTTACTACTTTTTTTCTTTAGATTTATATCACCAATACTTTATAAAAGTAAAAATCAAATATTAAGTTGTTTAGATACGTAAATGCATAAGAATTACGAGATACGAATGATGCAGATTTTATTATTATTATTATTTTTTTTTTTATGTAAAGAATGGGTTGGGGCGTGAGGTCTCCAACCCATCCTTACAGGCTCAATCCTTGTTAGGTCTGGGGGTGACCCGGTATGCAAATTATTCGAGCACCGCCTGACTTAAAGCCACACTGCACCACCAAGGGATTCAAACTAGTGGTTTGAGGGACTTATGACCTTCAAAAATATTGCTCTACCAACCGGTCATGAAACACACAATAAATCTTTGATTGTATATTTATATAGCTTACCATGAGGATTTTCTTGTACTCCGAGATAAGATAACGAACATAATCAGGAAGAGAGAATTGGCGAGATCTTAAGGAAAAGGGGACCAAATAATAATTATTAACAAAATCATTTCCACCAACAGTTATCAGAATCAGCGCCTGATTCACCAATCTTTTAGCTGCAGCTGCGCCGATCAATGAGCTCAGCCTTTGCTGATACTGCTGGAAGTACTGCAGCTGCTGCGATATCCTAATTATATTTGCAAACTGAATGCCGGTATCGTTGAGAATTCCAATGCCTGCTGAAGCAAAATTTGCGCCTACGAGGAGCTTCTGTCCCCTCAGCTCAGGGCTTAAGTAAGGCAGGGTAGACTCAGCGCCAAGGTGCTCACCTGAAACCAGTAATTTTCATAAATAATTCAAGGTTTTACATACATACCCCTCAGTTACAATGTGTTTAATTACATATCTAACATTCTGAACTTTTAGCTTTTATTTGAAAATTTTCATGCCTATAGGATAATGAGCATAAGAGAACTAACTGATAATGTCGGGAATGTTGAGGCCGTTGGAGAATCTCCCGGTTGGTTGATGAGTCGGATAGTCGATCCCGTAAGGAGGAGAGTCCGCTCGTGCGGTCGTTGCAAGATAGTTGTTGTTTCCATTATCAACGAGCGAGTCTCCGAACACGAAGAATGCTCGAGCTGCGTCGGCGTGCACTAATAAGCTCTCCAAAATAGCTAAACAAGTCAAAAAAGAGAGAAAATAGAAAGAAGAAGAAGAAGAAGAAGAAGAAGCCATATAAGGCTATAAAATTCTAACACCTTATTGAAAGATAGGGATTGCTCTTTTGGTCATAGAATAGGAGGCTTTATATCATAAATATATCTAAATTTTAATAATTTTCATATGTTATAATTAATTATTCAAAACTTTTTGGTGAAGGTGTAGGCTCCATTTCTATCCACATTGAACAGAAAGCTAAAGTTTAAAGGTATTGAAGGCCATGCAGTATGCATGCAGCTCTCTCTCTGGAACAGCTGCAACTACCTTAAATAATGTTAATAAAATTTATATATTGTGAAAAAAATATAGAAATGTTAGTATTCTGAGAGATTTTAAAGTAAACAAATATATGAAAAATAGTAAAATAAATAACTAGTATTTAATCTCCATCCATCTTTTCTTACAAGGTCTTGTGAACTCATCAATAATGAAGCACGGGGTGGATCGTATTGTGAATTTAATTTTGAGGTGTAAAGGAGGTTTTATTAAAAGATATTTAATAATACTATAAGTAAAATTTATGTATATATATATATATATATATATATATATATATATATATATATATATATATATATGTATGTATGTATGTATGTTGAGAAATTTTAAGGCAAAGAAACAAATTTAGAGGAAGAACACAAAGATTTAACGAGGTTCGGCAAAGATGCTTATGTCCTTGGGAGCAGAGCGGCGACTTTCTTTCAATTTCAAAAAATAGTATAAGACCCATTTAGGATTACAATACAACATATATATAGCCCTGGTGTACAATATGTAATTATAAAATTACTCATGTACCGCACCATAGGGGCGTTGCCCCCCTGCACTCCCATCCCACGTAACGTAACTCTCCCGATTGGACAGATGCTTCCGCTCCACCCCAACATCTGTCTCTTACCTGGTATATGAGTCATATTTAACAATATAGTATATTGCTCCCCATACGTGTTAATCATCCCCAATCCATAGAGATCGGACTAGTGTCAGATGGGTCTTATGACTGACAACGCGGTTGTCAAACAACTCACTATCCAATGACCCAAATATATACAATATGCTTGAAAATAATGAAGATCAATCTCTACTCTCCATTTTCTATCCTCACAGAACTCAATAACTGTGAAAAAATATCTATACATACGTTTTATATTTATATTTTTAAAATTAGTCTTAGTATAATAAAATTTATAGATTTTATTTGAACTACTTTGCATTCAATGAATAGTCAGACCTTAACATTTATAAGAAAGAAGTCAGAGTGCTAATTTAATCCTCATAATTGCAGCCTATCAATATATTTTGATTAACTTCAATTATAATGTTTACACTAACAATGTTATCAGTTCGGCTTGCTATATGAACTAATATTGAAGCAGTTGTATAAATATGGGTACTTAGTATTTAGTATTAATCTATTTAGCTTTTCATTAATATTTATTATTATCATCATCATCATTATTATTATTATTATTATTATTATTATTATTATTATTATTATTATTGGGAAGATTTGCATACATATCGCACGATTTTTATGTATTTACATATCTAGCACATAAACTATTAAGTTTTGCGTACATATCCTTGCTTGTGCATGAAAATGTGTATTAATATCATTTTTTAAAAATTTAAATTGATGGTGTTATTTATGTGATATGAAAGTGTTGAATCCTGTTCTATCCGTGAATCACTGCTCAATGGAAGAGTATAAGAAAGAAAAAAGAGAGAGAAGTGCACAGTAATGAAAGGTAAAAAATCTTATTTATTTCATAGAATAATCATTCATTTATAAGGGAGATGGTATGATATATGAAGCTACATGCTTGTGTGTGTTTTAATGAGGGTGTTACAGGATATTTTATGTATTTTACATAATGGTCTTGTGATTCGGCAACCTTTTGGCTCGGTCGGTTGATCTCGGTGGGCATCAGTTAGGTAAGGTCTACTCATTTGTTTACATTGAGCCAAGATTGTCGGTCAACCTTCCATTGACTTTAATTTGGTGGGACTTGGTTGATCCAGTCTGACCTTTCACCATTGATCCCTGGTGAGGAGCTCCCGATGGTTGACTGATGATAGACTGTAAGACAAAGCGTGAATCACTGTAACATAGTAGAAAAGTCGCTCCCCAATAAGGAGAGCCAAATATATGAATTGGATTTTTTGTGACATGGTTACCCCTTAATTCTTGCTAAGGAGCATCTGCTCGGGACGTCAACTGTGAGGTGATTGATGCTACTGAAGAGCTGAGTATTTTCTTAGGTTTGGTCTACCGAAAAGTTGATTGCCGACTTCGATGGGCTTTCTTATGGTTGTTGACTTGCTAGTCTATCTATCATGTCTTGGTCCGACGGGTTTTAGCTTGGACTATCAAATTGTTTTTAGTCTTGTGTTCTCTGGCTCGTCGGCTGCATCCGATCGACTTCGGCATCATCTTTATTTCAAACTGTCATGTCCGATTAGATAAATCGGTCTCATGATTTTTCTGTCGGTGGGTCTTCCTTTGTCGTACTCTTATATTTTCTAGAGAGTTGGATCTCCTCCGATTTATGCCTCGCGCTCGTGCATTACTGATGTACAAAAGGATTATGATGGTACAAATCTAAAAAGGAGTAAGTTAGGTGTGAGATATATAAATATATAGGAATTAGGTTATATATATATATATATATATATATATATATATATATATATATATATATATATATATATATATATATATATATTATTATTTATATATCTTTTACTTGGGATCAACAGGCACGCAGCTCTCACCTTCTTATTATGGCTATTGAATTCTCATGATTCATAATGAGTGAATTGTTAGGACTCACATGTTTGGTTTGTGCAATTATATGGTGCACATGCATACCTTTTTCTCTTTTTTTTGGGTTAAATGACGGTTGGTATACTTTTATTAATGCAAAATTAAATAAATTCAGTACAAAAAAGCAAAATAATGAAAGAAATATGGGATAAAGTTAAGAGATAATCACACCAATTGTACCAAAAGTCCACCAAAAAAACATTAATGACAAATTTCAATATAAATAATATGGTCAAGTTTGAAGGATATTGTGGGAATAAGCAATCTTTTATAATTTAATCGTGTCTCAAGCTCTTATCTCAGGCACTACAAATTTGAAAGTATATCACATTTAGCAGAGCTTTCTTTTATGAGTTAGCTGGTTAATAATATATTTGTTGAATCCATGGATGTAAGGCTACTCATAAATGAGCATAGGAAGTGATGGGTCAGATAAGTCCACTTCCTATTGTTGTTCGTGTAACCCGAAGAGCCGATAAATGAAGTCGACGATGAATCTTGACAAATGCGCGCGAGTTCGACGAAGGATCTCAATAAGCATATGCGGGCTCAGTGGAGGAGCTCGCTAGGTCTTCATGTGGAGTTATTAATATTGTAGCTAGCACCTCAATGGATGTAGACTGCGAGCATCATATTCTCGCTATGGGCTGGTGATAATATTTATATACCAAAAAAGGCTTGATTCAATGGGTTCTGAAGGCCCATTTACATGTGGGCTTTCTTGATAGTTTAGCGGGTTGTTTTAGAATGTATGATCTTAATTTATTCATTCTTATGTGAGTGAACAGCCACAAAATGCAACTTATTTTCTTATGTAATTTGTATGTGTGATTACATACATGATGTATATCTTAAATTTAGGAAATTTACTATTTATGCTTGTCGGAAGGTCTGTGACTGTAGAGTAGATAATTATTGTATTTACTTTACACAAAAACCCATCACAAACTCAAGTAAATACAAAAAGTGGGCGGGATGAGAGAAAAAATCACTGGGCCTAACACAATTGAAATAATACATTATAATGTTGTAGAGGTTGGTTGTAGTATTAACTTGTTGTGTAAGCCGTAGTTAAAAGTCATGGCAGTAGTTGATCGTGTGAGCTGCAGATGATTACTTCAGTAGTGTCGGTTGGCCACATAGGTCGTCGTAGGAAGTCACATGAGTTGTAAGCCATGCCGACCATAGTTGGTCACATATAATGTAATAGTGAGCTGCGATGATGTTTGTAGGCCACAAAGGCTGGATTCAGGAGGTGATTGAATTGCGAGTCATGTCAATCATAGTTGATCAGGCAGGTCGTAGTGGAGAGTTGTGATGAAGTTCATAGGTCATAGAGGTCAGAGTGAGGAGCTACACTACTCTGGACCACAGAAGTTATACGTGGTCATGTAAGTCACAATGGGAAGATGTGATGAAATACATAGGTCGCAGGTCCCAA
This sequence comes from Papilionanthe hookeriana x Papilionanthe teres, assembly GCA_022702705.1. Classification (NCBI taxonomy): domain Eukaryota; kingdom Viridiplantae; phylum Streptophyta; class Magnoliopsida; order Asparagales; family Orchidaceae; genus Papilionanthe; species Papilionanthe hookeriana x Papilionanthe teres. The sequence continues at coordinate 131,116,023 of CM040422.1, read as the reverse complement.
ATTTAGAAAGATGCATGAGTTGTGGACCAAATAAGACGTAGTTTGTCACGTAGTCTATAGTGCTGAGTTGTGACAGTGTCCGCTAGTTGCAGGGGCTAGATTCAAGGGTTGCAAGAGTTGTGGGCCACGTAGAGTGTAGTTGGTCACGTAGGTCATAGAGGTGAGTTGTGATCATGTCCATAAGTTGCAAAGGCTAGATTCGAGGCTCCACAGAATGCGGACCACATAGGTCGCAGTGATGAAAATTGCGATGATGTTCTTAGGTTGCAGGGATGACTATAAGGTTTTTATACTGTCAGTTATTGGTCCATAACAAGGAGCCTCAAGGGATTTCGTGGGAGGACTGATGATATTAAGAAACTTATTCTTTCCTAAGGCCAGATTTACCGAAAGGCAGGTTGCTACATTCGGTCGAATTTCTTATTGTGGGTTGAACAAATGCTTCTCTATCTTATTTTAGTTCAATTGGTTCATATTCAGATTTATCAGTCATAATTTTTTCCTTCCCCTGACTTAGTTGGCCCTTGACTTTAGCTTAGATAATTACACCTGATATGATAAGTGGGCCTTTTGTTTTCTTGTCATTGGGTCCTCCTTTATTGTACTGTATTCTTTATGGATTGTTAGATCTCATCGAGATCAACAATAGTACATTTTCAAGGTACAACTAGATCTACCTAAGGAGAAACACTCACGAATTATAAAAATAATATAATTACACAATAATATACAAAACCTAATTTTTATTGTTACCTAGAAATAGAAATATGTTAATTTATCTTATATAATATGATTTTCTTAATATTACCTATTAGTATTAATAGTTATAGTGCCTATAGGCAATGTATTAGCCCACCTAAAATATTTACAAGGAATTCCTTTTTGAATTACTCGTAGAGTTATTTGCTAGCTATATTGATTCTTATGAATACAAGATTAAAATATATCGATACATCTTATTTGTCAATGAGACAAGTGGAGATCCATTTTGGTTGAGACACTTTCGATTTTGATGAGTTTATTTATTTATTTTTTGCAATATCATAATTACCTATATACCCTAAAATATTTCTTACCAAAGTCAATCAAATTTGATAGGATAAAATACTTTTCATTCATTATCAACATGCATCATTATTATATTTCTAAGACTAATAGGGAGTGGCAAAGTTAACAACGCTCAAATAAATTATAATATTTTATTAACCATCCATAGATATGAAGTTTGGAAAGAACATCCAAGTCACCAAAGAATATTAATGTTATTTAATCATTTCATAACTTATAACAAGTTTATCATATATGCACAAAACATTTCTCGATAATTTTGATATGCATCCACAACATTGATCATCGAAATGCATCAACATTTGAACTTTACATTTAAGTTACTCGAAAGGTTACTCGGTGTGCCATTTATTTTAACCATTTCACTTCCTATTATGCTCTTTTTCTAGTTATCTCTTTAATAGTAATTACTTGTTTATGCAATTGCCTCGCCTTTCTCGTTCTTCTATTGAGGCCCTACTAACATTGCTTTAACACCTCAATCCTTGCATCATCTTCTTGAGATTTCGGCCTTGTTTGGGGTAGCTTATTTGAAGCGGCACATTTTGAAAACGTCAGATGAAGCGTTTGGAAATACCAGCGTGACCCCTTTTCCTAAAAACATATGTTAACGTGGGATGGAGTTCTACTATGCGACTCGTGTTCTTTCGTGAACTTATTACTTTACCTACCCCTCTCACCATTGCCCATTTGTGTTTCTTTTGCCCTCATCTCTCTCGATCGCTCCTCTCTTGCGCCTCTCTCTAGTGGCAATGGGTTGCCTCTCTACTATCTCTCTTCTCTCCGATCTTCATCTCTCTCTCTCTCTATGTTTACCGTGCTCTCCGTCCTTCTGCATTATCACCTATTTTTTCGATGAAATGACTTTCTCTTTGCGTTTTGTGGCTTGTCACTTGTGGTTTTGAATTGAGAATTTTGATTTTTCTATTTATGGCTCTCTCATATGCGGTTGCAAGCGAGAATTTGGATTTTGCGATTTGAGACTTTATCTCGATGATTTGGATTTTGGATTTTGTGAATTTGTGGCTGAATGTGATATGAAATTAGGTTTTATCTTTACCTTTGATGTTTGAGTGAGAATTTGAGAAATGACTGAAAGAGGGTGCTTGTTTTTATTGATATTAATGCTTCAGATGCCCCGTATGTAATTACTTCAAGTAAAATACAATATATGATTTTATCATTACCTTCGATGTTTAAGTGATAATTTGAAAAATGGATGAAAGAGCGTGCTTGATTTTTAGATAGCATTGTTTTGGGTAAATTACATACATGACACCCAAACCCAATGCATTTTACGCTTGCCACAATCAAATCATTGTGAATTTGTTAAAAATGAAAAAATGTGATGAGTTTTTATCTTTACCTTCAATGTTAAAGTGAGAGTTTTAAATATGGATGAAAGTGCGTGATTGATTTGTAGATAACAATGTTTTGGGTAAATTACATAAATTTCACTCAAATCGATGCATTTATGACTGCCACAATCAAACAATTATGAATTTGTTAAAAATGAAAAATTTGGGATAAGTTTTTATCATTACCTTTGATGTTTGAGTGAGAGTTTAAAAAATGATGAAAGAGCGTGATTAAGTTGTAGATAGCAATGTTTTGGGTTCATTTGATACATGCCACTCAAAATCGATGTATTTACAATCGCCATAATCAAATCATTGTGAATTTGTTAAAAATAAATAAAATATGGATGGGGTTTTATCTTTATCTTTGATTTTTTAGTGAAAATTTGAGAAATGGATGAAAGAGGGTGCTTGATTTGTTGATAGAAATGTTTTGGGTACCCCGTATGCAATATCATCGAGTGAAAAATATGGAATAAGGTTTTATCTTCCTTTGATGTTTGAGTGATAATTTGAGAAATGGTTGAAAGAGAGTGCTTTATCTATTGTTAGCAATGTTTCAGGTGCTCTATATGTGGTATCCTCAAATGAAAAATATGGGGTGGGGCTTTATTTTTTCCTTTGATGTTTGAGTCTTAATTGAGACATGGTTAAAAGAGGGTGCTTGATTTGTTGATAGCAATGTATTAGATGCCCTTTATGTAGTATCCTCAAATGAAAATATGGGGAGGGATTTTATCTTTACCCTTGATGTTTGAGTAAGAATTTGACAAATGGCTGAAAGAGGCAGCTTAATTTGTTGATATCAATGTTTCAGGTGCTCTGTATGTAACTGCATCAAACGAAAAATATGGGGTGGGTTTTTATCTTTACCTTTAATGTTTGGTGGTGGTATACATTGGTTTGTGCATAGAGTTGGAGGTGTTATTAAGGTGGTGGTTGGTATGTGGTTGTGTTTGTATTAGAGGATGTGTCGGTGGATGTGTGGAGATGGTAGTTAGCGTGGTTGAGTTTGTGTTAGAGGATGTGTTAGTAGATGTGTGGAAGTGATGGTGTTGTGGAGGTGGTAATTGATGTGTAGTTATTTTTGTGTGGAGGTGTTGGTGTATGAAAGTGGTGATTATGGTGTTGTGAATGTGTTGGTGTCTTGATGTGCTACTGTGTGGAGGCTGTGATAGTGGTGATGTGTAAGTGGTGTTGCAGTGTGGTGTGGAGGTACATTGACAATGATATCTTGACATTCCTATTTTTCATTGAGTTGCGCTATTGCAATATTCCTATTTGTATTAATTAGTTTTATAGTAATTCAATGGTTAACACAAAAGGGGCATTTCATCTACAATATGGGATAAAGAGATAAAATTGATATTTTGGGTCCTTCGCCTCAAGGAGGTCGAATTTGGAAATAATCCGACGTCCTATCTCAACAAACGAAGGCTGAGAAAATATTATTAGAAAATTCAATGAAAATACAAATAAATAGTATGATAGAATGCATTTAATAAAAAGTTGGATCAACTAAAGAAGGATTAAAAAATCTAAAAAGGATTGAAGCGATGATCGACGAGCTCAGGGTGAGATCCGGTAAAACGAATGAGTGGTGGGCAAAGAGACCGGCGGTGAGCATTTATGAATTGTCCTCTTTTTTGTCAATTTTTAATTTATTTCTAAATCCAACAACATATTATATGAATTTGTAGGTAATGCATATTGCAAAAAAAAGTAAATAAAGTGGAATCGATCCTAAGATGAATGAGAAGTTGGAGTATGTTTGGAAGTGTTGTGGTAACGGACAACAATGCATGTTCCCCTCGTGAGATTATGTTTGGTGGCATCCCCATAAATTTGGGAGCTGGTCAAATAGGTGATTCCAATGAAGGCCCCAGCACGAATCTCCACGAAGTTAAGTCCACAAGTCGGTCAAAACATCCCCGGGTTGAAAAAAAGGAGGGAGCCGCTTCCTTAGAAGACATACCTTATAGTTAGTGGCTCTATGTAGTAATGACCCCGACCCATCAAAAACAACTTCTATCCAACAGGTTATGCGAATTATGGATGCAACTCTAGAAATTTACGAGGGCATGTTCTTATATATTTTTTTATGATGTTTCTTAAAGATTCGACCAAGAGAGAGTTTCCTATAACGATGTCTGTCAATCGTAGGGTGACTTACCTATGTTATTTTCACGGGAGCAGTGACATTTGAGAGACTTTTTTTAAATATATTCACCTATGACATTTATATCTGTTTATGGTTTTTAGTAATGCTTTGGATATTTTATGCTGCTTTGGATAAGTCACTTGAGAGTTTTTCATATCTCGTTATATTTTCTATTTACTCTTGCACTATTATTTACTTATATTGGTTTTGTTCGCAACTTTATATGATTGTAGCTAATTCATTGATGCTTATGTGTTAACCACTTCAATACTAAAATACATTGATGGAACTAGAAAGTCACAAAAGGAGAGTTGTAGCTAAAACATGTTTGATGTACGAATATTATAACTGGTACATAGAGCGCTCCCCTTGCATTACATCCTCACATGTTGGCGAAAAATGAGTTGGGGAGTTGCGTGCGAGCCACCAAACGAAATTTAACAATATGTTCCGCATGACAGACGATATTCACCGATCTGTGGGAGGAACTAAACGGAAATCATGAACTTTGTGCCTCATCTGGAATAACTTCACGAGAGGTGTTAGCAAAAGCCCTCTACTTATTATTGCATAACTAAATCAATGTGAGGAGCTATGAAGCTGTTTCAACACTCTTCTGAAACAATTCACAGGTACTTCTCAATAAGGTTGAATGCACTTGTGAGTTTTTCCTTCAAAAGTCATAAAACAAATAGATCTTACATTTAAACGGACCCACACAGATAATTTGCATCATATGCGGTATGTGTCATACTTTAACGTAATTTTTCATATTCATTGCATTTAATTTTCATATAAATATCATAATGACGTAACTCTTTCTATATTTTCAGAATTATATTGAAGCAATCGATGGAACACACGTTAAAACATGTGTTCCAAATAATGAGAAGATCACATTCATCGACTGTTGTGGGTCCCCGACGCAGAATGTAATGATAGTATGCAACTTCAACACGTGCTTCACTTTTGTGATGTCCGATGGGAGGGCAGTGCACGTGACAGTCGAATGTTCACACGGAATAACAAATACAACTTCACTCATCCACACACAAATTCGCTTGAGAATTAATAACTATCTTAATTCCTTTTTCCATCAACACTATTCATTCAATTCACAAAAAGGCATACACAATTTGGTCAATGCTGGGTATCCGTATCAGCGAGGGTATCTCGAGCCCTATCCTGATACGCGATATGACATACTTGTTTTGAACGAGCCAACAGTGTCATGTGGGGTCAGAAAATAAATGTTTAACAAAAGATACATCCTTACACTATGTTATTGAGATGACTTTTGGTGTTTAATATAAGAAATGGGTTATACTTCGGGATATGTCATCTTATATGTTTCCTAAACATGTGCATGTTGTGATTCTCACAATGACTCTCCATAATTATATTCGATGACATCAACCCCGCAATAACATCGACTTCTGTAGGACGGACGAGGATCATGAACAAGTCCCTACCGAGACATATTAGTACTGACTTGGACAGTTTTTGTCACAAGCCGAAGATGATGTTCCCAAGACGTGCACTAAAGATAGGGGAGACGCAAGTGAGATGACAGAGTTGTGGGAACAAGTTACATGTGTGATAGTTGGAGGGGAGAACACTAGTTTTTATTACATTATTAATTGTAATGATTGTTAAATATCTTCACTGTTTATCATATCAATATTTTATACTGTTCATGTTTATTTATGTTTTTTATACATTTGATATTTATTGTTTTGTTTCTTTAAGCAATTTTGTATGTGTTTTTTTCTTTTGTATTTTTTTTATTTTGTTGGGATTTGTTGGTCTATGATGAGAGATTTAACCTTATGTGCTATTCTGGATGACCTATATGTCACTATTGATTGGTATCACATATGAAATCCTAATGAAGACAACAAAATTTCTTTTTTTTTTTTGCATTGGTACAGTTTTTGAGGTTCTTCTTGATGATTTTTTTTTGTGATATGCATATGTAACACACATGTGCTTGATATTACATGAGATAAAGACAACAAAAACCCATTTTTTATATGGTATGTTGTATATTATAATAACAAATTTATTGGTTTATATAATGAGTTATTTGAGACATCAAATATGCATAAAACTATAATTAATTACCTTTGTTATCAAAATTTACTTGTGCCATGTATAAGGGCATGTTTTTTTTAACATTTAAGAAAGATGAACTCGAGGATTTTTCGTACTTGTAAAGGATTGCACTGTTGCTGTGAACAAAAAAATTCCTACTAACTTCACGTCAGCCACATCACTACATTAAACATTTTTACAGGTGCCCACGAAGAAAGTACAGAAAACTGCGACTCTTTTCGGGGTAGATAGATTGGAAGATTCCACCGTCGAGAGTGAACAAGCATGAATATTATTTGTGAAAGACATCTTAGCTCGTGACATATACCGTTTACTTTTTGAAATTAATATTAACATATTATTGATTATTGTTTTAACTGTTAAATGAGGGGTCTAACTGTCAAATGAGGGGTCTAACTTTCTTTTGTAACTTTTTGCGTTGGATATTTACTTTTAAAGTACAAAATACACTGATATGAACAATTATATTACAAACAACATTACTATATAAAGTCAGAATGATCATTTGTCCATAAACAATAGTAACACGACTGTTTTCAAATTGTAAAAAATAAACATACAGTCAGGTTATCCGCAACAACTTCCTGAGGCAGCAACTACCCCAAACAATCCCTCCATTTACATCCATTTATAATTATGATTTTGAATACATTTTTTTCCTCTGTTGAGGCTCACATTTTTTTCTTTCGACACAACCCAACTCGATCTCCACAGTCAACTAGATTTATTAGTTTTCATTTGAATAAAAATATATTATGATATTTGAGAATGTGTGCATATATATGTATATATATATTCAGATTATTGTAAATTTAAAGATTTTTTTGAAGTTAACAACTATATTAAATTTTAATTATACTCTATTCAAATCAAGTAAGAAAATTTTAAAACTAGGTTGTTTCTTTGATCATATTTTTTAATAGACCATCAATACATTTCTATTTACAAATCAAGTAACTCTTGCTTCCAACTCTTCCAATCTCACTAAAATATCAAAATTTATGGTAAACTCACAATATTTCGGTAGTCTGTATTTAATTATTCATTTCTAATATGTTGCAACCTCGCGCCCTTCTTCCGCCGCCGCGGGCTGGACGGCATCGCTGAGCGTCGAAGATGGCGCTGCGATTGGGAATGCGGGTTTATCTTCCCGCATCACACGCAACCGGACGTAAACCTTCTACTTATCTTCTCTGAAGTTCTTCAGCTTTCTTTCCTGATATAATTTTGCTTTCTCCCTGCTTCTCGGTTTCTGCGCAGTTGTTTGCTTGCGCCGCGTTCAGTGTATGGCCGTGACCTACTTTTCCACTAGTTTTGTCGGCGACAAGCCCTTGCTTGTGAGCTTCATACCGATTCCTCAATGCAGCGTTCGTTGTTTTACCCAGCTTTTCCCGTTTGATGTTGCCTCTTCTGACATCCAATTTTTTGAAGCGTAGGTTCGCGATTTCATCCGAGCCGTTTTGTATGATACAGAGCATGGGTATTTCTCCAAGCTCTCGGGGCCTGTTGGAGTTCTGGAGAAGGCTATAAGGTTCGGCCAAATACAAGGTGAGTTCCCTTTGTACGATGATGATGCATCACATTAAGATTTGGGGTCACGTATGCTTGTTCATTATGTCAATTGGTGTGTAGTGGTACATGGAATGCTTAAACCACTAACGTTGATATAAAATGGTTTAGATATTAAGAAATTGGCGAATTTTGTTTGCCTTTTTTTAGGACTCAGGGGTTGTTAAATTTGAGGGAGAATGAAAGTAAAGTGAAAAACTATCTGTGCATTTTAACTTTGTGAGTATTTTATATTGAAGAATAATCAATGCAAAGTAAAATGTTGTTGCCTTTCAAATACACCAGTTCTCTCTAGTTTCCCTATAAACTAGATGTGAAAAAATAAGTGTCATCTTCTTGCTTTGTATTGGTCTCATTTCTCAAGACTCTTGATGCACCTTTGCGACCACACTGTTTGAACCAAATATGTCTCATACTTGCTTGGTGGAAAGTCGATGAATCCTAATTAGCTCCTCTTGTATTAGTCGGGTTCTACGTTGAAATTGAACTTGCTTGCAGACAAGAGTCTGGTTGAATTGATGCTTGCTTCACCCATGATTTGTGGGTGTTGAAGCCTCCCTTTTTTTAATATATTGTCGAATCTCCAATTCCCATTCAGGAGACTTTGTTGAGGAAGACCAGCTTCATTGGAAAGTGCATCGTGATTCTAAAAATTGCAGGTGCTCTTAAGGTCTTAAGAACTATTATATGAAGGTGATTTTCATTTTGAAGGGGTACTATAAGATAGATACGACTTAGCCATTTACTATTGTCTAGTATGAATATTGAGTATTGGCTAACCATTGCTTGGTGACTTGGTTTAAATGGTTAATATATGTCAAGTTCTAGGTTGCTCTCATGTGACTTTAATTGGTGACTATTCTTGGATGCTTCTCACTGATAATTCAATCCATTGATTGAATTTAGCTTGTCCAGGTCATTTGTGGTAATTAGGCATAAATCAATAGTGGCTCACATTGCACTCAATTGAATTGATCAGGTCGGTCTAGGTGATATATGTATATATTAGCCCTTTGATTTCTTTATGTTGGAGAGCTAATGTCAAGATAAAAGAAGCATTCAATTATTATCGCATGGTCAAGAAACCAATAAATTTAAGTCATGCATTCAAAACGTTATTGTTTGATATAGTGGCAAGTTGTGTGCCTTTTTCAATGCAAGTGGATAGATTTTATTTTATTTTATTTAAGTTTCTTATTCGCACCCCATGTTGCCATATTGCTTCAAGATAGTTTCAATATTCATTAATGATAGACTTTCGTGATATCTTAATTAATAATATAATTCTCAAAATTTTGAAAAAGAGAGGCAATAAGCCTATAATGTCAAAGAAATACTCCACAATGATCATTTTATGATGTCTTACAATACAACGACTTTTGAAAGCTCTGCTGGTACAATTTTTTTTGTAAATGACTATCATCACTTCTTGTTTTTTTCTTTGAGTCGACGACGAAAAGGCCATGAATGGTATATGTTGAGGCGGTGAGACTATGTACAACAGAGATTGTGGGGCCATACAACGAGCGGGGTCATGCGGATTGGCGGTGAGCGTGGGGTTGGCTAACGCCGTGCATGATGTCAGGTTACTGATAGTTCATGTCTTAAAATAATGGGAACACAAAAATAATTGTTTTTGACATTTTTTTGAGAAATAACTTGATTTGTTTTGAAAAAATGAAAAATAATCGCTAAGCAGTTTTCCAAACATGTTTAATCAATAGATTAAAAGAAAACAAAATAAAATTGATGCCAAATAAGCTTTAAGTTGCTCGTTATAGAATTGTTCTTTCCCCAGATGTAAGGAAGCAACAATGAAAACAAAATTAATAAGGTGCACAATCATAGATTAGTAATCATGGATTGAGGAGCAAAAATATTCATTGCAGACTCGATTCACAAAATGTTTTTAGTTAGCACAATGAAAATTTGAGAAGCAATGTCGTACTTCTGCAAGGGCATGCATCTGCGAGAAGGGTAACAACAAAGCTCGCGGAGTTTGGCATCAAAGTTATCATTTATGTGAAAGAGGCGGCTTTTCAACTCCTAAGAAATAATGAAAGCTTTTCATTGAAGAAGATTGCAATGTACTTGAAATGGGGCGATGAGATTTGGGTGAGGGAAGAAGAAATTTAAAAGAAGACGCATCCAAACCTCATGGTTTGGAAGCGGCACATCATCATGTCAGTACTATCATGATCCCAACATTTGCATTTTAAAGTTGCAACCTAAATTTGTTTTTCGTGCACTTTTAGTTGATTATTAGTTCTTTTAATTCCATTTGTTTGTTTTAAATGCATATATTTGATTGGATTGGGTTGGCCGAGTTGTATTAGCGAGACAAACATAGTCACTGCTAGTTTAGGTTTGATTGCTTGGACTGACCCAACTTAGCCAAAACAATTCAATGAATTGTTGTATGTTAGGAGTCATCATAAAGAGTTCATCAACTACAAGTTGCTTTAGAAGTATAAAATTTTTTTTGACAATGTGTAATCATCTAAGGCAAGTTTTCCATTTGTACCCAAACATCTAGTATGCAATAGAACACATTATAGTACTTGTCATGGTACTCATCTAGAGGGGATTCACATTCTAATAGATGTCACGTTCAAACGAGACTACATGTCCATCTATGGGATGTCCAACTACTAAGACAGTGATTTCTAAATAAACCTACTTGTATATTTAAACTCATCACACTAGTAAGTACCGTGTAAATATTTCAAGCATGACATCTTTTTCTCTTTCTAATTTCATTTTATTTTCATGTCATATTTTTGTGATGTCTCTGTTGGTACATTGACCGACGTCTCGGTTTACCCTAGTGCTTTTGGATGAAATATTTGAAATCTTAAATATGTATTATAAATTTTAAAATTTGACTTTTACAACAATTTAATACTACACAGTAGGGGTTTCACACAAGTGTATGTATCGTTCAAGTAATATCAGATTATTGAGTTTGGATTATCGATCCCACAGAGAAGGCTGTTATTTAAACATAAGAGAAGTTCTAGCCTATTATAATGAGTCTTAGCCTGGAAGTATAGTCGATCCAAGTTGTGCTTGTAAATCCTACTAAATTATCACTAAACCTATTGATTTACTTTTAAGTTAATTCTACTAAAGCTAATTAAGTCGAGAAAGATCAATATATGAAAAATACCCTTCCCTTGCAATGGATAACTAATGCGTGTAGGAATGCAACACTTAGAATTTAGATTGTAGTTAGTGACAAATATGAGCAATTATCTTCTTTACACTCTTTCGAGTGCATAGAGAAATTTGATTCAAACTTAATTAGTGTTTCTGCTTGTCACCCACCCTAGAAATCTACCCTAGAAACCCCAATTTGAACCCATCAAAATATATTTCCCTATCTATTTGCATTGCACTATGAACTACTTTTGCTTCACCCAATAGTGCAATGTGGTTTCACTTAGTTGTTCAAGCCATAGCTCTCTCTAGTCTTTATGGGTTATGACAAGTTTTAATATATCACTTGATCAAAATGATAAGTAAATTAAGTACAAAGTAAAACCATCACTTTAATGAATAAAAAAACTATTCTAAATGTAACCAAATACCCTACAAATATTACTAATTCATCACAAGAGAAAGACATAAAAGACTACTCACAGTGCATGAAAAAAACACAAAAATTCATCATCTTATAATAAAATAAATTCATACAAAATGAGTTCACAACTAATACTAGAATGAAACACTTCACTTTCTTCCTAGAAAACAAGTGCAAACTCCTCCCCAAGTGACCTTCAAATGTTCCTTGCACTGCTAACAATAATCCCTTAAAATATTCTCTCAAATCTCTTTAAGAAAATGCAAAAAAATGTAAAACATAACTTTCAACTCTCGTTTTCTGCACTCTTACGTTTTCTCCAAGACTTCCCAAATGATCCTCTCTCTGTTTGAACTGCTTCTCGCGCTTCTTAAATTCCAAATTCGTACATAACCAACTGTAGAAACTGCCTTGGACCGTTCTGGCGTCTTGGCGCCCAGTCTGCGGCACCTAGGCGCCGCCTTCTCGGGTTGCTGGGAGATCTCTGGCGCCTAGGCACCCGTCTGCGGTGCCCAGGCGCTATGGGGGCAGTGCCTGGCGCCCAGAATGTGGTGCCTAGGCGCCAATTTGCTTGCAGCTCTATTTACTCCAGTTGTCTCTGTTTCACAACGTTTTCGCTCCAATTCATTCCAATTGCCCTACTTGTTTTACCTGTAAAAAAAAAACATGGAAATACCTTTCTTTAAGGTGCAATTTGATTAAAAAAAAAGTTTTAAATATAAAGAAAATTTAGCATGCTACAAGTCATATCATATATCACATCTATCTTCTTTTTTTAGAAAGCTTTGTGGGCTTTAAGCCTTCTTTCCAAGTCCTTGAGAACACTTGTAATCCATTGGAATCATAGCTGTAACAAAGTTCCCACGATATATTCTTCAATGAATTTATGAATCAAACTCCTTAAAATTTTCTTTGAGTCTCTTTTTATGCTTTCTCGTACTAGATTTTTGGAAGTTTAATATAGTACTCACACATATCAGTGGAAGAACCAGCATTAACTCAACCAAACTCTCTCAAAGTGAGTTTATTCATAGTCTCAGACACAATTCCCGATTCCTGACTAGCAGGGTCAATTATAGTCGACTAATTTTCATAAGACAAATTTGGGACACATCTAATTCCAACATTAAATAATGAGAACACTTACTCTTACTGTCATTCACAATGTAGTGATCGACAAATGGCAATAAATCATCCCAATATCCAAGCTCAGTATTGAATCTCATGCCAGTATTATGAACGACTCAAGAATCCTTATTACACCATCCCAGTTTTATTTCAAGGTTGTGATCCAAAGCCAACCTCAAGTTGATAGCAATAGAAAAATCATTTTAGTATTAATTACATCAATCATTTCCAGACTTCCAGCATGTCACCCAATTCTTTACGGAGGAGCTTAGGGGTTGATGCTTATTGGTTGCAAATGCTGTTATGGAGCCAAATAAATCATGTTTTTGTTTTTGTTTTTGTTTTCGTTTTTTTAGGTGTCCAATATGTGAGCATTAGGGTTCCAAAGGAGGCAGAAGATCACTAGTATAAGTTCACCACAAATTTGTCTTGAAGATTTTTATTTGTTCCTAGTACTCTTTCGAGTTGTACATAACTTAGTCGATTGAGGAGGGAGGAACCTAATTAACTCTACTTCTTTTCTCTTGATGGAGTTTTAATAAACTTAGTTCCATAGACTCTTGCGGCATATAGGTGACTTGAGGAAAAAAATTAATTATAACATTATATTTAATCAATCTATTGGTAGGAGGTCATATGACAATGGTCTTACTATTTGAGAAGCTTCTGGCAATAATAAGGGATTAATCATAGAGACTAGATTGAGAAATGCTATGCCAGAAAGAAAAAAATCTGGGGCATTGTTATTTCATTTTAATATTGTTGTTAGACTTTTACTTATTAAAGTGCAATGCATTTGTTGACATTTTTTCAATTGTAATGTTACTCATTTTAAATTACAACGTTCTTAATAGTTAATCTCACCATAGACTACTAACTTTAAACTTTACATCCAATCAAATAGAAAAAAGTAATTTTTTATTTGTATTTGTCGGCCAAGGATTTTTAGAAAATGTATTTAAATTTGAAAATAATTTTAATATATATACAGGTGATTTTATTTTTTTGGAAAATAATAATATTTTGATTTTAAAATAAATGAGACCAAACAGGTCCTACATATTTGATAGTTTGGATGACTAAGCGCGATACCACAAGTAAAACAGTATTCCAAAGGATAGACATACCACTTGATAGTAGGCTTAATCACATAAACTAAAGAGTTTTGTGACTCCGTTTGATCTGCGAAATCTTTTATGTGAGGCCGAGAAGTTCCCGTACCTAATATAAGGATTAGATAGAGTTTATTTTACCTGGATTCTTAGTTCCTTATAGAGACAAACTTCTTTAGTTAATTACATCTTAAATGACCAAAGTCACCTAAGAATACTCTCGATTAAGATCAGTGGTTTTGTCTTCAAGATTTTCAATGTTAAAGTGTTCAAGGTTGGACACTGGAAATAAAAAAAAATGTCTCAAATTAGGAACAATTATTTTAAGGAATCCAAAAGAACGACGAGTAAGGGATGTCACGGATACGAGGAGAACCTCGGTGACTTCCCATCTATCATATTGTTTGGCTTTATATTTGAAATGAAGCTATTTAATTTTTAATCCTGTAATTTATTCTAGAATTTAGGACTTACATTCGCACGATATTCGATCGTGTAAATAACTTGGAGAAATAGGAGGATTTACATCGTACTGCACGGAAACCTCAGAATCCTAAGTCTTAGAATTTATATTGCACAACAAGGTTGTGTAAAAGCCTAAAAGACAATGCGAGGATTTACGTTGCGCTAAGCAAACTACCTTGAAGTTCTATGTCTTATGTTATTTATTCTACATAAAGGTTTAGCTGATGTGGAGTTGTTTTGTTGCTGCTGATTGTCATCCTTCGTCCGCTACGTCTCTGTCGTGCTGCCCACGGACTTGCTTCATGCTTAATGTAGTAGTAGTTTCAGATTTAGTGTTTTATATGTGAGTATGCAATATTGTTAAGTTTGTGACTTGCTACTATGTATCTCCTAGACCAAACTATATCCAAGAGGTTTTGTAGTTAATTTAAAACATACATAAACTAATTATGTTATAAGGAAATACAGTAAACGAAAATAGTGTAAAATGAGGTAAATAAAAACAATAGTAAAGGAAATGCAATAGAATATACTGTAAGGGAAGCAATATAATGTGCAAAAAAGAAAGTAAACTGCTGTAAATATAAAATGAACCTGTATATCTGGCGGGGCATGCTACTTCCTACAAATGAGATTATGATCATAAATACAAGTGAAAAAGTAAAGTAGTGAGTTTAACAAGTGAGAGTAAGCACATATTCATATATATGAAAGACTCGAGGGGAACCACAAGTGATCCACGGAAACTCGGGGAAAATCATAGAAAAAACACAAACGAATAAAACAAAACACAATGTCAATATAAAGGACCAAGGGGAGGTGATTTATACGTGACATTGGAATGTCCCATATTGCTAGGAGAATTTGAGTGTAAAATTCAAGCTCAAATCCCGAAGCATTAGATTTCATTGTAGGTTAATTCATGATGGGAATTTCACAATTGATTTAATTAAAGAAGCGCGAACTACATCTCGGTGCATCATCATGTCTAGTGTCTTAATCAGTTTGTGAATTAGGGTCGAGTGCCTAGTTTCATTATTCGAAAATCCCAAAACCGCAGCTATATTTGCAACAAAACCAGTCCAAAGAAGTAGCATTTAAACTTTTCAAACCTTCAATCAAATAGCTCAAAGAAAGTGACATTTAAACCTTTCCAAACCTTCGACGAAACAACACAATGAAAGTGGCATTTAATGGGGCAAAAAATATAACTTTAACTTGCAAAAGAGAAAGAGCGTTATTACAATTACAATTGAGAGATTCTAAAGAAAAGCAAAGAATTATATTCGTTTAAACCATGCAGCAATATCATCATTATCACAAATTCAATTCTTAGAACAAGCTTAATCATAAAACCAAGTAATAAAGTGCGAATGAAGCCCAAACGTAAGTTTCAGGTCCAGGGTGCCCAATGGGTTAGAGCCACCATAAAGTTTCAGATTTTGCAAATATGCCACCATAAAATTTCATATTTTGCAAATATAAAGCTATGAAACTTTTTGAATTTTCCAAATAAAACACTTAAAGCTTCACAACTTTATTTCTGTAGACAAGACATGAAAGCCCTACCTACCCCACCACATGATCTTTCACATATATAAATGTCAAATATCTAAGTCTTTACATATATATGTGTGCCTAATCTCATGCGCAAATGAAACATTCATACTGAAATGAAAGATTACTCATTTATATATAACCAACAAGGTTTTACAACTTATACTTGGATTCACATAGAACCCAAACTTTGCACAGCAAAAGCCCATTCATCTCAATTCACACAAATTTAGAAATGTCGAATCATGCAAGGGAGCAAAGCCAAAATAGACATTGGGGAATTAAAACCATTTTTTTCTGAGATCATCAACAAGACATTCACATATATATGACTATCCCATGTATCCACATATCTTACACTTAAACTTTGCTTCAAATCTAATTTTATTAACCCTCGAGTAACATTAAGAACACCATCGATAAGGCCAAGCAAAATCATAAAACAAAAGTATACTAGTGCTGCATGTAAATAATCCCTTATGAATGAAAATAAATATCATGTGCATGAATTGTGTGGTATGCTATTGCATCGGCGATTGCAGGGATTATTAAGAAAAGAAGATGGAAACATTAATAATAAAGGGGCCTGGAAGAAAAAACGTGTTTAAAGCTACTCAACATCCATGCATTTACTGCTGTGAAAGAACTTTGATGCTCATATAAAAAAAAAATAAAATTAACAGACATTGCTAATTAAAAAAAAAAAAAAACTTTGAGTATCTCCATTGGTAGGTCATTGTCGATGTTCTCAATTCTAATCTAAATGAGAACTTTTGAAAGAACATTTTAAATAGTATTTTTGTTATAAATGTAGAACCAAAACCGGGCCACAGTGACATTTTGCCTATCTTCAGATTGAGTTTTACATTCCTACCACAGCCTCTAAAACAATATTTTTTTTTGTATTTTTGCGGCATATTCCCACAAGATCACGAAGATAATTTGGTTCGAACGTGGACTGCATTGGGTTTCATTCAGGAATCTTCAACTGAATAAGAGACTTTGGAAGGAATTGAAAGGAGGAGGGCTTACCTGCTCGACAATAGTCACGACAACAAGCCAAAACTCTAACAACAAAGACTCTAGCCAACTCAAAGCCAAAAGAACGAGAAAAGGAAGAAGAACCAGCCACGAAATCACAAAAGAAACTGGCAGCACCTCCCTCTCACCATAAAATTTTTCAACAACCTAAAACCTTGCCCTAAGGAAGGATTTTATAGGCAGGGAAGAAAGAGTGCAGCCACCTACCACCGTCCAGTGGTCGAATGGGGCAACAGGCGAATTCAGAAACGTAAGAAGGCGACATCGAGAAGAGGAAGGTCGGTCCCGTAGTGTGTCGCGAATGGAAGAGCGGTTTGGTCGAGCGGGGCTCGAGGGGGTCAGCCAGTTCACGAAGAAAAGGAATCGTTGGGCTCGGCCGGTCGTGTGAGAGGGGGCGAGCGAGCTCAGTCACCTGCTAGGGCTCGCAAATTGGAAGAGAGAGGCGCGAGCTAGGGCTTCGATCGGGCCTCGACTGGGAGAAAGGGAGGGGACGCTGCCTGCGTGAATTAGGTTTAAAAGGGTTTTGTTATTTTTTATTATTTTGTTTTGTTTTGTTATATTAATTTATTTAAATATATTAATTCACGTGTGATTTATTCGTCATCAGAATCATAGCAATATGGATGTCTCCCCTAGCTAAAATCGACGTCCCGGGCGCACAGGTGCAATCCGTTTCGTCATCCGAGGTCGTCCGGACAAGTTCATCGATAATCGTACCGAATTCAAGTAATAATTCACATATTTTTTCGTGCAACGAACCCATTCAATATGGGTGTCTTTCTCAGCTAAAATCGACGTTCCGGACGCGCCGACGTTATCTGTTTCGTCATCCGAGGTCATCCTGACAAGTTCATTGATTTGTGTGCAATTTGCTCGTGTGTGGAATTATAACAATACATATATTTTTCTCGGGTAGAGTCAACATCCGGACGTCGGTTGACAACCTTGTCGACAATCAATTCAAAAAAATGCGTCAAATTCGATTTTTTCTTCAAATTTTTGGGGTCCGTGAATATACGAAAGTCACGATGGGTGTCCTAAGGCTTTTAAACCCTACAGGGACTCTCTTTGGGCCAACACATGCCGGTCTTAGCCACTAAACCCAACGGTGATGGTACATGATTTTAGTCACACAACAAGATGGTGACAACTCAAAATCATAACCACTCGACCAAATGTGGATGACATGGGACCACCCTTGTGAGACTCCACAAAAGAGCTAAGAGATGGTTCAAATTTCTAAATGATATGGGTCTCGTCACTAGTCTTATAAGATAGTTAATAGGAAAGTCCTATGGCTAGATCATAGGCTCTAAGGAGAGGAGAAATGACCTAAAAAATGAGGTCAACAATATTGACTTTACAACCAATCAAGCAATATTAAGAAATATGAGTACATTGCATATTTTTTATTCACATTCTTAATTTATATGCAACCTAAAAATTGCCAAGTTTACTTGGGATTTGCAATTGAAGAAAAAAATTGACTAAATTGCTGCGCCTTTTGTTTGGTGTAGACGGGCAAATAAATGTTGATTATTTATTTTCTTTTCAAAATTGATATGCGAGTTCCCTTTTTGAGTCTCGGTGCTTCATGTGATTTTATACTTTCCTGCATTAATTCTTCCATTAGATCTGTATGATCTTTCATTTACTCACGTACATTTAAAAAGAAAATTAGGTTTCATTTGATTTTCAGTGTTTGATTTTCTTAGAAGAATTCTGTGCGTCATACCCATAAAATGCTTCTCTTGAGACGTCTCTCAAGTAATAGAATGTTCATGCGGGTGTTAATTAGCTCACTTGGTAAAATCCATTAAGTGATTACGAAGGTAGAGATTTAATCTTGCCTACATCAATTTTATGCTTCGGCACCAAACTTTCTGTGAATAAAAAAAGGAATAACATGCACAATATTGCTGTTCAAAAGCTCCATAGTGCGTCCAGTAACCGTTCTTGTTATTAGTGCTGATTTAGCGTGTTATTCTACGACTTATATAGTTGGTTAGGAAGACTTTAAGTGCTGCTGTGAGGTTCAGGTGCAATTTCTGATATCTTCATCAATATTCTGTTCGGAATACATCGAGCTAGAGCTATGTTCTTAAGATTATGATGTTTATTTATTGTTTTTCTTTGTTTTTTTTATAGCATGTACTTTTTCATTTCAGGCCGAGATGCTTACTTGCAATATCTGGATAAAATCTACAAACAGCATGATGTGGCTTGGTTTACCCCAGTTGAACTTTTCAAGGTGCTTGTGTTTTCTACCCAAACATTTTCGTTGTCACAATATGCACTCATGCTTGTGACTAAGTCATCCAACTGATAATATCTATTCATGTTCTACTAAGAAATACTTATTATTTTAGCCATTTCTACACTGCATCTCCCTTTCGTAGATCTTGGTCATTACTCAAGATTTTAGTATGCTCTGTTTTGTTATTTGCAAATATTTTTTTACCTAAGAAAATTCTTTTTCAGTTTTACATATTATTTTTCGTTTGCATTGTAAATCAGAATTCGGACATTGTAGGGTTAGAACAATGTCTCATAAATTGGCCATCTATTTCCGGGCCCTTAATTTTTTATTTTATTTTATTGACATATTACCTAGGGATTTTGATTCAGCTTATGTAGAAATCTGGGAATAATTTTATATCTTGCTATGCTAATGCATTACACATTATTAAATATATATAATGGTGGAAGGAATCAAAATAGGAAACCCTTCAAATCGGAAACTAAAAAAATAGAAAAAATAAAAACATAACTAGTGAAATATATCCCGAGGAAAGGAAATAAATTCTTGCATAATTAGGTATGTTTATTGACACTTTTTTACACTCCCCCTCAAATTGGATTGCATATATTGTACAAATCAAGTTTGGGCTTCAATTCATTATGAATGACTCTTGATAGTGCTTTCGTGAAAATAACTGCAATATGAAGTTGTGTGGGAATTGAGTTGAACAATTCTATTGTTAAGCTTTTCTAAAATGACATGGCGGTCAATCTCGACGTGTTTAGTTCTATCATGATGCACATGATTTTTGACTATACTAATAGTTGCTTGACTATCACTGAACATCTTTAAGTGTATCTTTCGTCTCAACTTTAAGTTCTCTTAATATATTCAGAGATTTTTCACTACTCCAAGAGACAACTTATTTTTTGCTTCTCCACATGACGAGATTGCCCAGATGTATGAAAATTATCTTGTGGTTGATTTCCTATTAGTTTTCACTCCTGCCCAGCTAGCATTTGTTTACATCTCATTCTCACGGTTTACAGATCTTTTGAAAATTAAACAATGTCTAGAGGTCATATTCAACCATCTTAAGGTTCCGTTCACAGCTTTCAAATGATCTTCATTTGGATTATTCAAATGTTTAACTTATTGCACTGAATGAGTATGTAATATCATGTCTTGTTTGTGATAGTTTAAGTAGATTGCCCACAAATTTTTGGTATCTTCCTTTATCAATTGGACTGCTTTCCTTATTTATGTTAGCCTTTTGTTGGAATCAATTGGTGTGCCAATAGACAACAAGTCAGTTTCACTTAACTGGTTTTGGATGTAATTTTTTTGGGCTACGACAATTCCCTCAGACCGAGTTGTTTTAAGTTTGACAATAAGTGCAAATGTTTCATGATAATCAATCTCATATGAATGCGGGAAGCCCTTAGCAACCAGTTTAAATTTGAATCTCTCTACACTTCTATCTCCTTTGTATTTGATAGTAAACATCCAATTGCTGATTTTTTCCATGAGGTAACTCTATGAGTGTTCATGTGTTATTCTTTTTAAGTGTCTGAATTTCTAACTGAATTGCCTTTTCCATGCTGGAATCTTTAGAGCTTATTGGCTAGAATTGAGAACATGCACACTATCCATGTTTGTCCCAAAAGCTCTATATCATAACTTCTCATAAGCTACATAGCTTTCAATTAGATGGCCAACGCACCCTCAAATACCTTTCATGTGTGAAATTGATTGATTAAAGTCATCAACCATCAGTGCAAGAGAATCATGGGTTGAGGAATCTGTATCATCATGATTATCACAAGGATTTAGTTCTGGCTCTTGACGGTGCTGGGTATGCATGGTATCCTCTACATGCTTAGTGGTCCTTTTTTTTGCTATAGACAAAAAATTCCTTTTCATTGGTGCTATATTGAGGTGTTTTAGAGACAATTGAGATAGTTTTTGTGATAGAGTTGGTTCTTCTAGTTGAATTGTTTGAGGAACGAAATTTGATTCAGTTTTCTTGAAAATCATCTAAATATGACATTCCTTAAATTTCTCTTCCTGAATTTCAAATTTGTGAAAATAAGATTGATTCTCAAAGAGGATAACATCCATGGAGTTGTATATTTTTTTAGTAGTTAGAGAGTAGCATTTGTTCATTTTTTGATTTGAGGAGTAACTGAGGAATATGCATTTGAGAGACTTGGGATCAAATCTGGTGCAGTGTTGTTGATGGATGTGAACAAAACATAATAACAAAAAATATTTAATGGTATGTCAAAAGAAAGAGAGCGTGTGTTTGTATGATTCCATGAGAACATTGTGGGGAATTTAAAACTTTAAGACTTAACTAGACATCCAATTGATGAGGTATGTGGCAGTGAGAATGACTTCCTCTCTAAAAATGTTTAGGAACATGATTAAACAATATATAGGCATGGGTCATCTCAAGTAGGTGTTTATTTTTTCTTTTGGTGACCTCATGTTGTTGAAGAGTATCCATACAAGAACTTATATGAATAATATCATGCTTGAAAATGATAAGGACTAAGGATGAAATTATAGTATTCATTAGTATTATTAGTTTTAAGAATTTGAATTTTGCTTTGGAATTCAGTTAGAATCATAGAATGAAATGATTTAAATTTTGGTGGTTGTTTCAGATTTTTCTTTCTTAAGAAATGTTCATATTGTCCTTGCATGGTCATCTATGAATGATACAAACTATCGTGCCCGATTTATATTGTTTACTTGTGAGAGTCCCCAAATATCACGGTGAATTATAAGAAAAAAAAGTGAAGGCTTGTGTTGCAACTATGGGTGTAAACGAGCCGAACACGAACAAACAGAGCTAGTGTTCGTGTTTGAAATGTTCGAACACATCATTGTTTGTGTTTGGTTTGTTTAACAAACCGAACAAAAAAAGTTGTTCGTGTTCGTCTCGTTTGCTTATCGAACGAATCGAAAACGAACTTCCTAAATAACCGAACACGAACTCGTTTGCGAACAACGAGTTTTTCGACGAATCCTAGCTTTGATAAGCATACTTCCTCAAAATGAAGCAAACCGATAAGCGTATTCCGTACACATCGTGTAATCCATACTTCGTCAAAATGAAGCAAACCGAATAAGGCGTTTAGGGTTTTATTTTAATATATAGTATAAGTATATTAGTTATAATATTATAATATTTATATTAATATAATTAATACTATAATATTATTATCGTTATTAATAATTTATCATATATTATAATTTATAGAAGTTTACTTATTTAAAATATGATAAATTTTTATAATATATAATTATTTTTAAAATATCATAATTTTTTTATATATAATTATTTTAAATTATTTTATATTTCGAACAATAACGAACCGAACACGAACGAACACATCACTGTTCGTGTTTGGTTCGTTTAACAAACCTAACGAAAAAATTGTTCGTGTTCGTCTCATTCGCTTATCGAACGAATCGAACACGAACTTCTGGCGAACCGAACACGAACCGTTCGCGAACAACGAGCTTTTTTGACAACCCTAGTTTCAACTTACTCACCATGCCCTAAATGACATTTAAACCAAAGTTTTCAAATCCCATCAAATATCGAATGTGCAGCGAGAAGTTGAAGGTTCAAAGGTTGAACTAAGGTTGAAACAATGTTGAACTAGATGACTACTATATTGTAAATTTATTTAAATGTGCAAATTTGATGTAATTTTAAAAAGTTGATTGTGAAGTATAAAATAAATATATCATGATTTAAATAACTACATCATAATACTTAAGCACATGCAATTTTAAAAGTTAATAACAATTAATTTAAAAAAAATTAAATATAAATATAAGAATCATGCTATAATAATTTTAAAAATATTTTTTGTGGCTTTTTCCATTTATCCCACCAAAATCTTTCATATCAAATAAAAAAGGACTACTTTTTTAACTTTTTAAAAGCTGAATTTACCTTTTCATTCACATATAAAGTGGTATGTTTGTAAAAATTAAAGTTTAGGTGTTAGATATATAAATAGATAACAATCGAGCTAAGTATGCAAATCTTTCAAGATTCTATAATGAATATAAATTAAATGTTGAACTTATTCTTGTGATTAATATAACATTAATTTATTATACATCCATATTAATATATATATATATTATAATGGCTATTTGTATTTCACGTTTCCTAAATTATAAAAGAAAAAAATATAAAAATAAAAATTTTTGTGCACAAATAAATTACAAAGAAATCGCTTATCAAATGTTTTAGCTTTTTATAAGCTTTTAGTCACACATCATTAAATATGCGCTACACCTTTCTTTTTTATGCTTGCTGAAAGACATGAAAATATGTGATAGCTAAGCAACAATAACATACGCACTTTCCACCTCGGGTCTTTGTCATCTTACTTCAGGCTTTTAAAATTCTTTTTTAAAATGTTGTAGCCGATTTAGGGGTCAAACGACCGATTTTAGCCGGTTTTAACCCGGTTCGATGCCGGTTCAAGCCGGGCCGATGTATGAGTGGTTATTTAGCCACTCGAACCGACTACCAGCTAGTCTAATGGTCGAACCCGATCGAGCATGCCGGTTTGGCTTTCTAAACCACGATTTAAACTATCAATAAAAGCCGAGTTTCTTCTAATAGAACCTAATAATAACCCCTCGACACCGATGATTCCCTAATGTTCCATCACCACCTAATTCCAACAGCTCCTGTAGTCATTCCTGCCCAAAGACGTAGACTCCTGGTCATCACATCCATGCATGTATCACTAGAAGACTAAGCGTAATAATCTACCAATAACATTCGTCGCGATATTTGTCAAGCGTAGTGTTCGTGCAGATGCATTCATAGTGGTATCATATAAATGTATGAACTATAAATGAATACATGCATGTATCATAACATAGCATAGTATTATAAGCATTGTAAAAGTAAAGCCTAACATGCATTTATAGATTCACTTGCAGGTGTTTATCCACAACATATAAGATTTTCTAAATGCATCAGCGTCAAACATGGAATCACATGAAAACCTACAAGATTTTTTTTCTTAAATTAACATAACATTATTTCACCCGACTTAACGAAACAAATTCTCTACGACTAGTTTGTACATACTCTCTCGAGCTCACCGCCTCATGTAAACAACTTGAACGTCATTAACATCGTAGGAATTCATGAAACTTGGCTCTTTTCATAATTTAAACCAAAAACATACTTTATTTGCCAAACCATATGAGCTTTTTGTAATAACCATTTTGAGAAATTTGATAAAATTTCAAAGTAATTGAAAATACACATAAAATTTCGGATCTCTCGGATTTCAACCGATTTAATTTTATAAATCGTGCTTATTGAATTGAGCAATTCAATGTAATGAACTATATATTAATTACATGTTTAGTATGTTTTGTAAGTTAGCAAGTTTAGGGATAAATAAATATGGTGTACCTCAACTGGCCCCTCTTGAAGGGTCGGTTGAGGTGCGACAGAGGTAGATAATTCAGCCAAACTAAATTCTCACCAACACTCTGACCTGAAGAATCAGGACCTAGTGGTTGATTGTTAGTCTAACTAAATTGCCGTAATATACGTGATACATTGCATTTCATAATTCATTAATATTCATACTCAGAAGTGTGAAAAATCATATCATCAATACATATAAACTATAAAATACTATTAAATCCAAAATAATAATAGTACGTACCCAAAACGTCTGTACAACTCTCAAAATTATACAATGCAAAACTGTACAAATCACACCTGGCTACCGGCCCTGGTGCTTGGTGCCCCTACCTGAAAGACAACGATGTAGAGTGAGCAATAACGAACTCAAGAGAAATAATCAAGTATAACATTAGATTTTATACATAGAAAAGAAACAACGTACATGTTCGTAGTAAACTGTACATGCCGTCACACATGTCATAACATGCCAGCATGGTAGAGAATATGAAAAACATGTAGTATAAAAATCAAGACTGCAGTATAAACATATAGGTTGTAAACATGAAATCATCAATATAATCAAAAGCATGTTCTTTAGCCATTTATTATATGTAATTATAGCAATGTCATTTTATAGTAATGTCACTTATAAATGTTTAGATTTCAGTTATTTCTATGTTCTTTCATCATGGGTCGTCACCATGCCCTAAATGACATTTAAACCAAAGTTTTGAAATCCGGACCGAACATTGAACAGGTAAAGCGAGAAGTTGAAGGTTCAAAGGTTGAACTAAGGTTGAACCGATGTTGAACTAGATGACTACTATATTGTAAATTTATTTAAATGTGACAAAATTGATGTAATTTTAAAAAAAGTTGATTGTGAAGTATAAAATAAATATCATGATTTAAATAACTAACATCATAATAATTTAAGCATGCAATTTTAAAAGTTAATAACAATTAATTTTAAAAAAATTAAATATAAATATAAGAATCATGCTATAATAATTTTAAAAATATTTTTTGTGGTCTTTTCCATTTATCCCACCAAAATCTTTCATATCAAATAAAAAGGACTACTTTTTTAACTTTTAAAAGCTGAAATTTACCTTTTCATTCACATATAAAGTGGTATGTTTGTAAAAATTAAAGTTTAGGTGTTAGATATATAAATAGATAACAATCGAGCGGTATGCATGCAAATCTTTGAAGATTCTATAATGAATATAAATTAAACGTTGGAACTTATTATTAAGATTAATATAACATTAATTTATATTTATACATCCATATTAATATATATATATTAATATGGCTATTTGTATTTCACGTTTCCTAAATTATAAAAGAAAAAAAATATAAAAAAGTAAAAATTTTGTGCAGACAAATAATGACAAAGAAATTACTTATCAAATGTTTTAGCTTTTATAGTTTAGTCACACATCTTTAAATATATAGTTACACCTTTCTTTTATATTGAAAGACATGAAAATATAGGATAGCTACAACAATAACATACGGATCTTCCTCCTTGGGTCTTTGTCATCTTACTTCAGGCTTTTAAAATTCTTTAAATGTTATAGCCGATTTAGGGGTCAAAACGACCGATTTTTGCTGGTTTAACTTGGTTCGATGCCGGTTCAAGTCAGTTTGATGTATGAGTGGTTATTTAGCCAGCCCGAACCGGACTACCAGCTAGTTCAATGGTCGAACTGATCGAGCATGCCGGTTTGGCTTTCTAAACCACGATTTAAACTATCAATAAAAGTTGAGCTTCCTCTAATAGAACTGTTAATAATAACCCCTTGACACCGATGATTCCCTAATGTTCCATCACCACCTAATTCCAACAGTTCCTAGAGTTTCATTCCGGCCTAAAGATCAGGACTCTGGAATATCACATCCATGCATAGAATACTTGTAAGCATTTATGTAATAATCTACCAATAACATTCGTTGTGATATTTGTTGAAGCGTAGTGCCTGTGGCATGCATTCATAGACATTTCATATAAATGTATGAATCATAAATGAATACATGCAGTGTATCATAACATAACATAGTATTATAAGCATTGTAAAAGTAGTCTAACATGCATTTATACATTCACTTGCAGGTGTTTATCCACAACATATAAGATTTTCTAAATGCATCAGCGTCAAACATGGAATCACATGAAAACCTATAGAAGATTTTTTTTTCTTAAATTAACATAAGATTATTTCACCCGACTTAACAAAACAGCCCTACGACTAGTTTGTACATACTCTCTCGAGCTCACCGCCTCATGTAAACAACTTGAACGTCATTAACATCGTAGGAATTCATGAAACTTGGCTCTTTTCATAATTTAAACCAAAACATACTTTATTTGCCAAACCATATCTCAGATGAGCTTTTTTGTAATAACCCATTTTGAGAAATTTGATAAAATTTCAGCAATTGAAAATACACATAAAATTTCGGATCTCTCGGATTTCAACCGATTTAATTTTATAAAATTGTGCTTATTGAATTGAGCAATTCAATGTAATGAACTATATTTTAATTATGAATAGATTGGGTGATATAAATTTTGGAAGTTATAAGTTTTATTAAATTAATTATACTAATTAATTCCTTCATAATTATCCCTTAATTCTCAAATCCACTGTTCACAACCGACCCTCACGCATTTTAATCTCGTCGTTCGGTCGATTAGGGCTGCTAAGCTTCAAAGTCCTTCCTTTCTCTCCCAAATTCTTCTCTTCCGCCTCTCTTCACTCTTGAGACCCCTCCCTATTCCTTCCACTTGCGGCAAGTGATGCGACCTTTTTATATGCAAAAATTTATTAACCCAGATTTATATATTTATAATGATTTTGTAATACAATTATCCAGACTTCCAATTTTTGTATTTATGTATTTATGTATTTATGTATTTATGTCCGTCATATAAATCTGAGAATGAAATTCTTGTTGAGGAGGGATGCAGTCTTTCTATCCCCTTTGTCGACCCAGTCCTTGGATGTTTTGATATAGTAAAATATGTTCTGACCTTTTTGTTTTCAACACTTGAAATGCAGCCATGGTACGCACATGCCATAGCAGAAGCAATATTACGAACAGCCAACCTCTCCATCCCACTTAAGGTCATGCCACATTCCATCCGTTACATTGATTTCCTGAATTTATGGTTTTTCTTTCCCCTTTTTGTTGTAGTGTTTGGTTTGTTCATCTTTTACTGTTAATAACAGCAATGATATGCTATGCTTTGATTTTGGGAATTATGCGGTGATTTGGCAATCCCTAACCTATGGAACACCATGCTACATTATTTCAATCTAAAATGGTTCCTTTATTGTTTCTAACTTGCTGTGCAGAAATTTTCTATTTTGTTATGCTTGACTAGAAAAGATTATGATAGCATTAAAAATATTCATGGTTGTCATTTATTAAACTTGCGGTTGCTTGATGTTATGTGCTCATTTATTTGGGACATGTGTGACATGATGTTAATTATAGTAGTCAGGGAACAATGAAGAAGTATTCATTTGAATTACACAACTCATCTATTTGTCTTAGACTTGAAGATGAAGCTGCTGTAACCATCTATGCGGGAAGGAGGATAAAGTATTCTAAGGGACCCAAGACTTAAATTTCCCATTTTAATCTATTGAAATGGGTTTTATATTAATGAAATTTCAAATTGTAAAATTTGAGCATATTTGTCCAAAATATTAGGGTAAGCAGATGCAATTTTAGAAGGGGTTGATCCTTATTTAGCAAGATGAATATTATTAGAACTATTAAAATTTATTTATGTTTTGTTATTAGCACTAGGTTATTTTCTTTCCTTTCTGGATAACTTTTAGTTTATATATTTCCTTGTTTATGTATTTCCTTATTTATGTATTTCTATTTTATGTCTTTCCTATTTTATAATTCTTGTATCCTGTATTTATACCCCTTCTAATATCAATAAGATTATCTCACCAAATCAAAACTTGGTATCAGAGCCAAGGATCTAACCCTAGTTGCCGTCAGGACACCACCCTAGCTGCTGACACTTTTTGCAGGCCTTCACTTGCATGTTTTTTCTGCCACTGTTTCTCCTCTTCCGTGTAGATTCTCCCGCCGCTGGGCCCTTTCTCTGCAGTTTTCAGCCCCGTTTCCCTATAGGCTTTTCCGTCATCGATTTTCTGAAAGCTATTGCCGTTGATCCTTCCAACTGGTGTTTCCAGCCGCCAGACCTCCCTCCAACCGGCCCAATCTCCCTCCAGGACTGTCGAAGCACCTTCCTGCAGCCATATCTATCCCTTGCAAAACCTCTCGCCGCCGGCTCTCCCTCATGCAACCAAAATTTTTCTATGTCTCAGCATCCCAACCTTACCTTTGGCTCAGTCGGAATCATGATGAACACCAACATCGAGCCTCCTTCCGACGATGTACTCGAGTCCACCAGAGGATTGACACCGACCTCAATCCCTCCGCAGACCGAAGGACCTTAAAACCACATGAACTTCTTGATCACCACCTATATACCTAACGACTATTTCATTATTCGTCAAAAGACGTGAGAAATTCAACCATTTCACTGATATGATCCGTGAACCTCCGAAGACTGATCCGACATACGGAGCATGAGAAACGGAGAATTCCATTGTCATGTCGTGGCTAATTAATTCTATGGAGACTTCAGTTAGTCTTTCGTACCTATTTCTTCCCTGTGCAAGTGCCCCTTAGACCGCAATTTGTGATATCTAATATGACGTAGGGAATCCCGACCAATTCTATGAGGTTTCTAAGAAGACCGAAGAGGCGAAACAGGGATCAAGATACTGCAATGATTTGGTTTTCTGATGGATGAATTGCAATCTCTACTACGACTAAACTTGAGACTCTTCGACTGATCTTTCCCTCTTCCAAAAGATTGTGGAAAAAGGATCGTGTGTTTCAATTCCTGACCGACCTAAACAAGGTCGGTCAGGCCGGGATCCCCTTCAACTCGGGCAACATTCACTAAGATTCGCCACGAAGAAAGCTGGAGATTTATCATGCTCTCCTTCAACTGAATCTTCCACCTTGGTCTCCAATAATGCTCAACACTCTTTCCACGCCATCACGGGCCAATCACTCCACATGTGATTTTGTCACAATCCCTACCATACCCGTGACAAGTGTTTGAAGCTTCACGAAAAACCTGTGAATAAACCTTCTGCGAAATTCTTCGGTGCTAAGTGTCTTGCTACTACCTCAAAATCCACAACGATACAGGCGACTCCCACTCGAAACATCCCAGAATCACCAGACTCTATTAAGAGTCAGATGGAGCACTTAAGTAAGCTGCTTGGATATAGTCAGTTTTCTTCTGACCCGTCAACTTCCCATGTCCGTCAAGGTAACATTTCTATGACACTCACTATTTTTGCTTCTTTTAGTCCATTGATTATTGTTTCAGGTGCCACAAGCCACATGACAGGATGTTCTCAATCCTTCTCGGCATATTTTCCATGCTCCGAGAGAGATACTAGTAAAATTGCTGACGGCTCCTATAGTTCCATTGCGAGCAAAGGGTCAGTTGTTTTAACAGCAGGGCCGACTTTGGAATCCGTGGTACACATACTTTTGTTGAACTGTAACCTCTTGTCACTCAGTAAGTTGACAAATGATATTGATTGCGTTGCTCATTTTTCTTTTGATATTTGTGTCTTTCAGGTCCGTCGTTCGGTGGGGATGATTGGAAATGCTAAGAGGATAACTTAACTCTACTTCTTTCAAGGGAAAGATATTGATGACGAGGGCACTCCTTCCAGTAGTTGTAGTTTTTCCTTGCTCATTAAATGTCCTATTATGCTTGTACATTGTCGTTTAGTTCGTCACAAGTTTCAATATTTAAAACAATTATATCCTTTGATGTTTACTAATAAAAATCTATCAAGCTTCAAATGTGAGATTTGTCAGTTAGCTAAACATCATTATATCCCATATACACTCCACTCTTACACTTCTTTCGCTCCTTTTTCACTAATTTATAGCGACTTATGGGGACCCTCTCGAACACTGAACTACAACAATAAACGATTGTTCGTAAGCTTTATTGATGTTCACACTCAGATGACTTGATTTTATATTTTAAAAAACAAATCTTAAGTTGTGTTTGTCTATAAAAATTTTCACTCTTCCTTTTGACCAAATTCAAAACATCAATTCAAGTCCTTCGGATCGACAACGACCGTGAATCGTTAGCTATATATTGGAAAACTTCTTGGTAAGTAAATACATCATCCATCACAGCTTCTGTACATATACTTGTCAACAAAATAGGGTAGCTGAGCAAAAAAACTGACAACTTCTCGAAGTTGTTAATTCCATTATGCTTTAATCTAACGTCCCGAAACATATTTGGAATGATGCCATACTTACCGCTAAATATCTCATCTATAGAGTCCCCACACAAATTCATAACTTCTGGACCTCGTTAGCCATCTCAATGTTGTGTTCTCTTACCAATCGGTTCTTGTCCACTTTAAACTTCAAAATATTTGGGTGCACGGTCTTTGTTCGGAATACTCCCCCAACTCGTAGTAAACTTGATCGTCGTTTAATCAAATGTGTCTTTCTCGAATACTCTGCAACTCAAAAGGCTATCAGTGCCTTGATGCTATTACAAAATAAACTCTATGTGAGTGCCAATGTCTTCTTCTTTAAAAGTGTCTCCTACTTCACTAACACAATCCCAAGTGAGGGGGAGCTAGATTTTTTGGACACTATTCATTTTCGGACTCCGGTAGATATTCCACCTACACCTCCAACCACTATTTCCGAGGAATACTCAGTCCCGCTGGATCCGCCACCAATCAAACCAACATTTCCATCCACTCTCCATGTCTATACTCGACACATAAACCTCCGGTTGAGACTTGTCCCAATGCTCCTACTTGAGACTCGTCGCCGTCTTGTAGTTCTTGGAATCTGCTCCGGCCGATATCGCTGGAACTACGCTCTCTCAACTTGTGTGGAATACTCTTACTTCGTATGAGAAGGTGAGTACTACCGCTGATGCACACAATCAGGCATGCTCGTTTTATTCCATAGCAAAATACGCATCCTTCCACAGTTTATCGCAGACCTACAAAGCATTTGCCACTTCCTTGACGAATCATCATCTTCCATCAACTTTTGAGGCAGCATTGGCGGACTTTTCCTGAAAGACTGCAGTAATGGATGAGATGAATGTCCTTCAGCGAAACCATAAGTGATATGTTGATCCCTCATCGAAAGAAAGCAATGGGTTACCAGTGGATTTGCAAGACCAAATTTAATTTCGATAGATCCTTTGAATGCAACGAAGCACGATTGGTTGTGAAAGGCTATTCACAAACCTATGGAATTGACTATGAAGAGACGTTACTCCGGTTACCAGTGGAATTTCCATCATTCGTGTTATGTTCTCCCTGGCCGTGAATCTGGATTGGCCCTTACTTCAACTGGATGTCAAGATATTTTAGAACTATTATAATTTATTTATGCTACATTATTTATGTATGTTTCAACTTGAGAGAGAGTATTATAATTTTTAAAATTTATTTATGTTATGTTATTAACATTTAGTTATTTCCTTTCCTTTTCGGATATTTCATAGTTTATGTATTTTCTATTTTATGTCTTTTCCATTTTATAACTCTTATATCAAGCATTTACACCATTTTTGATAGCAATAAAATTATTCTGCTGAAGTATATCAAATATAAAGTGCATATTTTTTATTGAAGTTAAGAACAACTATAAACTTCAATATCAACCTCTTCTTTTGTTGCTTCATCACAAAGACCCGTCTTATTACCTATTTGTTAGTTGCATAAGTATTATTTCCTAGTGGGTCATAAGCAATTAATCAAAAACAATTTACATCTCTTAAAAGCTTCTCTCTAAATTCTTTGACTCTTGTTTTGCTAAAGATGACTTTTATTTACTTTATAACTATAAAATTTTTGTTTTGGTCAAGTCTTTTCTATGAATTAACCTTGAAGTTGCTAGTGCAATTATCAGTCTTCAATATATATTACAGATATGCATCCTTTCATTTTATTGATCCTGGCAATGGAATTATCGACGCAAATTGTATAATGGATTACATGAGTTTTTAAGGAATCAGTTTATATAGGGTCCTTTGTAATGATATGTTTTAGAGAGTTTTAATAGTTATATCGATGCATTAATTTTTTTCCTCTTTTATTTATTCGCTATTCCAAACCTAAAAACACATTTTCTGGATTTTATCTTGTGTGTTTAAATTGTGTCTCTTCTTTCACTTTTCCGCTTGAAATTATGCTTCCTTGCTTGTTATTCAGATATATGAAATAGGAGGCGGCTCTGGAACGTGTGCAAAGTGTATACTGGATTACATGCTGTTAAACGCACCTGAAAGGGTATACAATAACTTGACCTACATGTACGCCAAATGCTTCTCTGAAGTGCGGTTTACTTTTACTCATATTTTATTAGTTGCCTGTGAGTGAATTTTGAAATTATAGAAGGAATGACAGCTGCTTGCATTCGTCATGATTCTTTATTGGGAATAACGTCTTTTCTTTGTAAACACTGGCCTTGAAACTGAAGCGGAGGAATAAAATTTGAGAACTTGAAAACGGTTTACATCTGATTGTTGTTTCACTCATCCTTCTTTTTGGTTGATTTAAATCTCAGCACTTGTGTCTCCTAGGATGGTTCCTTGAACTCTGCAAGTAGTCGCAAAGGCAATCTATTTTAGGTCGATCTGTTTTTGCTATTTGCCCGCTTTATGGAAAACAGGTTCCATGAAACCATTTTCAGAAGTAGCTGCGGGGAAGTAGAGAGTTTCTGCTGCTGGGAAGCCAAAACTTTCTGGTTCAGGGAATTGAAAAGTTATAGAACAATCCATCTATATTTATAAAAATTTTGCGGCCTTTTCCTCCATTTTGTGACGATTGACTTGTGATGATGTTACGACCTGACTTGTGGGTTTGAAATTTTCAATATGTGAACAGATGGTTGTGAAGAATAAATTGCTCTGAAAAACTCTTTTATTTATTATAGACTTGGGCTTATATAGAGCCTTACCACATTCTTTATAAATAAACCCCTAGACTTATTCTATATTTCCTATTTACAAATAGGACCCTATACTACATACAATTCTCAACGTTTCCCCTCAAGATGGACAAAAGATATCCACTAAGCCTATCTTGTCACACAACTTAAAAAGATCTAATGAGCTATGTCCCTTGGTGAGGCAATCTACTACTTGTTCTCTAATAGCTACATTACTTATCTCCAGTAATCCATTGTTCAGCTTCTCCTTGATGAAAAACCTATCAATATCCACATGCTTGATTTTGTCTTGCTGCACCGGGTTGTTGGCAATGCTAATTGCTGACTTGTTATCGATTCACAATTTCATTTGAGCTCTTTGGTCCACCTTGAGCTCTACTAATAAAGCTCTTAGTCATAACATCTCGTCAACTCGTAAGGCCATGACCCTATACTTTGCCTCTATTATCGACCTCGCAACCACTGACAATTTTTTGCTCTTCCAAGAGACCAAATGGTCCCCTATCAACATGTAATATCCTGATGTAGAACTCTTGTCATCAACACAACTAGCCCAATCAGAATCACGATATCCCTCAATGCCTAAGTGCTCAACTTTTCTGAAGATCAACCCATTCCCTGGTGCACTATTCAAGTACCTTAGAATCTGATACGCTAAATCCATGTGACCCTTTCTCGGATTATGCATTTAATGACTAGCTCTCCCGCCTCTACAATCAACTTTCCTTTCTGATCATTTGGTGAAACTGCAGGCTTGCATCCTAACATGTCTGTCTCTGTCAGCAATTCTAACACATACTTCTTCTAAGATAGAACAATCTCCTCTGCTCCACGACCCACCTCAATTTCGAGAAAGTATCTAAGATTGTCCCACGTCCTTCACCTCAAACTATTTGCCCCAACTTGCCTTCAGCTGAACAATCTCTTCTTCATCATCACCAGTGACAATCATATCATCCATATACACAACAAGAATAGTAATGTGACCACCATGTCGTTAAAATGACACTATATGGTTGACATTGATCTGCTAATAGCCCATGTCTACCATTGCTTTCTTGAACCTTTCAAACCAAGCTCGAGGATATTGTTTCAAACCGTACAATGACTTTCTCAATCTACATACCTTGCCCATAGTTTTATTTGTGTCCAAGCCCGAGGGTATCTCCATGTACACCTCTAGGAGATCCCCATGAAGAAATGCATTCTAAGTTACAACACATACAACTCTCTGCTTTCTCTTCAACATCTCCAAGAACTCGTGATCCTCATCAGTAAAAACCACCCATGTCTCTCCCTCATTCTCCGCTTCCACCCTTTTGGGCCCCCTCTTCTACCCTTTTGGGCCCCACGATTATGACCACGACCTGTAGAATGTCCACGTCCACCCGTCTCTCTTTCCTTGAGTGGCTTTAAGTAAGCCTTGCTCAGGTATCCAACTTCTCCATAGTTGTAGAATCTGCGGGTCTCTCTTGACCACTTGTGATAGCTGAGCTCGAGGCAGCCAAGGTTGATCGTGTATCTAAAAGTCAACTCGGCTCAGAGCATTGCCTCATGCGACTCTCCTCCTGTATTATCGCGGCGATGACTTTATCCAGTGCAGGAATCGTTACTTGAGCTAGGAGGACCGATCTCCTCTGATTAAAGGTAGGGTTCAAATGAGTCATAAACTACATAGTTCTCATTTTTGCAAAGATTTCTTCCTTCTTGGACTCTGGATTCACATCTCAACATCGTTGAGTAGTGATCAAGATTTGTTCACATCTGCTCCAGATCTATGAAATACTTCTGAATTGATCTATCACCCTGAAACATTGTCTTTATCTCAAGCTAAATTTGGAACAACCTCATGTGGTTCTTAACTCCAGCACAAATCTTCTTCAGCTTCGCCCATATGTCGCTCACCTTTCGAATGCTATCCACTGATGAGGCAGTTGATGAAACCATTGAGTTGATTAGCCAGTAGTAAAGCAATGCATATGTGGTCCTCCACTCATCCCTCTCAGTACTGTCACTCTTTGCTTGACCCGTGTCAGGTATCCCTCTAGTCTCTTCCTTACTAGAGCAACCTCGATCCGACGCGACCAACTCAAATACGTGGCCGGTCCATCAAGCTTCAGGTCCAGAGATGGGAGATCTAGCTTCACTTGCGTGGAGCATGGGTGAAGTAGTGGCTTCTGTCGAAACGTTAGCTCCCTTCATGAGCCTGATCAAGACCTTCAGAACCTCATGATATATCTTTCCTAGAAGCTCCAATCCTTTACCGCCTACAACATCTCCTTCTCTTGACATCGTCAATTTCAAGGATCCAAAGCTTGGATCACACGAAATCGCCTTGGCATTTCGCAGAAGCTTAAAGAGCCAAAGCTTCGCTTGTTACTTCCTGCCTCGAGCGTAAATCAGCCCGCCAAAGCCTACAAGCTCGCAAACAAGCCTGCAATTTCACTTTCCTGCTCTTTTCGCACTTGGTTGGGTACGAAGCCTCTTCGCCTTCTCCTTCATTTTCTGTCGCATGCGAGCCTTAACCACATGTATGTTCGAGATCCTTTCTTCTCGGTTCCATGAGCGCAACTCAACCGAAAGACAAAATCCTTCCGCCTCCTTGCGCTGAATCGAAGCCATCTGCACTCCCTCCGTCGCAGGAATCACACGAAACCTCAAGCTCTTTTGTGCTTCCGTCGAATGAATCACACGAAACCGCAAGCTCTTTCCTGCGTCGAAGCCGCTCCCTTACTCTGGTTTCATGCCTGCTTCACCCCTGCCCTAACCCGAGTCGCTAGAACCTTTTTGCTACAATCCCGCAGTCGTCCGAGCCTTTCTTCTGCGATCCCGCAGTTGCCCGAGCCACTTCTAACTCTTTCTTCATGATGCAGCGGTTGGCCAGAAGGGAGAGAGACGAAATTGTAGCGGTACTGTCGCGCCGACTAGGGCTAGGGTTAGTGTTTAGCTCAGATAGCATGAAGACTTAATTGCTCTGAAAAACTCTTGCGGGGGCTTATATAGAGCCTTACAATATTCTTTACAAATAAACCCTTAGTCTTATTCTATATTTTCTATTTGCAAATAGGACCCTAAATTATGTACAATTCTCAATAGGTCAGACGGAAAAATTCAAATTTAATTTTAATTACTATCACTAATAATTAATTATACAGATAATTGGAAGAGGCACCAACAACTAAAATTTAAATCAACTTATAAGTAAAAGAATTGTAAATTAAATCACCTTTCTTTAATTTAGTTAAGGACGCAACAATTCTTAGAGATATTGAATTTTCTATGACCAATCAATGGCACATGTCATAACTGAGTTTGCTTCATGTTACTCAATGGAGGTGACGTTGAGGCTTGCTTTTCAGCCCTAGGTGGCGGTGGCATAATGTTGCCCTGCCGTTCTTACTCGCATTAACCTAAACCTATGGGAGAAAAATTACTGCCTATTTTGTGCCGCTTTGGGAAATGCAGGCCATTTTGTTATATTCGAACCAGATTTGGTTTATTTGGACTTGCATAGGCTTAGTTTAGCTTCTCAAAGTTGGTCATTCTAGTCAATTCAGGCACCCTCAGACTTCAATATGATGAAATCAAGCTAAATTAGTGATGCAAGAGCTTACCACGGATCTGGTACTATAGTTGTACAATATTGCAGTATTTCACAACCGAGGGAGATGGCCTAAACAGTCTTGTTTTCCTTTTTCATGCTTTCTTTATTATCATCCTTCATTCTTTTTTAATCGTTTTCTTTATACGTGCTGTATTAGGGGTTTGAAATTCAGTTTTTGGTGTGTTTTGTATCAGGACAGCCGCTGACGTCTCTTCTTCCCTTCGAAGGTTGTTTCCTAGGATTCCAAGTGGTGCTTCGGCTGTTTTTTAGTTTCCAGGTGATGATTTATCCTTCCCCCATCGCATCCCGCCGCTCCCAGTTACCCTTCCCTGCTGCAGCCGCCCCCAGGACAACAGCTTTTGCTATCCAGCCCTTCTTGCTCACTGCCCCTGTCCTAGCCAGCCGTCCCTTGCTGCCTGCAGCCCCCCACTTCGCCCCTTCGCCCCTTCGCTGCCGTCATTCGGAAAACAGTAAAAAACAGCAAACCTGCTGTCCCCTGGCTGTTCCAGCCTTTCCTACCGTCGCTTCTCTCGCAAACTTACGCCCTTGCTGTCCTAGCATTCTGCTTCACTGCCAATGCTAATTCAACCCCTTCTTTGGCTGTCCCAACCACCTACAACCCCATTTCAACCATCTACCTTCGCTCTCTCAACCTCTTAGCCTACCTCCACCACTCATGGGTTGAGCCCTAGCGTGAGTTCATGTCGTGTTTGTTGTAATTTTCTTTTCTAGTGTGTTGATTGTAAGCACATATTTGTTTTTAGTAATAATATATGTTTTTCCTATTGTGTTTTGACTTAACTCCGATATCATTTGGTATCAGGGCTAGTTTAACTCTAATCTTATCTTAGGATTTCCTAGCATCCTCTTTAACTCCCCACCAAAAATTTTGTTTCTTATTCCCAAACCTTAGACACCCTTAGACCTAACCATAATTTTCTTTTGCTGATTTTCAAATCGGCAACCCAAAATTAATTTTTTAACACTGTCAATTAGTCTCCTACAACCTCTTTCATCTCCCAGCTATAAATCCTAACAATGCCACCAATTAAATACATGACCGAGCCTACTTGGGAAGAGACACAATCAGAGATCCGCCGACTTTAGTGGAGGCTTACAGACATAAAGGAAAAGTCCTAGGGGGAGATTACCCTCGACCGGGATCGGGATAGTCGAAGAGGTGAAAGAGACGAAAATTTCAACGCCTTCCATAGGGAGGATTTTAATGATGGAAAAGAATGACCAAGACATTTCATAATTTAGTATCAGTGGAGGCCAAGAGAAGAGCCAACATATGGAGAATGGGAGAATTTGAAGATGAAGAGGGAGATCCAACACCAGTTCCTATCCGCTTACCATAGACAGAAGGTTCAAACTCTAGCTTCAGAAGTAGAGAGACCACATCACTGGGCAGCCGCCACGTCTTGCAGACAGAGCTCAACCTCGGGGTCTTACAACCAAATTACACCTAGCAGAACACCCAAGATGGGGAAAGCAAATCTTCAATGAGATCCAAGTCCAATTACTGAATAAGAGATCTCTCCTGAGTGGTTACTAGTGGAGTGGTGCAATTTGCCACAATTTCACCCCAAAATTGATTTCTCCTCACATACTTGTTTTTCAGACACATTCAGATGAGTACGAAGAGTGGAAGCAACCAATTACAGATTTGATGGCTCGAGGCTTGGTTCATGAGGATACTTATCAATGTACAGTGTTAGTTATGATTGTACCAAAATATGATTTATATATATTCTATTAAGATGTGCTTTAGAATGCCAACTCTAATAGGATTGACTTACTGAGAGATTACAACCTTTCCGCCTTCAACGTAGTCAACCTGACACCATATGATGATGAGACAGAAGCTTCAACGGAAGCGGGAGTTTATCACGGGATTTCGCAATTGCGAGGGATGAGCCAAAACAGCCCCTTTTCCTTTCTTATGCTTTTACTCCTATTATTCTTCATTTCTTTTTACTCCTTTCTTATATACGTGTTATATCAGGGTTTGAAATTTAGTTTTTGGTGTGTTTTGTATCGGGACATCCATCAGTGTCTATTCTTCCCTTCGAGGGCTGTATCCCAGGGTTCCAAGTTGTGCTTCGGTTGTATCTTGGTTTCCAGGTGGTGATTTTTTCTTCCCACATCCCTCGCCGCTCCATGTTCTCCTTCCCTGCTGCAGCTGTCTCCAGCGCTGCCCCCATCCAGCGACCCCCCCCCCCCCCGCTTTGCCCCCTTTTGCTGCCGTCATCCGGAAAACAGTAAACCTGTTGTTTTCCTGCTGTCCCTTGACTGTTCTAGCCTTTCCTACCGCGCCTTGCTGCTGAGCTCGCCACCTCATCTACTGCTATGACTGCCCCAGCATTTGCTTTAGCCTATTATAGCAGGTATGGTGCTTCATGCCATAAATTTATGCTTGGTTAAGCAATAGTTTTATCATTCCACTGCTTATAACTCCGGTAAGTTTGTTTTTTCAATGCTAGAATTCTCTTAGATGATTCTAACGCTGTACCAGAAGGGACGTGTTCTTGGAAGTCATTACCTACAATTTGTTAACCATGTTAGTTTTACCATATCAAATTAGTCAACTTTACCTTTCATGTGGATTGCAGCCTGAGCTTTGAACAGGAGACCTGAATGAACTAGAGTAAGTGAGTGAGATGGGGCTATCATGATAGAATTATAGAAGATAATAAAAAGATGAAAAATATAAAAATAATAAGAAAATTAACTAGATAAACAAATCTTATGCTTAAACAAGGATTTTGCAACTCCCAAAAATGGTTTTATGTTTTAGTCTTGATCCAGGTTCAAAATCTTAGAATATTCCTCACATCTAGAATAATTATTTTTCTTTAACTTTAAATACTTTCTCTTACATTCACTAGAATAAATTAATTATATGCACAAGGAATAACTATCAGCTAAAAAATT
The DNA here is from genome assembly GCA_022702705.1 of Papilionanthe hookeriana x Papilionanthe teres. NCBI lineage: Eukaryota > Viridiplantae > Streptophyta > Magnoliopsida > Asparagales > Orchidaceae > Papilionanthe > Papilionanthe hookeriana x Papilionanthe teres. Next base: position 131,075,541 of record CM040422.1, on the reverse strand, counting down.
GCTGATGAAGTGCTAACAAACTGCTAGCAAAATACTGATATATGCTAAGCCTTAATAAATGATGAAATGTTTATGTGGTCTTAAAAAATATGAAGTGAGACAAAAATAGGAAGCATAACTTGGCAAGTATGTGTACTCATTATTGTCATGCCACCCATACGTATTAATTATCCATGCTACTTAGAAGATTACTTGAAGAAAATTGCCTTAAAAATGATATCTTAAGGATGATTTAGTAATTATTGCATACCAAAATGTTGTTTTTCTATTTTTTTCATTGTAACTTCAGCACATTATATTTTTTGGTGACTTCTCATGTTAAACGGTTGGCTTCTTACAAATGCAGTTCAGTGGAGATTAGTCCTTCCCTGGCAAAAAGACAATTAGAGACTGTTGGAGAAGTTTCAAGTCATCTAAATCGGTACAGAGTAGAAAAGCGGGATGCGTTAGATAAAAGTGGATGTGAGTAAGCCGCTGTTTCTTGTGTTAACCTTGTTTCCTCTATTCGTTTTTAAATAGGTTGTTAAAGGAATTGTGAATAAGATATTGACACCAGTAACATGAATAAATTTCACTGATTTAATCCCATCAGTTTAATTTCTATTATTTCTGTAATTTGATGGTTCTAACAGTAAGTTCTAAATATTTTATGGAAACTATGTACTTCGAAATGCTTTTTGAAAGTTACTTCCTTGTGATATTATTTAGCTTAGTTGGCTTGCAAGATGAAAGAAATTCTAATATTATGTTAATTGGTGTAAGTGAATTAAGTTTTAGAAAAGCTTTAGGGATGGCTTTAAAAGTGTTATACCATTTTCCTTTTATTTTTGTTGTAATGGTCGATGACACCAATGGGCAAGGGGATACTGTGAAACCGTGTACAATTGACTTGTAGAATTTGAACATAAGACGCCGAAAGGTGTTTTGTAGGAGTTTCTAAAATTAATAATTTTTCAGATTTGAGTAAATTTACATAATGGTAAAACTCTTATTCTTGCACATAATTTAACGTGTTAATGCGTCTTTAAATTGAAAAGTTTAAAAAGAAGTTTATTTGATTGAAGCCAAATGTAAAACATCAAAATAGATGAAATCCTGCTATTTTGGAGTTTGAACTTTCAATGCTTTATTTGTTTGTGTAGGGCAGTCATATTAGTGAACATGGCGATGATTATATGATGAACTATAATGCATTTAAAAATAAAAAAGAAAAGAAAATAAATATATTTGTTTTTTCACTATAGTGGCAATTCTTGGTATTCTACAACATTAAATAAAAATGTTTAAGCTGATTGCTCTTTTTATTTATGCAGGGCATGTTGACCCCAATCCTTGTTGGGTTATAATGCTTGAGGTATTATTTGCATTGTGTGCTGCTCTTTATTTGCATTAATGATTCTGCAGTTGTTTTCATACAATAAATTCTATACTGAATACTGATTCTTTTCGTCAAGCAACTTTGCTTCAGGAACCAAAATAGCTGTACATGACAAACAATAGGTAAAATAAAAATGGATGAAGCTTATGGACTTAGAAAGTACTTGCAATTCTAAGGATATGTTAAGCTGATATCCTCAAAATTTTGACGTGTTGCATGTTGGATTCATTCGTAAGAGTATCCTAACATAAAAGCAAACATATGAGAGAGTACAATTTTTCTTGGAATATCCAAAAGATAAAAACCACATTGAAACCATAAATTTAGAGTCTATTCTTTGATGTTGGAGATATCACGGTCTAGTGGTTCTAATGCAAATGTAATACGAGATGCTTGAAATAATGCAATTAACGCAAAAAAATTGCTGGTTACAATCTTTTAACCTTTGGCAATTATTCATAACCTTTGATGAAAATTTAAAAATCCACTACTGAAGGTAATGACCAGAAATGAAGTATTTATATGACCATGTAAGTGTTTTAAAATTGATGCATTTATATAAAGTGAATTGTATCAAATCTGATTAAAATCCATCATGCTTTCATGCCAGTAAGAAAATATAGAATAATGAAATAAAAGATTTGAAAGAATTCATAAAAAAAGAAGCGTGCTTCTAGTGTGTGCAAGGTCATGATCTCTCATTTCTGTAATGAATTGGATGAGAAAGTAAAGAATATAATACATCCAACTAGATATTTTAATCAAATATTAGTTATATTTTTGCATATGCTTCAATCATAATTTATTATCATAAAGCCTTGTAGAGAATTCCCCTTAGCTAACAATGTTTAGAAAGCATGCGTAGGCCTTCATCGTTTTCACGAATAATTGACTAAACATAGGATTTTCTCGTCGTGTTGGAAGAATACATACAAGTACTTATTTTTGCATTTTACCCTTGCATTGGAACATATATGATTACTAAAATTCTTGGCTTTGGATGCATTTTTACTTTGTATGTGTGAGATGATGTTGGCGAGATAGTGACAAAGCGATGAATCTGCAAGGATTTGGTAAATTTTTTATTTTCTTTTATTTTCCTCATTTTTGGAAACTCTACAAAAGTGTGTGTATCGGTGAGAGTGAAATGGAGAAGGGGTTGTGAGGAAAGGTTAGAGAGAGATTGTTTACTGTAAGATTGTTGACCTCCGTATATGGCAGTACAACTTAAATCAGATGTGCAGGATGAGTCAAATGATGTACATGACGTCGCACGAAACATGCCCTCATTCGATCACCATCAAGACTATTCAAATATTGCTAGTTTGCGAGATGATCTTCAACAAATGTTGAACATACTAGGTGAAGTTCCCACACGAATGCAAAGTACGAAATATGCCTCCATGATAGGCTAACAACATGCATTTTGAGGCATGAGAGTGACAAATTTGTTAAATGCTATAATCAAATTAGATAAAATTTTACAAAAAATATATATAAATAAAAATGGGTGGATTAGTTTTAATATATGGTTAAAAAGAACATAATAAATAAATATTTTATAAAATTATATATATATATATATATATATATATATATATATATATATATATATATATATTCTGGAAACCCCCAAGGGCTAATTATATTAAAATTGAAAAGATACATTAAGTTTATATGAGAGGACCCAATAAAGATACCCTACCCATACGATACACACACACTAACACAAAAAAAAGATAAGAAGCAGATAAAACTCAAAAATTCAAAATAAGTTGCTAGGGGCGAGCCAGCTTAGTCCTGTCTCTGTCTCTGGTTCCAGGAACGGAGCCAGCTAATAAATTGTTGAGTGTCGTGTCATTACTCGAAGTAGCTAAAATATCATCCATTAAATTCCCAAGCTTGGGCGTACCTCCATTCTTCTTCCTCCTAGATGTATAAACCTGTCATTCCTCATCCGAAGACTGACTCACCTGATCAATGTGATCAATGGATTGTCAGACATGTAGAAGATGATGAGCCCCTTGCTCCTAACTAACAGTAACATTCTCATTATGAAAAGGTGGTAGAAATGCCTCGTCAGCACGTGATGCTTCCTGAGGATATGGACCTGCGATGCTCTCCTAATTATCGGACCGAACAATATCCTTTGGGGTAAGGATCGTGCATTATTGTTTTCAACAATGATAGAAGATGCAGGTTGCTCAACTGAAACATCTGCCAATACATTGGTCGGAACAACATAAACAGTATTGTCTCCAGTAGTGGGAATGAGAGGTGGCAGTGTGTCAACCTGTGTTTCAATAGTCGATGGAATGCACTCTGGAGTGGAAGAGGGACATGTATGAAATGGGGCAGACTCAATAACATTTTTACTTGGAGGTTTTAGATTCAGATGCAAATGACAACATTGAGAGAGGGAGTGTCTAAACATACGACAGTGGGTGCAATAAAGAGGTATCTGTTTTAGTTTTGCTTACTGCCAAAATCCCTGATGCTTGCTGCCAACCCATATCTCTCTCGGGAAAGGTAAAATAATATCTCGTTCTATCAAAATTCTGGCTTCAGAAGGCCTAGTCAGGTGTACTGTAGGTAGGGGTGTAACGTGTTCGGCTCATTAATATTTCGAGCTCAAAAAAATGTGTTCGTGATCGGCTCGTTTGGTGTTCGACTCGTTAATATTTCGAGCTCAAAAAAATGTGTTCGTGTTCGACTCATTTGCTTAGGGATCCGAACACGAGCTATTCACGAACAAAGAGTTATTTTGACAACTCCAATCACGTACCCATAAAATGTTAAGGATTGGGGCAAGATTTAAAAATTATTATTTATATTAAAACATCATTTGAATCTAATTTAATAATTTTTATTCTATTTTCTTAATTAATACTCTATTTTCTTAATTAATACAAGTATTAATAATTTAATAATTAATACTTGTAATTGATTATAAATCATTGTAGCCTTGTAGTTAGTTATTTTTTTTAAAAATACTACTTATCATAAAAAAGAATATATATATATATATATATATATATATATTTATATTTAAAAGAAGTCCTGAGGCTTATTTTATTTAAATAAAAGGGGTACAAAACAACTAGTATGAGAGAGCCCAATAGATGTAGCTCTACTCATAAACAAAATACAGAGAAAGCTCAAACAAAAGGATGCAAAAGACAGAAAAGAAAAAAATGCAAATAAACATTGTCTAGGAACGAGGTCGCCTAGGCATTCATCTTCCTCTGGTTCTTGTAACGCATCCAGAAATCAAACTCTAAAGTGACCGTCTCTTACCAGGAGAGATCAATGTATCATCCAATAATTTTACAAGTTGAATAGTGCTCCCAACCTTCTTCCGTCGGGAAGTGTAAACTTGCCATTCTTCTTCTGAAGACTGGTCGGCCTGATCTAGAGAAGGAAAGACAATTGCAGCGATAGGTTCCACAATGTCTTTAGACTGTTCCTTTTCCACCTCTGAGGTTCGAACCACCTCCACCTCTCTAGCAGGAGAAGAGGGTGAAAGGGTAACAATGGTATCCAGTTCATTAACCTGTCTAATAGCAGCTTCAAAAGGTTCATTCTCTTCAAGTGATACAGATGGGGAAGCAATGTCAGCCAAACCATGGGCTTCAATTTTCTTACCCACCGAAGTCCCGACATTTCCTTTATAGTTATTTGGCAATCGCTTTGTTGGGGGATAGAGTCTATAGCACCTATCCCTGATATGTCCAAACATTCTGCAGTGATGAAAGTAATAGGGTTTTTGCTCCATCTCCTCCTCCTGCCAAACAGCTTAGTGATTAGAACCCACCCAAATTCGATGGACTTCAGGAAGAGTAATATCCCTCTTAATTAGGAGTCTTGCAGCAGCATGCCTAACCTTGTTATAAGTTGGAGCATCCATTCTCAGTGGGGTACCAAGAGTGCCAATTTGAAACAGAACAGTCTGATTGAAATATCTATATGGAAGACCTGAAAACTTGAACCAAATAGGAATCACAGGAGGTTCCTTAGAGGGGTCAAACTATGAAGTCCACTTTACAATCTTCATTTCAGTCCCTACAATGAAAACAGACAGCTTAGAAAACAGCCTAACATAGTTCTCTTCCACTGTTAAATTAATCAATAGATGTCTTCCATCCAACAGTCTCATCTTCCAAGCTCCAATGAAGTGGAAAGAGTGAAAGAAATTCCTCAGAGATTCCATTTTCGGATGTCCCTAGGCAAACTTACCAATAAGGGTAAATTTCACCTCCTCATTTAATGCATTTAATTCATTCTCAGCAAAAATAATGGCAGGAAAGCCATCTTTTTCCCCTAGAGGGTGAATAAAAGAACAAGAACCTCTACTTGCCGCAGCATCATGAAGAGCGTGTGAAAACACCAAATGCTCAGGGTCTTTGAGAGTTTTTCCCACCACCCCAGCATGGGTAACTTTAGACCTAGCAGCGTTAGTCTCAATAGGGCATGCCATGTAATCCGAGAGCAGGAGCAGCAGTCACGAACTGAATTGAACGGTCGAAACGCAGCAGAACGAACGATCGGGCAAGCAGGCTGCGAGCAGCAGCCGAGCGGCTCGACCGAAACCTGCAGGACAGCAACTCGACACGAACCAGCAGGACGAGCGAGTTCTTCCACCAGAGACGACAAAGACGCTCCGCAAGACAACGAAGATACGAATCGAGTCGGCAGGCGAGTTCGAGATGATCGAACTTGCAGGACGAAAATGCCGGAGCAGCTCAAGCAGCTTGACACGAAACCAGCAGGACGAAACAAAGCGAGCTCTTCCACCGGAGACGACGAAGACGCGCCGCAAGACAGCCGACGACGAAGACGACGACGACCGTAACAGACGCCAGGGTTCGCCATGAGGCGAAACCCTAGCAGAGCGGAGAAGACGACGCATTCGGTTATATATATATATATATAAAATTGATGAGTAGTATTTCGAGCAAAAACGAGCCGAACACGAACGAACAAATCTTTGTTCGTGTTTGGCTCGTTAACTTAGCGAACGAGCCGAACACGAGCTTCTTAACGAGCCGAACACGAGCTCCTCTCGAACAACGAGCCGTTTTGACAACTCTAACTGTAGGCGTATCAGTTTTGAGAAGGTTTACCGTAAAACCTTAGCTAAGGCGAATAGGAGCTCTTGATCGTAAATGTGGACCTTCAAACATGGGAAGCGCGACCAAACATGAATGGTAGAAGGTTCAGTACGAGGGTCAAAATCTACCTTCTATTTTAAAACCTTCATCACCCGATTGTCTATGTCAAAGTTTTGAGGGAATGGGCTGAATGACTTTTCCTTTGCTTTCATTCCAATAAATAATAGTCTGTACAATCTATTTTAGATACATAATAAAGTGTGCAATATGATTTAGGTAGCTTAATAATACATATTTCTAATGTAAATATTCAGTTAAAAGGAAAAAATCCGTGCAATTAATATAAGGAATTTAATGCAACACTGCAGAGAACGAAACTCTTTATTCTGCCTGATTTCATTTACTTCTGATTGATATTCCCTATCAAATTGATGTTGGTTGATTAATAAGCATCAATTTGCCAACAAGAAACTGATGACGCTGTCGAGGAAGAGCCTTAGTAAATATATCAGCTGTTTGAAGATCAGAAGAGATATGAGGAAGAGATATAACACCATTCTCATAGGCTTCTCGAATGGAATGACAATCCACTTCAATGTGTTTCGTGCGCTCATGAAAGACAAGATTAACAGTAATCTGGATAACACTAGTATTATCTGCATAAAGAGAAGTAGACTCAAGTTGAGGAAAACCAAGCTCCGCCAGCAAACCCCGAAGCCAAATGATCTCAGATCAAGCAAATGAGTTAGCGCGATATTTAGATTCAATAGATGACTTAGACACTCGATCTTGTTTCTTGCTCTTCCAAGAAATTAAAGAGTTGTCGAGAAACATGCACAAACCAGTATTAGATCGACGTGTATCGGAACAACTAACCCAATCAACATCACTATAGGTTGTTAAGCTAATAGGAGACTCCACAGAAAAGAACAAACCACGATGAGAAGTACCTTTCAAATACCGAACAATATGTCGAACTGCAGCTAAATTAAGATGTGTAGGTGCATGGATAAATTGACTAACTTGTTTCACAGCAAATGAAATATCAGGACGCGTAATAGTCAGATAATTGAGATTCTCAACAAGTTGTCGATACAGAGATGAATCAGAAAGACCGTTACCATAATGCCATTGATATTTAACATTTACTTCCAAAGAAGTATTAGCAGGGCGACCATGTTGAAGTCCAGCCAAAACAATGAGTCCCTTAGTATAGTTGTGCTGATGAAAAAAATACTAGCGGGAGAAGAGTGAACCTCCAGTCCTAAGAAATAAGTTAATGACCCCAAATCCTTCATATGAAAAGTACCTTGAAGACGCTCATGTATCTGAGACATCAATTGATTATCAGACCTCGTGATGACAATATCATCAACATAGACTACTAACAAAACAGTTTCTTTGTTCGTCTTGCAAAGAAATAATGATGAATCGTACTGACTTTGAATGAAAAAGAAGCTAAAAAGAGTATTGCGAAACTTTTCAAACCAGGTCCGTGGAGCCTTTTTCAAACCGTACAGGGATCGTCTGAGCTTACAAACATCATGTAAAAGTGTAGAAAACAAGCCTGGAGGAGGAGTCATATAGACATTTTCTTTGAGTTCTCCATGCGAAAATGCATTCTTAACATCTATATGTCGTAAGGACCAGCCTTTAGATGCAGCAATAGACAGCATAAGCTGGACAGTTGTCATCTTAGCCACAGGTGCAAAGGTTTCTTCTTAATCAATCCCGTATTCCTGTCGATTGCCAAGTGCTCCGTCTTGCCTCATACCTGTCAAAAGACCCGTCAGATCAGAGTTTAAGAGAATAAACCCACTTATAACCAATGGATTTACATATTTAGGACATGAAACAATATCTCAAGTGTGATTGCTTTGAAGTTCTCGTGTTCCTCTTGCATAGCTTTGATCCAGCAAGTTTGTTTAGCAGCCTGAGAATAAGATGTATGAACATTAGTAGTTAAAATGACAAAATACCCATATTTATCTAAAGGACGAATGCGCCGAGTTCATCATCGAAGAATTGTTGAAGCAATTTCTGGATCAGGGCCGGGGAGGATTGGAGGTGAAGTGGACAGACATTGTTTTTGTAGACAGTATCAGGCTTGAACCGTTTATCAGAAGAAGAATTATCTTATTGTGGAAGTAATAACTATATCCGGTGTTGAAACATGATGCTGAAAGTAGTATTCATGTTCAAAGAAAATCACATCCCGAGAAATATGCCATTGATTACTAATAAAATCGTAACTTACAAAGCCTTTCTAATTAGGACTGTAACCCATAAAGGCACATCGTACTATCTGAGCTACCAACTTATGACGTTCATGAGTAGTTAGATGAACAAAGCAAACGCATCCAAAAGTATGTAACATATGATAATTAGGATGTTTACCAAATATCAGATAGTATGAAGAATCATATTTCAATTGTTGAGATGGTAAATGATTAATGAGATAAACTGCAGTAGATAAGACTTCAGTCCAAAACTTAGCTGGAACAGAAGATTCTAACAACAATGTGTGTACTGTATCCAATAGATGTCAATTTTTTCGTTCAACAACTTCATTTTCTGAGGTGTATAAGAACATGAACGTTGTGAAATAATGCCTTTGTTATGAAGAAATGCTTGAACCTCATGAGACATGTATTCACCACCATTGTCAGGCCGCAAGATTTTAGTACAAACGAAAAACTGAGTTTCAATATATGCCACAAAAGTTTTAAATACAACAAACACTTTTGATTTGGAACACAAAAAATAGATTCAAGTAAATAGACTGTAATCGTCAATAAATGCCATAAAAATATTTATATTGAGCATGTGAAATAACTAGTGTAATTCCCCAAATATCACTATGGATAATGTCAACATTTATTGGCACGACTGCCCAAAATAGGAAAAGGTAATGTCTTACTTTTTTCAAGTTTACTAACAGAACAATCAACTAGTAAGCTCATATTTGTATAACCAAAATCATCACTTTCTAGCGCCTGTTTCAACACCACATTATTTGATGACCTAGTTTATGCCAGACGCCCGCCTTATTTTCAACAACTGAAGAAGCCAATGACATTGTCCGTGGAACAGTAAATTCTAATCGAAATAACTTGCTTACTTTAGACCCCTTCGCTATCACCCTCCCTGGCACCTGATCCTGCACAACACAACCATCACGAGAAAAATGAACGTCACAATTATTATCCACAATTTGTTCAACAGAGAGTAAGTTGGTAGATAATTTAGGAGAAACCAAAACACGTCTGAATGATGACTTAATATCACCAACTATCGTAATTGGAATATTATTTCCATCAGCAACTAGTAAATCAGCTGTACCGATCATATGATTTGTGGCGCTTGAATCGACTAACAAAGGAGAAGAAATATAAGTAATAGTCTTACCTTTCCCTTGAAGGCCGAGAGCAGAAAATGCAGAGAGAATCATCTGTTGGACTATATCTGGTGTGAGAACAGATTGATTATTGTCAGTAACTGTGGATATCGAGCCAGGATTGTGAGTGTCGGATATCGTAGCATGAAAGACATGTGGTTTGCGGTTTGAGGTCGTATAAGACACTCCTTAATATGATGTCCCTTTTGCTTACAATAATTACAGAGCTTATTACCACAGTTTCATGCAATATGACCAACTTCTTGTACTCTGTAGCACTGCACTGGTCCATTCCCTTTGGTCTACAACAACAACAACAACAACAACAACAAAGCCTTAATCCCACTAAGTAGGATCGACAAAAAATAAAGGTATTTAAGAATACCTCTTTAAGGGTTTTCCGGATGGCCTTGCGCCAAGCCCTCTTAACGAGCGACCAGTTCAATATGAGATAACATCATCACCAACTGGTCCATTCCCTTTGGTATGAGCAGCAATATTGACTATTTCTGATGATCCATCTACAACACTAATAACAGTTTGTGTTGCCAGTCTTTGTTATTTGCGCAGTAATTCACCAAAACAAACATCCAAACAAGGAACCGAATCTCTGTTAAGCAACACTGCCCGAACAGTTTCAAATTCAGGTCTGAGTTTCATTAAAAACTGATTACGACAACTCTCTTCATGAATGACCTGAATACTAGCTAAATTCTCTTTTTGGACACCTTAACATAGATAATGCTTGAATATTGGCTTCATAAATTTAGAAATCCAGAATAATATTGTTCAATTGAGAGATTACCTTGACTATAATTACTCATATCAAGTTCTAATTGAAAGCATTTTGCAATATTATCTTGATTGTAGACGCGCTTCAAGTATTCCCACATTTCTTTAGCCGTGCCAAATGATCATAAATTGTTTATCATATGAGCTTCAATAGATCCAAAAATCCAGGAAACAATCTGAGAATCTTTTGCTTCCCATTGACCGAGATCTTTCACCTCAGTAGGTGGTAGAGATGTCCCATCAATATGACCCCAAAGCTCATTCCTTTTTAAGAACATTTTGAGCTGAAATTCCCACGCGACATAATTCTTTCTCGTAAATCTTATAGCTAAGATTTCAGAAGACATCACGAACAGGTAGGACAATAATATTTTGGGCTCTACTTAATGCCTTCAGCTAGGAATTTTGCGGGATAGGGCAAATCAGTGGATTCGACCAAGTAGAGAGGATCGTACGCAGGAACTTTCTGGATCGCGAGAAGAGGATCGCCAGTATGTGAGGAGTTCGAACAAGAGGAGCAGGCGGACGCCTCCTGCTGTTGCTTACGGTGGAAATCAGGACCCAAGAGGAAGAGCAGTTCAAGCTTTGAAGGGTGCGATAGAGAGGCTCGCACGGTTCAGGCTTGCAAGAAAAGGGCAGAGCGGTGCGGAGGAGCTCGCGATTTGATATAACAAAGACGAAGCAGTTGACGCGAACGAAGCTGACCGGGATGAAGCAGCCGAAGCGAGCGGAGGACGAAGCAGTCTGATGGCGCCGGAGTTGAAGGTCAACGATATCACTAAAAAAGAAGACGAAGGCGGACGAAGACCTTAGTCTGGACAAAGATGTCGCAGAACTCGAAGATGTTGCAGAACTCAACTAAGAGCACAGACAAACGCTCCCGACGAGCAGATGAGGACCTTGGAAGCAGTCGAAGACGCCGACCAAGGGTTCCAAAGACTAGAAGACGAAAAGATTCAGACCGATTCTAACTCAAAGGCTTTGATATCATATCAAAGTTTTGAGGGAAAAGGCCGAATGTCTTTTCCTTTGCTTTCATTCCAATAAAAAATAGTGCGTATAATCTATTTTAGGTACATAATAAAGTGTGCAATTTAATTTAGGTAGCTTAATAATACATATTCCTAATCTAAATATTCAACTAAAAGGAAAGAATCCATGCAATTAAAATAATGAACTTATTGCAGCATTACAATGAATGAAACTTTTGATATTTAAACCTGATTTCATTTACTCTTGATTGATAGTATATCCGAAGGATTCTTCTCGCAAACAATTAGGCGTAGTCTTCGTCATCTGATAATTGAATGAGAATATGCTGACCGTCAAATTTAACAATCTTTCAACCCCTTTCAGCTTCATTTGCTCAAAATCCTTCTGAATTAGCTCGAGTTTATGGTTTCCATAAAGAAACTTACCTACTAGCTAGGGTGACAATCTTGGCTTCTGTGAGAAAGATTGCAGGTTTACCGTTTTTACAGAATGTTTTTTTAAGAAACCCGATTTCAACGCTGTTGGCGTTGTTTTGAGTGTATAGTGCCCGTAGGAAGCTGTCAGCGTTGGAATCGAAATCCCGTCACCCGCTTCAGAAGGACGTTTTAATTTATATATATATAATTTTTGAAAATATGAAATCAAACTGACCCCATATTTTTCATAGTTTAAATGAAAGAGCGCTGCACTTCAAGTCATGCATTTATCTCGAAAAACAAACATAAGACTTGAGAGTTGCATCGATTAAATAAACTAAGAAATATACGACGTCCATTCTGTCTCGTGAAACCATTTTATTTGACGACAAGCTTTCCTATTTAATATAAAGAATTAAATATTGTTTATTTTAAACTCGGTTCGTAAATGCTTCCTATAAAGGCAAGTTCTCTATAATTAATTACATCTTAAATGACCAAAATCACTTAAGAAAATTCTCGATAAAAATCGAGAAATGTTATCTTCAAGGAGGTCAAAGGATACGCTTTTAACGTAATCGGACAGAGAAGTGTGAAGGGATTGCACTAAATTCGAACACTTATTATGTATACCAGCGAGTAAGTTAACAAGGGATGCTTGAGATCCGTAGCGAACCTCGTGACTTCCCAAGCTATCCTATGGCTCTGCTTCGATTCAGTGAGATATTATTTAAATGTTTCATCATACCGATTTTATTAAATTAGGGCTTACATTTCGCGCTGAAACGATCACACGAATAACCTGAAGATATGAGGATTTCTACACGACGAACGACAACCTCTGAATCCTAAAACGAGTTGAGTACTTATGTCAGACGAACAGAACGTATACAGCGCCAAGAAGGCTGGAGGATCTATGTCGCACTCAGACGAACAACCTCAAAATCCTATGGATTATTGTTTAATCACTAAGAAATCGTTAATGGCTGAGAAGACATGCTATTGTCATTAAGATGCACAGTGCTGCCCACCACGCTACCTCCAAGCTCTCGCTACGACGAGTAGCTAAGCTTTCTAGGCGTAAAGTTACGATATCAAATCAGCTACATCATTGTTATAGCTCTTCTAAACACCCTATAAAAGACGATTGAAACAGACAACAGATAATGCAAGTATATAAAGACAGTAAGAAAAGAAACACGCAAGACAAGATGTTCAACGTGCTAAAAAGAACAAGAATGCAAGACGAAAAGAACACGCCGTAAATATAAACAAACCCGTATACCCTGGGATCCGTTATTTTCTTAAATGTAGCAGGCTGGAATGCATCGCACAAGTGAAAGCCAAGCAGAAAAAGAAATATCGTCCAGAAAACTCGAGAAAGGACGACAAATGACTCACGGTAGAAAAATTCGGAAAAAAAATAGTAAAATAAAATTAAATCATCAAAACCTCGGGAAAATCCCAGAAAAAGGACCACGAGTGCTTCGTCAAAATCATACGAAAAATTCGAAGAAAACCGCAAAGACTCCTGCTCAGGCTAGTCTAGAACCTGTAGAAGCATTCTCGAGGTCGTCGAAGCGCTACTTGGCCACCCGAGCGTAGATAGAAGCACGCTACTCGACTAGAAGGGTGTCCTACTAAACCTAACTCAGGAGGGTGTTCCTTAATCCAGTACTGATAAACGACAAGTGGACAACCAAGTTTATAATATAGCTTTAAAATTTATATTTTTAGCATGCACGTGGATTTCAGACATACAAAAGAGTTTGTATTGATGTTTTGATTGTAATGAAAATATATTTTTGTTGTAAATATAGTATTTGTTCTTATCAGATTTTGAAAGTTACTATTGTCCACGAATCAATCACTTCATATGTACAGGATCACTAACCATCCTAAGAGCGTACGGTGCCCCGCTCGCCTTATAACTGTGAATGATACCGTCATCCTACGGTTCATCGGGGCCCTGGAGTGGGTCCTGATATCGTAGGATGGGATATCATTCCACTCTACCACAAGTGTGCTTTTGTCATCATCGCCCTATGCCCCAAAAACAAAACGAAAACTAAAGCGATGAAAAACAACGAAAGAACACAAGTCAAAGAGTAAAAGGGAAAAGAAATGAGACTAACCCACCCCCAAATCCGATTTAAAAGAGACGGGGCCTAAACGGTAGGTGGGCTAGTCTAAAACGCCTCGAAATAAGGTTTGAAAAGTTTTCCAAACCTCACACAGTAAGTCAAATAGTAGTAAGCTAAGAAAATCCGCACTGGTATTTTCAAACCCCTAGATATTAAAAATTTCCAATTCCCATGTAATTCACAACTCAATCATGCCTCACAAGTGTGAAAACTCCCAATAAAACCAAGTAGAAACTCATGGCCAGGACAGGACAAGGCCAAAGAGGCTCACGGCCAAGGCAACAGGGGTCAAGGAAGCTCACGGCCAAGGCAAAAAAAAAAAAAAAAAAAAGAGGAAAAACCGTCTCAAAATAAAGCTTTTAATACATAAGAAAGTGAATGGACAAGCTCACAAATCCTCCAAACTAACGCCAATTCTCTTAAGCAAGACATAGGAAAGTTTCCCCCAAAAGGTACTCTCCAAACACATCTCCCCAAAAGCAAGCTAAAGGGGACATCCAACCCATCACAAAGTGCATAAAAATATTCATCAAATAGCCATAGGACTGAATTCACATAAGGCTTAAATCGAGCCAACACAAGGTGTAAACCCGAGCCACCATGAGGCTAGAACCGAGCCAACACCAAGTTGCAACTAGCCTAACACAAAGCCAAGGCAGGGAACAACATCACAAGAGCAAAACCGAGCCCACACAGGGCCAAAACCCGAGCAACAGCAAGGTTGGAAATAAGCCAACATCAGGCTGCAACAGTCCCAACACAAAGCCAAAGCAAGAGGTACCACAGGAGCAAAATCGAGCCCACACAGGACCAAAACCCGAGCCACAACAAGGCTAAAATACGTGTCCAACCTCCAAGCTAAAACAAAGGATACAACAAGGGGGTAAAAACCAAGCCAACATAAGGCTAAAACCGAGCCCCATACTAAGTTACAGCAGAGAACGCAACAGGGCTCAACAAAAACCGAGCCATCACATGGCTAAAAGAAACCCTGCACAAAATTGAAGAAAGGGGGACAGCAGGACTCAAAACCCGAGCAACATCCAAGCTAAAACCAAGCCCAATCGTGATTGAAACCAAGCCCAACATCAAGCTAAAACAAACTTTCCAAAAGCTTAATAAATGAAATATATATAGATTTTGAAATATAGCATTGGTTTGAAATTTAGAAAGAGGCTAAACTTGGACCACAATAACATCTTCATGCCTTTTATATATCAAATTATGAAACTATCACATGCTTGCAAGCAAGAATAAGCATAGAAACTTTCCAAATCCATTTGACATGCTTCTATAAAGGGCTAAAGATACAAGGAGCCCAAGAACTAAACTTCCATATATTCAAAACATAGAACCACCATATGCTTCACACAAGAACAAACATAGAACTTCCCAAATTAAATTAAACCTCTTCCTAGCATGCAATTTTTGGTAAGGAAAAGCTACAAGGAGCAAGAACTGAGCCCCACATGCATATAAAAGAGACAAAAGGCTCTTCTATAATTCATAACAACAAGAGTGAGTGAAGAGCCCCCATTCCAAACACTTGCAAGAGGAGCTAATGGCCTGCCATAATAACCAAACCTATCACATGCTTACAAGGCTCAAGTGAACCCTCTCAATATCTCATACTAGATAAGACCAAGTGTAAAACCATATTTTATCATCTTAAGTAGAGAAAATAAAGGAGCCAATGTCATACCATATTTCCACCACTTTAAGCAAATAGCCAAACCTATGCTTTAGAATATGCTCACATTTACATTCCTAACATGCTTCAAATAATAAACATTCCCTAATGAGGCTATAACAACAAGCTAACATGTTGTTAAAAAGAAAATAAGAGAAAGAGCAACCATTTAAGTTAGCAAGCAAATCATTCCATGGAATACAAGTGCCCAGCCGAAAGGCTAAACAGGAAGAAACGAACCAAAGCCACAAGCCACAAGCCACACTAGGCCAAACCGAGAAGAGTAGAGGAGAAAAAAAAAGGTTACCGGCTAGTGTGGAACACACCAGAGAAGCAAAAGTCCAAGCCTCAAGCCAGCAACACTTCCCCCTCCTTCAGAAATTCGGCCAACCAACCCAGGGAAAACCCAAATAGGTCACATTTATAGAATGGAAGGGGGAGAGTGCTGAGAGAAAGACTCACAAGAGATAAGCCCCAAGTGGAGCGACCTCTGGCAGCAACGACAGAAAAAGGGTCGCAGGTAGCCGCAGGCTCACACAGGAAGGCAGAGGAGAGCCGGTGCAGCCAGAGATAAGGGATGGGGGGAAATTCGTGCGGCTCGAGAAGGAGCCCCGCAGGGATACGCTCGAGCATGGGGAAGACAGAGATGGTCGGGGTGACGTGCTCGAGCGCGGGAGGAGGAAACGAGAGCTCTTCATCATGCAAACGAGAGCAGAGGTGAGCCGATCGAACGAGGTAGAGGTTTAGGGCTTAGGAAATGTGTTAAAAGGGGGGGGGAATATAAATAGATATATTAATAATAATAATAATATAAGTATTATTATTATTAATATGATAATTATAATCGTCTCGTAAGTTTCGTCCCCGGCAGGCTATTGTCGCAAATTAAATGTCAATTTTAGGTGAAATTGATGTTCTGGACGCATCGACGCAGTTAATTTCGTCATCCGAGGTCGTTCAGACAACTTCCTCGACGGTCGCGTCGAAAGTGCGTCAAACCCGCTTTTCGAAATTCGACTTCGATGTCGATCGTCCCGCGTTTGATCCGGCCCAGCCTCACCGCGAGAGATCGAGGCGCGTCGGCGCCGCGAACCGAGAATTTACGCGTTCGGTGTGTAAGACGCGCACGAGGCCGTCCCTAACGTCCAGTGGATCCTATGGGGACTCACTTCGAACTCCCGACGTCAATTTCGACTGGCTACAAACTAGCGGTACGGAATCTCGTACAGGGTTTCAGAGAGTAACAAAGTGGCTCCAGACTCTTTAAAACGAGGTGGGTCTCATTGCTAGGAATCTAGGATCGTCGGGGAAGCTCCTGAGGCTAGAATCCTAAGTCTAGGAGGAAAACTAAACCTCGACAAAAATGAGGTCAACAAACGCCAACAGCAAAAACATCGTGATATCGTTGCGGGAACATATTTGAATGAGTGGCGGGAGCAGGGCTATCACCGGCGAGGGCGGCGGTGTAGGAACGAAGTCCTGAGGCCATCTTCTTGGCCAGTGTCAGGTGACTACGTGCGAAATTACCGGAGGCTCTGCAATTCCCTTCGTATTCGAGAAGAGGCAAGAGCAGAGCAGCTAATCTGCGAAAGACGCAGTGGCGCAGCTGTCCAGAGAAGACGACACAATCTGCGACCGAGGACGAAAAGAGGAGAAAATACGTGCGATAAGGCTCTGCCAGTAAAAATGACGTAATCGACGCAATCGTCTCGTAACAGGGATCACGATATACGCGTCAGCTGCAACCCGAGAAAGGAAGAAGACGACAGCGTGCGAGCTTGTACTCGAAGCCGACGAAACAATAGCCACTAAAACCCGACGAGGAGGACGATGGAGTGAAGCTGAAGGTTAGCATTGGGTTTCGCCTGACGATGGAGTGAAGCTGAAGGTTAGCATTGGGTTTCGCCATCAGGCGAAACCCTAGCAGAGCTCGCCGCCATCAATATATATATATACATATATATATAGGTATATTTATTTGAAATTAGAATAAAAACAAAAAAAAGGAGAGAGATTTTATGTTAGTAATCAATTAACTAAACAACTTAAGTAAAATTTTAGTTAAATTTGCTTTGATAAATTATAAATACATTACATTGATGTTTCAGTAAAATATTTTCTTAACACAATGTTCTGTGGACAACCTACTTTATTTGTTAGATTTTTAATTATGAGATTGTTTTCATTCTTTTTGTTGAGTTTTTAGAGTCGGCAGGTTGTCTTATCGTTATCGTATAATTCTCTTTCCAAATAAGTCTCTCTTTTGAGAGGAATTGGAAAGATAGAAAATACGAAGAAAATAGGCAAACAGTTTAAAAAGTACTTGGAGAACATTTGTAAGGTAAATTTCACGTGATAACCCAAATGATATACGTTCGTAATGAGATCAGAACGAAGTTGTCTTAGAAACATATCAGCGTAGCAAACTTTATGAAATCAACCCACAACCAGAGATTCAAGTTCTTGTTCTTGTTATGGATTTAAGAGTACTCTCAAAGGAACGTATTCCTTTGGTTAATTACCATCTTTGGGGATGCCTAAGAGTTCTCTAGTTAAAAAAGATCTTGCTTACGAAATTAATGATATCCGGTTATTATTATATTTTTTTGGGAAACTAAAAGATTTTAATCATCTCAAGTGGGAGAATCTCGATGCTTTCGACGCCTGTACCAGGCCCTAGGCCAGAGTGTGAATCACCGTATCCACTATGGGCGGCGACGCCTAGGCTTGCTTAGCCCACGAGACGATATCAATGATTTTTCAAGGGAATTGATAGGGATCAAATGAGATGTCAACGAAAAAGGGGAATCCATAAACAGGTAAAGGTAGACAGGACATGATACCATGGATTCGTCATTTCATGCTATGGAGACCCCGAGTCTACGTGGTCGTGATTGTAGTCGACCCAACCCGACTAGAGATCTTTTGTCTGCAATCCATGAATTGTGTCGTCCACAGAGACCTTGGTAGTCTTAAGATCAAAAGAAGAAAACTCTAATTCCTATTATCCTCTAAGAAGTATATTTTGTAGAAAGTGAGACTTGTACTTGTCAAGTAAATGACAGAGATGCCGCCGAAGTGGAGAAAGAAAGGGGGTCCAGCTATAAAGCTAGAACCGCCCACAAAGGTCTTACACCCTCGTCTGGGTCGGGAGAACCTCCAACATTCTAGTCGTACTAGACAACCTCCTTTGTAGAAATTTATGTTTGACCAAGTCAATTGAAGGAGCACGGTGGTTCCTCCTTGGAACAAACAATATGATGCAGTTTTTTGCAATTAAATGTAAATGTGGATGCCTTATTAATATGACTAGTCCAATTGCCATGCATGCAACCCATTTTAAAACTAAGCCTGAAGACCATGCAGGAAAGTAAGTACATATTTTAAATGGTTGAAAAATTTTAATCGTAAATTTTGATTTATCTTGAATCTTTTGTTATTAAGATTTTTTTTTTATATAGAAAATTTATATTTTAGAATCTTTAATGAGCCTAAATTTTATTTTCGTAAGAGTCCAGACAAACCACTAGCCAATAAAGAGAAAAGTTAAGCACGCTGCAACAAGTAAAGCAAGTCAAACAAAATATATAACAGACTTGTGTCGTTGGGTCGATAAAGCAGGAAAAACGGGTGGACTCTGCATATACATGCCTGGTCCTGATTCTATACATGAATATAAATTCTGACTTAAGGTATGAGACACGAGCAACTGCTCCTGATCCTCGTCACGTGGTTTGGTACGTCATGTATCTCGGAACTTGTGCCCGTACCTTATTTACAATACAGACTCGATCCTAAAGACTAATCAAGTACATGATAATATCTGAAAAAAAAAAGACTCAACCTGCAGAAAAATTTGCACGGGTTATATCATGCAACACATATGAATCATGTCCGGTGGGATTAGAGCATTAGCAGCACTTGCACAAAAGTGTTAGTTTTATAATCATTACTTGCTCCTCCCTTTTTTGTTTGTATTTAGGCATGACTCCCAGCAAAAAGACCACTTCTAATATACTATTTTGCATATCTCGAATTCAGTAAACACGCAAAAACATCACACAAAAATATATTTGGCCAGAGCAACCATTTCAACAAAGAACTGTAGTCAGACATAAAAAATTCTACCTAACATCCTAACCCTAGTTTAGCACACCATCTAACGAAAAGTGTCCTAACACAGTATCTAATTGCATGTGCAGTGCAAAGGTAAAGCCCTACTCGTATGATTTTGATGGGGTTGCCGATTCATTCACCCATCCTAAAGATTTAAGGAATCTAAAGTGTGTCACCCAAATGAAATTTTAAAGAATTTTGGCCTCATATTTGGCCTAATTTTGCTATTTGCATAGTTTTTCAAATATGGTTGATATTATAAATAGAATAAATATGATATTTTTATTTTTTTCAAAATTAGGGTAATTAAAGGTCGGTCCGTAACATGCAAGATGACATACATTAGATTCCTTGGAACATTAGCACATTCATACTTGTGCTGATTCAGATGTAATAACTCGCATTGCTCGCCGAAGTTTACTTGGCAAGCAGTGCTTGTTGAAGCATTTCGACCAACACGTGGTCACTCACCTAATTATTTTAATTTGCTATCAAAACATTCAAGCAACAAGATTTCACATCGTGATCGCTCATGCGAGGTACGAGTGATCACGACGGGCGCCGAAAGTCGACTTCAACATCAAGCAACTTGCAATCGACAAACTCAAATGCAAACACATTGCACGCTCAATGGGTTTAGAGGCTTTCTAGCGTAACCCAATTCGAGCATACAACATGAATTATCTATAACATTCAACTGTGATGTTATAAGAGATGAAACAGCATGTCCTCCGTTTAGGAGATCTGCACACCGACGGACTAATTTTACTAGCTACGACTCACGGAGGATTTTGCAATTATTAAACCACACAAATATGGTGACATGTGTGTTGTAATACCACAAATGTTGGTGCTTAAGGAGACACCACAAGCTACCAAAGGCAAAATTTAATTTTTTATGCAATGATATTTAATACATCACATAATATTTGAAAAATATATTTCATGCATATAAGTATGAAATCAAGCAATTGACACGACATACAAGTAATGCAAAGAAAAGTGCAAGCAAATGTGGCATACAAAAATGACCGATTGATCGGGCCTTGATGGTGGATCGAAACAAAGTAGTTTGGCTGATCCGATATTGATGATCAATTGAACCGAAAATGTTTGGTTTTATGATCGGGCATTGTTGGCCAATCGAACCGGGGTGGATGGTTTTGTGATCGGGCCTTGTGGCTAATCGAACCAAAATATTCGGTTTTATGATCGGTTCTTGGTGGTCGATCGAATCAAAGTGTTCAGTTTTATGATCGGATATTGGTGGCCGATCGAACCATAGTGAGTGGTTTTGTGATCGGGACTTGGTGGCCGATCGAACCAAAATATTCGGCTCTATGATCGGGCCTTTGTGGCAGATCCAACCGAAAGGGGGTGGTTTTTTGATCGGGCCTTGGTAGTCAACCGTACCCATATGATCGGTTGATTGAAACTTGGTGGCCGATCAAACTGATGTGATTTGGTTGATCAAACAGATGTGATTTGTTTGATTGAACTTTGGTGGCCGATCGAACCCATATGATCTATTGATCGAGCCTTGGAAGCTGATTGGACCGTAGCAATTTTGTTGATCGGCCCTTGGTGGCCGATCAAACCCATATGATCGATCGATCGAGTTTTGACGACTAATCAAACTGAAGTGGGTGGTTGATCGTGCGTTGTTGGTCAATCAAAACCATATGATCGATTGATTGAGCCTTGGTTGTCGATCGAACCGAAGTGATTTGGTTAATCAGACCTTGGTGGCCAATCAAACCCACATGATCGGTCGATCGAGCCTTGGTGGCTGATCGAATCGAAGTGCTCACATAATCATAGTGACATGCAAGCAATGAACCGAATGCATTTGATAACACATTAAACCCATCCTAGTGTTTCTCGCATAGGATCCCAGGCTTTGATTGAATGGGGAGGTGTACCAACGCCTTATTGTGAACAAGATGCCTACCTCCGTTTGACCGGCACAAATCAGATAGTGTCTCGTGAGAACTCTCTGTGACCAAGAGAACAAAGAGCAAAGGAACTTCT
Source organism: Papilionanthe hookeriana x Papilionanthe teres (assembly GCA_022702705.1). Classification (NCBI taxonomy): domain Eukaryota; kingdom Viridiplantae; phylum Streptophyta; class Magnoliopsida; order Asparagales; family Orchidaceae; genus Papilionanthe; species Papilionanthe hookeriana x Papilionanthe teres. The sequence goes on along the minus strand of CM040422.1, from coordinate 131,053,473 downwards.
TCATTCTCTCAATATTCTGACTTTAAATGTCCATCCAAATGAAGTCACCGAGACAAACGAAGAGATTGGTACAACCTCGTCTTGGGATTTCAGAGCTAGGGTTAAGGGCAATAACTCACAATTTGTTGGAAATTTTCAATGTAATAATCCTAACCTAAGGGACTTTTCTCTAGCACCCAACGTAGTTCCTGAAATCTCTAACATCCTGACTTAAATGGCTCTAGGAATGAAATTCATTGAGTTTTTAGTGATTTTCACCTTCGTGACGTTTGGTGACGCTTTCTCTTTACTTGATCCTTCTTTGTTTGGATGAAGCTCTCCTAAAGGAGAGATTTGAAGCTTTTCCTTCTCCAGGTAGGATGAAGCTCTCCTTTCCCAAAGAAGATGAATTTTTTTCTCCAAAGAAGCTCCTCCAATATCTTCTCTCATGCTTCCTTTAAAAATGATAAAGGAATGAGAAGAAAATGTAGAAAGATTTTTTTTTGTGGAAGCATAGAAGAAGTTGGAGGAAAAGAAAGAAGTTCTCTCTTTTGCTTGAGCTTCTCTCCTCTTCTCTAAGCCCCCCTCTCTGTTTTTTTTTGAAAATGGAAAGCCCTCTAGAGAAGAAAGATCAAGATGAACAGGGAAGAATGGAAGAATCCCTCAAGACCTCACCTTTCCCAGCTCTATCTCACCCCCTTGGTCTCTCTGGTTTGAAAATGAGAAAAGATCTTTTCAAATGAGTCCTTTCTCCTCTTTTGTTTGCTTTGCTGAGACCCCCAAAAATCTTCTCTCGCATGCATTGTGCTCTGCCGATTCATCTGCTCGACACAGTTTGCATATTCCATAAGCCCCCTTAGAAACCATGCAAAGTTTCCTTTATTGGTCCTCCCATCTGAGCATCTCAAGTGTGACTCAGCGGCGCTTAACAATAGCAAACAGGTTGGGCTCATAGTCTTTTTGCTTCGCACATTTGTTTGGGGTGCCCATGCACCAATAGGGGGTATATATGCGCCCAATTTGTTGTCTCGGGAGCGACTCTAGGCAAATCTCGGTGCTTATGCGTCAAATTGGGGGCGCATATGCACCCCCTTCTTTGTTTACTGCAAGGAGCCGACTTCATATGCCTTGTCGCCTAAGCACCAACATGCGCCCCCTCTTGCTAAAACAGCGCCACCTAGGGGCTCTTTGGCGCATATGCACCACCCTCTAAAAAAAATTTCAAAATTTTCAACTTTTGGTCTTTCGGTTCCTTCTTCACCAGGGCTTGCGTGGTGGATTTTTATGGGCCCTCGGACCATCAGAAGATATAGAGAAATGGAAATAGGTTTCTCCACGCATGGGTGAACATCGGGGATGCGTTGTATCATATGAAAATTGCTGCCCATGGCCGAGTACATCCTGACAGTATAAAACTCACTTTTGCGCCCATATATCCTTATGAATGTTTCTAATAATCCGAAAGTCACGGTAAATCATGTGTCATTTAAATATGAACCTGTAACTTAAAAATAAGCATTCTGTTGGTTTTAAATTAGGGATTTTGGTGCCTACGGGCATCCCGGACCCTAGTGCAGTGGATCTGTCCGAACCCGAATTTTCCCAAAACGCGTGTGGGAGAGTTTGATGACTATCCCTGACCACGGGAGGCTCCAAATAGAGGGAGCATGATCTCTAAACACCAAAATTGACTTTAATGTCTTGTGTAAAAATTAACATCCCCTCACAATGAATTCTCCCGTGTAGGGCTTAATCGGTATTGATTCCGATTCCGTACTCGAGGGATGTACCAGGAGGTCCCATCGAATGTCTTGGACTACAGAAATCAACACACGTATAAGCAATGCTCATTAGTGCTCGAGTGAACATCCTGCGCCTGTGACGTCAATAATTGATGCCAACAAACATGAAATCAATCTAAAGAAAAATTAAACCCATTGTCCCATTATTTGTTATATGCAGTTAGTGATTCAAATATGTTATCCGTTATTAATATCACTGAATTTGTTCTTACCAATAGAATGACATCTTATGGCCTTCCTGTTATTTTCTTCTGCGATTTATTTTATATGATCGGAAAGGATGTTATCCAAAAAGATTTCAATAATTTTCTTTAATGTGTTGTTTTACCTTCGTTGATTGATGCTCTTTGATTAGAAGAGAATAAAAATGATATATTTTTATGTTGGACAAATAAATATGGAAGTAATTATATGTGAGGGAAATAAAGCTATTTGTTGTAGTAAAATGGATTTCTTACTTATTAAATAGACCTGTATAGCACGCTGAAATGAGGCCATTGAAAGTAAAAGATAATTCATGTTTTATTCGTAATATTGACTATAATGGTGTGTTTGTAATTACAGAGAACAATTTTTCATGTTGATGCCTAAAAACTAACACTTGTTTTTCTACCTTTAACCAATTTTTTCTTGACTATTGCTTAATGATGTAGGTCCTTGATAATCTTCCACATGATCTTGTATATTCCCCTGATCAAGTTTCTCCATGGTTGGAGGCTTGGATTGAGAAAGCAGAAGGCAGGTTTGTAACACTCTGAATACATATAAAATACTTGAAATATTTATGGTAAATAATTGCAGTTATCATTGAAAACTTGCACCTCTAGTGCTGACTTCCATCTTCCCATAGTTACGTTAATGTAGTCATCATCATATATGTTCTTTTGTTATTTTCTTGTACTTTCTGTTCCATTCCCCTCATCTTCGAGGGGAAAAATATTTTTCTTTCTTTACTTCTAATAAGGATGGACATTAAACTTTGATATAATTGGTAGTTCTGTTTAACCTTGATGTGCCATAATTAACTAATAACCAAGAGTTATTATTGTAATGCTCATATCTTCATATAGCTTCTGAAAATGACTTTCCATAGCTTCTTATCCATATGTGCTCAACAAATGGTCTATGTTGTCCTTTAGAAAAATAGAAACTTGAAGGAACAAATCAGGATGCTTCCATGAGTGAACCAAATCTTGGCCTTTTGAAAATCACTAGAAGGATCACTGGCCAAGTTCTTGAACGTAGGTGTGAATGGAAAGATTGAGCTCCCAAGTAAAGCACATTAATACTCAAATGTTTCCTGAAATTACATAATTTGTAAATAAACTTGATAATATCAACAATAAAAATAACTTTTTGGATCCTTTTATTTAACTATAATATGAGCCAATCAATCTCTGGATGTTTCACTCATTTATGCCTTTTTTGTGACAGCTTACAAGTTTCTGAGACCTTTAAGCCATTACAAGATACACTAATTGCTCAATGTATTAATATTATTGGCTTGGACAAGGAGAGAAATATACAGCCAAGCCGATTTTTTTCTGCAGCAAGGAAAGTTTGGTCAAAGGCATTTCCAAAACCTCATAAAGCTTGGATGCCAACTGGCTGCCTGGTTAGATGGTTATTATTACACATTAATGATAGATGCCCATAAAAAAATTTACTTTTCTTGAGATTGTTCTTGAACATGCAGCAACTCCTTGAAGTTCTACATTGGGCTTTGCCAAAGATGTCGCTTATTGCTTCTGATTTTAGTTACCTTCCGGATGTTAGAATTATGGGCGACCGCGCTCCACTTGTTTCTACCAAGGTAAATCTGACCTCCATTAGTCATCATTCTTCTCTCTTCTATCTGATTTAATTTCTTGTCCGTTGATATTTCACATTATTTTGAAGTCTATACTTTTTCTTTGAGGATCATTTCAGTCATTTCTAGACATCTAGTTGGATGGTTAACTTCAAGTTTTTGGAGTTCAATTATAAATATAAACTATAAGACCTTAACACTGCTCCTTTAATCTTTTTATGGTTTCCAAGATAGTTAAGTATATCAACTTTGATTCAAACAACGAATTTAATGTTTTCTACTTCAGTAACTATGTTTTGGAGCTGAGATTTTTCACCATCATTATCATTAACGTTTTCCTAATTGTTTATGTTAGATTAATCTACCTGGGTTGCTTGCTCCGCCTCTTTTGTGTGTTGCTTTGATGGTGCTCATGCAAAAGTTTTTTCAAACTTTGCTGTTCTCATTTCACCACTCAAAGATCACTACTTTTTCTTTGATCTTTATTCATATTTGTTGCTTCTAGTGCCTTGGTGTTGTGCGGTGTTTGGTTGGCTCTCTATGGATGTTTTTTTTTATTATTATTGAATTGCCTCCCGTGGGCTCAGACATGGTGCTAGTCTGCTTCCTAATAGTCGAACTCTCATATATTCGTTGAATGCAAGTCTTTTGGTGAGGTTCTCTTATTTTATATGATTCTTACACCAACACATTGAGGATTTTAATTATAGACGACCTTTCCTGATCAGCCTTTTGTGGCATCTAATTTAGTCCGATTTTCTTTATTTTCTATCAAATGTTCTATTGCTTGTTTGAGTTATGCAGTTTCAGTTTTTATCGTATTGTGAGACATTTTGTGGAAATCGATTTGAGAGATCCGAAGCAAAATGTTGAACATAAGCATACAAAACCAAAAAACACATAAAACACAAATAGCGTGGAAAAGTCCGAGAAAGAGAAAGGCACAACCGCACTAAAAAATCCACTATGAGAAAATAGGAAAATTGTACAAATTATGCCACACTCTAACCTCTCTACATTTTTTGGAACTAAAAAGCACTCTTCTTCCTTATAAGAGAATAGTCGAAATCCAATGCAATACACATAAAATCCTACAACAAAGTCGAAACTTAAAGTCTCGAACTGTTGAATTTGATTATTGGCACCAGGGCTTTACGATAGGGAGCAATAGCACTCCATTGGGCGCAGGAGCGCTAATCTCCAAGTGTTCCATTGTCAAAAGCTCGAGTTCTTGAAATTGTGCCCGGCGCAGTGGCACTCCTTATAGGCGCCGTATTGGGGAGCGCTCTATTCAAGAACCCAACCATGGGGTTCACCCCCCTTACCCCCTAGCAAACTCACCGTTCGAAAATGACAGATTTGAGTGGCTAATTGATCACCACATGACATGTACTTTTTTTACCATCTTCTCTTTCTAGATTTGAATCTACATATCTCTGTAGATCAATCATTGCACTTCAAAAGCAATGTGCTTTGTTGAGTTTTCCCCTCGAGTATTCGATAATTCACTTCACCGCCTTCCAATAACATTTCCTTGGATTTTCCATGTACCTGCTGACTATTTCCACCGCATGTGAAATGTCCGGTCTTGTGCATAACATCGCATACATCAAACTTCTAACAATTGAAGCATATATGATTCTTTTCATCTGTGCTTGCTCTGCTTCAGATTTAGCTGATTGTTCTTTACATAACCTAAAGTGACTATTTAAGTGGGTGTAAATTGATTTTACCTTACTTATGTTGAACTTGTGTAGAACCTTCTCAGTATATTCTATCTAAGACAACTTTAATGCATCTGCACTTGTCCCCATAGATTCTCATTCCAAGGATTTTTTTAATTGGACCCATATTCTTCATTTCAAACTTCATTGATAATTTGCTCCTTCAAATTCCTAGTCTTCTCCATAGCTGCTTCTATGATCATGATGTCATCCACATATACAATAAGTACAATATAAGAATCATCAGAATATTTAATGAAAAGACAGTGATCTACATGACATTTCATATATCCACTGTTTGACATAAACCTGTCAAACCTCATGTACCGCTGTCGTTGGGTTTGTTTCAAACCATAAAGACTGTTCTTTAGTTTGCAGACTATGTATTCTTTTCTTGAAACACATCCTTATAGTTGCACCATTCACACTTCCTCTTCTGAGTCACCATGTAAGAATGTTATTTTCACATCCATCGGGCGCCCTAAATATAGGTCTTTCACTGTTACTAAGCTCAACACAACTCTATAAGTTGTCATCTTTACTATAGGAGAAAATATCTTTGTCAACTCAACTCTTTCATTTTGTTGAAATTCCTTCACAACAAGTCATGCCTTATAGCATTTGTTACCATCTAATTCTTTTTCAACCTGTAGGCCCACTTGTGCAGTGTTTTTTTGCCATAGGGTAATTTTGCCAATTCACATGTCTGATTGACATTAATGACAACATCTCGTCAGCCATGACAGACTTTCACTTTTCTGAGTCATCAACTTGAGTGGTCTCATCACAACACTTTGGTTCATTACTATCACTTAACAATAGATAATACAAAGAAGGAGAATATCTCTGTATTGGTCGTGTGATTCTGCTAGGCCTCCTGACTTCTATCGCATGTGTTTGAGAAATTTTATGCACTTCGTCAGATTGAGCACCCTTTATTTCTCTATCTTCTTGATCACTTGAGTCTTCTATCTCAACATATTTGGAGGGGTCTGTAGAAGTAACAGACGGGTAATCTCGAGCTATGTTTTTGTCCTTGAACATCTCCATTTCATTGAAAGTGATATCCCTGCTTCTAATGAATTTTTTATTCTGATAAGCTTATACACAAATTTATTTTAGTCATCTCAACAAGAAATGCACTTGACAGATTTTGAATCAAGCTTACTCTTGCTCTTGCATCAACATAAATATATGAGGGACAACTAAATACTTTCATGTGAGATAGATTTACCTCTTTATCACTCTATGCTTCTTTAGATAATCCTTCACTGAATAGGTAACAAACCACGATTTATCAGATAAACTGAAGTGTTTATTAGTTTGCCTAAAATTGCTTTTGCAACCTGTATGCAATCTTGTAATACTAGCATACTCTATGATAGTTCAATTCATGCGCTCAACAATACTATTTTGTTGTAGTATGTTTGGAACAATGAACTCATCTCTGATAACTTCTAAATCTTTGATAACAATACTTACCATCATTATCTGATCTGATACACTTTAATCTAAAGTCTTTCTTATTCTCAATAATGGCTTTCTATTTCTTAAACACATCAAAAACATCAGATTTTTGTTTTGAGAAATACACTCATATCTTCTTGGTGTGATCATCAATGAAAGTGGCAATATTGAAAATCCGATAGACTGAATTGGAATATGACCTCATACATCCTTATGCACTAACTCCAACTTTTTGGACTTGAACTTTGAGCCACTTTAAAAAAGACATTTTTTTGACATAAACATAATTTTCACAAAAATCTAAATTTGCAGACTTTATATCTAGAAGTTTGTTTTTAGAACGTAGAGACTTCATATATTTCTCATTTATATGACCAGGTCTGCGGTGGTAGAGATAGAGTGTGTCAAAAATTGACCCGACAAGCCAACTCGACATGAACCCGACTAATTCAGGTTCTTGTTGACCCGAAAATGACCCGCTAACCCTAAATTTACTCGAAATCAACCCGCCAACCCGTAATTAACCCTAAATTGACTTGCAATTGACCCAAAATTGATCCAAATTTAACCCAAATAATAGTTTCCTTATTTTAAATGGGTTATACAAGTTGGCTTTGGGCTAGTGGGTTGAAGGTAGGTCGGATTAGCGTAAGCATGGAAAGAGGCATCTGAATCTACGATTCACGACTAAATCTATTATCCACAATTCAGTACTTATCCAGGGATAAAATATGACACTTTGGATTTTATTTGTGGAGACATTTGTAGAGTATTCTGTTTGGACCTCCACCGCTAATCTTCTTCATAGTTTTACAAGCTTTCCTAAAGTGACATTACTTTCCATAGTTCTAACATTCTCCTCTGTCTTTTTCTCTTTATGACCTAGGTTTTTCTCTCATAGACTTGAATCTGTCATTGCTCGTGTTTCTATCAAGTTTCCTTTCTTTAGTTTGAACATTCAAAGCAAAATTTGAAGTTTCATTACTCTCCTTCTTGCGAACTTCTTCTTTCAGGATTGAGCCCGCAATTTCATTAAAGTTTAACTTCATGTTTTTGGAAGAGCAACTCGTAGCAGCAACCAACCCATGCTATTTATTTTACAATAAAGTGAAGAGTAACAGTGTTCTAACCTTATCATCAAAGTTGGTGCCAACTAAACACAACTTGTTTGTGACAATGTTGAAGTTGTTGAAGTTTTCAACCGAGCTATCATCTACCATCTTCATATTGAATAACCTCTTCATCAAAAAAAATTATTTGAACCTGAAGGCTTCTCTTAGATTCTTGTTGGTGCAACTATGAGATCAACATAAGTCTTCTCATTCTGAATATTGAAAGCAACATATTAGGAAAGTGAAAATCGAATCAAACCTAGAGCTGTTCGATCAAGAACTTTTTATTCTAGAGCCATCAATTTTGGCTTCTTGGTGATTCCATCGAGTGGCAAATACAGTTTGTTTTGATATAATAAATCTTTAATTTAGATTTTCTAGAAAATAATGTGTGTACCATTGAACTTCTCTACCTTATATCACGTTTCGTCAGTCACTGCTCCCACTCAAACCAAAGATCTTCAAAAATCCCGCTCTGATATCACTTTTGAGAGATTTTGCAAAAATGTTTTAAGAGATTCAGAATAAAATGTTGAACAGAAGGATACAAAACTACAATACACAGAGAATATAAATAACACCAAGACTTAACGTGTAAACACCCTAAAATACGAAAAACCACAAAGAGACACCACACAATGAAATTTATTATGAAAATATGAGGAGAATTGTTTAAGTTACATTACACTCAAGTCTCTATGCACTTTTTGGAACTCAAACACAACCCTTATCTTCTTTCTTACAAGAGAACATTCGAAATCCAATGCAACACAAAATCCCGCAGCGAAATCGAAACTTAAAGCCTCAAACAACTGAATTCGGTTATGGCGTCGAGGTGCCACGATAGGGCGCATCAATGCTCCTCCAGGCTTAGGAGCGTTGACCCTCAGGCACTGCATCATCGAATGCTCAGATTATTGGACATGTGTCAGGCGTAGGGCACGCTCCTTCTGAGCGTCGCATTGTTGGGCGCTTTGTTCCATGACATATACCGAGTGCGACACCTTCGCGCTGGGGTGCCAGATAATTTTTTTCTTTCGAGAGATTCACCCCCCCGTAATCCCTCACGAACTCACTATCAAGCTTGATTGGCAAAACTGAGAGCTTTGAGTGACCAATCTATCTCGACAATCAAACTCCACATCATAGCATTCTATTGTCACTTGGGCTATATTGATAGCGGGCTATTTCTAGGGTGGTGAAGCTTATATTGTTGTCAAGGTGCTGCTTGGTGCTTTTGTGGTGTTGGTGGAGTGTGAGGTGGTGGTCCGTAAGCTTGTTATGTTGTTATGCTTGCTAATAAGGCTTGTGTTGGTTTCTATCCATTATTTTATTTTAATGCAATATTATAACAAAATAATGATATTATATGAAGGTAATTACAAAGAAGTGTTGAGTACGTAGAAAATACAATAGGTCAAATACTATAATAAGCAATGTTTGAGAAATTTGATAAAAATTTTGGTGACTGAAAATATACTTCAAATTTCGAATACCTTAAATTTCAATCAAAATTATTTTAGAAAATTCTACGCATCAAATCGATCAATTCGATGTATACTATTATATATAAATTATGAAGGGACTAGAAGATATAAAAATAAGAAGTTATGAATTAATTAAAGCTAATTAATCGTTAATTAATCCTCCCCAATTTTCTCGCATTATAATCGTCGAATAGGGTAATCCTCCATCCAGTGCTCTCGAAATTTCTCCTCCCCTCTCCTTGTACTCCTCTCTCCCCTCTTGGTTTCGTTCGCACGACCCTCCCTCCATCTCGGTTTCACTCGGCAGAAGGCCCGGGGCAAGCTGCGATCACAGCACAGCCTAAAGCCGCAAACAGAAAGTGGCTAGCGGCCTAGTGGAGTCGCACAAGAGATCTCTTTTGATTTCTTCCCTTCCTGCAAGCTTTTGTGCAACCCTGCACTGCAGCAAAGACATGATCAACAACAAGCGGCTCGCAAAGTGCCGTAATTGATGTTTTAGAGCTCGTGGATGATTTCGGTGAGTGTGAATTCTTCTTTTATGCTATTTGAGACTTTTATTTCCTTGCTCTTGCTTCCATTTTGAGATTTTCCTCTTTTTGTGCATTTTTCATTTCTGATAGCCTTCAAAAGTGCTGAACTTGTGTTAGAAGTATCGATAGTATTTTGTGAGCTTTGATGAGGATTTCAACATAGCATCAGCAAAGGAGAAAAGAGATTTGAGGTGTTAAGAAGAAGAAGGAAGAAGTTTTAGCAACTCAGAGTAGTTTTTGGTTGCCGAGAAGTTGTTTAAGGTTGTTTACCCGACGCTACAAGTTTGAGACAAGCGTGTGAAAGCTCTTTGTTGGATGACTCAGTAAAATCAGGCTCTTAAGCTCAACATAAAAGTCACCGCAACATCTAGTTAGCTACTGAAGATTAAGAATTTAATGTGGAATCAGTATGAGTAATTATATTTCTAAATTTCAGTAATTTTCTTTATTTCAGATTGTATATTTCACTCTATGTATGTTCTAGTTTAGTTAGATTCTTCATATTATTAGATTAGAAAAAATATGTGTGACAGAAAATAAATAGATGATATGCGTGAGATGCATGATATGTATAATAGAGATGGTATGCAAGATAGACATGATAGACTTGATGGGAAACATATATGCATGATAAACATAATAGAAAAAGATATGCATTATATAAAATATATACATGATATAAGAGTTATATATGATGGATAGTTACATAGCAGAGTGAATATGTATGTCAGCAGATGCATAAGACGTCTCAGAATAATATGTTATGAAGAATGAAATAACATATATATTTATGCTTGTATGTGCATATTTTGAGGAGGATTTCACTCTCCAATGATACAGGCAGAGGATATCAGTATACTAGCGCACATCGAGTTTTTCTATTATTTATAACAATTGTGATGGTTAGATCACTAACCGTTGTACCGACGGGATAATATCGATCAGGGGCGAGTAGAACAGAACTTATCTCCCGACAACTGTGATGTTTACGTTAATAATCACTGTGTCGATGAGTTAATATTGCTCAGGAGGCATGTAAGAGCCTTTCTACCCTAGGCAATTGCGATGTTTATGTCGCCAACCGCTGTTCTGGTGGGAGCTAACGAGGCAATATCTATTAAGGGTGTGTTAGGTTTTGTTGATGGTAATCCTCACAGAGACAGATGTGTATATGAAGAGTATAAAGTAAGAGTAATGATAAAGTAAATGCATATAAGAAATTTAAGTGTTGTTTTTTTAGAAAATGTTTTTGATACATGCATTAGCATAAGATTTCTTATAAACGTATGAAAGACCAGCATACGTAAGGGGTTACTAGAGATGGAATATAAGTACTATAAATGAAGTCAAAGCTAAGAAAAGGTCCTCTTAACAGGTGTGATGGGTGGTTCCACAAGTACATTGACATAGGAGGTTCACTTGACCACATGCATTGGAAAACCAATGACATAGTAGGTGCATCTAAAGAAGAGTGGTATAATATATATTTTGATGATAACCTTATATTGATATGATGGTGATTAATAATCTTAGATGAGTAGTCACCAACCTTGTGTATATTTGACACGGATTCGCAAATGACATTGATTTTTGGAAGATCCAATGAAAATTTTCCTGCAAAAGACATAAACAGGCAAATCAGCTTGGAGATCTCCTCCTTCAAATAATTTAGCATAGGTTTGCTTTGAAATGATGGATATTATTTGTGGTTCTATGTAGCAAAGTCCTGATGAAAATTAACAGAAGTAAAGGGATGCACTCGTGTCTAAGGAACTACTCACAACTTTTGCATAGGAACAGAAATTGTGAATGATAAAGGGCACCTGCAGAACTTTCGACCCAAGCGGCTATAATAGTGATTGAATGGAGGAACAATTATGACTGTAGGAGCATTCAAGGAGGAAGCATCTGCGATGGAATGGTGATCGAGGAGAGGGAAAGAAAGTGAGTGCAGTGAAAAAGCGACAACAACATGGGCGATAAAGATCAAGAATGGTGGAAGAAAGTTTCTTGGGGTCCAAGTGGCTCATCTGGAGCCATCTCCATGCAAAGTCCCAGGGTCAAGTTGGAAGCGCATAAACATGGAAGGCATATAGATGCATGATGCGTAATGAAGGAATGAAAAATATGAGGTCGTGCAACGGTATGCGTGTAAGTGAGTCAAGCCGACTCGTGAGTTGGCTTTAGCTCGGCTCGATAAGTGGCTTGTGAATTAAGCTCGATGAGCTAACAAGCCAAGCTCAAGCTAGCCTCGACTCGACTCGTTAGCTCATCAGTCGGCTAGTTTAAAAAATATTAATATAAAATATACTCAAAATATATTAAATTTGAAGACTATCTTTAAGGTATTAAAAATATTTAAAGAAAATAATCATTTGTATTTTATATTAAGTGATTTATTATTATTTCTCTCATAATTGCTCATTCTATTTGTCATTTTATTATTATACTACCTTAAATTAATATTATTTTTCCTTTTTATTATAAATTAGCCGGCTCGAATTCGTAGACAAAGCTCGAGCTCAGATTAAATAGAATTTATCATGCTTAAGCCGAGGGTGGCTTGAGCTCGACTCAACTTGTTTACACCCCTATTGTAGAGTTTACATATGGCGCTTGAGTGAAAGCTTAACAAATGTAAGTCGTGCAAGCGGCGAGGGCACTTCACTCTAAGGGTGTGCATTATTTGGTCAAAACTGAAAACCGAACCGATCAAGTTTGGTTTATTGGGTTCTGTTTCAAAATTGGATTTCAGTTTTCGGTTCAATTTTAATTTTCATTTAACTGAACAAACCGAAAAACCTAAATTTTATTAAAATTATTTTTTTATATTTTAATTTCATGTGGAATAAACTAGACAAAAATCAAAAAATTTATTATATATAATATTTGATTGAAATAAATAGAAGATTCATGAAATCAAATCGATATTATGTGAATAAGATATGTGATTCATAATACTTGTTCTTAGCCAAATTTTAATAAATAATTAAATTTCAGTTTTTTCATAACCGAACATTTTAAACCGAATTAAATTTCAGCTCGGTCTGTTCAGTTTTATTTAAATTTAGATTGGTTCGGTTCCAATTTCAAAACCCATCCATCCGAATCGACCGAATGCTCACCCTTACTTCACACACCTGAGATGAGTGCACTGATGTGAACATGGTTGTAACGGTTAATATGATTTATGTTAGTAGTTTTGTTGTAATAGCTATGTGTTCTAGGGTTTATTATAGATGGGAGTATTGTTATTGTGATCCATGCATGTAATGCTCGGGTGTGGAAAGCTTTGTTTAGGCAATGTGCTATGCTTGTTTGCTTAGTTACAAAAAATCTTTTCTTGAACTGCAGTCAGTTAAGTTCTTTTCGATGCTCCTCATTCTATTGACATTAAAGCTGCATCCAAATTCAAAAATAAGTTGGATATTTTGTTTTGTTTTACATTAATTTTTGTTGAAATGGTTAACGCATGTGAAATCTCCATTACCCGTGAAGGAGAGAGATTTTCTAGCTTTTCATAGAAGTAGAAAGTAGCGAAAATCTTAATTGGAGAACTCAGGGTATGGATAGTAGTTAAAATCTTGAGAGGAGACCTGGTCTGTTTGTGTCCAATCATCATACATTGGTTCATATTTCTACATTTTGTACCATTATTTTTGTTTTCTGGCATGATTTATTTGATTTTGTTACATTGTGATGTGATGAGAACTATGTTGATTTATATCTTTCACGTGATACAAGATATTTGACAGATACGGTAGAAAACTTCTGATTAAAAACGTGTGTTATGATAAATATTTCAAGAGATACAAAATAAACTTAGTGATCTTGCTGAAGTCAAATATCTAGCTTTGGGTATTTGTAATCAATATTGCTTATTTTTGGATCAATAATGCTAAAGGGTTGTTGATTAAAATAAAAAATACTCTGGTTATTAAACACTTTCCTTCTACCCTTGTTAAGTTTTTCTCATTTCTTTTCAGCTGTAACTCTTTAAGCTGTTTCTCTTCTCATGTTTCTATTATTCATCATAACTATTTTTAATTGCTTTTTAATTATATAAGGACTCACCACATTTTCATAAAATTACAAAACAACTTGTTGGTTCGTTCTTAAATATAATCTTGAATTTTATTTTCTTCTTGTTCTTCCATCCTAATTAACTGTCGTGGTGATTAATTTGCAATTGTTCTGTAAATATGCTTTCAATTTGTTCCTATGGAGAGAAGTTCCCTTTGTTCCCTCACATGTCGTTCGCATTAGAGTTACTTGAGTAGCTTCTTGATTTGAACTTGATATAAAACTAATATGATGTTCATAAATTGCATATTTGTTTCAGAAAGACGGGATCACAGTTGATCATTTAAGTTACCTGGATGCAAAGGTATGCCTTTCTTCTCTATTTATCCTGCTCATAAGAACTGTACCCATCTTTGTGATTTGTTTTTTTCTAATAACTCAAATGAGTATTAGGTTTCTTTTGGTAATATGATCTAATTTTATGTTCTGGTGAGCAAATAATGCTGAATATTAAAGATTTTCTTTAAAATTTGCTTTTTTTGTACATACTTTAATAAGATGAGTCAGGTTTTTAATTGCTTCTGGGAAGATATTTATGTGGTAGTTAAAGTTAATGTTAGTTATTATATTCATAAATCATTTTGGTTGGGTAACAGTTCATCAGCTATAATCAAGTGAATGTTTAAATGCTTGAAGGTGACTCTACAAAGTGAACATATGTGGTCTTGTACTACAACTATGTCATGACCAGACCAAGGGTTTAGAATTTTGAAGGCGGAAATGAATGTTCAAACTGTGAGATTCAAATTTAATTTTATTTTTGTCACTAACAAATAATCATCCCGTAGGTTTGGAGAATTGAGCCGAATACAAAAAATCATAAGTTAGAAAAGAAATGTTGGCCTAAATACAACTTACTAGAATTCTAAACTTAGGAAAGAAATATCATCCATATCTCCAAGATTACAAAAAACCAAATCAAATAAACTAAAAGCAAAAACTCCATTAATTAGTCGGAAATAAAAATAACTTCATAAATAGGAAATTGCAAGAAATAAATAAAATCATAATATAACTTCTGTCACTCCCCCTCATGTCGAAGCATAAATGTCAATCATGTTCAACTTTAACTTGAAATCATTAAACAATGGGCGTAGAATATTTTTTTTTTGTGAAAATATCAGCCAGTTGACTAGCAGATAGGATAAACGAGACATAAATCTACCCAGAATTGAGTTTCTCCTTTGTAAAGTGACGGTCAGTCTCTACATATTTGGGACGATCTCGTTGGACTAGATTATGAGTAATGTTAATTACAACTTTATTGTCATAAAAAAGTTGCAGAAAAACGGTGACCAGCATATGTAACTCGCGGGGCATGATGCGTAACCAGAAGGCTTCACACGCACCCAAAGTCATAGAACGAAACTTGGCTTCCGCACTACTACGAGCAACAATAGACTTTTTTATCTTGTTTATGTATTTTCTTTTATTTCTAGCTTGTTATTGGAGTTTCTATTTTTAGTTTATTTGATTTGATTTTTGTAATCTTGGAGATATGGATGTTGTTCTTTCCTAAGTTTAGGAACATTTGTTTGAATCATAATGGAAAGAGCAACTTCGATAAAGTGTCTATTTTTTAGCTCGACTATCCCACTTTGTTGAGGGCTATTTGTACAGGTTCTATGATGGAGGATGCCCTTACTAACCAAAAATTCTTCCAATCTAGAGTTCAAGTACACACGGTCGTCGATCTGAAGGATTGTAGTATTTTTGAATTGGGTTTAAATGGAGTGTAAATTTTTAAATGTGACAACAACGTTAGATTTATCTTTTAATTTATAGACTCGAGACATTTGAGTGTGGTCATTAATTAGAATAAGGAATCACCATTTATTGTTATAGCTCGAAGTTCGAGAGGGTCCCCATAAATCATTATGAGTAGGCTAAAAAGAGGAAGAATGAGTGTATGGATGAGGTGAATATGATACACGGTGTTTAGCTAATTGACAAATTTTACATTTAGAAGAAGATGAATTTTTATCAATAAATGTCAAAGGGTACAATTGTTTTAAATAATGAAAGATAGATGACCCAAACAACAATATCAAAATAGTTGAACATACAGTAGAAAGAGAAAAACTATAACTACGAAATTGCGTGCTAACATCATCAATGCAACTTTCTTGAAAAAAATAATGTCTGACTAATAGTCCTTCCTAAAGGTGTATTTGGTAATTATAATATAAGAATTTTATACATACATATATATATATATATATATATATATATATATATATATATATATATATATATAATGGCGGGGCGTCTTCGTTTATGCTCTGCTAGGGTTTCGCCGTAATGGCGAACCCTGGTTCTCTCGTCGTGCAGCCATTCGTCGATCACGACCACGCGTTGCTCATCTTCGTTTTCGCCGATTCTGTCTCGCCTTCGCCTTCTGTTGCTCGGGTTGTCCCGGGAAGGGGCTCGCGTCTCAGGAGCCGGTGTCGTCGTCTCTGGAGCACTCGCCTCTGGAGCTTGCTTCGCCTCAGGAGCACGAGTAGTCGGCTCTGGTCTGGAGCTTCCGTCATCGCGGTGCTCCATTGCTGGCTGACGCGGGTCTTGTTGTCGCTCTGGACGACGATCCTTCTCTCGACTTGCAGGCCGCCTCCTTGACTTCGACGACAGTGAGTCTCTTCTCTGCTTCTGGTTTTCTGTGTCGTTTTCATGACAGCTACCTCCGCTATCCCCGTTAATGTGCAGAGTTATGCATAACGGGTTAAGTCTTCTTATGTTGGAGTAGTGGGCATGGATCACATCTCCCAGAAAAATTTTGATCATTTTTTTTCCACAAGCTTTTCATGATGCTGCGGCTGGAAAAATGGAACGCCCTTTTATTAGGCCGATAGGTGAAAAGGATGGAAAATCTGCTGTTATTTTCACTACCCAAGAAGTGAAGGCTCTCATTGATGTTGTTAAGTTCACATTAATTGGGAAATTCCAATTTGGTCATCCCAAGATGAATTTTGTTAGAAAGTTTTTTGAGGATCTGAAACTCATTGGAGCACTGAAGCTGAGATCGTTGAATCGACGTACATTTACTTATTAGACTACGTAATGAAGAAGATTATGCAAGAATCTTTGCTCAACAATCTCTTTTGGTAGTTGGCACCCCTATGAAGATTATCAAATGGACTCCTGATTTTGACCCATCTAAGGAACCTCCTATCGTTCCTATGTGGTTCAAGCTTCCTGGACTTCCCTTTCAGTTGTACCACCGACAGACTTTGTACAACATAAGTCAAGCTCTTGATACTCATCTCAGAGTTGATTCACCTACTTGATTGGGCCTCGTCAGATGTTGTCAGAGTTCAGATGGAGAGGGATATCACTCTACCAGATGTGGATCGAATTTGAATCACAGATGATGAGGGTGGGTTTTGGTAGGAGGTTATGGTGAAGAACATGATTCTTTATTGCCAGCATTGTAAAATGTTTGGGCACATTATGGACACTTGTTATAGACTGCATCATCCATCAAGAAAAGTGGCTTCTGCCTTTTAACGTCGTTGAGATTTCCCAACAAAGAGTTGATGCTACTCCGGTTCGGAGAAAATGGTAAAGATCCGATGTCGATAACGTGTTCGACAGCTTAAACTCGACTGATAAGGTTGTTGGGAGACACCTCCGTGGCAAGTCAAATGACCAACACAACTATGCATCGAACAAGCTGGAAGTGTGGCCCTTCCTCCTGTGGTGCAGACCGCCCAGGTGGCTACTATAGCTGTTGAGTCTGACCGATACATTCAAAAATTTAGCAAGAAACCCCCAAGTTATACACATTGTTGCACCCACCGTTATGAATCAGCAGGACTAGTCAACAGAAAAGGAAGAAGCATAAGAAGAAGTAGATGAAGATGAAGAAGATTGACAAGTTTACACTTCTCGACGGAAGAAGTCTGGGATACACTTCTACTTGATGATACCTTGATTACTCATGGAATGGAGCGAAGATCGAAGAGATTACTTTATGGATCACTAAGAAACGAGAGCGAGAGTATCGCCTTCGCGATCTCGTTCTTAGACATCGGTATCGCTTCTTTCTATTCTAATCTTTGGATTCTTTTGTTAGCATTGTATCGTAGGGGTAGAGCTTCATTTATTGGGCCCTCTCCTCATGCTTCTGTAACCGCTTTATTTTAATAAAATAGGCTCTTGGGCTTTCAAAAAAAATATATATATTTATTTATTTATCTGTGTGTGTAAATACACAAATAATTAGGATTACATAAAATAAAATAATGGAATTTAATACTTAAATAATGAAAAGTTAATGGTTTATTAAAATAATAAAATTTTTAAATTTTATATAATTTTAAGACTTTCAATTTTAGAAGAGTCGACATCAAGGCAAATCAAGTAATAAATTAATTGACATTGAGGTGAGCACTCATATTCTTTTACTATGATAATATTTTTTTTTCTCAACCAGATGCATTTACTGTCACTATTATAATACTTCATACTCATGATTTATAATTCTATTGAATTTTGTTCATAGTATAAGAATGACATGTGTGCTCAACTTTGTTTAAATTATCGTTGATATTAAATATTGTATAAGAATATTGACAGCTATGTAAATGAGACTGAAATATTCATTATTAGAAAGTGATATTTTTATAGTGTGTTTGTATGTTCATGTTTGACTATGATGAAGTCACTCAGTTATGGTACTAGTTGACGAATGCTAAGATTCCCGTGCACGTAAATGAAAATAAATATTGATATTGAAGTATCATAGTTGGTATAATTTTTACACGGTGTTCCTGTGACGGTTGTATATATATAAAATGATATTGATATTCTATTGGTATAGTAAAATTCATTGAATATTATCTCAAATGTTTATATTGATTTATTAAAAATTTAATTGACATGCATATTATTTTTTATTTTTCATTGTATCACTGTAGTTTCAGAGTATGATTATTCACTGAGTTTGGTTATCTCACCGTTATTTTAAACTAATTTTAGGTATAACTATATGATTTAAAAGATGAGCAAATACAAGAAGAAATTTTTATAGAAGACGCTGACAAACTGAAACAAGATAAATTTATTTATACTGCTTTAAATTTAATTTGATTTGTGTTTTTTTCATTTGTTAAATGGTAAATGAATATAGAAAATTTAATTTCCACCATCCGATCATCTGTTCACGCTTTGGTTAATTCCAAACATCGGGCCGAGTTGTGATAGATCGAGCTGCTTTAAGCAACGAAAGATTTGCTCGAAGGCTTATTTTTCATTTTCTCACAAAGCTTCCAACACTTGTCAAGGGTATGGTAGGGTTGTGGCAAAAGTCACATGTTGAGTGATTAGCCTGAGACGACATGACAGAGTATGGAGTACTCTTAGATACCGAGGTCGACTGCTCAGTTGAAGTATTTGAGTTGTCGAGCATAACAAGTATCCTACTTTCTTCATGGCAGATCTCAGTGAATGCTTCCTTGGTTGAAGGAAGAGGGTCACGACCAAGTATACCGCTGCAAACTTCATTAAGATCTTTGTTCAGATCAGCCAGAAATTGAAACACACGATTCTTTTTCAAATCTTATGAAAGAGGGAAATGCTTGTGGGAGACTTTCAGAGTGTCGTCATGGTAGAGGTAACATTCCATCCATAAAGACAACCAAGTTACTATAGTATTGGGTCACCATGTTCGATCTCTATTAGCCTCGCGGGCCTTATTAGAAACTTCATAGAGTTGTCCAGAATTACCTAAGTCCAAGCCGGTATTGCGAACGGCTGTCTAGAGGGCATTTGCAGACGAAAGAGACAGGAAAGAATGACCAATAGAGGTCTCAATGGAATTAACTAGCCATAACATAACCATGGAGTTCTCTACTTCCAACGCGGTATATGCTGGGTTAGTCTTTGGATGTTCTCAAATCATACCCATGAGGTGGTTGAATTTTTCCCGACCTTTGACGAACAAAGAAACAAATTGAGACCACTGGAGAAAATTGGAACCGTTGAGTTTATGAGTGGTAATCAAGAAATTCATGTGGTGTTCAGGTCCTCCGGTCTGCGGAGAGATTGAGGTAGATGTCGAATCCACGGTGGAATCAAAAACAGTGTCAGTCGAAAGCTCGAAGGTGGAGGAATCAGCCATGGCTCCAATGGAACCAAAGGAGAGGATTGGTCGTCAAGGTACGGAAGGAGTCGATCTCTACAACTGACAACCTGCAAGGAAGATTTTCTGATTGTAGGAAGGAGTTCTAGTTAGAAGATGGACTGCAATAGGGTATTCCAGATGCAGGGAGGAGAGCCGGTCTTGGAAAGAAAAATAGAAGGAAGATTTCTAATGTAGAAAGAAGATTCGTCCACGCAGGTGCATGTTCGACGATTAGTGTATGATCTTTGGTTCGAATACAATGCATATTTGAAGAATTGAGCCGAATACCTTTATTGATACGAAATGTTGGCTTAAATATAGCTCACTAGAATCTTAAACTTAGGAAAGAAATAACACTCGTATCTCCTCAAGTTAGGAAAGAATCTTAAACTTAGGAAAGAAATGACACTCATATGTCCAAGTTTACCAAAATCAAATCACATAAACTTCTATAACTAGCTCGAAATAAAAGGTAATACATAAAATATGAAATCCTAATATAACTTTTATCACATCCGAATAAATCAAAAGTCACTAACGAGTATAATTTAAACTAACCTAAAATAAATAATTAAAAAGAATTTTATCTTTTTCTATGATGGTAATGTATTCAATGGACCTTGTCTCATCTATTAGTCATTTCTAATTTAATGCTTAAACTTGAACATATTAGTTAAAAATATGATGAGTAATCAACTTGCTTATGAATATTCATACTTCTAAACTACAATAACCTAACGAGAAAAAAATATGCATATTAGTCGAACATAATGAATCAATATAAAAATTATTGAAATTTTATTATTCAATTTATAATCATTCAGGATAGTCCAAAACATTATATCATAAATTACTATGTTTTATCTTTTATATATCAAAAGAGTCACTAACAAGTATAATTTAAACTAACTTAAAATAAATAATTAAAAAGAAGTTTATCTTTGTTTATGATGGTAATGTATTCAATGCACATTGTTTCATCTATCAGTAATTTTTTAATTTAATGCTTAAACTTAAACACATTAGTTAAGAATATGATGACTAATCAACTAACTTTTGAATATTCGTTCTTCTAAATAAAATAACCCAACAAAAAAGAAATGCATACTAGTCGAATATAATGAATCAATATAAAAATAATTGAAATTTTATTATTCAATTATAATCATTCAAGATAGTCCAAAACATTATATCATAAATTACTACGTTTTATCTTTTATATATCATTTATATCAATTATAGGAGCATCAACTAAAATTTATATCGTTTAAGGAATGTCAATATCAATATTCTTTTTCAGTAATGTGCACGAGTATCTTAACATTTACAGTTAGTATCGCAATGAAGTTCACTCTATTAGTCAATTATGCACAAGTAATTTTACTATATATTTTATTTTCTTTCTATTATATATATCATCATATATATTTATATCATAACATAATCATGCAAATCTTTGACATTCATTTATATATGATTAATTTGACTAATAGAACTAAATAATCATATCATACTTATAATATCAAGATATCTAACTAAATGTCATTCGGATGCAAACTGGTAGAAAGAGCACTCAGATTGTATCGGGTGCTTGTTTGTCAAATCTTTTAATGGTCACTTCTTTAACATAAATATAGTATTTACATATCTCCACCATTTCTCAACAGAATCAGTTAATCCTTGAAATATCTAATTTATTGTTTTTAATATTTGAATATTATCATTAACAATTTTATTGAACTTACAAAATTATAGATTTATTATTTAAAGTAGAATTTAGAATTAAAAAATTCCTAAATAAAATTTATTCTTTAATTTTCTTTATTTAATATAAATCTAATCAATTTATTTTCATTGTTACTGTCATATCATAATTAAAGTTAGAACTAATTTATTTTATTAAATCTATGTACAATTATTAATGTTTTTCCTTATTTTAATATTTTTATTTTGCTTATATATGTAAGTTTTATTCAATTAATGTCTACTTTTTGTTTAAATAATTACTTCTAGAGTTTTAATTTTAGTTTACTAATAAATCTTCCATTTCTTAGTTTCAAATTCGCTCAAAACTTGATATTAAATTTAATTGATAAATAATTATCATAAATTTTTTTTTTAAAGTTCTATTTCATAATTACGATAAACTTTCTGGTAGTATCACTTGCTCAATGCCAATTTTCCTTTCCAAAATTTATTCGCAATTTTTATAATATTTACATATCTATCATATTTTATTAAAAAAATTATAAATTTATAATATTAAATAAACTGTGTTTTTCTTATCTCCCAAAAATATCTAACATTTGTGAAATATAAACAAAACAAAATATTTACCAAACATCCAAAAAATGTTTTGTTGAGGTCAAAATATAAACAAAACAAAATAAAAATAAAAATCAAAACAAAAAAAATCAATAGTTATACCAAACATCCTCTTAGAAAATATTTACCCATCAATATTTCACGCTCGTCCACACCTAAAAGAAAGTGCATTAAGCCCCTCGTTCCAGGCCCCTTGCCTCCATGAATCTTTTTGCTTGTCTTTGTGCGCACGCGAACTCAGAAACAGATCTCGCCTTATGCTCAATCGCCTTTCACGAAGAGCTGCGAAGGCCTGCGTCACCCCTACTCTCGTGATTTCCACTTTTTCTTCTGTTTGTTTCGGAAAATTTTTACATCAGGACTCCGCACGTAGAGCTACGTGCGGAGTCCAGTAACATCGCGCCACGTGGCGCGTGTAAAAAAAAATAGAATAACACAGGGAATATTCCCCCCGTGTTATTCATGTGTTATTCATGTGTTATTGTGTGTTATTCATGTATTATTCATGTGTTATTGTGTTATTCGGCTAACCACAAAGAGGTTCTTTTGTGTCCAACTAGATACGAGGTCCCTTCATAATATATATATATATATATATATATATATATATATATATATATATATATATATATATATATATATATATCGAAAAGGATTAACCAGAGGCTATTAGACGAGCCTTATCACCAACCTCATGTGCCTAAAAATTCCATTCGACACTTACGCAGGATCGAACCCGTGACCCCAGGAGTTTTACAACATACACACACATACACACACACACATAATATGCTGTTCTAATCTATTAGTTTTGCTTTATCCTGAATTTGATATCTATGCCATACTTAAAGTGTCTCACGGAGAGACTGATCCTGAATTTTCATTATGTCTGTGTGTGCTGCTTTCAGGACTTTTTTTTTGGGGGTTTTGCATGTTCATTGATGCGTGGCTTAATCATTACTTTTGTCATTCCATTTTATCTTTCTGGTTCATACTAGTATTGTGTTTTCGTATCAATATTTTTCATATCTTAGGTAATGATTGACAGGTTTGATTTCAGTTTTTAGGTATATCTGGTAGAGATTATCTGTTTTGGTTGTATATTTTGATTGCTGAATTTGCTTATTAATTTATTATTCTTTTTAAGTTGTGCAGACTGGAGTCTAACTTGAGGTATAAATTTTCCTGCTATCTTATTAACGTTGAAACTTTTTTTAAATGGCTTGCAGGGCGACTCAGATATATTCTTTCCAACTGATTTTTTACTTTTGGAGAGAATTGATCACCGCTGCTCTGGATGGACAGGTGAGACAAAGAACTTCAGATCATCTAAACCTGTGAAGCTGAGAAGAAGTATCACTGTAAGTTTTACTTCATCTCTTTTACTTGTGAAATAATGTTGACCGTGCTTTCGGTCAATGTAAATAACAAAAGAAACATGGCAAGGTTGGTTATATCTCGGTCTGATTTGCAAGAAAATTTAACTGAAAGCCATTACTTCCAAACATTGAAAATTTTTCTTTTGATGCACTAGTTTATCTTGTATTATAATCATAAAGCAACCTTTGTGTTTGATATACCAATTCACAACTCATTTCCATATTCACAGTTAGGGCTTAATAAATACCTTGTGAAAAAACACCCTACACAAAACCAGTTAAGTTGCAAGAGTAGTGGGGTTTGTGGATTTGAGGGTGGAGCCTCCAAATGATATCCAATATGTAGGAGTTCTTTCATTAAGGGTGTTTTGGATAATTCATTGTATTTTTTGGCTGCCATTGTGGTAGGATTATTGGCAGAAATTTGGACAAATAAATATTTTATTGCAAGAACATCAAATAACTCAACCCGAATACATAAGATAAGCACCTACAATTTTAGAGATAGATGATCTCTCACAAATCTTACAATTTGAGAGGTACGAAATCTCTCCCAAATCCTAAGTCTATGACTCAAGACAATAATCTCATTATCATCCCAAGTTTAAGCATATATGCTAAACAATAATAAATAACGAAAAATTAAATTGTCCTTAAGAATTGGCGTAACAAGACTCCCCTTCCAATAAAATGCCTCGTCGGCAAGGTGGAAAAAAGAAAATTGTTGTTGGATCACGTTGTGTGGCTCCCGCTCATGAACTGCCTTGGGCTCAGCTCTCACCGTCATCACTGACACACTCGTCATGGCCTTCTTCAACTTCTTAAATTCTTGGTCATCGCCCCCACTGAAAGTCATCTCTCTTCAATTTCTTCATCCACGACCATACAATCGAATTATAACCTTTCATAAATTTCTGATAGTATCATGTAAATCCCATTAACCTTGCCAGCCCATTCCAGGTCTTAGGTAGTGACCCCTACAACCTATCCGCCACCTTTGATGGATCCGCCAACACCAAGTTCTTACACAAATTAGGGTAATTGCGAAGCTCCACCATCTTATCTCTCTCCTGAAACTTCATGGTCAAATGTTTCCGATTCATCTTAGTCTTTTCAACGAATTGCAACTATTTCATACCCAATATCACATCAGTGCTTCCTAAATTCAAGGAAAGAAGATCCTCCATCATCTGAATGTTTGCCAATGTCAAAATCACTTCTTTATAAATTCCCGTGGCCTTCTACGTGTGTCTTGTCCCCATCGTGACTTCAAAAATTTCTGCGTCCACTATCTCAATCCTCAATTGCTTCACTATTTGAGTAAGAGATGAAGTTGTGGGGGTTCCCACTATCTATTAATACAACTACGTCCTGCTCTCTGATCTGCCCCTGAAGTTTCATAGTATGGTTCAGTGTTAATCCCACCATCGAGTTCAATAAAAGTACTGCTACATTTAAGCGAGGTTGTTCCTCCTCCTCCACCACAACCTTCTCTATTTCTACATCCCCAGCTTCCTCACTACGTACTGTGAGAATGTGTAATGTTCGATCCTTTTATAATGATTACTTATGGCCCAACTCCCTAACAATTTCTCCTCTAGCTTCGGAAGTTTATATTTTGCATTAGTTGTTCTTTGTCAAGTTTGTGGTATCTCTTATGTTTCATTTCAGTATCATCTTCTCTCTTTAAAATATAATTTTCTGCTCATATAAGCTTGATACTGCTGCTTTCATCGAACAATTTGGCTTGCCGTCAAAGACGAGGACCAAGGATGGGTATAACCCCCTTTTGGATGATTTCAAGAACACAAAGTTTTATCTAAGCGTTCCAACACATAACGTCATATAACTGGTTCTCGGCATGAAACACAGAAAACTTTGGATCAACTTAGCCATTTGTTTTGCTTCTCAGAGTATCTTCCGAAATTCAAGGTGTGTTTCAAACAAACAATCTCTAAGATTTGCATACATACCACTCAATTCTTATGTATTTACATATCTAATGCATAAACTTCAATTTTTACATGCATGCCACTTTATCTATGGATGAAAGTGTGTATTCACCTTTTTTTTTAAGTTAAAATGGTAGTATTTTTGTTTCGAAACGTGAACATTTGAAGTGGTATAAATGTAGAAAGTAAAGTTGTTGGATATGTAAATGCATAAGATAACAGGGCATTTACACATCTACCACCCAATTCTTTTCTATTTACATATCTAACACCTAAACATTCATAATTAATTGCATGCCACTCATATCTTTAACATCCCATCAAAAATATCACCACCACTATCTTATTAAAAGTGAAACACATATTTTCATACATAAATTTATGACACCAAGTTGTGATACTTATAAATATCAAACTATGGGTTTTAGATATGTAAATACATAAGAACTGTGTGGTATGGTATGTATTCAATATTCTCCTTTTTTGGCTTAATTAAATTTATTTTAAGATTAGTATAATATCAGGTTGATTGATTAGTCATATTTTTAGCTTATATCTAAAGTATAATCAGATTTGAAGTTGGATAAAAAATCTTCTTCCTCCTACTGACCTGATGTTTTAACTTTGATATTCCTTTTGTAGGTCACGGCAACAGTGAAGGGCTGTACGCTCTCTAAAGGTGCCCTATTTTTTCCTATTGAATTTGTTTGAATGATTTATGAAACCCTTATATACTCATACTTCCAATTTGTTCCGTAATTCATCTTCATAATTCCATGATGGCAAAACTATTACTGCTTGAATCCTCGTGCCTATAAATATATGTATCATTATATATATCTAACACCCAACTTTCAATTTTTACGCCACCTACAAACATGAAATAGGTGCACTTTAGCAGTTTAAAATGAAAAAATATACAGTCCGGTTCAATCATGTATTAAATTATTTAATTTTTTTACTAAGGGGAGGATAGACTGTACACATGGCAGACTGTGATTGAGTCTTTATGCAGCTTTGCATCAAGTCTCTTGATATAATCTCTTTTTCGTTTAAAATGGTGATATTTTTGATGTGATATGAATGATCTAACTGATATAAATGTGAAAAAAGTAACATTTAGGTGTTAGATATGTAAATAGATTGGAATTTGGTGTCAATTTCTTTGGGAGAAATATCAATTTGAAACCTCAATTACATGAAATATTTAATGAGATCTCAGCAGCAAGTCGTATGCCAGCCGGCCTTCATTGGCCGGCCTCCCTTTTGAAACAAATTTTATAATTTTCAAGCTTATTTTCATATTATTTGTATTGAAATATTTTTGAAGTTCAAATTATTTAAACTCTTAATTTGAACTTTAACTTTAACACACACCCACACTACATATATATAGTAAAAGGAATGGTCAGTGGTTATTATACGAGCCTCTTGTCACTCTTAATGTGTCTAACAATTCGAGTACTACTTTCTTAAGGCCAATTGTGCTAGAGGGAATTCGAACTCTCGACCCGAGGGGTCTTACATCGGGGTGTAAATGAACTGAACACGAATGAACAGAGCTTATGTTCGTGTTTTGTTCGTTTGAAATTTAGTTTGTTTGAAATAAGCTCGTGTTCCAAATTATTTGTTAAGTCACTATTCGTATTTGTTTCTTAAGGAACGAGTCGAACACGAGCCAAACACGAGCTGTTCTCGAATGACAGCTAATTTGACAATCCTAATATTAATATGTATAAATAATATATTATATTAATTATATAACTTATATTATATAAATATATAATATCTATATTAGTGTATTAGTAATATAGTATATTAATATATTATTATTATTATTAATTTATTATATATTATAATTTATAAAATTTAATTTTTTAAAGTTTCATAAATTTTTATATATAATTATTTTAAATTATTTTATATTTTAAACAATAATAATTCGAATATGAAACGAATCCATCATTGTTCATGTTTGGTTCGTTTAACTAATCGAATGAAAAAAAAAATTGTTCGTATTCGTCTTGTTTATTTATCGAACGAATCAAACATGAACTTATTAACGAACCGAACACGAACCTTCTAGAACAACGAGCTTTTTTGATAGTTCTAGTGTAAGTATACCAATGATGACAACCAATAGGTCAAGATTTGCTGCACTACAGTTTATGTTAGTATATTTTAGTTTGTGCTTAAAAACTTAATTAATTGTGTTTGAGCTCAAATTCAATTTTAGTCCCCGCTTCGGCTCGTAACTGCTCATTTAACCCCGACAAAGAGATATTCTCCCTTTCCAGTTAGTTATTATATTCAAATGGTAAGGGAATTAAAAATTAGAGCATTAATAATAAAAATTTATTTTTATAATAAATAGAGGTGATTTTTAGATATATTTAATACCTCTATGCTTAAATATTTTTAAACCAACTTATTTTAACTGTAATCTACTTCAATATTCTCAAAATTAACTTAAATTTTGCTTATTAAATTGGAGATCAAGAGGCAACCCGTAGCAAGTCAACTAAGTATTAACGATACAATTTCAAACTGAGTTGAGTCTGATTCGAATAAATTTAGTGCGGCTTGAAATTTGCTTACAGCTTGTTATATTCAATTGCTAGCTGAGCTGATTGGAAATTAAATCGAGCTCGATCTAGCTTGAAACTGAAACGAACTGACTCAAATTGAGTTATGAGGATCTATTGCAGCTCAAAATTGGCTCGTTCTAGCACAAAATTTCAATTAACTAGCTCAAGTTGAGTTATTTGGATTCCTTCTGACTTTAAATAGGCTTGTAACTCAGTTATATTTAATTTTACTTAGCATTAAATATATAATTTATAAAAAAAAAATATTAAGAATTGATGTTGAGTCAATTCGAGTTGTTTCATGAGTGGCTCGTAATCGGCTCGAGAAAAATTGATCCAAAGTTTTGGCTCATGGCGTGGCTCATTTTTCTCGATTCAATCTCAATCAAAGCCAAAATTTGAATCTATTTTCGTATATGATACGTGCTAGAAAATTCGCAGCAGTAGAATAATATATTATTGTTTTAGCATGGTACGAATATTCAACGCACACTCAGAAGAGAGAAACAACTAGTAGAGACGTGAGCAGTTTTTATGCGGAAAACTCATGAAGGAAAAAACAACGAGGCGTGAACTTACTGAAGAATTCTACTATAAATAATAATTGTAGTTGCGACCATTTCTCCCACAGGCAGAAAATGGTTCTCCCAAGTTAAAACGTTGACATGCGGATAAATTTGTTGTCAAGCTCAGGCAGTGATCGATAGTGATTGGCGACGCCCGAAAGGTGATTGTTGATGACGATCAGCGGTGATCAGCGGCAGTCGGTGGTGATCAGTAACGATTGACAGTGGTCCCCCATTTTCGAGTGAGAAAAATTTTGTTATCCGAAAATATCCAGATCTAGTCTTTATTTCTCAAGATATATTGTTTACATAAATATTTATGGATACAAGTCTATATATATATGGCTCTATTTTATTATAAAATTATTTAAAGCCCCTAAATGTATAGCGACTGTTGGCTGCTGTGCTTCTCTTCCTATCCTGTGGCCATGTTTAATTTTATTTTTTTAAATTAAAAAAAAATCTGTTAAACAAATACATATTGTTCAAACATAATATATTATTTTTACTCTTCAATTTTTTCCAATAAATTAAATATATTCAAAATATAGAGATTCCTTTCATAATAATTTTAAAAATAAAATAAAAAAATTTGAAAATATGAATCTGAAAATCATTCAGATAATTTTATATCAATTTTAAAATACACAAAATTCATATTCAAGCACGGGTTGGGTTCATAATGTCATCCCAAGTAGATATGTGAATTTAGCTCGAACAACATTAATAACTCAAAAATTGATTTAAATTTTGGCTAGAATTGAGACAAACTATTTGTTTTAGTTATAAATTTCACGAATTGTGGTATTTTTATTTTTCTGTTATCACTTTCGGTACTCACTGTTGAGTTAGCTGGGCATCTTAATTTTTAAGCTCGTTTGAAGTGACATTCTGCTTCATGTAAGTTTACAGAATATTATTATAACAGCTTTGCTTTTAAACAGCTTTTACAAAACAGGCGAAGATGATCATTTTTTCAACAGATGTTTCAGTAGCTTACATCAAACAGATAATGAACTTCCATGAATTGCTTCTCTAATGCAGTTTTAGAGCAGCATAATTGCAGCTGAAAAATTGAAAAGCTGCAGCTGTGCCAAATATTCTTTTAAATTTAATTTAAATTTTAACACGAATTGAAATAAATAAGCCCAGCTACAAATCAAAAATTTAGATGGGATTTATTTCGAATTAATAATGAGCGGACTCCAAGTGGATTCCCAAGTTCCCAACCATTCTTTTAAATTTTGCTGGGAATTAGGTCAACAGTCTCAATCCATTTCTTAATCCGCCATTGATCTTTCATTTCCGTGTATATCAACATTTCACGCAGCTCCGATCATCCTCCTCCAATGGCGAATTTCTTCGGCCGGTGCTGCGGGCGACGCACTTTGGTGCTTCTACTACTCGCCACCGCCATCCCTTTTTCCCTAATCGTTTCTCTGGAGCGAGCAGCCACCTCTGCCAATGGCTCTCTCAAGTACACTAACGGCGGCTGGATAAGGGAGTGCGCCAAATGGGACCATCCACGTCGCAGATTTCTCGTATCCACCTTCTTTGACGGAGGAATCGCCGAGATTCGCCTCCCGGATACCGCCGACAGCTCTGACCTGCAGGAGCGCACGGTGATCGCCGACGCTGACGTCACCGGCAACGCCTCGTTGGGGATCGCGATCGATGGGAAGCGAGACCGTCTCCTTGTTGTGTATGCTGACATCAGGGGATTTCGCTCGGCCGCAGTAGCCGCTTACGGACTCGAGTCCGGCGAGCGTTTCTTTCTTACTCGCCTCAGCCAAGCAGGTCCGCCGTATTATCCTCGTGTCCCAACTCTCAGATTTTTTTACTTTAAACCGAACCTAATGGCTTCATCTGATTTGGATCGGACTTAGATGATCCTCCCATTGGATTTGTTTTCAAAAGATCATTGTTTATCTATTTGATCCTTCTCTTTAAAAGGGAGACCAAACACGTACACAGAAATTCAATTAAGCCGTTGTGTCAATGTCGAGAGTCAGGGTTGATGACAATGGTCTGTGTCGATTTTACTGGCAAGGGTGGGCATATTGATGACAATGGCCTGTATCGATTTTACTGGTAAGGGTAGGCATATTGATGACAATGGCCCGTGTCAATATTGTGGTCGGACGATGGTGATTTGGGAGTAGTTGTTGGGCATCTATGGTCTGGTGACAGTAGTTGGGCTAATGTGGTTTGATAATAAAAGTCAAGTGAGTAAGATCTGGTGATGATAATCAAGTGGTGGCGATAAGATGATCATTATTAGGTGATAATGTTTAGATAATAATGTTCTTGACTATATTTAATCAGAAGAGTATTGGGTGATGGTGATTTGGTGACAAAAGTTGGATTTTTTTTTATAAGGGGATTATGTTTAGGCAGAGATATTTGGTGACAGTGTTTTAGTAAAGAGTTGGACGATTTAGGTTGAGTGTTTGTTTTTATGTGATTATAATCAAACAATGATGATCGTGTAACAGTGATTGACAGTGGCTAATTAGGTGACGGTGGTCAGTTGAAAGTTGTTAGATGGTGGTGATCAAGTGATAATGGTTTGTAATTATGATCACATGGCTGGTTTCAGACAACAGTGATCAGGTGAAAGAAGTTGTGGACTCTAGTCGGGCGATGTTGGTGATTACCAAGTTCTTCTAGCTAGTGGGGTGATGATGGTGATTGTTAAGTAAACCCCTCTCTAACTCGTAAGTTTAAATTTAGGTTCAAGCTTCCCTTGTTTTCCCTGTGATCGGTGTCTAGTTTAAATTCTAGAATACTATAGTATTTTGTCCAAGCATGCTGAGTATAGTGATAAGTAGAATGTGATTTTGAGTGGTAATAGTGATCTTGCTACTTTTGTGTTGCTATTAATGTCTAGTGCACACATTCTCTTACTAAATATTACATGAAATGAATGATCCGGGTTAGGATTGGAAATATGATTGGATTGATATGTGCAGCGAAAATTATATTTTAATTCGAGAATGCATGTAATAACATGTCCCAATGTTATATTTAATCAACACTAAACTTTTTGGTTGTTAATAGATACGAAGTTTTCAATACATTGAATGGTCATATTTGCCATATTGAACTTAAGTCGAATCATGAAATAACTCGTAAAAAAAATGAAGCGAGGTATGTTCATCCTATTCCCATTTTTTAAAATAAAATTGTATTGAAGCACTTGTTAGATAGTACAATCATTTTTAATAAGATCACTAACCAATGGTAAATGGAGTAAGAAAGATGTAGGCAATAGAGTGCTCCCATGTTAAAAACATGTAAGAAACTATGCAAGTTACAGTTGGGGATCTCAACGTATAGTGCATATACAGAAAAGAAAGAGTGCTGCGATTTGTGTCTATATTGAAGTTTGCGATGAACAGCAACAGGAATTCAAAATATATAAAAAGAATTTGCTATAGAGATCTAAAATTGGGGGGTTGTGACTCCCAAAAAGAAAAAATCAGAGATGAAGTAAGAAATGTGCTCTTTTTGTACCAACTTGGTTCTCCTATATTGTTCATATGCCTCTTCATCTTTCAATGTCTAAAATCTTTGTTTGCGTTCCACCTGAATGAGTCAAACCTTTTTTTTCCCTAATGTTTATATTATCGTTTTAAATAATCCAGTTAATTTTTTTCTTCGCATCTGGTTTTATTTTTCAGATGATATGAATGCTTCGAGCATTACTCACTTTACTCATTTGAACCTGATTATTTCCTGAAGGCACCTTCTTATTTTTTTCTTAAACTATAATGATGATTGTATATGTCGTACTAAGTATATACGGTTTTCCAATAGTCATATGACGTTAGAGATTTTGATCAAATTAAGAAAGTCCAACAAATGCTGGGTGTAATAATCAACTCTAGTTAGTTTGGTAACCATGTACTAAGAGAAAATTGCCAATTTGAAGGAAATAAATAAATGATAGAACTAATAAATAAATTTCTTTTATTAAAAAGAAAAAAACTACTAGGTATTATTTGAAAATGATCAAACTAAAAATTAAGTAAAATTAAACTGAAAGACCTTGGAGCAATTTATTCTTAAAAAATATGTAAACCAAATGTCACCCCAAATCATTAGACTTTGCATTTGGAGCTATTTCTTGAACAATTTACATTATTTTACCAACATTCAGAGCAAAATTTTAAGTCTTAATATTCACTATATCTGATATGATGTATGTATCTAACCTTATCACTTACAATCACTCAACATATTTTTGATATATTTCTATCCTTCAAACAAATAAAAGAAAAATTCATATCTTATAGCATCATTCCATAAACAATGGTCATTAATCCTCACTTCAGCTGCATCATATAGATGATGAACCCTCATTAGCTGACGATGTAGCCGTCGACAATGACGGCAATGCTTACATTACCGACACGAAATCAAATAAGATCTGGAAAGTAGGATCGAATGGCGAACTCCTATCAATCATAAGGAGCAATACTTTCCTCCAAAAGAAAGAATGGTACAGAACCTTCGTCGGACTCAACGGAATCATACACCACCCAAATGGCTATCTTCTGGTCATACACACCGCTGGTGGCTATCTCTTCAAAATTGACACCAAAACGGAGGAAGTAAAAGTTGTACAAATTACAGGTTCTGTTCTGCTGGGAGATGGCTTGGAGCTGCTCTCACCAAGCAAGCTGGTAGTTGCAGGCACCCCTTCTGCTAGAATTCTGGAGAGCTTCGATGATTGGAATACTGCAACTGTCACGGAAAGATATGTCGGACCATTGCATCGCATCGCTTCATCGGCGACAGTGAAGGACGGAAAGGTTTACCTTAATCATTTATTGGGATTTGGATTTACAAGGTGGACTCATGTTCTTAC
The DNA here is from genome assembly GCA_022702705.1 of Papilionanthe hookeriana x Papilionanthe teres. Classification (NCBI taxonomy): domain Eukaryota; kingdom Viridiplantae; phylum Streptophyta; class Magnoliopsida; order Asparagales; family Orchidaceae; genus Papilionanthe; species Papilionanthe hookeriana x Papilionanthe teres. Next base: position 131,019,675 of record CM040422.1, on the reverse strand, counting down.
TGAAGCTGTCTTCACTCCTCTGACTGCCAAGTGATCAATCATCTGTGGTATGTTACGTTATTGTTGGGCCATTTACATAAATACCACACACATCCTATATATTTACATGTATAACATCTAAACTTTACTTTTTGATATTTATACCACCGGAATCTTTAATGTCTACATTAAAAATACCATCATTTTAAGTTTCAGAAAGTGGAATATACCTTTTGATGCAGGGCTAAGGTGGTATGTATCTAAAAATTAATAATGTAGGTGTTAGATATGTAAATACGTAGGAATTGAGTGTTATGTATGTGAACTCTGCTATATTATGTCTTGATGTTTCCACTTGATTTTCATTCTGATTCTGATTTTACATTTTGTATGCATTGTCTGTTCATTTCCATTTGTTTTGGTGAGTTTTCTTAGTTGATTTTGTACTGTAAGACTTCATTGGACTTAATTAATGTTAAATTGTGGAGCATTTTTAATACATTGAAACGGGGAATTTACATATATGACACCTAATTTTTATTTAATTATTTATATAACCCTTAAACTCTACTTTTTTATATTTATACCAACTAATTGTTTTATATCACATAAAAAATATTACTATTTTTAAATTAAAAAAAGAGAGTAAAATACACATTTTCATGCAAAAGTAAGATGAAATTTAAGTGTTAGATATGTAAATACCTAGGAATCAAGCAGTGTGCATTTAAGGGCCTGTTTGGGAGCGCGGCTCCAGAGCTTCACGGCAAATCACCTCAGAGACGTGCTGTTTGGGGGAGTTGTTTTCAAGCAGCTGCACGAAACACGCAGCCAACTTCCCCGCAGCTGCTTTCTGGGGCAGTTGCTGCAGCTGAGCCAAACAAACCCTAAATTATCTCAACGTAGTTCTTCGTGGTTTGCTACTTTCCAGCGGCAATTCTTCCTATTGAGAAAATTAATTAAAATATTTGAGTATTATGCATGTAATTATAAAATTTTACGTGTTAGATATGTAAATACAACAAATTGTTTGGTAATATTTGAAATGTTTGGGAAAATATGAATTGGAATTCTTCAAAAAAATCAACTTGATAAAACAATCAACATACTCGTTGGTTCATTATTAATATAACTTGCCATATAACCATATTGAATTAGGAAATTATTTTAATTTCATTTTTTAGTAATAAAAATTTAATGAAGACTTTTATCTCTTAATCTAAACCAATTTTTTAAATATATTTCAAGTAAAATTCCTCTCTTTCAATATTTTAAATTTATTTTTGATGGAGGTAAAATACAATTAAATATAATTAAATTTCCTCCTAAAATCAATTTGCAGCTACTAAAAAACACAGGCATAAAATGTCTATCTACTTTTTATCTAAATTTATTTATGATTTAATATTAAAGTTTAGGCTTTAAATTTTGGGTGAATTTGTAAGTTATTTGTTACATCCAATCAAGTTTTTAAAAATCTAACCCAAAAATCACTAGAATATCATGCAGTGCAAATAAATAAATAAATATATATATAATGTCTAGATGTCTTAATACAATTATGTTAGACTGATTTAAAATTTTTATTTTTTATTTTGATATTAGTATTAAACATAAATATATTATATTATATTTGTTGAATCTAGGCATGTCAAAACGGCTCGTTGTTCGCCAACAGCTCGTGTTCGGTTCATTAAGAAGCTCGTGTTTGGCTCGTTCACTAAGTTAATAAGCCTTAACGAGACGAACACGAACAAAGATTTGTTCGTTCGTGTTCGGCTCGTTTTGGCTCGAAATACTATTCAATTATATATATATATATATATATATATATATATATATATATATATATATATATATATATATATATATATATATATATATATATATATTAATGAGTAGTATTTTTAAAAAATTTAAAAGATTTATAATCAATTGAAGTTATTAATTAAGTAAATATACTAAAAAGTATTAATTAGATTCAAATGATGTTATAAAATAAACTATAATTCTTAAATATTGTCTCAATCCTTAACATCTTATGGTTACATGATTAAGATTGTCAAAACGACTCTTTGTTCTTGAACAGCTCGTGTTCGGCTCGTTAAGCAAACGAGTCGAACACGAACACACTTTGAGCTCGAAATAACGAGCAGAACACGTGTCGAGCTTGGACTACACTCGTGTTCGGCTCGCTTACACCCTTAGTTGAATCCTATTAAGACGTCGGGTCCCTTATATTTTGTGACTCAAATCCGAGGGAGACCTTACGAGATGAGTAGAGGAGGTGAACAGAGAGAGCCCTTTCAATTTATAGGTCCCTGCATGTATTCTTATCCTCATAGGGCTAAAAAAGAGTAAGGATTTAAAAAAATTATAATAAAAAAGATATATTATATTTTGTATAGTACAAGGCCTATCCAAGTTTCATTATTCATATGATATTGTCATGAGTGTCAGACAATTCATAAATGAGCATAGATAACGATGATAGTAGTTTTTCCTTCTGCCATGCAAGTGACATTAAATAATGATAAATGAAATTACTATTCGTGTCTAATTCAGTTGGTTTGAAATTAATTGAAATTATTTGAAATATTCGATTTTTTTTTGTATTGTCTGAACTGTTCGGCTTGTTCATATTCGGTTCGAATTTGATTTGAAATGAGTAAAAAATTAATTAATTATTAAATTATCAAAAAAATAAATAAATAACATCGCTCTATAAATAAATAACATCTCCTAAAGATGTATTATAATTATATTATTTCTTGAATTATTTATTTATTTAGAATCAAAATGAAGCGAAAATATTTATATTTCAAAATAATAATAATAATAATAAATTTCATATTCGAATCACTAATATAGGTTAATATAGGTTATATATAAATATGAATCACGTAACTGCTCCCCTTTCCCTGAACATGTTTGGCTTTGGCCAACCAAATAAATATGAAGTGCAAGTAAGCGTCCTAAACTGCGAAGCGGATATAATCGAAGAAATCCATCCATAAGCCCTTCACCGGCGACGGGCGGCGTTCTCTCTGCGCCCGAAAAGCACCCATTTCGTTTTTCTCTGTTCTAAAAATATTCTTCACCAGATCGCCTTTTCCTCAGCCAGGTAAATGTTTTAAGTTTTTTTTTTGCTTCGGAGTGATCGAATTCTGAGGTTTTGCTTACTCGATGCTATGCCACTGGTGAAGTTTCTATATGCAATTATAATGGCTGATTTGATGCCCTAGTTATTCATGCTTGTTCTTATAGATTTAAGCGTGGATAGAAATTGGTTATTTTTTTCATGAATCGCTTCTTTGCTTTGAGAAGTCTGTTTTTGGGATTATTCATTTTAATCAGGTTGTGTATTTTTACTGATCGTAATGTTTTATTTCATTATTTTAGTGGTTCAATGGGTCTTAGTAGCTTGCTGTGCCTGTTAGTCAGTTATTGGATGGATGAAATAGGTTAGTTTCCAGGGAATTGACGATTTGTTCCCATTACGTCGATTTTGGGGTTTAGGTTGGCTATCTGTAATGACGAGAATGTTTTACTTCAATTTTGTGATGAATCATTGGCTCTAGTGGCTTGGAGATTTTGAACATAAAAATTTCTAGGTGTTTACGCTTTCCTGTGCCTGGTAGTAAGTTATTGAATGGAAACCATTCTTTCTTAAAGCAAAGTTCGCAGTATATGAGCAAACAGTTTTATCTTTTTTGAATGCAGAGCTTTTGGGTGTCTTATTTTATGGAAAAAAGTTGAGTGCGTATGCGTACGTATCCAATAGGAGGCGGCCACATATGTATAATCTTGCTGTAACCTACAAATACAAGGAGGTTACAGGGAAGTTACAGGTAGGTTAAATTGGAGGTTACAAGGGGTAGAAGACGGAATACCCCGCCAATACCCTCTGAATAACCTTCATGTAACCTTAAGACGTATACAGCGCTACGTACGTCTTACGGACGCAAATGTTTTCCCTTATCTAGGCAGGATTTAAATTATATTTATCTTGACTTCCAAGCAAATGTTGGGGACTTTAATTGCCACTGTTTTTATAATTCCAATTCTGACCCCGTTATAGATTAAATCCAGGATTTGCTAGATCCCATGATTTATGGCTTTTTAATTGATTTAATGATATCTCCATTCATAAATTATAAAGCTTGAAACAAAGAATCAAACAGTTTATCATGATTTTTTTACAGTTTTTATGCCACAGTTCTCAGGCCTTAAAATCTTCTCAAGGTTTAGTTGATCTTGTTTTGGTTAACCCTAGTTGCTGCCAAACAACTTTACGTTTCTATTAGTCAGTTATTGATTGGTAATCATCTTTGCCTAGAGTATGTTGTGAAATATAAGAGCAAGCGGTTTCTCTTTTTTGGAAGTCTAAATAATTAATTAACATTTTAACTTCATATAACTCCAATACTTATGCTCGGTCTCTTCTTTTAAGTTACAAATATTTCTCCATTGGCGTGCTTTTAGTGTATGTATACCTTTGTAGTTTGCACTACACTAGTTCATATGGTGTATCATATGGAGGAATTACACTCATTGGTACATATTTTTAAAACTATTGGACATGAAAAGTCAATGCATTCCTCTGATCTTCTAACGAACTGTTCAAGTCCACAACCGGCAATCATGTTTTCTCATTACTTTTGCATGATGTAGATATTCTATGTATTCTTTTATTTTTGATCAGACCATTTATTTATGTTAATTAACTGTGGCATGGTTATTAGGAAACTGAGAGTCTGAGAGTTGACGATGTATTCAGTTTGTCCTTTCTGCCAAAGGGATGTTCTTTCTGCTGAGCTTCAATGGTATGCTTCGCATTTTAGCATTTTCCCAAACGCAATAATATCTGATGATATATTTTCAAGCACATGTTTTGATATATATATATATTTTATATATAAAATATTGGTTTTTTCCCTGTGCAGGCATGCCAACAATCATTTTCTAGAAGATGATTTTGAAAAGGACACGCAGCTAGCAAAACAAATTTCACTAGAACTCCCAACTTCAACACTCATGGTAGGCTTGAATTTTATGAAGCATTTCGAATTGTTTATACATATTTTAGGCATTTAATTTTCTTTAACTTGGTATTATGTACTTGGTGCCCTAATCAATGGAATTTTAAAGCCTCCTTTGATTTTGGTATATAAATTATTTTTCTTTCTTTTGATGAAGTTGTTGCAAGGAACATTCTTCATGATTTTCCATTGCCTTCATGTCTAATGTATTATTTGGGGTTCCATGCATGTTAGGCGTGTTAAATGGGCTATACAACCTCATTTAATCAAGCCTTTTAAAGCTTAACAAGAGAGCATCTTTTAGCTCAAATTTATGTCAAGTTTGATAGGTTGCTCCTTAAGGTTGGTTTAGGTCCAGGTAAAATGTAATATGTTAATTTCACAAAACTCTTTCACTAATTTTGTTTATTAAATAATTAATTGGGTTATTCAGTGTTATGGTCTAGAATACCCTTTAGAGGGAAAAAAAAATCACAACATAAAATTTGCTCAATATCGGAATTATTAAATCAAATCAAATAAGGTGAGTTTGGAGATATGGTGTCATGTTGAAAACTCATTTCAAATTGATTTTGTGTATATAGTTGTTTGATCAAAATCTGATTTTAGATATCAACAAAGAATAAGTAAAATATTGATTTAATAAGTTATCTTCCTGCTAAAAATCTTGGTTAATTTGTATATTGAATTATCCTCATATTTTTTTATATTAATATAGTTCATTCTTTCAAAGCATTTCTTATATTGGTTAACTGTTTTATAGTGCGTACTAATAAAATATTGTTTGTCATATCTTCAATTAAAAAAATAAATAAAAATAAAAAGCAAAAAAAAAAAAGCAAAAAGAAAAAAAAGACCAAATTACAAAAATATATGATACAATTTTAATTCAGCCAACTATGTGTATTTGTGCATCTTTCTTTTTCAGAATAAATCAATTAATATGAGGTAGTGTTGATTCATATTTAAGATTATTTGATTTTTGAGGGTTTCATTTTTTAAAGGCACCATAAGCATGAAGTACGAACAATTTTATTTATTTGATTAAATTTTGATGTGCATGCTTTTTGCGGAGTTGGTTGGATGATGAGTAGTAGCAGGAATCATCAGTAGTGGTGGTGACAAATGATAGCGGGCAATATCATCATTCATCAATTTGGGTGGCAGTTGCTAGTAATTGGCGTGCAACATTATAAATATACACATGAGTAGCCCCAAATTAGGGGAAAAAATTGCGTACGTCAACCGTACGCAGGAGTCGTGTACGCAATAGATTATACGGGGGTTACACAACGGTTACAAGCGGGTTATAACCCCCTTGTACCCTCCGTGTAACTCCCCTGTAACCCTCCTATAACCTTGTAACCTCTGTAACCTATAAATTGATGAAATAGAAGCGCACGGGTTACAAATGAGTTACACGGGAATTACAAGGAGGTTATAACACGCTTGTAACTCTCTTGTAACCCCCGTATAACCCCCGTGTAATCTATTACGTACGCAGCTCCTACGTACGGTTGACATACGCAATTTTTTTCCCAAATTAGGACCAACATTTTAGTTCCATGCCCATTAGGTCTTGTAAGGATTTGGGCAACCCATATAACACTGCCCTATGCAATAGTCTTCTGGCTCTTTTTTTTTTATTATTATAACAACCATACAAATTTTTCTTGATGACATCAGTGGATAGAAGTACTTGATTTTTTGTTGACTTTTGTACTCTTTTCTGCTAGTAATGTTACATTATGAATAATTTTTTAGGCATTTGCATGTTCAATATCAATGGATTTTAAAATTCTAATACTAAATATGCTTCCTCCTTCAATTATGCAAAAGTAACGGTATGCTAAAAAGCAATTATGAACTAGGAGTTTCCATTATAATTCTATAAACGCCGAAATCTTTTCTTACAAATCTATGCTATTATTACGTAGAAAAATGAAATATTAAAAAGTTATTTATTTAGATGCAAATTACTTTCAAAATAACTATAGAATAATTTTTTGGATGCTCCAAATTATAATGGTGTTGTGTAGAGGCCTTAACGTGATTTGGATGACTGCTTGATGGAGGTGAATGTTTTCTTTATGAAATTTTTTATGATTTTTTTCTACTTTAATGTTATTTTAATTATTTTTTATGGTTTCTCTATTAATAATAATTTAAGAATTTTAGTGGGAGATTTTGGATTTTATAAGAAGCACAATTGGTAGGTTGAAAATTTTTCAATCAATGTTAAGGAAAAGTTTTAACAAAAATTTCATAAGAAATTTTTTAAATGAAAATATAATTCTTTTTAATAGAGATTTATTGATTATAAATATTGGAAAAAAGAAAGCTATTAACTCATGAACTCAACGTAATGAGCAACTTATAGTAGGGCACATAGGCCGGACTCAAAATTAAGGCCTTTATCCTAGAAGTTAGAGAGCATGATTTAAAATTAAATCTCATTTGTGCGCTGTCAAAAACTTGCCTAGATTTGAGTATTAATGATTTCAATCTATTTTTTTAAACTAATCAAGTTTGAAATAATCCCTTATTTAAGTGCAAATTTGAATATACATTTGAATATGCCAATAATCTAATAAATTTAAATATTCTCTCTTAAAATCCTATCTACATTGCAAATGAAGGAATAGAAGTTCCTAAATTTTTTAGTTAAGAATTAGCTACCCAAAAATAAATTTTATCCGTCCTTAAAAGCTAAAACTACGGAATGCCCAAAATCCTATTATTAACTTAAGTTTGCTGCCCTCTCCCTATCTCCTTCATGTAGTTAAAGCGTTGATGTATCTTGCAAAGTAGTTATGTAATCCCTCGGTGTAGCACTTGTTGGATATTCTATCTTTCTTTGTCAAGTGATGTCATTTATCGACATTATTGTGGGCGCCCAATGGAGATGTGAGAACTTCTACTCTCAACCTCTCTGAATACATCATCAAATTTTGTTGGTCTTTTACTTTGTCGTCTAATTGCATAAGTTCTTTGTGACTACTTCTGTTAACTTTGCATTCTTTGTCAGATCATTATACAACAACAACAACAACAAAGCCTTAATCCCACTAAGTGGGGTCGGCTACATGAATCCTTTTTCTCCATTGCGTCCTATTTAGTGTCAAATTTTCGTTTAATTCTAATAAATTAAGATCATTTTTTATGCAATAAGCCCAAGTTTTCCTAGGTCCGCACTCTCGCCTTTCTTAACATAAGTTGTATTTAAAACATCTACTCTCCTAATCGGATCATCGAGTGGTCGACGTCTAATGTGACCAAACCATCTAAGGCGACTCTCTCTAATTTTATCCGTCACCGGTGCAACTCCAACCCTTTTACGGATATATTCATTTCGCATTTTGTCTCTAAGTGTAAAGCCACTCATCCACCTAATCATTCTCATCTCGGCAACACTTAACTTAACATTATGCTTCTCTTTTAAAGGCCGACATTCAGCACCATAGAGCATTGAAGGTCTCACCATCTTATAAAATTTTCCTTTCGGTCTAAGCGGTACTTTTCTATCACACGATAGGCCGGACGCATTCCTCCACTTCAACCAACCAACCTGAATTCTACTATTAACGACCCCATCTATATCACCATCGCTTTGAACAATGGACCCGAGATATCTAAATCGTTCACACCTTTTAATAATTTGATCACCCAAAGTTACACTTGTTGTCACTAGACCTACTATTACTAAAATTACATTCCATGTATTCGGTTTTAGTTCTACTCGAACGAAGACCTTTAGACTCCGAATGTAGACCTCCATAATTCAAGTTTTTCCTGGACTTTTTCTCTTGTCTTATCCACGAGGAGGATATCATCGGCAAAAAGCATACACCGAGGTACATCCTCTTGTAAATGCCCGGTAAGACCATCCATAAATAAAGCAAAAGATATGGGCTTAATTAAAGCCGATCCTTGATGTAAACCAACGAAATAGTAAAATACTTGGTCAATCCTCCTTCGGTTCGAACACATGTAACGGCTCACAGCATACATATCTTTAATGACTTGAATATAAGTCATATCAACACATTTCTTCTCGAGGACTCTCGAAAGAACATCTCTGGAACCTTATCGTAAGCTTTTTCTAAATCGATAAAAATCGAATGTAGATCCTCCTTATTATCTCTGTACTTCTCAATCAAACCTCTCAATAAATATATAGCTTCCATGGTAGACACCGCACGACATAAATCCAAATTGATTATGAGAAATCTTCGTAATACGTCTTAACCTATGTTCAATTACCCTCTCCCATAATTTTAAAGTATGACACATCAATTTAATTCTACTATAATTTGCACACTCTTGTGCATCTCCTTTATTCTTAAAAATGGGGACCAAAATGCTCTTTCTCCACTCCTCGGGCATCATTTTAGTTTTTAAAATAATATTAAAAAGTTTAGTAAGCCGGAAACCCCCAAATCACCTAAACATTTCCACACTTCGATTGAGATATCATCGAGTCGTACGGACTTACCATGGTTTTCTTTAAAGCCTCATCAACTTCTTTTCTAAGCGACTAATCGCGTAAAAATGAAAAGTTTTATTATTATTAACGATATTAAGATCACTAAGGTCAATCGTACTTTCAAGATCATCGTTAAAAAGTTTATCGAAATAACTCACCTACTTATGTTGAATATCTTTTCTAAGAAAAATGACTTTTTGATTTTCAATGCTTTAATACATTTTACTTGAGTTAAATCTTTACATTTCTTTTCTCTTTGCTTGGTAGTTTATATATATATTTTTCACCTTCCTTAAGTATCTAACGTGTTATAAAGATCACTAAAAGCGAATTTTTAGCGTCACAGATTATTCTTTACACTTCATAGCGGTAGTTTTATATTTTTCCAGCTTCTATGACTTTTACATTTAAACACAATTTTTATAAGCATGACTTATCATATTTTATCTTTTCGTACATTATTATTCCACCACTACATTATTTTTATTTATGAAAGCTTTTCTTTTGATTATCAAAGTACATCTTTAACTGACTTGTTTTATTATTTTTATTCATATATATATATATATATATATATATATATATATATATATATATATATATATATATATTATTTGTTTATCATATGTACCATTTAAATTTAGAGAAAGCAAGTTGTTGATTTGTTGACTGCTAATATATATATTTTTTTCGTAATGATTTACATGCATCTCATTATTATATTTGCCTTAAGAAACTCCTAACCTTGAGACGTCTCATTTATTATAGAACATTTTATTATAACTTGTAGAAAAAAACACACAAATAAATCCACCAACAATTATAATTAGGCCCAAATTCTCTAATAAAACTAAAACCCTTGTAGTAGAATCTTCCTTGAAATAAAAAACATAGGAATTAGATTTTGTCTAGAGGTTTATGTTAACAACTATAAGAATTGAATATTAGTATTAAAAATTGTATCGTAGTCATAAGAATATGAAAAAAAATGTTGCAACCCTACCGAGCATAGCGTAGTAAAATTTAGAGCTTGCAATCCAGGGTCAAATCTAGCTATTAAACTCTTTTTCACTGCAGGGTAAGTAAAGATTATGATGACTCGTCTAGATTATTAGAATTCAAAATTGAAATTTTCAAATAATTGATATGATGAAAAAAATTTATAGTTTACACATATAAATTATGAGTTTAGCATCAATCTTTCTTTTGGTTTCTTTGACCTTCTATTATCTCATTTTTATTGATCCTTGTTGGGTTATTTCGTCTTCCCCTAAGGCATTTTAATTATTCATTTATCTAATTCAATTCCTTCTTCTTTTTTAACCTTCTCTGCATCCCACATTACCATATTATCATCAAATGCCCCATCATCCTAAATTCTTCTGTGCCACAGTTGCTTTGTTTTTTCATAGTTTCTTTCATTTGATGGTATAAAATTCAACCATAGTGGTTTTTTTATAGTGTATTGACCCATATTGTTTTGATGAGAACATATACTTTATTGGCTTTTGTAGTAATATTTTATTTAAGTTTTTAGATAAGTTTGTTTGCTTACATCATAGTGCATCAAGAAAGTTGTAAATATTCCATGAAGAGCTTAGCATGTACACATCATGCATGAATGAATTCAAGTCCAATGAACTCCATGGATTCTTCTCCATGTTTAAAAGGTTTTATTTTTATGTAGTTCTAGTTTTATGGATGTGATCGCGTCAAGTTATGTGGAGCTTAAGAAAAACTTTATTATTAGTCGATTTACTTCATTTATTAACATAATTATAAAAGTTCTTTATCATTCTGTAGGTCAACTTCAACATCTTGATCAGTTGACTTTATCCATATGTCATCTAAAAATTATTTGGTAAATTATCAAATTGTAGTTAAAATAATCATCTCTTGGTTTATCTATTTTTGATAGTTGAGTTTCTTTAATTTGATCATTCAACTCAATCAACCATTTGCTATAAATTTATTTTCTCGAGGACTTAAAGGATTGACGAGTTTGTTTGAACTTAATGTATCTTTAAGAGAATTAAGAAAATCTTACTTATTTCAATGGAAAGTGGATTAGCGGAGAAGTCTTAAGTTGGAGCTCTCTTTGGTGGATGTAGTTTTTATTTGAAGTTGAACCCTCTATAAATGCATGTTTGTTTTGCTGTTCTATTTTTATTACTTGAACGATCATTTGTATAAGTTTTAATAACATTCAATATTGTATATCCTCATATTATTTTTTGTGAAGTAGATTTAAGTCCAAATGATTTTCAAGTATTGCGATTTGATTTTAAACACCCAATTGACATCTTTTGGGTTTTTTTCTTGGGCCAACTTCGTTGTTTGTCATTGGTTCCCTCTTGGTAATGGTGATGGATGATGCAGTGGTTTTATGGGTATGTTTGCTATTTTTTTCTTTAAATATTATTCATTGTAATGAAATGTTTGTGAAGAATCCACACAACTTTGTTTTCTAATGATGTGAAATCTATCTGTTTGAAATAGTGTTTTTTGTGTGAACCCACAAAAGATAGTCTTACCAATTGGTTGGTTGGTGCTACTTCCCTCATGACGACATGAATGCTCTTTGAGACTAACCACAACTAAATGTGGATTTAGGGTGCGTGCCACCCTCCCTCAAAATTTTAATGTCTTACATATGCATATGTATATATATATATATAGACACACACACACCCCTCTATTTGTTGTTTCCCATTATTTAATTCACACTTTTCAAAAAAAAATATATATATATTTACGTTTCTCTTTTAAAAAAGAAAATTCTAGTTCTGCCACCGACACGCGATAGTGAAAATGACAGGTTAAAGTGACTTTGTTGGAAGCTTCTATTTTAAGTAGATTGATTGCTAAAGCTAGTTAAGTCTGTTTATCTTAATAGGATCATTTATATTTACTTGCAGTAGGGTTCGCAAGCTTTGATGTTCAGTTTCTATTTGTTGTTTGTTAATTAGGTTGCTGTAACTTGCTTTGCCCGGCCTTAAAGCTTTTCCTTTTTCAGTAAAAGCCTGGAACGGTATTTTTTGCAGGATGCACCAGCTTATTCTGAGGAGTCTTCTAGCGGTTTCTCTGGCAGGAGTGCAGAAATTAGCAAATCAACCTTTAAAAAAAATCATCATGGATTGAGGGACATTCTTCTTCAAGAACGAATATCTTGTTTAGTGGGACTGCAAACTAAAGACACCTTCTACAAAGTTGAAGGTGGCCTCATGAACTTATTGAGGAAATGCCTCCAATTAGAAAATAGAAAATTTAGAAGTGTAATATCAGGTTATGTTGATCATTATCAAAGTGTTCAATCAGAAGATTATGGCTGGGGCTGTGGTTGGCGAAACATTCAAGTGCTTAGCTCTCATTTGCTGATGCAAAGAAAAGAAGCAAAGGTTGTTTTATTTGGTGGTTCAGAATTTGTTCCTGATATTCCTTCGCTCCAAAGATGGCTTGAAGTGGCCTGGGAAAGAGGATTTGATGTACCTGGATCACTTTCTTTTAACAAAGAAGTCTATGGCTCAAAAAAATGGATTGGTGCTACCGAATGTGCAACACTCTTTCGTTCCTTTGGACTTAGGGCTAGGGTTGTGGACTTTGATGGTTTACCATCTTCTTCACGCAAAATGGTTGAAAAACGGGTTTATGGTCCGATGGACAAATTCTTACAGCGCTGCCAAAATTGGAAACACAATAACGTAATAGATCTTGATAGCTCAAATAGAGGAGAGAGACTTGGTGGTCATCAGGTTCTCATGGAGTGGGTCTGGAATTATTTTACTCACGAGGCAGGTTCCAGGTTAGATGATCTTCATGATGTTCTGATAAGCCATAAAACGTAAGTTGATTCCAGTTCTTCCATTAATTTCTTAGGCAGGTTCCTGGTTAGATGATCTTCATGATGCTCTGATAAGCCATAAAACTTGAGTATTTATCATTTTAATTTCACACCAAAATTATTAGCTTCCCTCGATCTTCCCTAATAACGAAATGCCTTTTTTTTTTCCTATAAACAGGCCTTTGTATTTCCAGCACGATGGTCATTCAAGGACTATCGTTGGAATCCAAATGCAAAAGTTTGCGAAGGGGCCTGAAGAAAAATATTCTCTATTGATTTTTGATCCTGGCCAAGTAAGCTAAGTTTATCATGCACGTTGTTAAGATACAGAGTTTTTTGCTTTTTATTTTAGTATTAAAATTGTAGGAAGATTTACGTACACACCACTGAATTCTGATGTAGTTACATATCTAACACATAAGCTTTTACCTATACGCCACCTTACCTAGAATAAAAGGGTGCCTTTCACTTTTTATAAGTTAAAATATTGATATTTTTGTTGTGATATGAAAGATTTGGGTGGTGTAAATTTAAAAAGTAAAGTTTAAGTTTTATATATGTAAATACATCGGAGTTGGGTGTTATGCATGTAAATGCTCCTAAAATGTATCCTAGTGTCAGCATATCCTACGCTAAATACTTGGTTCTTAACTTTACCTCTTAAAGACTGAGACTCTGAGGCTGAAACATATAAAAGCAAAATGCAATGTGTCAAGTCCACCGTGCCATTTTCAAAGGATACTTTTATCAATATGAAATCAGAGCAGTCATCCCTTTTTTATGTGACTTTATCAAGAATTAATTGCTCTGAAAAACTTGCCCATTTCAATTGTGTCTTGGGCTTATATAACCCTTACAACATTTACAAATAAATCCTTAGGCTTCTTCTATTTGCAAATAGGACCCTACATTAAATATAAATCTCAGTACTCCCTCTCAGGATGGGCAAAATATATCCACTAAGCCCCTCTTGTCACATAACCTAGACAAATGTAATGAGCCAAGACCTTTTGTGAAGCAATCTGCCACTTGCCCTCCAGTGGCTACATAACTTAGCTCCATTAGTTTGTTATTCAACTTTTCCTAGATGAACAACTTATCAGTCTCCACTTGTTGGGTTCTATCATGTTGCACAGGGTTGTTGGCGATGTTGATCGTTGACTTGTCGCGCCACAATTTCATTTGAGCTCCTTGGTTCACCTTGAGCTCTACCAACAAGGCTCTCAGTCACATCATCTCAGCAACTCCTAAGGCCAAATCCCTATACTTTGTTTCTGTTTTTGATCTCGTTACTACTGATTGTTTCTTTCTCTTCCAAGTGACCAAGTTGCTTGCTATGAACCTGCAATATCCAGATGTAGACCTCATGTCATCCATATAACTTGCCCAATCAGAGTCACAATATCCCTCAATGCTTGCATATCAATTCTTCCTGAAGATCAACATTTCCTTGGTGCATTCTTATGGTACGTCAGAATCTGGTACATTGCATCCATATGACCCTCCCTCGGATCATGCATGTAGCGACTCACTACACTTATGCAAATTATATGTCGATACAAGTGTGACTAAGATAGTTGAGACGACCTACCAACCTTTGGTACCTCGCGCGATCAACTGGCTCTCCTGTCTCTGCGCTCAAGTTTCTCTTCTGATCAATTGATGAAAAAGCGCAAGCTTGCATCCTAACGTGCTTGTCTCTGTGAGTAAGTCTAGCGCATATTCCTTCTTAGATAGAACAATATCCTCTGCTCCTCGAGCCACCTCAATCCCGAGGCGAAGAGGCGAGGTGCCAAAACAGTCGCGATAGCTTCGGGGAAGGCCACAATTTTTGGGAAAGCGATGGCGAAGAGGCGAGGTGTTGGGATAGTCGCCGATATCTTATGGGAAGGCGACAACGAAGAGGCGAGGTGCTAGGATAGTCGCGATATCTTCAGGGAAGACGACAGCGAAGAGGCGAGGTGCTAGGGTTGGTTCTGATTCCATCAAAAATTAATTGCTCTGAAAAATATACCCATTTCATTAATGGCTTGGGCTTATATAGTGTCTTAACAACATTTACAAACAATCTCTAAACTTCTTTTATTTATAAATAGAACTCTACATTAGATACAAATCTCAATATTTTTTGTAGCTTGAACCATAAGATTAAAAATTGAAGGTTACTAGCAAATTGAACCATAAGATTTTTAAAACATCTATTATTTTCTCTATCAAGAAACATTGTTATTTTAGAGAGCTCCACGAATACAAAATCTCTGGCTGTTATTGTCATTAATTTTCATTACAGAAGTGTATCATTTGTTAATGTTCTCTTATCTTAGTTCTATGTAATGGTCTTAGAGGACAAGAGATTTAGAGAAGACTCTCAGAGATAATAATGGATGGCAGAAGATTATAAAAAGAGGATTTCACACACTGAAGAAGCCACAATACCAGGTTATAACAACTCTTTCTCTCTCGCATGCGCTTACATATCCTTATTTTAGTGTGGATTCTAATTATGCTAATCTTAACTACCTTCATGCTGTTAGTTATGCTACATTGATCCTGGGGTGGCTTATGACGAGGAATGGGAAGATCTCAAGACCATCCACAGCGAGTATATCAGACTGTAGAAAATATGAAACCAATGGTATTTTTATATGCATACTCCGATTTTATTACCTTTGATAATCTTTTATGGTAGTCTAGTTTTAAGTATTTCTAGAAGTTTATTGGATTCCCTTTTTCTGATAGATTAGCATGTTTGTGATGATCTCTCTCTATTTTATTTGATGAATTGTTAGCATAGAATCAAGGTTTTCTTTTAGGTTAGTCAAAAAGGCATCTAGCTTATTTGGTTGAACAATCTTGATTAAATGTTGTAATCAATTTTAGTTAGTGTTGAACTGGTGCAGTCTCGTACTCAATAACCATTCCTTTCGCCATTACAGAAATCAATTTTGTATTAACTGTTTACCTTAGCATTTTAGTTCATTTTGGCTTGTTTGGCATATGTCATGGTTTGTGTGCGTAACTCATTACAGAAAGCTTGGAATTGCATTTCTATCTCCATGGCTTTGCATCATGGGCACTAAAGCAGTTTATTTATGTTGTTATAATAGATTCACTTTCTCATTTTAGAGCAAGGATCTATCATCAGCTTCCCATGTGTCAACTTTGAGAATAGAATCACTTAATTTCATTGATAGGAGAAGGGTTATAAATATATATTACAAGCTCTAAATAAAAGGAAAGAAATAAAATCAGAAATACACGAATATGAAAACGGAGAAATAAGGAAAGCGAATAAAACCTAATAAATAGAATCTCATAATAACTGAATTAATAATTAGCCTAATACTTAGGCTAATAATTAATTTCAATACTCCCCCTCAAGTTGAAACATATATGTCAAATGTTAAACTTGGATTTGAAACGTCAAACAATGGCCGAAGAAGATTTTTTATTAGGATATCTAGTAAGTGACCATTGAATGGGACAAGTGGAATGTAAATCTCCTCTGAATCGAGTTTCTCCTTAATGAAGTGTCTATTGATCTCTACATGTTTGGTCTGATCAAGGTGAACCGGATTATGGACGATGCTAGTGGCGGCTTTATTATCACAAAACAGTTGGAGAGGAGCAAAGAACGCCATACACAATTCAATAAGCATAATATGTAACCATAGAGCTTCACAGATACCCAAGGACATGGAACGAAACTATGCTTCAGCATTGTTTCGGGCCACAACTGACTATTTTTTTTACTTTTCATGTGACGAGATTTTCCCATACGAATCGGCAATATCTTGAGGTGGATCGCTGGACATGAACGAACCCGACCCAATTTGCATCTGATAAACTGCAATAAAACGAGAGGACATAAATTTGAGCCTGGTATGTCTTTTAAGCAGTGAAGAATTTGGCGGATAGCTTGGAGCCACAGGTTTACATTGAAGAAGATTGTTCTCAATCAATAAGTTAAGTACATATTTGCGTTGAGACAAACAAATACCTCGAGATAACCGAAAAACTTCTATCCCTAAGAAATACCTCTTCATTTCAAAAGAAGTAACAAGAATTCCTTTTAAAGATTCCAATGCTAGTAGAACATCACTTGTGAGTACAATATCATCTACATAGACGATAAGGATAACAATTTGGCCATTAGAGGAATGTCGAAAGAAGAATGTGTGATCAGATTGGACCTGAGAAAAATCATGACACATTACCAACTCTGTGAACTTACCAAACTAGACCCTTGGTTATTGCTTCAGTCTGTAGAGGGACTTCCGTGGTTCGCATTCAAGAAAGCATTTTTGACATCCACGTGGAGCAAGGGCCAATCCAAATTCACATCAAGAGAAACTAGGACCCAAATGATATTTAATTTAGCAATTGGAGTAAATGTCTTCTCATAATCAACTTTGTATGTTTATTAGTAGCCTTTGGCGACTAACCATGCCTTGTTGTGTTTCAAGGATCCATCAAAGTTAAACCTGGTTCTAAAATTCAAACGACACGCCACAACTTTTTTCCTTGAAGGAAGTTCTACAACATCCCATGTATGATCCTTCTGAAGAGCATTCATCTCACCCATTACTGCAGCTTTCCGGGAAGGATCGATAATGCTACTTTAATAGTGAATGGGAGGTGATGATCCATCGCGGTTGTGGCAAATTGTAGGTCAGCGATACACTTTGGAAAGAGATATATTTTTCCATGGAATAAATAGAGCTTGCCTGATTACATATTATAAGAGTACTTCCTCATTCGGAGTGATGTTAGTTCTAGGGATGTCTCTCGGTGTTAGTTATGAGGATGTCTCTCGGGATGGATTTCATGTCCTGTAAAGAGGTAGCGGGCTCCAAAGCGAGAACATGAGCACGTCGAGTGTAGACAGGGAGAATGGGAGGAGGGGATGGTTGTCTTGTCGGTGATGGATCCATAGGGATGAGGGTCTCCTTGGAAATAGTAGTAGGAGAAATATCCACAGGAGTTGGATGAGGAACATTATCCAGAAAATCAAGCTCCCCCACTTAAGGAAGTGATAGGAAAGTAGGGAACATTTTAAAAAAAGAGACATCGACACTTATGTAGAGTTTATTTATAGTATGATTAAAACATTGATAGCCATTTTAAGTGGTAGAATATCGAAGGAAGGCACATTTTATAGATCTGGGATTGAGCTTACTACGATTAGAGGTAGTGTTCTGAACAAAGGCCATGCATCAAAAAATTTTTGGTTCAAGAGTGGTGAAGAACCTATTGGTAAGGAAACAAGACCTTTAGATAACTAATAGAGTTCTTAAGTTATGAATTTTTGTGGGAATTCTATTGATGAGGTTGGTGCCAGTAAGCACAATATCATTCCAAAAATGTTTTAGGACATTAGATCGAAACATATTGGAGCAAGCAAGAAAGTGTCATTTTTTCTCTTAGTCACTCTATTTTGTTGAGTCTCCGTACATGAGCTATGATGGAGGATACCCTTACCAAGAACTCATCTAAAATAGAGTTAAAAAATTCATGATCATGTCAATTCGAAGGACTTGATTTGAAGTTTTGAATTGGGACAAAATGAAGGAGTGAAAGTTTTGAAGGTGATAACAATTCAGATTTATCTTTTAAGATATTAACTCACGTCATCCGAGTATGGTCATAAATTAAGATAGGTAACCACTGTTTATTGGTGTAATTGGGAGTGCGAGAGGGTTCTCATAAATCTCTGTGAATACGAGAAAAAGGAGCGGAAGGTTTGTAGAGATGGGATGGATAAGAAACGCGATGATGTTTAGCTAATTGACAAATTTCACATTTAAAGTTAGTAAGATTTTTATTAATAAACATCAACATATGCAATTGTTTTAAATATTAAAAACTGGGATGACTCAAACTATAACACAATAATATAATAGGGCACTCAGTGGTTCGAGACACTGCAACTCCTGGGAAAAATGTCTTCGTTCTCTCTGTCTTTCTCTTGTAAGAAGTAAAGTTTAGCTACTCGTTTAGCAGTTCGAATCATTCTCCCTGAACGATGATCCTGAAAGAGACAAACATCAAGTAAAAAATGAGCAACGCAATCCATGTCATGTGTCAGTGTACTAACATATAATAGATTATACTTCAACAGAGGGACATGTAACACAGATTCCAAAGTTAGATCGCTTATGCTAACACAATAGATCATTTGTCAGCAATGGAGTTATAGGATTCGTCAACAATTTTAACTATCCTTTCCAGAGCATGAATAATATGCTGAGAAAGCTTCAGAGCACCCAATCTTGTGGTCCGTGACACCTGAATCAATGATCCATGGACTAAAAAAAGAAGTGAGTCGTAGGAATGATATCTTGACAAATGTGAGAGGTTGACAAGTCGGAATTAAACTGATTGGATCCGAGTAGTTTGATTAAATGCTCCATCTTACTCTTAAGAGAGTTGGATGACTCGTGAGTGTTTTGAGTCAATGTTGGATATACTGTAATAGATTCAGATGATGTAGTGAGACCTTTGACAGTGGAAGATTTGGTTGAAGGCTTGTGTGTTGGTTTCCCATAGAGTTTCTAACACTTATCTCAAACTGCAGTCTATAGGGCACTGGCAGGAGGAAGAAACATATACGAACAGTCAATCGCAGTCTCCATGGAATTCTCCACTTCTCACGCTTCATACGTCGGCTCAGTTTTAGGAGGATCACAAATCGTTCCCGTGATATAGCTGAATTCTTTGCATCTCTTGACGAACAAAGATACAGCTTAGGATCATTGGAGAAAATTAAATCCTTTCAGTTTATAAGTAGTGATTAAGAAGTTCATATGGTTTTCCGGTCCTGCGGTCTGCGGAGTAATTGAGATTGTTGTCGATCCTCCAGTGGACTCAAGTACACCGTCAGGAGAAAATTTGGTGATGGAAGCGTCCATCAGGGTTCCAACTGAGCCAAATGTGATGTTGGCTTGCCAAGCTAGGAATATCTTGCTAGCTGGACATAGGCAGGCATGGATGCTGGAAACAGCCCTCAAAATAGTGGACGGGAAAGATAGGGTTGGCTGAAGATAGATCAGGTTGACGACAAGGGCTCTCGGTGGTTGGAACCTACCACCAGCAGCCAATCACTGCTCTGGAGACGGATTTGGCCAGCGGCAAAGGGTTTTGAACCATGGCTTTGGGAATAGAATCACTTAATTTTGTTGATTGAAGAAGGGTTATAAATACATATTACAAGATCTAAATAAAATGGAAGAAATAAAATCAGCAATACATGAATATGGAAACGGAGAAATAAGGTAAGAAAAAGAATCTCTAATAAGTAGAATCTCATAATTACTGAATTAATAATTAGCCTAATAATTAGGCTAATATTTAATTCCAATACCATGTTTACTTCTGTCAATAAGTGTTGCCTCGTCCTCCATCTTAAATTTCATTGGGAGCTTTGTTTAAGCAAATGATAGTCATCAATGCTCTCTTAGGATTGAGAAATAGCTATAGTTCTTTGTCGTAGCCTAGCTTGCTTCCCCTTGGGGGGCGTATCCTAAACCTCTTGCACTTTTACCATGCTCATGTAGGATCTTGCAAATATAACCTTTTAGAAGTTCTCAAAAGTAGTAAGCTCTCTAAGTTGTGTAGGTTTGAGAGTAATTCCTACTCAATCAGGCTTCTCATAGCCAAGCAAATTAGAGCTGTGGTTAAGTCATGCCTTCATTTTCTTAGTATCGATGTTTCATTATGACAGATTTGATACTTGAATGACGTGACTCCTGCTGTATTATCAACTCCCTTTTTTGTCGGAATTTTACAACAATTGCTGGATGCAAAGCTAGTCACTACCTTCGTATGTTGCAAAGTATTTGAAGTGATGAGTGGGGCATCGTAGGGTCAAAATATTTAGGTTTGGCACTCTCATTAAGGTGATGATTGTCACTATTATTAGCGCTTGTGAAGTGAGGAACTTTTATTGGAGGCAAGTTTGGGAACTTTATAATCTTTGGGAATTCCATTACTCCTTCCATCTTAGTGGGATTGATGAGAATCTTTCCAATTCCTTACATAGAAATGTACAAAAAGAAGAGTACTAAAAAGTTAATGAGCCGTAAATTAGCTCAATGAATTAAGAGTGCTTGTGACGAACGGAAAGTATTAGTGATTAAGTTGGGAGTATTGATAGGCCTTAATGGAGGATCAAATATGGCAAAACATTTATTAGCCATTGCCCATAGTAGTGGAGAAAATTTGGGTATGAATATTTTGACTCTAATTTAGTTTTAATGAGTTTTATAGCTATTACATTTACTTTTGAGTTAAATGCAATATAGATTTTAATTGATTATTTATGTATTATCTTCAATCTCAATGTAAATCTAATGTATATAAAGCACATCTAAAATTCATGTAATTTGAGCATGATCATATCATGAGATAATACACGTACTTTTAAGTGAAAATTTGTTTGTATTTATGTTTATCTTGAATAAATACTATAGTTGCAAGCCTTCTGATATCTGAGTTAACCCAAACAATAATAGGAAAATCAAATATTATTGTTGAATTTAAATTAGAAATTACAACCAGACAAGCAAAAATATAAATAGCAACAAGCACGACAAACCACATGCTACTTGAGTGGATCTCGAGTGGTGGTGGTGCCCGATAGGGCTTGGAAAGGTGGAGACAAGGTTGGGAAGGTGCAAAGCTTTGGGGAAACAGCGGCAAGGGAGTGTCAGCTTGCTGTGCTGGGCAGCAACAAGTAGGGAATTGTTGTAACTGGCAGAAACCAGCAAGAATCGGCTGGCCCAGGGGTTGGAATGAGAGAATGCAACAATTTGGTGACTTTCCGGGGACGGCGGCAATTCCAAATGAGGAGAAGGTGGCTGGGAAGGTTCAATACTGCTGGGAAACAGGGATTTTCAACCATTTTGAGTGGCGTCCACGGAGGAAATAGGCGGGAAACAGCGCGGGGAGGTTGGAGAATGGTGGAGGGCAGCTGTGGTGGGTGACAGCAAGCCTGGGAAGGGAGAGAGGTGGCTGGAAATAGTTGGAACTGTATGGAAACAACAGTAAAAACTGCTGTGCCAGCTGCCACAGTGGGGAAGGGGCAATGGGGATTGATGTGGGAAGGGTGCGGAATATTAGAGGAAGGTTGAACACCACATGGAAACCAATATACTGCTGAAGTATTATTTGAAACCTAAAGATACAGCTCTCGGAGAGAAGAAGAGACTCACAGGGCTGTCCTGGTACTAAAAACACAAAAAACTGACTTCAAACCCTAATATAACACATACATATGAAATGAATAAAAAGAAATGAAGGATGATGAGGAAGAAAGCATAAAAAAGGAAATCGGGATTGATTCTACCCGTCTCCCCTTCTCCCGCAATCGTGGGAGCTGCGCGTCCCGCAACACCTGCATCACGTTCTCTGTGTTAATGCATATTTGATGTGCATATGCTTTAAAGAAGAAATTGGAAGGATAATTTTGTTAAATGCTAGAAATTTGACTATATGTGAATTTTCAATCATGAAATTTGAAGTTCCAATTAGGAAATTCACTTAATTGATTCTTAAGATTTGCAAGGTGCCCTCAACCCATTAAGGATGTCAAGCAATTTGGTATATCAGTTTTAGGTGAATTGATTAGTTATCATTTCGTAGGTTGCATGGATAATGTGCTATATAAAAGGTCACATGAAGATTTAAAAAAAAAGGGCTGTAAATAAGAAGAAAAACACACCAACCTAGAGGACAAGTCTTCAAAATGGTTAGTGCCAGACTACTAATTAGTTTGGCCGGTAAAGATTTTGGTAGTTCTTGTGAAGGCCGTAATTTTGAATCCTGGATCATCGAATTTATGATTTAACACTCTACATGCTAAACAAAATAAATAAATAAATTTAGACATTACCTAGCTACCATTGATATTTACATTGTTGTCCTGTTTAGATTTACCAGGGACCATTGTGCTGTGCTTGTTAGCGGAGGGGCCTTGTGCTAAAGAAAGCAAATAGCAGTCTGTGATGGCGATCTCTCATTAATGAACTGATTAACCTTAGGTTCATAACAAATTTTTTTAGTTATTTTAGGTGGTCATTTTTTTTTAGATCATTTATTAATTGAATTTAAATTAGTCTATTCTAAAATAAAACCTTTCGTAATATAATTTAGCTAATTACTAATTAATTTAATCAGTAGTTAATTGGAGAAACATTAAAACTAAAGTTTTGGGTCATCTCAAAACATACATCGTTCTACCATTTGCTATGCTTAATGATCCATTCACCGGAAGGGTATATTTGGAACTTTGGCAGTAGTATTTGGAATAATCTTATATTCTTACTATTGCCAAATTTATAACCAAAAAAAGACTATGAGGTAATTTTTATAGCTATCACAGCCAAAAGAACAAAAAATGATGCAAATTTGTATATTTATAATTTAGAATATCATTATTCTTACTATTGCCAAATTTATAACCAAAAAAAGACTATGAGGTAATTTTTATAGCTATCACAGCCAAAATAACAAAAAATGATGCAAATTTGTATATTTATAATTTAGAATATCATTACTCGTGCATTTATTTCACAGAAGTTTCTTCATATACATGTTAGCGAGACAATGGGTCATATCATTTGGAGATTCAATTATGTGTCAAGTGATTTATTCTTCAAAACTAATATGAAGATCATAAACTTGATAAAAACTTTTTATATAACACCCAAGGAAGCTATATGACTCCCTTACATAGAGACAATCGGGTTATTAAACAAACAGATGACTACATGATTTAGTATAATGCTTTATAACTTCTTGCTTGAAATAACTTAATATAGGTTTAATGAATTTTGGGGTGAAAGCTAAGGTGAAACTAAGGCTTTAGCTCCGAATTCAAATTATAAATATGGATTTCTATTCAATGGTAGCATTCTTCTCTCTAAACCTATTGCACTATTTTATTATAGCTTCATTTTAAAAAATATTTATTATACAAAATAGTAATATGCATTTACATTAGTTATTTAATGAAATTATCCACATTATTGTGAGTTATGCATGATGTTACCTTATTTCATAAATACCATAATTTATTCATTCATTCTTTAGTTAATGTCTATGAGTTTTGTTTTACATGTCATGTCCATGTTTCTCAAAACTGTCATTGTTATGATTTTATTTTCAACATAATATGTTATCGTTATGCCAATGACTCCAATTCTATGATATTGTTATATTTATGCTTCTAACTTTCATTTTATTATTGCCATAAATTTCTATTAGTTTTGTAGTTTGTCCATGTTTATGAATACCATGATGCTACAATGTCCTTCATCTTAAATGGCATGTTATTTTTGCCTGTGATTTCAAATGATAAGCTGATGTGATGATTAAAAATACAAATCCTGGGTAAAAGCTTATACAGATAAAACATTGCATAAAACAATGGATGCCATGAAAAGCCTATATGAATGTTTACATATGGATATTGATGGATTGAGCTCCACTATACTTGTACTACTTGAGGATGCTAACATCATATTTATGGCATTTCCTCCTTGAAAACTAATGTGCATAAGAGTTGTGCCATATTATGTTGACGAAAGATGTATTTGCCAACGATGTGTTGGATATATTACCTCTACAGACAGTAATGGACATGAGAACTACACCTATTGTTGCATGAACTACTGGTGAGTTAGATTTAGCATTGACTATTGTTGCTATGGCTCCTAAGATAGAATGTATAATTATTTTATTTGTAATCATAAAGCCATGCCACTCCAAGCAATAATTCATAATGATGATGATGATGAATATTCAAATACTAAAATTGTGTTCAATAATTGTGATAACTAGGGTGATGGCTCTGTATTACTATGCTATGATAATCACCATTATGCTATGATAATCACCATTACACCAATATCATATTCATGCAAAGTCTTCGCAAAGTTAAAAGGAGTGTCATGCATATCACTTTTCTTATGCTTAGTATGATTTAAAACTATAATATATCTCTTAATTATACATTATATTTACTTGTCTACATAAATTTATGGTCTTTTTTTTTTACAAGTTGCCGTTGAATTTAGAGTTATTCAAAAAAGAAGCCACAGAATGACCCATATTTGTTGAGCAAAGTTTCATTTTAGCTTTTTTTTTTTGTGAAATGACTTCTAATATTGGAATCGTCTTAAACTATCATACTCATGTCATGTGATGAATGTTTTTGGGCTATAGATCTCTAAGATGTATGAAAGTTGAAACAAGATTTAGCAAAGTTGTCACCATATAAGCACAAAGGCCTCGCAAGCTTTTGATCAATTTTTTTAATAGTATTGTCATTCAAAATCATTTGATATTTACAAACATTGCTCTCAATTCCTATGTATTTATAAATCCAACAATTTAACTTCAGTTCTTACATCTACACCATCTTATAGCTTAAAAAAGGTATATTTCATTTTTCAGTATTTAAATAATAATATTTTTTATGTGATCTGAAAATTTTGGGTGGTCAAATTTAAAAAGCAAAGCAGGTTGACTTCAGTAAATACGCAGGAATAGGGTGGCATGCATGTAAATTTCTCAAATTTTATATCACACTCATCTCATAACATTTCGGTAAAATTGGTAGGATGTTTGAATCTTATACGCTGCCCCCATATTCACAGCATACAATGATGGGCTAAAAAAATAAATATTAAGACTAAAAAAGAGAGCATTGTGCATGATATACACCAAACCCCAAATGATGAAAAATGCTGGCAGAAAATCATCAAAACTGCTTAGCAAAACCAAACCTTCCCCATCCCATTTCAATACAAAGCAACAAAAGTAGATGAAGCATAAAAGAACATCATATAACATACAAAGAACTGATCAGTTAACCCTCTTCTATTTAAGCAAAACCTCCATTGCATCAAATAAGAGTGGAGCCATTTCTGGGCTCGGCGTCTTCACTGCACATTTGACACCCACTGCACCGACTGAAGCAGTGAGCTCGATCAAAAACGGTATGCCGTGCGGGATCTTTGCAGACATATATAAGATCTCCTTGTTTGCATTCCTCCGCTTGGCGATGAAGAAGACATTGGCAGCTGCCAAATTCTCAACTGTAGAATCTACGCCGTGGATGATGGCAGTTGGTAGATCTTTTGCAACTTCATTGGTATCAGGAAGAGATTTCCATGTCTGAATGAAAAACAAACATGAGAACAAGAACAATAGATTTATGCTACTGTGAGGTAAATGACTTTTATCCTCTTCATATATTTTCGAATCTAAAGTTTTACATCATGTTCTAAATTACATCATGATCAATAGAGGTGTAACAAGCGGAGATTGAGCAAGCTCATTGCTTGTTCATGTTTTGCTTGTTCAAAATATTTTTGTTTGAAATTAGCTTTTCGAATGACCATGAATAACATGTGTTCAGTTTGATTTGATTCATTTATTCATATTAGCTTTGTGTTTGGCTTGAAATTAGCTCGAATGATTTTTAAAAATAATAAAAATTAATATTTTTTTTAAATACAATATAAAAACATAATAATATTATTATGTTCTTTAACTATTTAATTAATTCAAGTTGAACTCGATCGAAGAATAAAATTCTGTTTACGTTTGCCTTGTTCATAAATCAAACTCAAAAAAAATCGTTCATATCCACTCAACGAACGAATCGAATGAGAGCTATTTAGCAAGCTGAATAGGACATTTGTGATCAAAGAGCAAGGTTTGAGAAAATGCATCCAGTATTGTAGTAATTTATAAGAAAAAGAAAATATTTTACTGAGCATTCAGGATTGGAGTCATATTTCCAATGCAATTGATTTCACTTAAAAAATTCTCTTTCCCACTTGAAGTCAAGCTTTAAGCGCAGCCTGCTGTTCCAAGGAAAACTTCAATTCCATCTTTGATTCCAAGAAGAAACTTACAAAATGAAAATTAGGCATCCACAAAAATGTTGGAGCCAAGCAATAATATTTTGAAAAGGCAGATTTCACAATTTCTTCTCCAAAAGAGAGGTTGGATAAAATCTCTCATTCTTGGGGGACAACATTTGAAGAATTCCCTCTCCAAGAGAAGCTTTACTAAAGGTCCCTCACACAGACCAGATGAGTCGAATATACCTCCTTTGGGAAGCAGAGATAGATCAGGGACCTCCTCCTTAAGAAGAAAGAGTCATTGTGGAAAAGATCAAGATATGTTTCTGACTCCCCAGATGAATGCAACAACTCCTATGAACCAAAGTTGGGTTGTATCTCGAAGGACAATTAAAAACAAGGTCCAATGTGGATCATGGGTTTAATCTTCAAATTTTTAAGCATTGAAGATCACTCAAGGTGATGATAATTTAAGATCGTGGTTGATATTTTCAAATTTCACAAAAAATTATTAAAACTTCAAAACGGGCAATTTCAGAATCACTAGTTGCAAGATGAATTTGAAACCCATCTTATCACAAGCTGGCAGCAATGAATCCCATTGATGTAGATTTCTATTCAGGAAAGAAAGAAAAAACAAAATCATGAAGTTGATAATTGGTGGTTAAATATCATGTAGGGCTGCAATTCTTCATGCCATCAGGTTTCGCCAGCAAAAAGTTGATATTTCTTGCCAGTTAGTCCACCTTTTTTTTTCCTGTTCTGAACATTTGCAACTTTAAAGAGTATCATCACCTCATGATAAATTTTAAACTAATCTCCTTTTAATATCTTGTACTAACTTCCCCCGACTACAACAAATGCTATACTTGACAATTTTTTTGGAAAATTTGATATATACACCAGGCCCAAAGGTTTTGGACATAAAAAATCAAAATTTTCTCTCTTGTTAAATGCTTGGGAATCCATGAGCTAGGACTAACGCGTATCATTTATTGGTCAATAGAAAAATCTAGCACATAACTAAGTCTTAACTAATTAAAAGATCGTAACAAGTCAAATCAATCAAATGACTAGTTAGAAATCAAAATCCTGGCCAATTTTATTGAATTTTGACAGAGTTCTTTGGATGAGCAGACATGAACTTCAATAATCTAAGCCAATTTTATTGAGCTCGATCAAAAAACTCAAATATACAGACACATTCTAAACAGAAGCCAAAAATAACTGAACTTGACTACTCACAAGCTGGTTGATAGAAAAATTTTGTAGCCAATTGCAAACTATTTTTCCTCAACCGTCTTGAAAATATGTATTTTGGCCAAAGGATATCATGCATGACGCTTCAGATGGCCAAATATGTCCGTTCTACCGATGCACCTTAGTATGCCATTTGAGCCAACAAACAAACTTCACGAAATCAGTACCTAAATCGCATTAAAAAATCTATATCCCTTTATTTCATACAAAATTTAGAATGGAAATAATGCATCTTGAAATATTTTCTTCAGTGGTCTCCTTCTCAATTGAGAACCATGAAATGAACCAAAATGAAATTCAATCTTCAATATATAAAACTCCTGCACATTACACATGGCCAGCTCTTAATGGATCACTTGCCTATAAATACTCCCCACACTTGGACTAAATTAACTTAATGAAAGATAAAATCATAACTCATAAGATTTCACTTGCTGACAAACTCCTGAGTTCTCTCAAACTTAAGAAAACTTTGTAGACTTTTCACCTGCAAGATCTTCTGTGATGTACTTCTATGCCACCTTAGCGAAACTTGTATGGGAGTTTCTTTAAATAGTATTGTTTCGATTCCCTAAACCTTAATTCTCATTCTTCATAGCAAATATTTCCTTCTCAAACAAAAGTTTTTGGCATAGCAAGTGTTGACTTGTATTATGCTTCTCTTGTAAGCCTTTAAAATATAAGGTATTCTAGCATTTCTCTTATTATTCTTGAATCTTAAGTAGTACATGCAAAGGTTGATCTTGATCTCAGAAAAATATGCTGGTTTAATCAAAAGCCTAGAGAGTTGATAAGTTCTGCTCGCACTTGTCTTTAAGTCATGTTTAGCGGACTTTCAAAAGTTGAACTAGGGGAGTGAATGTAGGCTTGATTGAGAGGCCTGATTGGTACAAATTCATGGTTTATTTTTATTTATTGGTGTTCATTTCAAGCTATATAATATTTAATTTAGCTTTGTCATTCTATTTTGCAGGTCTCAATTATGTTCAAGTAAACATGGCGTTAAGTGTGATTTTATCACCCAATTATCACATGAGAGATCCAAGATTAAAAAGCAACAAAAAGCGAACCAACAATTCATAAATATAAACTACATTTACCTCAAGAAAGTGTGAACGTTCCATTCTACCATCCTCTGAGAAGAATACATGCAATGAGATTTTATCATTAAAGTACCAGACTGGCTGCTGATTGTTTTTCACTGCAACCTGTAGAAGAGAGTTTGGTGGCCCAGGAGAGAGATTTTGAAACATGACCATAGGTAAAAGGGTTCTCGCCAAATCATGGGGTTGCAAAGGTGGAACCTAGAAAATTTGATAATTCCAAAACAAGACAATCAGTCCAACGTGTTAAATTTCTGATGCTTGGCAAATCCTAACACAATAAATCACCTGTAATTGTCCAACAGCTGCAAGACCAAATGTATTTTTGTTAAACTGTATCATGAATCCATCTAAGACAGTCTGAGAGTTGTTTTCAAGCAACAAACTGTAGAACACTTGTCCATCACGCCTGATAAGCTGTCCACTAATCTGAAGACCTTGACCAGTCGATGATGGTAGTAAAACAGGAAGTGGCGGCCTACAAAATTCGGTGACAATAGTTACAATATATATATACATAAATATATATATATATATATATATATATATATATATACATACAATAAATGATGAAAATCAAAATGATAAGAATAGTATTATCAAGTTCATTCTTTTTCTTTAGTTCCTTTGCTCTATTAATGAGTAAGAATATTCACCCTGAAGGGGTAACTGGCTGGTCAACATGAACGAGCGCATTGTCCAAGCCAAGCAAATCACCAAGTAAATCTGGCACAGAAGCAGGCGGTGAAGTGGGTGCTGATGGCGGGGTTGGAGGTGCTGCAACTGGTCCAGGCTGCCTGGCTGTCTCATGCGAAGTGAAACTTTGAGTAGAAGTGGCTGCTGCCCCATCTACTTCAGAAGATGGAGACTCAGAATTACCCATTTCAGCAGCAGCAGGATACTCCTCATCATCTGGCCTAGCGTAAGCTAATTTCGCACGGCTCACAAATGCTTCAGGTAACTTATGATAAACTGAAGAAAGGGTGGCAATGTTTCCAAGAAGTTCATCAAGAAGTGAAGGCTCAAGGCTGTTTGAATCGTCACTGATTACTGGCTTCTCGGCTAGAACAACATCTTTAGCAGCCTGGTAAAGACAAGATTAGACATAACAAAATGGCCTTTACAGATATACCTAGTGGAATCTGACGATAATAATACCTCAGGATCAGTAGAAAGAAGACGCCAATATATATATGCTCGATCACGTAAATCAGGATTGTCTGTCTCCATGGTAGCGTTATTAAGAACAACCTGAAACACAAACAATACAGAAACATGAGAATAAGTGTCCAAAATAGTGGCTTGTTTCTATAAATATACTATTCAACCCAACGATAAACAGCACAAATAATTACAGATAAGAGTCAAAAGCATGAAATGCATGGTAACAAAAAGAATAATAGTTAAACCCAAAGATGTATCTTTTTGAACAGCCATGATATCAATTCACTAATTTTCAGATGGAGTAATCGAAGAAGAACTGATAGTCCACTCAAAATAAATGCTGCAATAGAAAGGCAGAAAAGAAATAATGATAAGCAAGAACATGAAAAACCTGGATCATCTGCTGTGGTCCTTCAGTTGGCTTCTTAAGAAACAATTTGACAGTTGCAGTGAGTAATTGCAGCTGTACCATCGCTTGCTCCTCTGGAAAAGTTTCAAGGAAACTTTCAAGAAGCTCATCAGCATTGTCAATTCTCTCAGCATATTCCCCAATAATCCAAATCATAGATGCCTGAAGAACCCACAAACATCAAGAAAGAAGTTATACAATATGCACAAATCCATTATCTATCCTGCCAATAATAGGCTAGTACCTTAGCTTCTGGCTCGTCCAAAGTGTCTAAGCTCTCACAGAGTGTGGCAATGATGGACTCATAGCTAAGTACAGGCAGAGAAAAGAGAAGAAAATGTCTCAATGATCAAAGCAGATTTTAGTTAGAAAATCCATAAATAAACGACAAATGTCATTATGCACTTACGTATTGGGATATCGCCTGAAAATGTCCTTGATGACAATAATAGCTTCTTGCACAACATAGTTTACTTTTACCTTTATCAGCTCAAGAAGAACAGTAATACACCTCTCTGCTGCTCTCTCTAACTTGATAGCACAGCGACCAATTGCTCGAACTGCCTTTCTAACAAAATCCACATCTACTTCTGTCGCATATTCTTTGAATTCCAACAGAACCTGCTCAAAAAATGACCTCAACAAATGAAAACTGCAAAACTATCTACTTTTGAAAACTGCAAATCTATGTTAAAATGGGCGATGGAAAAGCAAAGTCCTAAACTCAAAAATGGCAGTATTCTAAGTAGAAACTGAGATTCAATGATGCAGATGGGAAACTAAAATAATAGCATTAAAAAGATTCCCACGTGCTAATGTAATCCTTAAGATTATGCATGACCAGTAAAACTTAAAGATGAAGAAAGCCTTCCGTATTACCATTTCTCAACCTAAGAGATGCAGCACAATTCAGCTAATTTCAGCCAAGAAAAAAACATTTTTTTAGCCAATAGGAGTCAAACTGAGTTACAAGGAGCTAAACTGGACCAATTTACAAGAGCTTTTGGGCCCATTTTTAATTTTGGTCAAAGGTTCATTCTATATAAAATTATCCACCCATTAAACCTGCTTACACCTAACATATAAATCATCATGATGCGCATAATCTACACATGCCACTCTAATTGTTGTTATAAATCATCTGGTAGTCGATGCAGGACAAGTCTCAATCAACAATGCCTTATTTGGTTATTGATTCAAGCAAGAAAAATCCTGAGAAGACTTTAGCAGACTCTACTCTATCCAGCGGCCAATTATCATCAAACTACTCTAGGCTTTATAGCGAATGCACTTTATCAAATTCATGGTGACTTGACAAGTTCTTCATTTTATTAAGTTGGCTGACTCCCCAAATTGAAAGAAAAGCAAACATGCAGAGTGTGAGATTGGTCATTATATCAGATGGCATGATTCTATATTGACTTGAAAGTCTCAAGGGAGCTTTTGATCGTTACGCTCTAGTTGAGCTGGCTTAATGTGTTCAATAATCCATGGCTTGGGCCAAGTCTAAGATCCAAGAATTGTTGAAGTTTAGTTCATCAATGGCGGGATAGGCCTAAAGGCTACTGTGGAGTTGTTTGACTACCTTGAGATTTGGTTCAATTGGGTTCTAGTCTTTTGATTATGAGGATCAAGGAGACAAAATCTGATAGGGGATCTTAAAGATATTTTAGTTGGACAGAGTTTTCGCCAAAAGTATACGATTGTGATATGGCCAAGATTGATATATGACCCCCTATTTATAGGTGGGGGCAAAAATCAATGAAACCAGACAGCGTTAGATAATAAAATTACAAGTAAAGTATACAAATAGACAATTGCTAGTTGTTTAGCAGAAATGCTTTGATGGCAACTATCCACCAAACGTGAACTTCACACTTGCCAACTACAAATTTTAGCCTTCGCTTAAATTCTGCCTCTCCCGAACACAACATATGAAAGCATTCATATTACAACTATCCGATTGCATTATTTATTCTCTTCAACACACAACATAAAAGGCTTCCAAATCAACATTATTTAATTGTACAAGCAATGCCTCAACCATAGACGATGTATTACTATATCTCATGCAATGTTTATGCTCTTCTAAGTTCCATTTTAAGTTTAATATATCAGTTATAACTTGTAGGATTACCAAAAGCTACTTTCTTCCACATCTACATTATTTTGGTCATTTATGCCAAACATGGCCATCATTGTGTTGGCCATGTCATCCAGAGAAGTGTTGAATTGTTTGATTTTCTCATCTTTAACAGTCAAAGGTTAGTGATATATGTTAACATGGTTATTATTGTTTTCATCACGTCATCCAATTTACTTTCTAAGCGACGTACAAACATTCATCATTAAGCGATCCTATTTTATCAGCTTTAAATATCTTCTTTGAATAATATTAGTTTAAAATTTAAAAGCTTATAGGGATTAGGTTTGAATTCAAAATATTTGTGGATTTATCCTTGCAATTATATTTGTATAGACAGGGATTGATGGTTTGCGCTCAGATTGAACATTGAACAAAATTTTATTATTTGAGAAGCCAATCAAACTTCCTTAGAACCAATCTATAATTTGTGTTCAGATCTTCCTCTCCCTCGCTCTTCAATTTTGGTATCAGAGAACAAGATTTAATCGCTCACTCTATACTCCCCATTTTCAAGGTGTTTTCCCTTTCAAATCTTGTTAGGCTTTCTGGATTTGTCATAATCTCATAAATTCTCCAGTTCACAATTACACGACCCCACAAAATCACCAAACCTCTTATCAAGCAAACCCCAAAATAAAATAACATAAAATAAAATAAAAAAAAAAAAAAACTATTAAAAGTATAAAAGAAAACTATAAATATAAAAAAGGGATTCTCTCTTGGAGTTTTCTACTCGACTTCATCCACATTTCTCACTTTCTTGCAAATCGCACGAGCAACCTCTCCCTTATTTTTCGCTAACTCTCTCTCTACCTCTCCCTTGCATATTGCTTCACTCACTCGTTCATTTAAAATAATATCATAATTGAAGAGAACTTCAATTATAGACACTATAAAAATATGAAAATAAACAATACAAAATAAAAGAAAATCAAGCAAGATGCTTCGCACTCAGACCAATTATTCATCTCTCATTTGCAACAATTTATTTAGGATGAAAACTTTAAATTCGATCAAAGCTCCTAAAGATTAATGTTATATCCAGTGCATCCATATAACCACACAACAAAAAAAATCAGACTATAGTAAACTTAATTGCAACAATACCATTCTATTATAGTTTCGAGTCGTCTATGAGATCTGAATTTTAAGAAACACTCAGTAGGGAATGAGGATATAAGTTAGAAATGACTGGTTTAAAAATGTACCCTTTAAAATTTTCGCACCCAAATCTGTAAGATGCCCTTAAATGAAGCAATTCACAGCTGCTAGGAATAAGCATTTAATCATATTGACTCGACTATGTCCACTAAAAATATAAAGATTCATGACAACCACGATAACAAAATTAAAAGATCTTGATCGCATTGATCATCATTTCTCCACTACATGCAATAAGCTGATAGCAATAAATCCCTTCTTGAAATCCAAATTGTTGATATTCAAGCAAACATCATAAAGCTCATAGTGATACATTTCTAGGGTGCCTAGAAGGTATTTTAGAAGCGGGTTTTGCAAAGAGATGGTTGTGGAATAGCGAGGGAAGGCAAATATGTGGGGATTACAGTGTTTGGAAGGGATTGCGGGGATAAAGCTATCGTTAGACAGAAGCTTCGACATCGTTGGCAAACTGTCCCAGCTGCAAACAGTGGAGAAAACTCTAAATCGCCTATTTTTGGGCAACGAAAAGGTTCCACCACCTGTTCTTAAGCAAAATATAGATGCAACGTTTCCAGAAAGAAGAGTATACAGCACTACGGAGAGAAAAATTTAGAGAAACGTCTCTCAAATTCATATAATCAACAAACTGAAAATCTAAACAGCCCAATACACATATAAAAGTCTCAAAATAGAAAATAGGAAAGAACTTGGAGAAAAAAAAAATATAGGAGGGAAATTGTTGAAAATAACAGTAATAAAATAAAAAAGACAGTTTTTGCAGCTATTCTCGTATTTGCGGGAGCCATGAGTCACGAAAAACACGTTAACGTGGGAACTCACGCGCCCAGCATCACTCTCTCGGGTTAGGAGAGGTTTTACCCTCATCGAAAATGCCTAAACACCATTGTCTGATGTTCATTCCCATAAAACACCTGTAGATATTTCCAAAGTCGCGGTTCACCACTCCTATCTAACCATCTATCAATGACGACACTGCTGGATTGACTACGACTTAGTACATAATTTACTCCATAAAGCCTTCCAAAAATAGCTCAAAACATTCTAATCTCGATTTGAAAAGATAACATGCTTGGTCGCTCTCAATAGTGGCAACCTAGTGGGGCCGCATTGCCTCAAATTTTATGACACTCGCTTCTAACATCACCAAGGCCAATTTCATTGGCCTCTCTTCATAGCCTTTAAAAATGTGGCACGAGCCACTAAAGATCCTATCTTGGCAAGATTACCCACCACAACTGACTTCTCCAATGAAAGAAATACAATACGCTTCACGTCTTTGATAAATGAGTAGGTGTTTTGTGGCCATCATGAAATGTGGCCATCATGAAATGTACCCATCATATTATCATGATCGGCCCGAAAGAATGACATGCATCCAACACGACATCACACCAAACTTGATTCTGCAGCTAGTCTCCCAAAGAAAACTCCATAAGGCATCTTTTGTCAGCACTGGTCTTACTCCCCTTAACCAAGCCAGGGAATAAAGTTGAGAATGCTTATGAGTAGTGAGGCTCAATTTATCCACCAACAGCGTAGATGCCACATTTTCAGAGTTGGCTCCATCTATACAGAGGTTGCATACTTTTTCCCTTCATGGTGCAATTGGTAAGAAATATGCTATGGCAAAGTCATTGTTGCTCTCTCATAGACTCAATCTGAAGAACCCATCGAATAACTAGCATCTCTCGCTCATAGTCGGATAGCTAGTACTCCTCTCAATTCTCCTCCTTTAGGTCTCACCCTCTGCTTCCTCCACTGCACCCTGCTCGTGAAATAAATCATCCTTTCATTTTAGCAATCATACACAATGTACCCAAAACTATGGCACTTGAAGCACTTCCTAGCTTAGAAGTATTTGTGGTCTCCACATTTTCTCCACTTGATACAGGTCTCTCCACTAGTAGGGTTGGCTCAAGTGCTCCACTGGTTTACTTTAGCTGCATGATCATGTGGTTGAGTCATATTGAAGGGTGGTGTGGACCAAATATTGTTATGTTGTCACTCCACCATAAGAGCTAGGTCTGAATATCCTGTAATGTTCAATAAGGTTGCAATTGGACCATGTCGCCAATAAACATTCTCAATCCTCCCAGATATTGAGCTATGATGTTTTTCTCGGGTTCAACTAGCTCACACTTCGATATAAGCTACTCGAGCTCAACTGTGTACTCCTCTATTAAGAAATCTTGTTGCAATAATTGGTGAAGCCTCAAGAACATTTCATGTGTGCATTCTTCCTAAGCTTGATGATTGTCAACTTTACCTTTCTGTCTGATGGGACGTCCTTGCACTCAAAATCATGTTCCATTGGCTAGAGCCACTTGATAAATTCGAATAGATACATGTGACGGTCCAAATCTGGCAAGTCGATCTTCACTCCAAAGTCCTAGCTTCTCCTTCGATATTTCATGTCAAATTTTCGAGGTATTGGTTCTCCACCACTAGAAATTGTCTAATGAAACGGATTCACTTCCTCTAGATCTCGCGAATCACCACTGTGGTTATGGGTGACCTCACATGATTCTCCTCTCAAAGGTGGTAAGCATCTGCTACAGTTGGAAAATTTTCTTCTACATATCCTACATAACAAAATCTCAAACATTTCGTTGAGCGTTTCTCCTTAGCTGCATGGCGCCCTTTCCTCCTGATAAAGTTTCAAGCTAATGTAGGATTGCAAATCAAGGTTGGTCAGAGCATACGTTTTGGTGTAAGCGTTGGAGTCAAATTTAGGTTGAGATAGGAAGGTTGAATTTTAAAAACTTTAAGCTTAAGGCTAAGAATTGCGGCAAAAATGATTTGAGAAGTTTTTTTTTGGTGAGGGAGTTAGGTTAGATTATTTGGAATTTTATTTAAGTTAAGACAAAACCCTAAAGATATAGGGCTTATTAGGCTCTGATAGTAGATGATATCGTTCTAGGGCTTGCTGGGCTCTGATACCAGATGATACCATTCTAGGACGCCTAAAAGATATTTTGTTGGTTTTACGGGGAGATCGTTGAGGAATAGCGAGGAAAGGCTAAGATGTGGGCATTACAATGTTTGGAAGAGATTATGGGGGTAAAGTTATTGTTAGACAGCAAGTTAGACATTGTCGGTGGCTATCCCGACTACAAATAATAGAGAAAACGTTGAATCGACGATGTTCAGGCAGCGAGGAGGTTCCACCACATATTCATAAACAAAATACAGATACATCACTTGTAAAAGGAAGAGGATACGACATTCTGAAGAGCAAAATTCAGAGAAACGTTTTTCAAATTCATAACATCAACAAATTAAAAATTCAAGCAACCCAATACATGTATATAAAAGCCTCCTACTAGGAAATAACCTAATTAGACACTAAGAAAATGTGAAAGAACTAGAAAGGTAAGAAGCAAAAAAGAGAAAAATTGTT
Organism: Papilionanthe hookeriana x Papilionanthe teres; assembly: GCA_022702705.1. Taxonomy (NCBI): domain Eukaryota; kingdom Viridiplantae; phylum Streptophyta; class Magnoliopsida; order Asparagales; family Orchidaceae; genus Papilionanthe; species Papilionanthe hookeriana x Papilionanthe teres. Next base: position 130,981,789 of record CM040422.1, on the reverse strand, counting down.
GAAAGTAACTTAAATAAAATAAAAAAGGCAGCTTCTGCAATTATTCCCGCACTTGCAGGACCTAAGAATCTTGAAAACCACGGCATCGCGGGAACTCCCATGTCCTGCGTCTCACGTCACATAAACTACTCTTAATCAAAAGTTCTTGCTTGCAATCAAAAGGGATAATTAACTAGAAAAGCTTGCACCTATAAAAATATCTAGCCATATCATAAATTCCTTCTAGGGCATTGAAATTTATGTCCATTTCTTATCTAAGCACCCAATCTATATCCTGAAAATTTAACCTGAAATCACTCAAAAGATTTCTATGGGGTCAGGGAGGAAATTTTAGAGCCACATGAAGAATGGATATAAGGAAAGAATAGAAAAATCAGAAAAGAGAAAAAGTATAAAAAGAAACCAGTAGAAAGCATGGGAGGGGGAGGCAAAACATGAAAGGGAAAAATAAAGGACCTTCTCAAAGAGGACTAAGAACCAACTAATATTTCAATATTCTATGTGGAAACAGTTTTTGACCTAAACGGGTCAAAGGCAAATATAATCAAACTAAGAAAAACCTTTGTAAAGGAAGTTAAAAAAAAAGAGCAAATTATTCCATCTGGAGCACGTCCGCAGCGCTGGGTGCGGATTTTAAGGGTACTGGATGGGTATTGGATGGGTATTGAGTATTGGGTATTGGGTATTGGGTATTAGGTGGGTATTGGATGGGTATTGGGAGGGTATTGGATGGGTATTGGGGGAGCTGCGTGCGGACTGCGTACGTTCTCCGTATGGAATAATGACTCAAAAAAAAGTGATGCAGAGGAAACGAAAGAAGATATAACAAAAGAAGAAAAGTGTAGAAGATGAGAGAATCCTAGAATTTTATGGTCAATTAAATCTTTCTTCCAACTGCTTGCTGTGAAAATCTTCCATCAACTTCAAAATCTCTGGCGGATTTCATATTTCTATATTATATTGTAAGGCACAATGAGACCCGCATCTGAATCTATCAAATAAACAGGCAATAAAAAAAGCTTCATTTCAAAATAGATTTCTTTCCTAATTTTGAGTTTTTTTCTTTTTTAACCATATAAAAAGTAATTCTAAACATGACATCAGATGATTTGACATTAATGTAAGGCATTATAACACGTACACACACAAAGTGAAAGATCTTTCAAAATCTAAAATTTGAGGAAGATCTCTTCTATAAAATTTGTTCTGCAAAAGAAAGGACAGTTACATACAGAGCACCCAAAAAATCGCTATTTACAAATAAAGCACCCTCTTTCATCCAAGTTTGAAATTCTCACTCAAATATCAAAATTCATGATAAAACCTCAACCCATATTTTCATTTTTATCAAATTCTTAATGGTTTGATCATGACACATAACTGTAAATGCATCAGTTCGATAGTTCAAAAATTCATCTGGTCGCTTCATTTGTAAATAGCAATGTTTGGGATGCATTGCATGTAATCATCCCCAAAAAAAAAAATTTAAGGTCGCAATTTTAAAATGGAACCTCCTCAGATTCCTTTATAGTTTAGAGAAAGAACATCTCTCATTTATGAAGCTTACAGTTATAAGAAATATATTTCTCTCCTTTAAATTACTTGAAATAATATAAAAACGTTGGTATAATATTTTAAAATTTTAAGGTTTTGGCAAAACCATCCATTTGTTCCGCCTTCAGTCTCAAGCCATCACAATTGGCCATTCAATTCATCAACCTCCAAGGCTGTGTTTTAACAATTTTGCAACTGTGAATACGAAAAAAAATCATTATATTTATCAAGTAAATATGAAGCTCTTATAATCTCATGTGAAGTATATGTTATAAAGCAAAATTCTAATTTTATCAAAGCAGCATAATGGCAAACAAAGCCAGTAAGCGTGACACGTTTCATGACAAAGATAAAAGGTTTGTCTACCACTACATGCATAGCTTGCATATAATAAATTAGATTAAGGGTTTGTTCGGGATAGTTTTCGGCCTTCTTCGCTTTTCAGACCGCCACCATAGTTTTGTTCGGAGAACTACTTTTTTGTTGTTTTTTAGAAATTTCTGTGATAAAAAGCTGTTAAAGCGTGGTGGCTGTAAGAATGTTGAGATCAGACATTTTGAAAATAAAATAAATTTGTAATAATCACAGCAGCTTTTTGAAAAATAATTTCTTTTGTAGCAGCTTCATAGCTGCTTCTTCAAACAGCTGCAGCTGCTTCTTCAAATAGCTGCAGCTGCCTCTAACAGACCCTAATTTGTTCCCAAGATTTTCTGGTCAACAAAAGCACAATACAGAAAATTTGAATGCAACTCAGCCAATCCCTCTCATGATACCAATCTGATGGTCAACTAAAGAAATTATAGCAATGGATTTTGCATTTAATATAAAAACACAACATAATTACATTTTTGCACCTGGTCTATGTTTCGATCAGAAGCAAGCTTAATCATAATCTCCAGCTTCTCCATCTTAACATATATGGGATCATTGTACTTGCAGAAAAAAACCTAAAACACAATTGGGCCAGATTCTAGTAAGCATTACAAATTAGTAACTTGGAATAACTATATTTTTGCACATTTTAACTCACCTTTATTTCATGTGCTAGAATTGTAGGTCGTTTCTGTACAATAAGACTGATATTCCGTAGAGCTACATATTGAAGTTCAGGTTCCGCAGAAAGGAGAGTCACTAAAGGAGGCGCCATTTTCTTGCATAGGTTCCGCACTACATCTGTGCTGGTTATGAGTTCCATTTGTTGAAGGATCATCTGGAGAAATCAGATGCAGAGTGGATGATCAAATCATCATCAAATATGAGAATTTTCAAAAGAAAAACATTAATCAGCCAAAAAAAAATGATGGATTTGAAATAGATTTCTAAGTGCACTCTCATTTTTAATAAATAAATATAGTCTTTGCTATCAATTGCTTCATCAATCTTCCAGAATTAGCAGGTAAATATTAATTGCTGAAAAGACATCTGAACAAAGTTTATGTGATTATAAATAACAACCAAAGTCGAGGTAGGATGCAGAATTAGCCTTGCATTCCTAGAAGAGTTAGACAACATCTACTACTGCATTGCTATGCAAAAGCCCTTGTCTCTCTATAATCTCTTTATAATCCTCCAAACTAAGCATTAGGAAACTGAGCCACTATATAAAGAAACAAATAAGAGAGATTATTAAACAAGCACAAAAAATAGTGGTAGTAGAATGATTGTATATTTAAGAGTACATTTACACATTTTATTAACAGAATCAAATCACTTATTTATATAGTACTTTACCTACAAACTGAATAGCATTACACCAGGACATAAATATTCTTTCTTTAAAAAATATTTCATTTCAAACTTATGATTAAGAAGTCTGAATAAAATTGAGATCCCTCGTCACCAAAAACCTAGTAAATGTTCTTCATCTTCATCATTATCAACCCTATCAAAGCTGCTTGAGGGTAGATTTATGTTGAATGTTGCATATTCAATCTACTTTAAGCAATAACTGAAAGAATCTTTTACTAATTGCAGAATAACACCAATCTTCATGCAGCTTGTACAGTTCTTAAACTAAGACAACTATTTTGTCTGTATTATCTGATTTAGCTAAAACGTATGGATTAAATTATGCAGGAAAAGCATTAACATATATTATCTATTTCCTACTATCGTATTTCCTACAAATTTACACCATGGGAGTAGTGATGAAGGGTCTGTTTGGGGTAGCTGCAGCTTAAACAACTTATCCAGATAAACAGTTTATCCTGATAATCTGTTGATAAACAGCTGATCTGGATAAGTTGTTTGTCTGTTTTGTTTCGGCGTTTAGAAAACAGCTGATTCTGGATAAATAACTATTCTACCCTTGTTTTGAATAAGTTGTTTAACTGTTTGGTTTGTGTGTTTGGAAAACAGCTGATTTGCAGCTCTTTATGAATAAACGACCATTCTGACACGCGTAATGTTGCTTTTCGCATCAGAACTGTAATAACTACACATTTGACCGTTGAGAACAAAAAATATCATTTCATAACAGTACAGAATTTTGATGTACATCTCACTTAAAAGTGATCATCAAGACACTTAATATAAAAAAAAACTTTGAAATTACAATTAATAAAAGGATTATAATATTGAAATTTCCAAAATATAATGTCCATCATAACAGAAGTTTTTTCATGGTTAAATCGAAGATTTATGTACATGCCACTTAATTTTTTGTATTTACAAATCTAGCAATATAACTTTATTTTATATGAAATAAGACTCTTCACCTAGATCTATCAGTTCCATCAAGGAAAGCAAAGCAATAGCATTGGTAAAAGAATAAGTATAGAAATAAGAACAAATCTATCAACACATTTCTTAAACATGTACAGAAGGAGCCATACACATTCCTAAATCAGATTCACCCAAAATCTTCCACAGCAAATATATATATATATATCCTAATCGTGACTATAGAGGGAGAGGAATAGGTAGAGTGGGCTGTGCGATTCGAGAAGATGAATCGCGAACGTGGCGAGGCGTTCGTGGCGCCTAGTCGCTTGAAAAAACGAGCGAGTAAGAATGAGGTTTTGGTTCCTTTGAGCCTCTCAAACACGAATAAGCAGGACAGAGGGGCGTGGCGTTGTTTCTCAAAAACCAATGTGAGCAGGACCTTCTAATTGCTATGTTTTGTGAACCAAAAAGATGAGAGCAACCAAAGACGATGAGAGTTCCAATTAGACATGTTGTAGCAAAACGAATGATCCCGTCGTTAGCTTTCCCAGATGCAGGAGAGATATACGGAAGTTTCGAAGGTCTCCATATGCTTCGATCCTGTCAGCGCCACGGTAGGGCAGGTGAAGATTTTCGACGGGAAAGGAGTTTCGGGTCTCTCTACGCCGGCAATCTCGTTGCTGCTTTCAGGGGAGAGACGAGGGTGCCGGGCTCGTAAGGAGGAGACATCATGAGCGATCGTGTAATTTGCGAATGGGAGAGGCTTCCTTCATGTGAATGGGGGGTCAAGGAGTCACTCGAGCCGAGATGCGAACGAAAACGTGGAGGAAAACGTCGCCCGCAGGGTCATCCAGATTATCGCGTGTAGCATAGAAAACAAACGCAGTTTTCATATCAGCGCGCGATAAGTGCGATCCAAACACTACGGCGGCATTTTCAAAAACGTCCGCAGTTTTAAGCTGCCCCAAACGGGACCGAAGTTAGTGTGGGAGGAGGAGATAAAGGGAGCTTTAGGGTCTGTTTGGGGCAACTGCAGCTTCTCAGCTTTTCAGCTGCAGCTCCACTGCCCCAGGAAACTACTGTAGGGAAGCTGGTTGTCTGTTTGTTGCAGCTGTGTGAAGACAGTTGTGGGGTAGTTGTTTCTGGAAAAATGACAATTCTGCCCCTGTTTACTAAAGTTGTTTAAAACAGAACTATGACGCAAATGTTGTTAATAAAACACATTTGTTGCATATAACTCTCTTTAGAGGAACTACAGAATTTGGTTTTGCTCCACTTCTAAACTATTTGGAAAATATAATACTAATTTGAAATGAGACTTTTTAAACAATGAACTACTCTTTCTATGTTTGTTTTAGAGGATAGAAGTCTATGCCAAATAATCCAAATAATGAAGCCCCCATAAACATTAAACTACATTTAAGCATTTAGTCATATTTCTTCATACGATCATGTATAAAAACCTTCAATCATTCTTATGATTTCTACGAAGAAAAATAGTTTTTTTTTTTTTTCTGATGGACGTAATCTATTTAGAAACAATTGCATGCCAATGCTTTTGAAAAACTGCGGGTAGTTTGTGAACATGAGAGAAGTAAATAATAATGCCCCTCCAATCAATCTCTTTTGTGTTGCTTCAGTGTTGAGAAAATAAGAATTGAAGATCTTTTTGTACTATTTCAGTTTATCAAGATTGTATAATCATTGTTATTCTGATCCAAATACCCTCTAAATGAAAAATCAACGATAGAAAAGAAAGTCTCATTATGAAGCGTAATCAAAATTAAAGCCAAAATTGAGGGAAACGAACAATTAGAAAGTTATATTATTTTATCCAAATCTGGCTGGCTGAAGCTAGATGCACGCATGTAATCAAACTGGAGAAGCAGAAGAAGACAGATATCGAAAAGCTTCTATGGAGGGAGGACAATGGGAGTGAAGCGAGCTCACCTTAATCTGGAAGAAGAGGAGGCCCGTTGCTTCAAGCGACGGCGGAAGAACAAGCGCAGTGAGCAGGGGGCTTCACGAAGAGAATGCTTCGAAGCTGGTCGTCGATTCGAGAGACGTTCGAGAGCAGGGGCTTCGCGAGTCGAGATGCTAGGGCAGAAATCTCCTTCAGCTTCGCGAGATCGGGCAGGGACGGTTTCAAATCGCGGGGCAAATATTGGATATTTGTATCAGTAACGTGGGCCGCGGGGTCGATCCCAACGTCAGTCAAATTCGCGGCCAGCGGCCGCCAACGCCTCTTTCAAACAGCGAATAGTTCGATGGCGTCGCGGTTTGGGGCCGCGCCGCACGAAAAATACGGCCCCAAACAGACCCTTAGTGTGTGTGGCGTCCAGCCTCTGCTAGACTAATGAGCAATGTTTGTTGGTCTTTTCAATGCTACAATTTATGCACATTGCAAAGTGCAATGAAAGTATACAAGTTCATCATCACGTTAACTCACAAATCTAAGTCACTCAAAAATCTAACCTACGTGGAATTCAATCTAAGATATGGCATCTGCTTATAAGTGACTAGCATTTTCCCTTATTTTTTATCAATTAAATAATTGGGATAAATATACTCTAATTGCTATGTATTAAATTACTGAAAATCTAAATTAACTTTTCTTAGAAGCAACTTTCAAAAATTCACCACTTCTAGATGCAGAAATTGTCATTTCTTCTGACTTCCGGACAACTAAATAGGCCCTAAGCATACTCTTTTTGCTAGAATGCCTCTAATTGAAACACATCTTAAAATTATTATAACAATATAAGTCTAACTGAGTAATATCACAACAAATTGCATATGATTGATTGAATAAAAATAGTAATCTTAAACTCTATAACATTGATATTAATAAAATTAATTTGTTTTCTCAATACAAGGGTAAATGCTTCCAAATGCAAAACATTGACTGGGGCAACCTTCACAGCAGAAAGAACCACTGCGCAATTGGCATGCTGGAGACGAGGGGTTACTCGTTCCACTATATTTTCTGCTTCCAGTGCATCAGCAGCTTTGTACGTTGATAACGCATCCAAAATGAATACCTGGCCCCATCTGCAAAAAAAAATATTAAATTTGGATGCATTCGAGAATAAAGAAATACATATTGCATTAGATATTTTTGCATGATAATGTTTTTTTTTTCGTTTTTTTTCTTTTTGAAAGCAACAATTGAAGAATAAGATAATTCCATTTTTTTTCATCACCACCCAAAATTTTAGAACAACACAAGCGCATAACAAAACCAATTTAACCACTTAAATAAAACACAATACCATTATTAACATCATTACCCTTTCAAAATGATCAACTTCATCGAGACACCTTCTTAACCACAAATGATAAGAATTGTTTTTCTATCACCATCCAAAATCTTAGAACAACATAATTGCATAGCAAAACCAATTTAACCCCTCAAATAAAACACAATACCATTATTAACATCATTACCCTTTCAAAATGAACAACTTTGCCGAGACATCTTAACCGCAAATGATAAGAAAATATGGAACTCTTTTGGGAGTCTGATCCTCCAAGCAAACAAGTTGGGTCCATAGGGCCCCTGAATCATACAAAAACTAAAGGAAAAGTTGACCTCAACCTATGGGCTTTCTGATAGTACGGAACTTGGTTAGGAGTCCAATGCTCCAAGCAAACAAGTGGTGTCAATAGGGCCCCTAATATGGCCACCATCATACAAAAATTAAAGGAGCCTTTTCTAAAACTTTTAAATTGCAAGTCTCGATCCAAATCTTGATTTTCTACAAGTAAAGTAATCTACATATCTCATAGCAAAATAAACTTCATGCTAAAAAAATATGAGTGAGAGCATCTTTGTCTCAAGTTTTGTACTAATGTTATATTTATTCTATGCCGTGAAAGAAAAGATATCACAAATCAAATAATTTTACATGAGGCACATCCCCTAATGATGTTTTGATTATCAAAAGATTGTAATTAGGGAGATTCACAATTAAAATTAAGCTTCTATCCACAAAGAAAACAACCTACAAGCAAAACCCCTTATAAAAGATATGGTCATAACCGTCCAAATCCGAAGGGAATCCACATCATTAAAATGGCCTCATAAATTCCAGAAAAAATATAACTCTACCCCTTGATGATGGCATTTTTAAATCATAATTTGCAACTCAATCTAAATCTAGCCCTCTATATAGTATAAAAATTATATGAAAACAAAGAAAATGTTAAAAACAAAGAAAATGTAAAAGTTAAATCTCACACCAAAAAGAACATGACATGCGCTCCCTGATAGAATGATTAACCTAATTGTGATGGCATCAGCATATTACCATCAACACCCAAAACCTAAAATTTTCCAATGGCTATGTCTATAAGTATAGGCTCATAGGTGCACTAGATAAGGCATGAAATCATCTATTAGCCAAGATCCTCTTTAAAATTGGTCCCTTCAACAGGCTTTCATCTCAGGTCTTCTCAGTCCTCCTCTTGGATCACATAATGCATGATTGCTGACAAATATCCTCTAATCAAATTAAATCGATCATCTCTGATAAATAAATTAGAGTGCATGAAAACATGAGATAACAAAACCATAAAATCCTAATTACAATTATCATTAATCTTCTGATATTTGCTATGAGCCAATAATGATATATTTCCCCCAACCCAAATTGTTGCTATTAAAATAAAGTCATCAGCCATGAACCAAAAATAGAATATTTTTCCCCCAAATCAAATTTTTGCTACTAAAACAAAGTATTATAGAGCCTATGGACTAACCTTAATTAAATAATAATAATTTCTCAAGATCAACAGAGATAATTAATCAAAAGGGTGCGCCTATGTAAAATCTCAATTAAATCATAAATTTTTTACAAGATGGCAATCTCGATACAGTGTTTTATCAAATATCCAACTTATTGTTTTAAAAGTTAGCTCGGAAACACTAATATATAATTGAGTCAAGCAAGAATTTTTAGAATCCACCCACAAATATCTTCCAAAGAGCTTTCCATCACAATAACAAAGAATGGTACAAAATAATGAAGCACATCTACAGAGTTCACCAATATAATCATATCATGAAAATAAATTCAATAATAGAATGGTATGAGAAAACAAGTACTTGTTACAAAAAAAAGAGCACGCTAGTGATAAGACCACATTCTACAGAAATCAAAGATGAACTTACTCGGTGCATTCATTCAACGCAGTCAAAAGCTTTGAAACTGTCTGACTAGTGATTTCAAATATTGGTCTAGTACTAGTCTCTTGAATCTCAGCAAGTGCTGCAACAGCATTTGCTACCACCATTGGATTATTATCGGATATCAAATCTTTAAGAGTATCAAGAAATCCCCTATCTTCTACTAACTCAGCATTTATATCATATAATTTAGCAACACATATTGCAGCAGTCTTTCTGACATAAGGATCATCATCCTGTAAATACTCAAAAAAGTCATAATCTTTTATTTTAAAAATATTAAATTTAAATACATTGAAAACTTCATTCTACTTATATAAAAATAGACTATATTAAAGAAAAGAATAATGAGATGCACAAAAAAGACAACGTGAATTAAAAAATAGAATATCAGCTAACCAAAATTAATCACTTGATAAATAAACCTTTAGACATCTTTGAAGAGGATCGCACAAATATTCTGTGATTTTGTCTACACGGATGCATCCCATAGTTCTCACAGCTAAAGCTCGAATAAGAGGATTGTGATCTTGTGAATCCTACAAAGTTAACCACAAAATGTCATATGATTATTAGATCAACATGACCATCTTATAATACTCATGTAACCTTCTGGAAAATTAACAAGTAAAAGAACTATCCAACTTGCACAATTGATAAAACAACTATTTATGATGAATTACAAGCAAGTAGACAAGCTTTACCTTCACAAAAGTATTCACAGCAAGTATGGCAAGGTCCGGTTTACTTTTTGCATAGTTTATAAGATATAGATAAACAAGCTTTTTCAGCTCTAAATTCTCTGTTTGCATGCAGTTGACAACATCTGTGAACAATGATGAGACATCCTTTCCAACTGTCATTGCAGCAATTACCTTCTTCACTGCATCCTTCTTCTTATCCTAGAAGATAAACAAGTAATTCCTACTATCAAACAATTAACAAAAGAAAACAAGAAAGAAGCTCAAATCAAATTAATAAAAGGAACTGCTGAGAATAAATTATGCAGAACCATTTAGCGCAACCAACTACTATAAAATCCCAAATTAAGAACCATTTAAACATTTTGCTCAAGATTGAAAATCCACCATGCACAAGATATGGTAAGTTTGCACACACGACACACCTCCCAAAAGAAGACAAAAATGATTAAAATAGAACAAATATATATAATAGTAATAATAATGATAATAATCAATAGTAACAATAATAAATAGTAAAATTTATGTATATTTAAACAGTGAATAAATCCAAAAATAGTTCCCCATCTATTAGTGTGGCATGTATCATATTTCTCCAATATGGTTCAATGATCATACAAAATAAATTCAAAATGGTCCATCAGGAAGAAATAAATCAAAATTCGGATAAAATTTTGATTTTAGTTTAGTCCCTCCATTATATAAATTGTGCTCATCCGACACACAGCCACTGAACAATATACGCTTCAAATTCTATATGGTTGATCCATCACTGCATTCATCCCAAAAAACATAGAGTTCGATTTTAAACAAAATATTTCTCAATATGTCTTCATTTAGATTTCCATGTCCGAGCGGGTCATTCATGTTGTTCATGGAACCCGCCGTATGATAAGAAAATTAACACTTGCCGAAGGCTTCTTGGCCAGAAACCTAGCGCAGCTTCCTTCCGCATTCATGATTCTATTTTATCTATCGGAAAGTACAAAAGACAGCCCTTTCTTTGTTAAACTCCTACAACCCATTCTATATATCTCATTTAAAACTACTCTTTCAATCCTAAAAATTCTCGTCCAACTTGCCTCAAATATCTGCTCATCAGTTGAAAACAACTCATATTTTCTAGCAGATCTGATATCATGTCAACCGATCTGCCACTTGAATGTTCGTAGCTACTCTTAACGATTCCCCACAAACGATCAGATCCAGCAGAAAAAAGTTAGTGAATAACGGAATAATTACCTTGTACTGAGAATTAAGCTCCTCCTTAAGCTCCGGTATCTCCCCTTTCTTGGTGGTAGAGAAATATTTAGAATCATGCCCGCTCATCTTTGATCCTTGCCCCTCTTCAGCCTTATCGTCCTCTTTTCCTTAAGGGCCGGTCTGGTAACGGATTTAGAGCAGGATTTAACCTAACAAACCTTGCCAGACGGTCATTTTGGACAGAATAAAACCTCGGATTTGATAGATCCGAAAAAGAAGACGTGTACTTACCTCCCTCGGTGGTTTCGGGTAGGAGAGGAGGGGAAGGAGAAGGAAAATGGGAGTTTCGGGTCTCTGTATGCCCGGATCCCGTCGTTAAGTTCTCAGTCAGCTCCAATTGCGACTGTATAGCGGGCGCTCGGTCGCGAAGGCGATCGTTTTAGACGAAACAGAGATGCGGAGTGAAATGCGAGGGCTTCTTTCTGCGACATGAAAAGTTTTTCCGCACACCGCAGCTCTGCTTTGCTATGGGTCAGGCTCCACTTCATAAAATATTATCGGGCTGCCTCATAAAATATATCAATTTTTTTAAGTTTGAACTGGTTCATGCCTTTTGAAAGTGAAATCAGCGAGATTATTAGGACGAGATTTTAGAGATTATTATAGTGTTATTAAAATTATTATTATAATGATTATTAAAGAGTTATTGCAGTATTATTGGGGACTTATTGAAGTTTTTCTATAGGGATTATTAAAGTGTAACCACATATGTTATTGGAACAGTTTACAGTTTGGTGTTATTGTGAGATTATTGCAGTGTTATTAAAGTGGTTATTGGAATTATTCTGCGAGTATTATTAAAGTTTATTGCGGCGTTATTGAGGATTTATTAGAGTTATTATGCGATAGTTATTAAAGTTGAACCGTGAAGGTTATTGGACGGGTTCACCGTGCAGCGGTCATTCGGGGTTATATTGCGGCGTTATTAAAATGTTCATTAGAATTATTATGCCGGAGTTAATGAAAGAGTTATTGCAGTTCTATTGGGGGACTTATTGGAATTGTTTTGCGTGGGCTATTGAAGTACAACCGCAAATGTTATTGGAGCGGTTCATCACGCGATGTTATTGGTGCTAATACCCTAATAACACCGAAATACCTCAATAATCTCGGAATAATACCGAATTTGATAGATTTATACTGAATCATCAACTTCAAGAGTACTTTTTGCCATTTTAACACACTTCAAGGATACTTGCTAAAAATCATTGATAAAATTACAAAAACATATAAAGGATTCTCATCTGTACGAGACAATGCAAACGCCCCCCAAAACTCTCAGCTACAGGACGGCAAGAGAGCGTAGAAATGGTGCGATCGGGTAATCCTACACGATGACGAAACACGGTTGCTTATAGGTTATTCTTTTTTTTTTTTTTTTTTTTGTTTGTTAGCACATATTTTCTTATATTTAATTATAAAACGTTTAAATTTTTAAAACATATTAAAATTATCATTGAGATTAACTTACTTAAAAAAAGTACATTTTTTAATTATTTTTAAAAAAATTAAAATTTTAAATCAATATATAAATAGATCTAAATTATTATTTTTTAATGTTAAATAGATAAATATATTTAAAAAATGTGATGCTTATGTAAATCTTTCGGGTTTTTAGTATAAGTTGCTCTAAATATATTATATGGATATTAAAACTTCTTTTTTAGATGAAATGAGCATTATTATACTGAATGATTTCATATTATAATCGTCTGAAAAATGACACAGACAAACCATTCAAACGCTAAAACTGCAGAGGCCCACTGTTGTCAAGATTTAAGAAATATTGTATTATGTTGAATTGACTTGAAATCAGCTGGCAAATGTTGTTGGCTGCAATGCTTATTGTTGGCGGTTGATAATAGATGATGGTTGATGCAGACCACTCAGTAATCAGCAGCAATCTCTAGTGAACAATGACGGCCTTTGGTGTTTGACGACAAACTATGATGGTTAGTCCCAATCCCGGGTGATTGGTGACAATCGTTAGGATTTTATGAGTACAATTTTAGTAATCAGTTCACTCTCTTCTTCTCCTACAATTAAATAAAAAATAAAGGTCTATTTATAATTTGTAAGATGGGTATTTAAATAAAGAGCTTAAGAGGCTCCAACAAATTGTCCCCGTTGATTCCTTGATCACAAATATTTTTTTTTAATATTTAGGTGTGCTAACCGTCGTCAAAATCAAATGATGATAGACTCATTGGATTCTTCTCATATGATTTTGAATTTGAAATAGAAATATTTTTTCATAAAAGTCGCATGCTTGCTTTGTAATCGCAGAAAACGAAGAAGGTTTTGAGAAGAAGATAAGGAGTCACTGCAATAAAAGTTCACATAATTGTTCAGCGAAGCCTTAATTGATTTGTACAAAAATGAGGGCTTTTTATCTAAATTAAATTTTTAAGCACATTTTCTCCGATTTAAAAAAAATCAACAAAAATGATAAATCAAATTTTTACTATTGTAGAGCATATAAGGATAAAAATCACTGTCCATAAATTTTTTAAAAATTTTTTAAGGAAGATTTACTTGCATGCCACACAATTCTCATGTATTTACATATCTTACCCAAGCTTCACATATGATTTTAAAAGGCATAGAAAATAAAAAATTTTCATATTATAACCTAAAGCAAGCCAACCTATAAATAGTTATAATAAAAATAAAATCTAGATTAAAAAAAATGCAAATGGGGCAGTCGAGTGAAACCGCAGATGTTTGAAGTTTCCATGAATTAACAGTAAAAAATCAACGTCAGTAACACAGGAAAGTCGAATAGAATAAAACAATGATCAAATAAAAGAAAAGAAAATTCACTAATGTCCTTTGAAAAACAATGAATTAGACTCACAACAGACTAAATTTGAAAAGTTAAAAGACCAGAACAAACCTGACAGTTAAACTCAGCTCTAAAGCGCCTAAAAAGCTCCCCAGCAACCTATCCGAAGTGCTGCTGTTACAGAAATGCCGGCAATGAAGCCCAGAACAGTATCAGCGCAAAAATGATGAAACTTCCAGTAGGAACTGTAGAGGAGGAATTTGGGCCCTGGGCATGAGGCGTCTGAGGTCTGAAAATTTTTCAGAGCAAATGAAATGGCTGAATCAGGAGTTTATTGCATAAAGAAGGAAGATTTACATGCATACCAATCAGGTGTTAAAGACATGTAAAGACATAGTAATTGGGTGGTATATATGTAAATGTCAGGGAGTTAAATTATATATTACGTTTGCATGTCCTTGAGGACACCACAGTAGAGAGCGTTGTCTGGAATCGGCAATTCAGTTCTGTTGGTGTTTTCAGGGTTTACAACACTGATGTAAGTCTCCTGTCCCAGGTACCACGAATCTAGATCTTCGGAGCGCAAATTCCAGATGCCCACATTATCAAGTGAGACTAAGACAGCAGTCCAAGCTCCAGGGTAAACCTTCATCAAAGATGATGAATTTAGTTCAGGGCTCAATTAACTGGGTTGTGGATGGAAAAACATGTTTCCATGTTCTGGGAAATAAAAATTCATATTATTTGTGAAATGATATTATTTTCAGATCAATTGTGCAGATTAATATCAGATATGAATTATAAATAATTCCAGCCAAATGATGTATCAATCAAAGCATAGGGGAATAACATGTTTTTAATCTCTTTTAAGGTGCGGAACTCACTTTTCAAATTGTTTTCAATTTTTAAAAAACATCCAACTAAATGATGGATAAATAAAAATGTATGATTGTTCAAAACATGTCTCCATGCAATCTAATGCGACTTTTAGCATGATTCAATGCATTTCAAGAGGGTTATACGAGGATTTGTATAGCTTAATATAAATGTTGCATAATATATTCCATTCAAATGATTTAGTATACACAATTAAACCCCACTCAAATTGAATAGAAAGTAAGAACACCCACAAAGGATACATTGGATGCAAAAACAAACTGGAAGATTTACATACAAACCACTTAAATGCTATGTATTTAAGTATATAACACCTAAACTTCAAATTTTACATGTATGCCACCTCACCTATGCATGAAAAGGTGTATTTCACTTTTTAAAAGTTAAAAAAGGGATGCCTTTTATGTGATATGAAATTTGGATGGTAGAAATGTAAAATAAAGGTTTAGGTGTTAGATATGTAAATATATAGAAATTGGTATGTAAATGCTCCAAACAACTATACCATAAGCAAAGTGAGTGTTATGAAGGCATTGCAATTTTTGGACCTGAGAAGAAACTATGCATGTATTTGGGCATAAGGAAGGCACAAAGGGTGAGTCGGACGGACTTTAGGAAATCAAGCTTGAAGTTGCTAAACTTGGATGCTGACATCTCATGTGAGAGAGATGACGATGGAGAAACACCATTAGGGTTGGTCTTAGCAAGATCAGGAAAAGCTCGAGGTCTTCAGTTGAGGGCAGAGACAAGTGTTGCCTAACTTGAGTTAGGTGTTGGTTGGGAGAGGGAGCATCCGAAGGAAGGCGTTGAATTGTTAAGCAAAGCCGGAAGAGAATCTTCGTAGGGTTTGCTAGTGAGATTAGAAGAGGGGTAGCAAACCTGAGTGGAGATCGCATGGGAACAGAAGTCTGAGTGAGATAGCGGATGGGTGAAGTCATAGAAGCGAAGGAAATCACGCAGTGAGAAGAATCAAAGAGAGACCTCATGAGTTCTAGCAATGCGGATACAAAGAGAAGCACACGAGAGTAGGGAGGCAGGCCAATGTGGATGTGAGGGAGAGTGGGCGTATAGATCGTGGGAGGATGAGCAATGTGCAACTATTGGCCTATCGATGTGGCGTCAAGCTTTAGAAGTAGGGCTGTCAAAAAAGCTCGTTGTTCGCGAACAGCTCGTGTTCGGTTCGTGAAGTAGCTCGTGTTCGGCTCGTCGTTAAGTAAACGAGCCGAACACGAACAAATTTTTTAAGCTCGTATTACAAACGAGCCGAACACAAACAACTCTTTGTTCGCTCGTGTTCGGCTCGTTTTAGCTCGAAATAAAAAAATAATCATATAATTATTTATATAATAATTTATTATATAAATTATTTACATATTAATATATTATATATATTTATATTTAAGTTTAAATCAAAATCACTATGTGTGAGTAACGTAGTTATGCGTCTTCGCTTCCATTCATTCTAGTCGCGTTCGAATCCATAGACTATGCATATATTTTTTCCAATTAATTTTAACGAGCCAATTTCGAGCCAAACACGAACAAGAATATTTAATTCTAGCCGAACACGAACACACCTTTCACGAGCCATTTCGAACACTAGCCGATTTCGAGCTCGAGCCAGTATCGAACGAGCCGACCCTAAGCTCGCTCAAGCTCGGCTCGTTTAGAGCCCTATTTAGAAGGGTAACAAAATAAAAAACAACTCTTATTTTGCCATGTTTATATCTATCAATGCCGTTATTGAAGGAAGAGCTTGAAGGACCAAAATCTTGTCACATCAAGCAAAAAGGATAAAAGGAAATCAATGCCTCATCGATTTGACAAGTTCTAAAGATGTGACATAGAATGGAAACAAGTAAAGCCAAACAATGCACCCAAAGCATGACTCTAGACATTTACAGGAGGCTCCTAAATATGAGATACTATCTAAACTTCACGAATAAGAAAACTCCAAAAATTCAAAATTTCAAAATAATTCTTTCACGTTTTCTAGAAATTTACTTAATTACAAACCAAAGCTAAGATTTACACAATAGAAGTTAAAAAAAACTTCCTTTCTTCAAGATAACTAAAATGCACAAGATTTAATTCCTCCTAAAACTCAGAATTTAGAGATTAGATTATGAAGGAGACAACCAATCTGATCTCCATCTCAACAAAGTGCAAAAGGCTGCTTTCATAATTTATGCATTAGATCATGAAAGGATCAAAATATTAAGAGTTAATTTATAACCAACAATGTTTCCATAGAGATTTAAGAAAGTAGTGATTCTTAGATCACATAACTGAGATTGAAAAGGACATCATCATGATTCCATAATGCAATCAAATCAAAAATTGTATATCATATGAGGGAGATCAAGGAGAAAAAGGCTAACCACTAGCATTAAAATCCAAATTATAAGTTAAGAATGACTATTGAACTTCGAAACTTGATTTGGATACGTTTGAATTTGATTTTAAATCCATATTTGAATAATTTTCAAATAATTTTTGCTAGAATTATCTATTACTTAGAGGATATAGTCAATGCATATATATTATTTTTCATTAACTTCATTCAATCAGCCATAGCAGAGATATTTATTAATAATAATAATATTATTATTATTTATTATTAACTTTTTTTTTGAACTAGGATATGATTTCAAATGAAAGCATGCGTTTAATATCAAAACAAGGGAAACACCATCGTAAAAGCCAAAATAACATCGCAATTCCTAATGGGCAAATCACATATAGCATTGATTACTTTAAATCTCTTGCATTCTAAGAACTATGAAAGAGTTATAGACTTAAGCCATCACGAAGCAAAATTTGATTGAACGATTCTGGCATGCAGGAGAAGTACCAGCTTTAAAAAAGGAAAAAAAAAAACATATTATTCGCATTGGATGTGGCAAAAATGTCTTGAATACATTTACCATTCTGGACATCATGTGTTTTATATGTTTCAGAGCAGTAGTGATGTTTATTATTTCTAGAAAAAGGCAGTTTTGTAAGGCGCTCTTTAAATTAAAAGTGAGGATTGTTTATTAGTAATTAATAGTGTTAAGCAAAAATATATAAGCACCAAATTCATCATCCTGAAAAATAAAATAAAAACTTGATATTGGCCTATAAAAACCGCTGAAACATGTCAAAGGCAAAATGATACGAGCCTGAAAAGCACTTGGTCAAATGATAGGACCAATCTTAGAATTTTCTTAAAAGAAGCGAGAGAATCCACTAAAAAGCTTAACTACATTAAACACAACTAATTAGTTCGCGGTAAGCATAGACCTTGAAAATGAAAATTGAAAGTAGTACCATCAAAATCTGGAAAAAAAAATCATTTACTCACTTGTATCGTGCTGCGTGCCACACCATCCCATTTATTGTATGTGCCCCTACTATTTTCAGTCCACTCACCATAATCCATCCTGTAAATTTCAAGATAATCCATTTGATAGAAGTTTGAGATTACATATAATGTGCATTTTTTTTTGTACATTAAGCCAATTTTCTGCATATGACTGCATTATTTCTGTAAAGTATAGCCGAGATATTGCAATTTTTTCATACCCCACAACAAAGAATGAGTATCCATCTAGGTGATAACTCTGAACTTTAGTGTCATTATTCTGAAATACTATTTCCATGAAACCCTTGTAAGTACCATTGATTACAGAAGTTGCTATTTTTGGTGATATTGCATCTGGACGGGTGGGGAAATCAAGCTTGTAAATTCCCTTCTTGTCATAACGGTCAGCAAGTCTCAATGGTGTCTCCGGAGGAGAATATGAAATCCCATTTAGTGTGGCTCGGAGCTTTCCATTAATAAGAACTGGTGGTTTGTTTTTCAAGACATACACTTGGGTCACATTGATGGAACCATATCTAAAAGATCCTTGGGGATTAGGGCGAGCCCCACTAGCACTTACATTCCACCTGAAAAATCACAAAGAAAGGTTTACAAAAATAAACCAACATTAATTTAAACATGTATATGACCCTCATAATTCAACAGTTTTATTCCAATTATTTCAAGTCAACTTTATAAATCATTATACTCCATTCATTCATATTGATAATCATATAAATTGTTAAACTTATTTTATTGCACAAATTAAATCCAAACTACCTTCAAGCTACCTCAACTTTTTCTTAAATCTTCAAGATTAAACTATACAGATATCATATTGATGTGCATCAATTAAGAGAAAAATTATGGGCCCTAAAAATACTCAATCAGCTCTGTCCAAGTGTAAGTGATTCTGGGTTTTTTTGTTGATAAGGTAAGTTGGAAATTAAAGAAGCAACTAAATAAAGATCTCAGTATCTTATGAGGATTTTATGATTTGATTCAAGGTTTCCTTAAATTTGAGCCATATGGTAAATTATTCTTCCTAATCAAGAGAAAATGCTTTCAATTAAAGCCGATCAATAGGAACTAAATTTATTAGCTTGTAGTAGCAACTTGAACGACAGTAATCCTTATCGACTAGAAATAGATGATGGGGGAATGATACCAACTAGTTATTATGGAATGTGATCACCAAATTAACAAAGGCACTTGGTCAAACCTGACTAAAGGATCCTTGTTAGTAATCATGAGTTACGCTCATCAAAAAAACCTGGACATACTTAGGGATAACTGGGCAAAGGAGACAATGTAAAGCCAACATTAGCTAAAAGGCTTCATGCCCTATCAATTGCATTGTATGGCTCACAACTCATTAGCTTAGCTATTGTGGAACAATTGAGCTTGGGCGCTACTTTTAATATGGTGATGTCATTGCAATCACAACAACAATCAAATTAGGAAGAACGAGCACTTCCTTAATAACATGACATTTTATAATGTGATTATATGAATATATTTTATATGACATTGACCATTCATAAGTAATAATCATTCTCAAAATTATCCATCATTATCAAGAGTGCATCTCCTAAAATTTTCATATTCAAAAGATATTTTAATCATAAGAGACATTGCTAGCATTACACAAACGTTTGGAAAGATATTTTAGCCAGCCATACATATGTAATCATTATTTTGCCATATGGACAATTGTCAATATGTAGAACATGTATACTGCTCTTAAATGTAATGTCCATCCTTTAACAATTATTGGGTTAAAGAGAATATCGACTCTGCTTTTATAAAAGGAGTATTAGGATTGAAGATTGAAACTTGCAATCTACCTTCTGAGCAAGGTAGCTTTTGATGATTTTTTTGCTTTAAATGAGTTTCCATCATGAAAAGTCCTTAATACTTTTTATGTATTACAAAATATTTTTGAAAGTCTTTAGATTGAATTAATAATCTTCAATTTGTTATAAGCAGAGGAACCCAACCTCATTAGCAAGGTAACTTGATTTTTTTCCATCAGGAAAAGTCTTGAAGTCTTTATACGTATTCCAAAATATTGTTGGAAGTCTTGCAATTGAATTAACAATTTTACATTTGTTATAACCATGACTCTTTAAAATTGATAGGGGATAAAGGATTGCAATCAATATTTTGTGACTTGTTTGAAGCGCAGCCCTTTTTAACTTTACTAAATTGTATGGGATCATCACTCCATTTTTTTAACTTTTTGGCAATTTTAAAGACCATTTTATGTTTTCGAATGGAAAAAATAGGGCTCAACACTCAAAATGAGTTTTATAAGTTTCTTGTCTATCTTTTTCTCTTTTTTACCGTAATAGGGGGAAATGATGGGTGAAGACGTTCTTTTTTATAAAAAAAAGGTGCATGAATACCATGTGGGTATCATTACATCACCCTTTGAATGCATTAACCAACCACAAAATAAGCAAAATGAAAGAATATGAGCACAATTACAGCACACTCTAAAGGCATTATATAAATCATCATTATATTATAATTATTGGCTTTATCTATTTATTACAAGTATTATTTTACAAGTGACAAATTTATTTTATAATTATTTTATATAATTACTAATCAAAATTTTTATTAATATTTTTATTTGTTTAATATCAAGTTTTGAATACAGTGAAAGTATGCAAGGGCTCCTATACCTGCGCATGGGTGTAATGTTGGACGGATGCAAGAAAAAAAGTTAGTCTATGAAATTAATATTATAATGGGATCTTGGAATATAAGTAGTCTCACAAATAAATTAATGGAATTAGTATATATTATTGTTCATATGAAGTTAAATATATTAGGCATTCAATAAATTAAATAGGTTAGAGAAAAGACTAAGGAGATTGATATTTAAATTTTAAATTTTGGTAATAAGGCAAAAGTCGCACTAGAAATGTTACAGATGTAATTATATATAAGAGTTGAAAAGATAATGTTATAAAAATTAATAATATTGGAGATTGAATTATAACTAGAAAAAGTATTATTGATTACGAGATTTTTTATGTTATAAGTGTTATTGCTCCTAAGTAAGTTTAGATATTAGTTCAAAAAAAAAAGGAATGACATAGAAGAATTAATACAAACGATACCTCTAGGAGAAATAATTTTATTAGAGAAGATTTAAATGCACATGTTTGTAGAGTGGTAAAAGATTTTAGAAATATTCATGGTGACTACGGTTTTGAAGTGATTAATGAAAAATGTAGAATCATATTATATTTTGTTTTAGCTTAAGATTTTGCTACTGCTAATATTTTATTTAAGAATTGAGATAAACATATTATTACTTATAAGAATGGATCAAATAAAACACAAATTAATTATTTAATTATGAGAAAAACAGATCGTCGAGAATGTAAATAGTGTAAAAAATCATTCTAAGTGAAAACTTAACAACATTGATTATTAGTTCTGTAATTTAATATGAAGAGTTCTAAGATAAAAAATGCAATAAAACATCGTCATATAATTAGAATGAGTGTCTAAAATACATAATAAATAAATTTATCTTTATGAGTAACTTTCAATATTTAAAGATTTCAAAAGTTCATGAAGAAGTTAATTCAATGCAAGAAAAAAAACGACGACTATTAAACAAGTGGCAAAAAATGCACTCGAATAATCAAAAAGAAGATTTTTTATAAATAAAAATAGATGGTGATGGAATAATAATGTGCTAGAAAATAAAACATATAAGAAATTGTATTATAAAAATTTGTTTAAATGTAAAAGCTTAGATAACTGGGAACAGTTTGTGATGCTAAGAATTTTATTTTTAGTGATTTTTATGATATATTGGATACTAAAGAGAGCAAAGAAAAATGTATAAACTATTCAAATAAAGGAAAAATAAAAATAAAGATTTAATTCAATTAAAATGCATTAAAGATAAAAATCAAAAAGTAATTTTCTTAGAGGAAGATATTTAAGATATATGGGTGAGATATTTTGATAAAATTTTCAATAAAATTTGTAAAAATATAATAGACCTTAGTAATATTAATATTGTTAATAATAATATTTTTTTTTTATTTTTAACGTCGCATTAGTAAAAATGAAGTTGGCGGGGGTTTAAAGAAAACCAAAAGTGAAAAATCAGTAGGAATTGATCATTATCACAAAAAAAGTGTGCAAATATATAGGAGGATTAAGAATTTCTAGTTCTTTAATAATATTTTAAAAACTAAAAAGATGTCTCAAGAGTGAAGGAAGAGTATTTTGATCTCATTTTTAAGAATAAACAATATACACAAAAGTGTGTAAATTATAAAGGAATTGAGTTAATGTGTCATTCATTAAAATTACGGGAGAGAGTAATTGAACATAGGTTAAGACGTGATACAAAGATTTCACATAATCAATTTGGATTTAGGTCTAGCGAGTCTATTATGAAATCTATACATTTATTGAGATGTTTGATGGAGAAGTACAGAGAGAGTATGGGGGATCGACATATAATTGGAGAGTTCTATAAAAAAAAGGTGTTGATATGACTTATAATCAAGTCATTAATGATATGTATACTATAGTTGTTACATGTGTTTGAACAGAAGGAGGATTGTAACTTTTTGCTTTAGCTATGGATGCACTTACTGTACATTTACAGGAGGATGTACCTTAGTTCATGTTTTTTTGCCGATGATATCCTTCTTGTGGAAAAGACTTGAAAATGAGTTCAGGATAAATTGAACTTATGGAGGTCCGCATAAGAATCTAAAGGCTTTTGTTTGAGTAGATCTAACATGAAACGTAATTTTAGTAGTAGAGATCTAGTGGGCAAAGTTGTACCAATAAGTGATCAAAACATTAATAGGAGTGAACATTTTAGAATCTCGGATCTATCGTTCAAAGTGATGGTGATATAGATGAGGATGTTATTAGTAGAATTCAAGTTGGATGGTTGAAGTGGAGGAATGCATCGGATCTATTGTGTGATAGAAAAGCACAACTTAGACTTTAAGGAAAATTTTATAAGATGATGGTGAGACATGCAATGCTTTATGACACAAATGTTAGCATATAAAAGAGAAGCATAAAACAAAGTTAAATATTGGTAAGATGATATTGCTTAGGTGGATGAGTGGCATGACTCATAGAGACAAACTGTGAAACGAATATATCTGTGAAAGGGTTTGTGTAGCACAAGTGACAAACAAGATTAGAGAGAATCATCTTTGATGATTTAGTCACATTAAACATCAACCATCTAATGATCCGGTTAGGAGAGTGGATGTTTTAGATTCTACTTATGTTAAGAAGGGTAGAGGTAGAGCTAAAAAGACTTGGGCATGTTGTTTAAAAAATGATCTTCAACTATTAGAATAAAATGAAAATATGACACTCGATAGACACAAATGAGAAAAAGGACTCATTTAGCCAACCCCAGTTAGTGGGATAGATGCTTATTGTCGTTGCTATTGTAGTTGTTGTAATATCAAGTTCCCCAAAGTAGGAAAAGTTGGAGAAATATCTATGTTAATTGTTTTCTTAAAAAAGCTTAGAGATTCATTTCAAACTAAAATATGTCTATTTTTTAAATTGTGAAGTGCTTTTTTTAAAAGCATGTCGCAACATACATTGAATTAAACAAGATTCGAAAACACAAATAAAATTTGATCAATATTCTAAGATCTAATCAAAGTTCAAACAAATATACAAACAAAATTTGATCAAGGTTTTAGCAAATTTTTTATCAACGTTAGAAGTGGAAAACATAAATGCCTAAAACCATTATAGGTTAAGGGCTGAGAGTGCAAATGAGACTTCGATCAAAATTAAAATAAATTTTAATTGATATTCAAGAATATAATTTGATATTTAATGTCATCATAATTTTAGAAATTAAGAGATGAATAATGTTTTCAAACTTATCTAACAAACAATATAAAATCACATTGAGAGTTTTAATCTAAGAGTGACAAAACCAACTGGATGAATTTAGTGAAATGTTGGCACCAGAATGAATTAGGTTGATAGCAATGAAAATTACATTTTGTATGTGTTTAACTTGATAACTCTTTCAAATTAGCCCAATTAGGTTACACTCCTACAAGTTGTGTCTTTTGCCAATCCAGCATGCTAACATGTCATCGTGAATATGATTTTTACAAAATAAAAAACAAAGAAGTTCACAACCTAAACGTATAACTACCTCGATAAACATCCAACTCTAGTTAATTCTCCATTCCTTTTAAAGAGAATAGCAAGTTATAAATAACCATATCAAATGACAAACTGCATTCAAAACATAAATAGTATATGTACAATATTAATTATCCAATACAACATCTAATTATTAATTTGTCACTAATTAATAAGCCAATTAATATTTATTTAGCTAATATGTGACTAATTATCTTATTTTTATCAAAATCACTCCATTGACTCGTTTATAGCTTAAATAACGCTTTAAAAAATCCTTACCACTAACTTTATATTATCGATTATTTTTATAATGATGAAATTATCAAAAGCTTCCATTTTAACATACAGGTGCTTGAACTCAATTCCAAAACTAAGACACAATCAATTCTAGACACTTAAGTCAAAAAAAAAAATGGCCATAATATAGACTTAACGAAGAATGCTAAGAAGTAAGTTATTAAAGGAGCATAAACAATGTGGTGAATGTTAGTATGCAACAAGTAAACTGCCGTGCATGCTAAACAATACACAAATCGCAGCACAAACCTGATGGATCTTGCTTGGTTCATTGAGTAAGTTTTGTCATAGACGTCATTGGGAGGATCAGGAAGAGGACCAGAAGCTTTTCCTTTGGAATTTGAATAGTGCAGGAGTGCAACACCTACAACTCTATCCCATTCTGAACCATTCACAAACCTAGCACTTGCAACAATGTAGTAGTCACTGCTTGCATTTTGATCCATAGTTACCAAGAAGGAGTATGACTGCCCCACAAAGATATCTAGACTAGTATAGTTTTGTTGCACAGTGTATGATCCCTCCGTTTCGGCAAGAAGCAAGTTATGGGATTGAATCCTAAAGTTCAAACAAGTAAACATCCCAACATTGTGGACGCGGAGTCGATACGTTTTCCCTGTTTAAGAAACAAAAAAAAAAAATTGCATCAATAGAACCCAAGAACTATCCTTCCAAAATTAAGAAAAAGAGCAGCATGTTCACAATTTTATGTATTTTGGGCGATAAAGAATAAAAATGCTGTAGATTGGATATAAATTCCCATTTATGCATCTCTATATCTTCTCCAAAAACCATTCTAGTAATAAGTTAAATATAAAAGGTATACTTTCATTATTCCAACAGGTGACTATGTATAAAAATCATTCGAACAGATAAATATTGATAGCCTGAATAAACATTTTAAATAATATAAAGGAAGATTTCAAACATACCACTCAATTCCCATGCATTTACAAATCTAACACCTAAAATTCAATTTTTACAAGCATGCCATGCGACCTACGCATTAAAACTAGTATATCACTTTTTAAAAGTTAAAATGGTGGTATTTTTTATGTGATACGAAAATTTTGGGTGCTAGAAGTGTAGAATATAAATGCGTGTTAGATATGTAAATATATACGAATTGGGTGCTATGTATGTAAATGCACCTATAGATAGCATGAATTACAAAAAAGGTAGGCCTTATGGACAATGAGGTATCTCACCTGGTTGAACATTGATGGTCTCATAGTCAATACCAGCCGGAACAAGGGTGGCATTATAACGATAAGGACCTTTGCCATTTATCACCACACCATCAGGAACACCAAGAGGCTTTCCCTGATCAAGCTCCGTCCTCAAATCCTAGTCAATACAACTGTTAAACTAAGTGCGTTTAATTGGAAAGCAGCGTTCAAAATATTTTATTTTTTTCATCAAGCAACACTTCCATTTGCGCTCACCGTGTGGTTCTTATTGAACCAATCGCCAATAAAAAGAGTGACGTCACCATGCGGCGTATCAAAGGGCACCGGAATAATTTCCCTGTTGTTGATAGTGAATCCTCCAAAGCCTCCAGAAGCACGCTGGAGGTTAAGTGAAGGAAAGTAGAAGAAGCTCCCAATCTGATCTTTGACCTGAAACTGGTAAGTCCAGTTCCAGCCCGCTGGAATTGGGCAATTTGTTCCTAGAACCCCATCCTGCCAGCTATTCTTCCGCTGCTGCACCCCGTCCCTTAACCCCCAAAACCAAATCAGAATCCCCAAACAAATACCCTAACTCTTCCAAACACTATCACACTCTCAAAATTTCTCTAGTTCCTTCATCAATGGTGTAGGGGAAAAAAAAATCTATGCATTACCAAGTAATAAGGAGCGGCTCGTCCAGACTATTGAGGACGTTCACCACCACATTCCAGTTGGTTGTCACATTGACAATGGGTCCAGGAAATTTGCCATTGATCGATATCACCTACAGCCGCCGATAAGGAAGATAACTAATAACAAAACCAAAGAAAAAAAAAATCCAAACAGCCGCAAATCTGCGCCTCATAGCGAGAAAAGGGCAAAAAAAAAGCGGAAAAAACGGGTCAAAGAAAAAGAGTATCCACTTTCAGCCCTATTTAGACAAAAAAAAAAATATTGCAGATCGAAAAAGAGATAAAGCAGAAGAAGACCAAACAACTGCAAGACGGCGCACACCTGCTGCTCCACTCCAAGCGGCGACGCTTTCATATATGCCACATTCCAGTCGAAAAACGAGTATGGGTCGCCTGCTGAGCAACAAATAACCATCGCCGCCGCCCATGCCAGCATCACAGCCGCCGCCGTTTGCCGCGCCATTTCGCCGCCTCGACCCTCTCCTAGCACGGGGAACCTATCGCCGGCTGTTGTTCGACTCCTCGTGATACTATGGAGGAGAGCTCCCAAATTCCAGCGCACGGACAGCTTTCGCTCTCCACTGCTCCTACAGTCTACTGGTGTGAACGAACCGAACTATTCTTTGAAATTTAATTTGTTTAAATAACCAGTCATTGAGATTTTTGGTTTAGGATTTTTTGTGTCGTTCATTCACGGATGAGTCAAACACGAGTTGACACGACTCAAACATGAGTTATTCGTGAACGACGAGCCAATTTGATAGTTTTAATATTAATATATATAAATAATATACTATATTAATTATATAACTTATATTATAAAAAATAATCTTTACAAAATAATAAAGTGTAGAGATAAAATACAAAAGTTGTTTGACCCGATAGTTTAAAATATTGATGAAACTTAGAATATTTCTGTTTTATGTGTCTCGACTGCATTTTATGATCATACTATAATAAAAATTATTTTAGCTAAGATGATCATTATACGTGAGATTGCGGTGAAATCAATGAATCCAAATTATAAAAAATAAAAAGAAAATCAAGATTTTCTATTAAGGAATAGTACTCGAAAGTTTATGAGGTTGGGAAATAAAGTCTGAAAAGAAATTTAAGATGTGTTGAAAGCATCTCACTTACCGGTGATTGTTGGATATCAAGTCATACAATTGGTTATATTTATCTTAATGTGCATTACATTAGTTCTTATTGAAAATTACATTCCAATATAATCAGTTTTACTGCTTTAGATCATTCACATAGTAGATCGATGATTTTTGAAGCAATTGCTTAAAGTTTTCTACATATGGGTCTTCAAAATAAAGTTAGTACTATTACTTTGGATAATGCATAATTAAATGATGTGACAGTTAGAAACTTGAAAGGATTGTTTACTAAAAGGCCTGATCTTCTTATTATAAGAGATTTGTTTTATGTTTGTTGTGTTGCTTATATTTTAAATTTAATTGTACAAGATGGTTTGAAGGAAATTGAAGAGGTAATAGAAAAGGTTAGAGAGTTAATGTTATTTATAAAGAGATTCCTTGTCCGCTTACATAAAATTGGCGAAATTGCGGGACATATTGGTTTGTCTGCATCAAAATCATCAGGTATTGATGTGTCAACACGTTGAAACTCCACTTACAAAAAGTTAGATTGTGCATTTATTATAAAGCTTTCTTTCTTGATCATGCACTGCAGGATGTTAATTATGTTTCTTTGTCATCAGATTATAAATGTGATTAATTTGATAAAATCAGAGAATTACTTCATATTTGTCATCATATAACTGAATTTTTCTCAAGATATAGTTATCCCACAATAAATAGGCTTCTTACCAATTTAATACTCACTAAGAAAAATTTGGATCTGGAATATTCATCTCATACTTTTTTTTCTAATGTGGCAAGAACAATGAAGATAATGTTTGATAAATATTGGGAAGACTATGCAATGCTATTCCCAAATGATTGTATTTTAAATCATTGAATGAAATTATTTGTCATCAACTATCATTATTCATAAACTCATGACCAATTTATTATGCATGAAAAGAAGGATACTGTGCAGCAAATACCTTTTGAGATGTACTCAAATTATGTTGTTGATGAACATATTGAAAAAGATGTTGGTGAAGCATCCACCTCTAACTCCCAAACAGGTGCAGTAATCATAGCACCCAGCGAAACACCAGTTCACTTCATGATTTGATTAGCTTATATGATTTTATATATTTGACTAGACTTTCACTTCTATAGAAGTCTAACCTCGAGTTATGCTCAAAGGAAGCATGTGTTAAATGCCTTATTTAGAGTTTGATATTTTGGAGTGATGACAAATGTCCGCCGTGAAATAAAAACTCTTTCTAAGAATGTCAAAAATATCTTTACAGTCTTAATCGCAATAATTGCTTCTGAATCAGCATTTAGTGCAGGAGCGCGTGTGCAAATAAAACACTTTCATGCATTAGTGTGTTTTGGTATTTGGATTTGAACTGCAAATAAAAGTTTGATGGAACCATTTGTAATATATAATTTTTTTTTCTTATTGATTGTTTGTTGTTTTGACCCCCAATTAGTCATTAAGGCAAGTAAGCACTCTTAAACTCCTCCTTACTTTAAAGCCTCTTTTGTTGACTTTAGAAGGTGCCACCTCATTATGGAATACCCTAAGAGGACATGTGGAAGGACACGTGGAGCTATGCGCTGGAAGAAGGACATGTGAAAGGACATGTGGAAACCATGCGATTGAGGACTCTAGCGGTGGACATGGAAGTCATGCAATTCTTAAAGGTTACACCTCATCTATTTATAGTATATTATAATGTAATCTAATCTACTATAAATAGATTAGAGGAGGGGAGGCTTTAGTGTGGGTTTTCTAAAGAGTGGAAAAAGAACTAAGGAGGAGAGAATAGCTAGAGAGTTAGAGAGGAGGAGAGCATCTCGAGGCCTTGTATCAAGGTGTCGCTTCGAGGGGGAGGCTATAGCAGGAAGATGAGGACTCATCTCTATGTATAAGCTATGTATTCTTCATTTCTTGTGCCTTAGTCAACTATTTGATTGATTCCCTCCCGTGGACGTAGATCCAATTGGATCGAACCACGTAATCATTTTGTGTTTGCTTGTGCTCTTTGCGTTTTATTTCTATATCGGAAGTACATATCCCACAACAACCGACGCCGTCCGCGAAAATCTCGACACATCTGGCCTGGAGGAATCACACCCAAGAAATCGCAAAGAAGGAAGAAGAGGTGTTTGGCGGTGGACAATGGGTTCCACCAAATTCGACATCGAGAAATTCACTGGAAAGAACGACTTCGGCCTCGTGGAGAGTAAAGACGAGAGCCCCACCGGTTCGACAGGTGTCGCGTGAGCCTCGCAGGGGCCGACGAGCACCGCCGGGCCGACATGATGGAGAAAGAGAAGATCGGCATGCCGGAGAAAGCTCATAGTTCGATAATCTCGAGCTTCGGGCGACAAGGTTCCGAGGGAGGTGTCGAGGAGACAACCCGCTCGCGCGCTCGGCCAAACTCGAGGTACTCTACCCGACCAAGTCTCCGGCTATCAGGATCTTTCTCGAAGCAACGCCTATACTCTTTCAAAATGCACGAAGACAACCGGCCCTGGAGCGGACAGACGAGTTCAACAAGATCATGCATGATCTCGAGAACATCGACGTCAAGACGCGATGATGAGGACAAGGCGCCGTCGTCGCTAAACTCTATTCCTAAGAGCTACGAGCAGCTCAAGGATGCGATGCTCTATTGAAGGGCGCAAACGATTACTCCGGAAGAGGTTCAATCATTAATCGTAGCCAAAGAACTTCGAAGAAGCACGACATGAAGGAAACCAATGGAGACGACCTGATGGTTAGAGGAAGATCGAGCAATAAAGGATATAAAAGCGACTGCAGAGCGTATCAAGGTCCGTAAGAAACGTGAGGTCGCCTTCTAAGAGATCCTACAAGTGCTACCATCGCCACAAGGAAGGTCATTTTAAGAAGGACCGTCCGGATAGAAAGAAAGGCTTTCAGGAGAAGCCCAAAGATTCCGGAGAAGCAAGCATGAGCCTCCGTACGGCTACGATTCAGCTCGAAGCTCCTGGTGCTCGCAGCATCCGAATCTAGCAAGGAGCGGATCCTCGACTCGTGTGCTCCTTCCACATGTGTCCTCACAAAGACCGGTTCGAGACACTACAACCGGCAAATGCTGGATCCGTTCTACTCGAGACAATAAAGCTCGTAAGGTGACGGCAACGGACGATCGTAATAAAGATGTTCGATGGAAGCCGAATCTGACATCGGCAAGATGTCGGTACGTCCCGTAACTTAAAAGAAATTCGATTTCTTTAGTGGACGCCTGAGTCGAATTGATACTCATTCAAGCGCAGAATAACCGTATCGTAGTAGCTAAGGGCTCTCTCATAGCCATGAAAGGAGTCGAAAGAATGGGCTATACTCCCTCGTTGGAAGAACTCGTGGACGGAACTTCTCAAATGCAGTTCAATCAGAGTCTGATGTATCCGTACTACGGCATACGAGGCTGGGGCATGTAAGTGAAAAGGGATTACGAGAATTGTCCAAACGTAACCCGTTATGCGAGATCGGGCCAAGCAATCCGGAATTCGCGAACAATGTGTACTGGGAAGGCCACCAGTGTAAAGTTCTCCACCGGAGTACATACATCAAAGAAACCTCTCGATTATGTACACAAGCGATCTACATGAGGCCCAAATGAACTCGACTCATGGAGGAGGAAGGTACTTCATGTCTATCATCGATGACTACACCGTGAAGGTATGGGTCTTTATCCTAAAAACAAAAGATGAAGCTTTTCAACGATTCAGTGGACCGGTTAACTCTCACCGAAAATAAGATGGAGCAAAGTCGAAGCACTTGAGAACCGACAATGGCTCGGAGTACCGTTCAGAGCGCTCGAGGAGTCAGTGCGGAGAGGAATGGCATCACAAGGCACAAGACGGTCCCGAACACTCCTCAACCGAATCCGCCTAGCCGAGAGGATGAACAGACTCTCCTAGAGAGTGCAGTGCATGCCGTTAAATGCAGTGTCTACTCCAAAAGCTTCGGGGCGAAGCCGTGTCAACCGCTCGTACCTTATCAACCGTATGCCCATCGACACTGTTGATATGAAGACTCCTTTCGGAGATGTGGTACTGAAAGCCGTGTAACTATGATAATCTTAAAGTTTTTGGATGTATCGCATACGCTCACGTTAGACAGTGATAAGCCGGAAGCGAGGGCTTCGAAGTGCATCTTCATCTGATACGCACTCGGAACCAAAGGTTACAAACTTTGGTGCCTAGATCAACAAAAATGCATCATCGTAGGGATGTGACATTCGATGAGTCCAAAATGTGAATCTCGCAAAGCTATGTTACCGTGACGTTGTCACTAAGGAGGATTCGTCAATCGAGGTGGAGCTGCAACAAACTTCGACCGATCGAAGGACAACCGTGAATGATCAAGATGAAGTGGCAGAAGACCAAGCAAGTGACCGAACCGTAAAGAAGATCCGACGACTACAGCTTGGTAAGGGACGACAAAGGAGAACTATCGTACCGCCGAGAGATACGGCCATGCAGTATATGATCTCCTATGCTCCGAGTGTTGTCGAAGTGATGAAGTAGCAGTAACCAAACAGTCTACAAGGAAGCCCCGAAGAGCAAGGAAAGACACAAGTGGGAAGAGGCAATGGATGAGGAAATGGCTTCTCTGATGAAGAACAAAGCCTGGGAACTCGTGGATCGACCAACGAACAAACGCGTAGTCGGTTGCAAGTGGACCTTTAAGAAGAAGGAAGGCATGCCAGGTACTGAGAGGATCAGTGCATGAAGCCGTACTCGTTGCAAAGGGATTCACACAGTGTCAAGGAATCGACTTCAACGAAATCTTCTCACCCGTGGTGAAGCACTCAGCTCAATTAGATAAGTCTTAGCACTAGCAAGCTCAATTCAACTCGGAATTAGAACAACTAGATGTTAAGACCGCGTTCTCGCATGGAGAGCTTCAAGAAACCATCTACATGGACCACCCGCATGGGTACAACACACCCGAGACAAAGGACAAAGTTCGTTTGCTGAAGAAGGCATCAGATGGCCGAAACAAAGCCCAAGACAATGGTACAAACGATTTGATGATTTCATGCTAAAGATCGGTTTTGTCGAAGCAGCCTACGACGACTCGTGTGTACATGAAGTGGCAAGACGGTGAAATCGAGTACGTACTTGCTCCTTTATGTGGATGATATGTTAAGATAGCAGCAGGGAGCAAGGAGGAAGTCCGAAGATCAAAGGTATGCTCAATTCCGAGTTCGACAAGAAGGACCTAGGACCGACTACAAAGATCCTAGTGGATGGAGATTACCAGCAGACAAGAAAAAGGGTAGCTTATTCTCGTCTCAAAAGTCATATATTCGAAGGTTCTAACAAGGTTCAACATGCACGAGGCTAAGCAAAGCTGCAACACCTATCGGCCAACACTTCGTACTATCGAACTCTCAAGCACCGAGATCGAAGAAGAGAAAAGGTACATGGAGGGCGTCCCCTACGCCAACTGGGGTTGGTAAGCATCATGTATGGTATGGTTTGCGTAGCAGCATCGCATTTAGCCTACGCCGTCGCATCGTAAGCGATGTTCATGGCAAGCCCAGATGTGCTCACCTGGAAGCACTAAAATGGATCCCGAGATACTTAAGAGGCACCACCGATTCGGGGCTACTCTTCAAAAGGCGTGAAGACAAAGCAAGAAAAGGTAGTCTGCTACGTAGATTCGATTACGCAGGAAGCATTGACACCGTAAAGTCACCGACCGGATTCATCTTCACTGCCTTTGCATCGCTATCGAGCTGGAAGTCTAACCTCCACCGGCTGTGGCCCTCTCAACAATGAGGCCGAATACATCGCCGTGATCGAAGCAATCAAGGAAGCTATGTGGCTAAAGGGCATGGCTGAAGAGCTTGGGATACATCAAAAGGTGATAACTGTGTTTTGCGACAACCAAAGCACCATTCACCTAACCAGGAATCAAGTATTTCATGAAAGATCCAAGCACATAGATGTGAAGCCTCATTTCGTAAGGGACGTCGTCGCTAAAGGCTCAATAGTGGTGAGAAGATACCAACCGAAGAGAACCCCCGCTCGATATGCTCACCAAGGCGCTGCCCATAGCTAAGTTCAGACACTGTCTGGACTTAGTGAATTTTTCCACTGGCTGAGGGCCCCTCGGGGGCCACGTGGAGGGAATCACTACTTTAGAATCTCATAATTGAGGGTCAAGGTGGAGATTTGTTGTTTTGACCCCCAATTAGTCATTAAGGCAAGTAAGCACTCTTAAACTCCTCCTTACTTTAAAGCCTCTTTTGTCGACTTTAGAAGGTGCCACCTCATTATGGAATACCCTAGAAGAGGACATGTGGAAGGACACGTGGAGGCCATGCGGTGGAAGAAGGACATGTGAAAGGACATGTGGAAACCATGCGATGGAGGACTCTAAAGGGTGGACATGTGGAAGTCATGCAATTCTTAAAGGTTACACCTCATCTATTTATAGTATATTATAATGTAATCTAATCTACTATAAATAGATTAGAGGAGGGGAGGCTTTAGTGTGGGTTTTCTAAAGAGTGGAAAAAGAACTAAGGAGGAGAGAATAGCTAGAGAGTTAGAGAGGAGGAGAGCATCTTGAGGCCTTGTATCAAGGTGTCGCTCGAGGGGAGGCTATAGAAGGAAGATGAGGACTCATCTCTATGTATAAGCTATGTATTCTCCATTTCTTTTACCTTAGTGAACTACTTGATTGATTCCCTCCCGTGGACGTAGATCCAGTTGGATCGAACCACGTAAACGATTTGTGTTTGCTTGTGCTCTTTGCGTTTTATTTCTATATCAGGAAGTACATATCCCACAACATTGTTACATTTACATTGAGCTATACATTTGTTTAACTCTCTTTTGCAATTTCAATTTGACATTCTTGCATGAGAGAATGTAGCAGCGCGTGTTAATGAAAGCTTGAGCGGTGAATCTCAAATTTAAGAAATTAATTCATTTGGAAAATGGAAGTCGCATTTAGTAAATGACGACGATAATTTTCTTTATTTCGTTGCTTATTTTGAATCGGGACTGTGACTTTATGATTTTTTACATATGATAACTTGTAATGTGACTATGTAGTCACTTGAATGGTTTTTTTTTATTTTATTTTATTTTATTTTTTATTTTTGTTTTTTTCTTGTGTCGTAGTTTTCTAAACATTGCATTAAGCGGGAACAAATAGTAATTACTGTTATGCTCTTGCTTGACTCAAACTCCTGTATCACTTAACTTTTTTTTCTAATATAAATCATTATATTGCTTAGTACTTCATCTTGTTGGTTGTGCTCGTATTGACGATTATTGAGGATGGAGTGTGTGCTTTATTTATCTATTGTAAGTTGGCTTGCAGATGCGATTATTCATCTTGCTGGCTTTCTCGTCCTTTTTATTTGGACCATGCCATAAGTTGATAAATGGACTGCATGAATTTCTGAAGGTGCTCGAAAGCTATTTTGTGATACTTCTTATTGCTTGCAACTTGTAAAACTTTGGAACA
This sequence comes from Papilionanthe hookeriana x Papilionanthe teres, assembly GCA_022702705.1. NCBI lineage: Eukaryota > Viridiplantae > Streptophyta > Magnoliopsida > Asparagales > Orchidaceae > Papilionanthe > Papilionanthe hookeriana x Papilionanthe teres. Next base: position 130,946,437 of record CM040422.1, on the reverse strand, counting down.
ATTTTTTGGTGGATTGGACTATAAAGTCCGTAAAGATGTTTTTTTTGTGATGCGGCGATGAAAGCTCGGCCGTAGACACTTAACCAATTATCTTGATAATTTTGGACAGAGTTAGATGCATTAGACTGGGATTTATGAGCTCATATGTGATTCATATAAATAATTTTTTGGGAAGTAATGATGTTACAATAGGATCATATCTCCAAGAAGGAAGAGTTCTTCACTAAGCTTTATTACCTGTTCTTTTAGTGAATGCAGAAGTTTATGAATACCAACAAGGTTAGTGTTCTTTTTTATAACATACTATGATTAAATTATATAGTTGGCGCCAAAATTTTCATGCATGCCATTAATTGTAATATCTTCAACAAAGATTTTAGTTACCTTGACTTTTACTGATAGTAAGATACTGAAATGTCTTCAAGAATTCTAGCTCAGGTATAGTTGCTCTCGTACTGCAATTTGAAATGACATTTAATTTGGTTTCTGACATCTTTATCAATGATGCGTGATAGAAAAATCGCGGCGGTAAAGCAACGGATTATCGTCTTAGCGTTGTACGAGAATTTATCACACACAGAGAAAAGAGAAAAAAACGGTGATGACTAAAAAAGTTTTTACGTGGAAAACCCGTAAAGGGAAAAACCACTGGGTCTTCCGCAGTTGCGAAAAATCAACCATTGATTGATGATTCATGAATCCCTTGTCCCACATATGAGAAATGATAACTATATTTTTTATATTACAACGTCGACTGACGGCGTCTGGTTGGTCGTGATTGATGGTTGACGGAGTTCAACGAAGGTCGGTGGCGGTCGACGACGGTAGGCAGTGGTCGATGGAGGTCGGTGGTAGTCGATGACAGTAGGCGCTAGTCGACAGAGGTCAGCGGTGAACGATAGCGGTTGACGATAGTCGACGGAGGTCAGCAATGATGGGCGGCAGCAGGCGGTGGTCGACAATGGTGGGAGATAGTCGATGGAGTCGATGGTGGTCGACGGCGGTTGACGGAACCTGTAATGAACTGTTATATGAAACCCACTAAGGATTGTTGACTTATCATAGTTTATTGGTCGAAGTTTTTATTTGATGATCGCAACCTGTTATAGAAGAGATAGAAGGAAATCCAACAAGGATTTTTTAACTATTCAAGACTGTATGTCGAAGCTTTTCCTTGCCGTCTGTAGCCTGTAATGAAAGTGGTCAAAGGAAATCCACCAATGATTTTTTACCAATCTGAGATTGTATGTCAAAGCTTTTGCTTGATGACTGTAGCTTGTAATAGAAGAGGTCGAATCGAGCCCCATTGAGCTCGATTAAGCATAGAATGAGGTGTCAAAGATGTTTTGTGTTTATCGAGACTAAAGCGTAATTTGCAATGAACCGCATATTTTTTTGGGAATATGGTTGCAGTCATACTCAAGAATAATGTTTGAAAACTGGTTAGTTGTTGCCTTTGAACCTTTTGCCTCCCATGCGGTGGTGTTTTCCATGCGAGCTTGTAAAACAACAAATGTATTGAGCCTTGAAGATATCATCTTTCTGATATGGTTGAAGAGGAACTCATGTACGATAAGGGGCGCTGCTGAAGCGTCATTTGCAGTGAATATTGTCCCTCGGTCCATAAGCGATACTTGTAGACTTGTAATATGAATGAAATATGGGATGAATACTCTACCACAGTCATGCCCAATACGTTAACGTGAGCGACCATTCGAGACTACAGTGAAGGTTGCCCCTAGCCTATAAGAAGTCGTGGATGACTTTGTGTCTGAATAAGATATGAGAAGACAACTAAGTTACAATCATGCCCGGGAAGTTAAGGTGAACGACTTTTCGAGACTGTAGTGAAGGTTGCCCCCCACATTAAAGAATGTTTCGGTGATCTTCAAGAAGTGAAGGAGGTTCCTTCGCTAGTTGGATAGAGTGCATCTTTGGGAAAGGAAGTAAGGCCTTGGGTTCTTTAGAGTTGAAGACAACGCCGAACGGGACTTCATTTCCCACAGAGCCAAACTGATGCATGTTAGAAAATTCATGGCAGTAGAGTAACAAATTATCGTCTTAGCGTTGTACGAGAATTCAACACACACAGAGAAAAAATAAAAAAAAACGGTGATGACTCCAATTTTTACGTGGAAAACCCGTAAAGGGAAAAATCATGGGACCTGACCCAGTTACGAAAAATCTACTATTAATTGATGATTATTGAAATCCCTTGTCACGCAAATAAGAAATGACAATTATATTTTTTAGATTATCGCGTTAACTGAGGGTATCTTATTGGTGTTGATTGATGGTTGATGGAGGTCAACGAAGATCGACGGCGGTCAATGATGGTAGGCGGTGGTCTTACCGTCATCGACGACGGTAGACGATAGTCGACGGAGATTTGCGGTGGTTGACGATAGTTAACGGCGGTCAGCGATGTTCGATGACAGAAGGCGGTGGTCGACAATGGTAGGAGATAGTCGACGGAGGTCGGCGGTGATTGACGAAGGTTGACGGTTGTCTACGACGATCAGCGAGGGTCGACGATGACAGACGGTGGTCAATAAAGGTCGGCGATCGATGAAGTTCGGCGATTGTCGATGGAGGTTGGCAGCGATGAATAGATCCGACGGTCTAGAGAGCTTCCTTCGATCATACAATATTTAAGGGGCATTTGAATGTCTTAATGATGTTGGAATTAAGAGATCTTTTGAATTCTTCTTATCGAGACGCTCGATTTGACTATGAAGTTACCAAATTCGACATCCGTTTGACTTTCCAAATGTGTCTAGAAATCTTTCATGTATGATTTAATAACTTGATTTGGGCTTGAATTGGACTGACTTTGATATCATTATGTCTTTCTCAACGAGCCGATCAGTTTAACTATAAGTTTGCTGAAATCAAAGTTTTGGATGACTTTTTATTAAGATTTGAATATCGTTCGCTCAAAACATTATCTCGAGATCCATGTCATATCTTGAGATTTGTGCTGGATAATGAAAATTTATCGGTGGCACATCAATCAAATTTATTTATATATGTTATGAAAAAATACGCGAACGAAAACAAGAATCGACACAAATCAGAAGAATACACAAAGATTTAATGAGGTTCGACAAAGAATTGCCTACGTCCTCGGGAGCGAGCCGGCGAATTTCACTATTTCAGAGGAGTTCAATTTACATCCCATAGGTTACACATATATATATAGACAAACCCACATGTAAATTACAAAAACGCCCTCGCTCCCCCCAACCCACTAACTTCCAAGAGACACTCCTTTTCACCAGGAGTCACGCCTCTTCACCACGCAAAACTCCTCCGTAGATACGAGCCATACCTAACAATTCTCCACCTCGCGAATATCAAAACACCTTAGGAGAAATGCTTCACCGTATATGTGCCTACCAAACAAATCTCCACCTTAGCAAATATTCGACCCCTTATGAGAAATACATCCAACAATCTCCACCTTCGTGAATATCCAGACCTTCGGGAGAAAATATCCACCTTGCAGAATATCCAACCTTTTAGGAGAAATAGATCATGGAGTTTCTTACACCAAATGGGTCGGGCAACCAAACCATCCAACCCGACTCGATTAAAGATCCCGCCGCATTTCCATCATATGTTCCAACGAGCGATCTCCACCTACAACTCGTACTCCCACACAGTTTATAGATGTTACTGCAGAGTGATCTTCCCTTTCATCGCGACCGATGCACCCTTAACAATTCCGATGGTTTCCCTATCCTCATCCGCCTTAGAATGAAACCAATTCCGTGTAGAGTGCCCAAGGAAATCAAATTCTTTTTCAACTCTAGAACATGCCTGACATCACATAATGTTCTGACAGTGCCATCATACATCTGAATTCTGACTTTACCAAGTACAAGAATATTGTAACGTCTATTATCACCCAAATAGATCGAACTGCGAATCGATAACTCGTATGAAGAAAACCACTCCTCGTTCGGTGTTATGTGATGAGAACATCCTCGAATCAAGAATCCATCCATCCTTTAATCGAGTTGTTGTAATCGAAAGTGCATCACTATCACCGTAATTTGTATCACTCGCACCATATTCGCAAATCTCTGGAAGATACATTACGAGTCTCCTTCTTGAGCATTGGACAATCTCTCCTCATATGTCCCAGCTTCTTGCACTTAAAGCAACGAATCTTCTTGCCTTTAGGCTTTGACCTTCCGTAATTTTCCTTCTCCTCCTTACTTTCACGATCCCGATTACCCTTAACATATAAACAATTACCATTAGAAGCTTTCATACCGTTCTGCTTCCGCTGGTCGTGAGCCAACAATGCCGTAAAGAATCTCATCAATTTTAATTGTTTTTTTCCACATATGTAAGAGTAGTCACCGGATGTTCGAAAGTAGTAGCAACAAACACAAAAGAATCATTGCTCGGTCTTCATCCTCAATATTCACATCAAGACGTGTCGCATCCGTGATTATTTGATCGAAGACATTCAAGTGCCGTGACAACCGCACTCTGCTCGCATCTTCAACCCATACGACCTTTGCTTGTATACGATTTATTCGTCGAGATTTGGACATAAACCGAGATTCCAATTTCTTCCATACTTCTCCGGAGATTTCGCATTCATAACATGATACATAATCTCATCCGTCGGACATAAACGTATGGCACTCGCCGCTCAAAGTTGTAACTCTTCTCAATCTTCATCTTCCATATTATCAGGTTTCGTAGCCCGCAAAGCCTTCAAAATTTCCTGTTGTGCCAACAAATCTTTTATCCTTGTTTGCCACAATCCGAAGTTCTCGGTTCCATCGAACTTCACTATCTCGAATTTTGCACCAGACATTGTCATTTGAATTTAATCGTACACCGTATTTTCCTGCCTTGCTTCGAAAAAACAAAAGAAAACACTCCGCAAATAAATTCAAAGAAACCTGAAATTTTTTTTCTGTCAAATGCAGCAACTTTCCCCCGATTCTCCCGTGATTCGTGAATCAAATTTTCCACACGAAGCACAATTTCTGTTCGTACCAGTACTTCGGTACAATTCGTCGTTTCCGCAAGCCACGAATCCCTTCGCACCCGTTCGAGGAAACCCTCCACGAAACTTTTGTTCACGAAATAATCGTGCCTGCTCGCCACCTGCACCTTGCCGAACTCCACCTGTCGCAAAATCTCCTGCGATGAACCGGTGAATTTAACTGGTTGAACACCTCAATTTCCCGCAAAACGAGACTCCTGTTCGAGATGGACAACCTATGTTTTTCGCGGATTTTTGAACCGGCCGAACTCCTCTGTGGAATTAAAAAATCCCTCCGCACAGCAATTAAAATTTCTCTGTCAACACCTCTTCCAGAAATTAAAAAAAATTTCTTCTTAATTCTCCTTTGGCATGGAAGGGGAATATTCCTTCTGGTAGAAATCCCAGATTCCCTTCTCCTGGAATCAATTAATTCTTCCCTGCCGGCAATTTAATTCCTATTCTTCTAGTAGAAATGAAAGATTCATTTATCCCTTCCACTTCCCAGTTTCTCCCGTCTCCCAGACAAATAGGAGAGGTATATTCCTCTTGTAGAAATAAAAGATTCCTTTATTCCCTCTCCTCTTCCCACCTGCACGATCGTGAACCGCCTCCCAGGACTCGCCAACCGCCGCAACCGTTCCCGCGCGCGAACCGCCTGGCCGCCGCCCTTTCCCTGCGCCGGCTAACTTCCAGCGAACTGGCCGCATGCTCACTGCGCCTGCTGCAACCGCCGGACGCCGGCTGCCTGCAAGCCGGCCGAACCTCCTGCTGCTGCGAAGTGTCGCGGAGGCGCTTCCGTGTCACCCGTGACGTTCCTCCCTGTTGTCGCGCTTGGAACCGAGCCGCGCGAAGAACTGCCGATGTCGCTTTCAGCCCGCCAAACTCCGCCTGCGACGAACGTCTCGCCGGGAACTGCCGCTCCACGCCAAAACTCCCGCCTAGATCACCGCAATTCTTCCAACCTCGAAGCCAAATCTTCTTTTCTTCTCCGATCTCCCGCGTCGATCTCCTTCTGTTTCCTCGAACGAGGCTCTGATACCAGTTGTTATGAAAAAATACACGAACGAAAACAAGAATCGACACAAATCAGAAGAACACACAAAGATTTAACGAGGTTCGACAAAGAATTGCCTACGTCATCGGGAGTGAGCCGGCGAATCTCACTATTTCAGAGGAGTTCAATTTACATCCCATGGGTTACACATATATATAGACAAACCCACATGTAAATTACAAAAATGCCCTCGCTCCCCCCAACCCACTAACTTCCAAGAGACACTCATTTTCACCAGGAGTCACGTCTCTTCACCAAGAAACTCCCTCCGTAGATATGAGCCATACCTAACACTATATACTATCTTCAATAGATGTGATTCATGTGAATCTGCCGGCTATTTCTCCTTCTACAATGCAATTTCTTCCAAGCTTCTAAGGCCGATTGAGAATTTTCTTCTAAATTCCAACGCAAAGGATGGCAATTACAATGCAATTTCAGTTTACAACAAGCATACAAAAGTGACGATTAAGTTGGACCATAAAAGACATATCGAGTTCTCTTTGCCTAGTCATTTTTAGTTCTTAGTCTAAAAATTAAATCTTAAATGTTAATTTGTTATTTCAGATATAGACGAACTGTTGGTTCTAACGGAGAAAGATCTATAGTACAGCTTTGTTTCTTCTTTATTTTTTGAGTTAGTGGTTGGGGCATTTAACCGTTAATGTGGTGATTGATATCAAGTTCAATTAATGCAAATTTGGCTTTGAATTGAAATCAATGTTTTCATTTTTGGCTAAGATTTAGTTAGACAATCCAAAACGGCAGACTTGAGCTAATCTGTAGCATGTAATTTATAATTTATGAGTTTTGATTATAGGCGAACAAATAGTATTTATTTTGCTTTGTTGTAATTGTTAAATTTGTATTTTGATAATTCATTTAATAAATAAAAAATACTATTTATATTTTTGTTTATTTTACTTTTTGTTTTTTCGTATCAATAAATAATTTTGTTCTAATGAAGTTTTCAAGCCGACTCGAGCAGTATTTCGAGCCAGTTTTTTGAGCAAGATCAATCTGACTCACAAGCCTAAATGGCATTTGAGCCGGTTCATTTAAAAGTAGAGCCAAATCGTTTAAACTTCGAGGCAAATCGAGTTGTCTCGTAGATTGTTTGATTTCAACCTGGATCAAATCAAAATTATGGTGATTTGAGTCACGAGCCGATTGCGATCCATTTAAAATAATTTTGATCCGATTTTGAGCGTCCCTGGATCAGCTCGTTCATAGCCCTAGTTGTATGTCTGAAAAATGTCAGTGCGGATCTATATAAGGTTAATGGTAACAGAGACCAGCCAATAACTTTATAAGAACACCCACCCCAGCCAAACGGTTGGCTAACTTGTCCAATGAACCCACTCACGAAAATATGGTAGCCATACGAAAATATGCTAGACATATGAAAATTTGCTTGATATACGAAAATGTGGCATGCATATGAAAATATGATAGATGCGTGAAAAAACTACTAGACATATGAAAATGTGCCAATGAAGATAATTATAGATTGTAACTCCCAAGGGCAATGATGTAATTTTTACATTTTTATCCTCCTATCATGTATAAATAAGAGGACATATTTAAGTTAAGGGGACTCAAGGCAATTGAACTTTCTATCCATTTAGATAGTAATTTCCCCTTCTTTAGTAATAACTTATTTCAATATAAAAAATAAACATGAGAGCCATCACTTGGTCTTGTTAGTGGGAAAATTTTTACATCAGGACTGTGCACGTAGAGCTACGTGCGGAGTCCAGTAACATCGCGTCATGTGGTGCGTGTCGGAAAAAAAAAAGAATAACACAGAGAATATTCCCCCCGTATTATTCATGTGCTATCGTATGTTATTCATGTATTATTCATGTGTTATTGTGTTATTATAACACCAGAAATATTTTAGGAGCAGAATAACACCTGAATAACATACAATAACACCTGCATAACACACAATAACACATTAATAACACATTAATAACACGGAGAGAATATTTTCTGTGTTATTCTGGCCGAATGCTTTTTTTTTTTTGGCACGCGCGTCACATAGCGTGATTTTACAGGCCTCCCCACGTAGCTCTACGTGCAGAGTCCTGATGTAAAACTTTTCCCTTGTGAGTGAGTAAGGCTCCATCACTTTTTACTTTTCCCTCTTTCTTCCTCTATGAATTTAAGGTATGTTTGGGGCAACTGCAGCTTATTGAATAATCTGTTGATAAGCTGATAAAAAATATTTTGCTGATAAGCTAGATACGGTGGCTATTACAAATTTTTAATTTATTGGAAAAGCCAAACCGCAGCCAGAAAGCTCCCAACGCACCTAGGTAGGTGCGGTGTGAAAACTCTGTTTTCAGCGTTTTGAAAACGCATGAGCTGCCAAAACACACTTTACCTAAATAGGTCAGATGCATTTTCAAAATGCTACCGCACCAAATAAGTTGTCCCCAACGGGCCCATAATCTACGGTAATATAATATACATATTATATAGAATAATGTATATTATACATGAAATTTGCATGGAGGAGGACTCAATATTTTTCTGAATTTAATGACCAAACCCAATAGAGATCCGAGCACGAAGGGTCTACAGGTCCAAGCTTTTTTGTTAGCAGGTTTGAGGATTTCTCGCGCGATTCAGCGAAGGGGAGAAGCAGAGAGGAGAGATGGCTGGTAGATTCAGCACGGCTGCATCTCGACTGTTGGGCGGCGGCGGCGTCGGCCGATCCGTTGCGTTCTCCATGCCCACACGCTCCGGCATGGGTCTTCCCGTCGGAAAGCACATAGTTCCCGACAAACCCGTAAGGGATCACTCGCGCTCTCGCTGAATTCATTTCACTCGATAACTTTTATCTTACTTCATTGATTCCTATTCCGCTATTTGTTTAGCTGCCGGAGCAAGACGAATTGGTATGGGACAACGGAACGCCTTTCCCGGAGCCATGCATCGATCGCCTCGCTCCACACATAGGCAAGGTAACTTTCTGGCTGTCACTTACCCTGCGATCAATTGAAGGAATATTACGTTTTGATTTTCTCTGGATTTATCTCGAGTCTCCATTGGAGGGGACCTTGGTGCATTGGGCACTCGCTCTCTCTCATTATTATTATTATTATTATTTGTTTCTTTTGAATTCCTGCGCAGTATGAATCTCTGGCATGGCTTTGTGGAGGGCTGGGATTCTTCGCAGCGCTTGGCTTGCTTGCTGTTTGGAATGATAAGGCATCGAAGATACCCTTTGTAAGACATTTGGATGGCAAAGCTATGTTTATATCTTCTTTTGTTTGAACTATGCATCAATTGCTTTGTTTGGATTTTTCTTTCTATTTTTCTATCAATTTATATTGATGAAAGTTAGTTTTCAGTAATCTTTGATTTAACTATGTCAGATGCCAGACTCTAGGGTCTTTATCCCGATGATTAGTGGTGGAATTAGGGGTGGCTGCACCCCTAATTTTTTACTTATCCCTTTTGTATTATATAATACTTTAAAAATTTTGCTCTCATACACTGAAATACTTAATAATAGTTTAGTATTAATTATATTTTAAATTTAATAATCACATTGTAATTGTTTTAACAAATTATCAGAAGAGGAAAATTCTAAAATTAAATACAGGCCACTCATTAGTTTTTTTTTTAATTTTTTCGCCACCCCTCTCTTTTAGTTTTGGTTCCGCCTCTATTAATGATCTCATGTCTCTTGAAGCAATTCAAAGAATTTGAAAGTGTACAACTCTCTGGCAAAACAGGAATCAAGAAGTCAACATTGGAACTATAAACCATATTTTACCATTACATGGGGGATTCGTGTCATTGGTCTTCATACGCCAAAATAGAATTTTTAGGCTTGAAGGTCCTGTGTTGATTTTTGGGTAGATTTTGCCGCTTTTAACAGGAACCTATTAGGTTTATATGTAAAATTTTAAATGTCCATAGTGAAACTAAGTTTTGGTTAACTAATATTGGAGGTTCTCCACCATTTTTTTTGTTATGTTGACTCTTAATGAAAATTTTCTATGTTCAATCCGGACCTAATGAGTTTATAATAAAAGTTTAAAATATTTATATTGAATTTTGTTGATGGTTGATCCAAACTAATTGCCTTAAACAAATTCTATGCGAACTATCTTGAGCAAAACTTTACACCGGTTTAAGCAATATGTTAATTTGAAGTCCATGAACCCATGTGGAATCATATTCAAAGCTACATGAAATGATGCATACAAAGGTAGATAAATACTAGAAGGGGGTTGCTAGCATCTAAAGGTGCGTTGCCACTTGCGAGTTCTATCTCTCCAAGCCCATTGTTATCCATATGGCCTACAACTCTACGGTGATAATGGTAGCGAATGGTCACCATTACTATTGACCTGACCAGGATAATTAATTAGATTATATGGAAATTCAATGACTATTTAGTTATATCGTTAGGAAAAATTATTATTATTTTTTTGATACCTAAGAATGAATACTTTTCTCTTTCTTGATTTACGTGTCTAAAACCCTTAAGTTGTTATACTATAAAACTGAGATATAAATAAGAACTCTTATGAGCTTTCTTTTCAAGTTAATCCATGTTTATGCTAGATTTATTGGATCATATTCTATGTCTCTCTCACTCGTTAGACGGTCTACTTCTCTTTATAAATTAGCGAGTGCTCTACAACTATATGAAACATTGAGGAATACAAGGGTAAAAGTAAGGTGGATTGATTGCAAGGAAGAAACATCATGCATCAAGGCAAATTAATCTTTTTTTAGGCCTCAACCTATTCTCATAACTCTCTTATCTAAATTTTGTCGACTAACCAACCATAGACTTTGCCTAGATCTTTAGAATATGAAAGTGAATTATAAAGTATTGTGACACAACATGAAAATAAGGAAATTGCAATGAGGGGCGAATTGGATGTCATGGGAGACGTGTTGTTGAGAATATTGAAATAGATGATGAAAGATACTTGATGGTGAAGAGAGATAATGTCTCATTTAGGATAGCTAATTTGAAGAAATTGCATTAAAAAAGAGAAAAAGAGTTGGCTAATAATGCATTGGGCAAATTAAGAAAATATGGCCAAAATAAATTTTATTCATGTGAAAATCGTTTGGTTTAAAGGCTTATTTTAGGCATCTAAAACTTTGTTGAAAGGCCTAGTTAAAAAACAATTTATCCAATTCAAAATTGAAAATTAACTTGCTTTAAAACTAAGGGCCTTTTAAAAAATTCTCATAAAGAAGCATTAGATGGTTAGAAATCTTAGTAATGATTTTATGAGATATCGACGTAGAAGACATTGAATGGTCTCTATCAATTCTTTTGCGGTGGGAAAATTGTCACTAGAGAATATCAATGATGTTACTCATCTAAAGGATCAATGACGACCCTTTGAAGTTATTCATGTATTAGCTAAAGACCTTTTCAGTGTGTACAACCATTCTATTGAGGGTTGTAATTGGTAAACGAGGAGCTTGAGTGAATGAAATTGGTTCGTTTAAACTATTTTAGAAAATATATGTAAGACGTTGGATTCGAACCTGCACCATTCATGCATAATAGAAGACAGAGAATCATATGACCACATGAGCTGTTATGATTTAAACTTATATATAAATATACATAGTATATTATTATATAAGCATTATATATAGTTTCTTTATTTCAAGCTAAAAAGAGCCAAACAAGAACGAATAAACGGTTGTTTGTGTTCAGCTTGTTTATAGTTTAAGCTTAAAAAAATTGTCTGTATTCGACTCGCTTACTTAACAAATAATTAGAACCCGAGTTACTTAAAGAGCCGAACACAAGTTGTTCACAAACAAGGATTTTTTACAACCTTAGCGCAACTGAATCATGTATCTTGGTTAGCTTGAGGGCCTAATGCAAATTTATTTGCATTAATCTGCTTAATTTCAAATGCGATTGGTACTCAAGTTAGTATATGAATAGGTTGAAGGTTTAACGATGCAATAACTCCATCAGATGCAATAACTCCATCAGAAGATACACTTGCCAGAAACATAGGATGCTTAACGATTCAATAACTCCATCAAAAGATACACTCGCCAAAAACATAGAATGCTTAAATGTGCCTTGATAAGTTAATATATGTTTGATATTGAAAGATGAACTAATAATTCATAATAGAAAATAAATCAATAACCTATGTGTTAAATATCAAATTTTCATTTACCTTATAGGGTCTAGATGCTTGGGCAAGTAACCTTTTATATGCATCTGGCAAAATACATCAAGGATGAGTATTTACTAGAAAATAATTAATTTTTATTATAATTTTTATGCCTCCTATGAATTTTAACAGCAATTTTATAACTTTAATTATGCATAAAAATACAACTCTTAATTTTAGCATGAAGACTTGTGCTTTTGTACAACAAATGAGAATGGATATTAGAATGCATATACATGGGTGATGAAATGAGATTTTTTTTATAGGCTGTATGCATATAAGGTAGTTTTAATAATCTTTGATAGAATAGAGGATTGCATATATAGAAGCTAACTATGATTTATTCATATATAGGCTCAATGAATAAATTCATATTAGATTAAATCTAACCAATAAAATATTATTAGACCTAATCAGATCATAAAAAATTTGATAATGGCGAACAAAAAACCAACACTACTTAGGGCTTTCTAACCATGATGTTGGCGATCCTTGCATTGGTTTTCTCATCCCCTCACCTTTTGCATTTCTTCTAAACTATTGCAGACTTATAGAAAAAAATATATTTTGATGTGACTATTGATCATTTATACTAATTGAAATTCCTCTTGAAATATTTTAGAATTAGATCATAAAATTGTTTTAAAATAAGAGTGAAATCTCTAAGTAGTATCTTTTCTGCAATTCAATGTCTTTTAAAAGTTTGACTCGGAATTACTATTCTCTTAGAAGAGCTAGGTGCAAATTTTTGGATACCACATTAGGTGAAATTTCTGCCTACTAGGTTGACATTGACATTCCAAGCTACTACAAGAATTTGTATAACTATATCGATGGCATGGTGAAAATAATCAAAATATCCCACTCTAAAATTTTAATATAGAATTATATTCAAAATATTCAACGGCGAAGAGTTCTAATTTATTATATTGTTCATTAAATTGGTGAAAATATCATCATTATTATTATTTAGTATGTCTTTTAAGTTATATTTAATAGTTTTGATATTTATTGTATCATTTGGTTTAGTTCTGGTGGATTTTTTTAACCTTGAATCCTCTTTCTCTTATTTTTTTCAATTCAATGTACAACTTGATTTTCAAAATCTTGCCTATATACCTATTTAAATCACTTCCAATAGCTATCATTTTTTCGGTAGGTATATGTTTGTAGTTCTTCATCCAGTTCTTCCCAAAATTAATTTTTGAAACTATTTTTTTAATTCAAGTTGTGGAGCATAATAACCAATTGCATCCATAATTTTCATGTTAATAATTTTTTTAATAGCAACTACCTTATAAATAAGCCTTGTAATGGAGTGGCTCAAGGAGAGAAAATCATGTAGTAGAATAAATGTAGTAGATAGGAAAAAAGAAAAAAAAGGGGGAGAGAGGACATGAAGAGGCTATGGAAGTATCAATTTTTATTTCATATACGCTACTCAAGTTTTCCTCGATACAAAACTATAACTCCTTACATAGAGTTGGACATCAATTAAATGGCTAAAATATATTAATACTAATATAAAAATTAGAGTTGGATATCAGTTAAATGGCTAAAATATATTAAGACTAAAATAAAAATTTTCTGGCTTCATTACATATATGCAATATGCTTTTTCTTGTTGTGTTATCTTCACTAAGGTTGCTATATCAAGGCTATTGACTCGTATTTCTAACTGAAGCTTCTAAGCTTATGGAAATACTTTTAATTTTTAATTTGATACAACAACAACAACAACAAAGCCTTAATCCCACTAAGTGGGGTCGGCTACATGAATCCTTTTTCTCCATTGCGTCCTATTTAGTGCCAAATTTTCGTTTAATTCTAATAAATTAAGATCATTTTTTATGCAATAAGCCCAAGTTTTTCTAGGTCTAGCTCTGCCTTTCTTAACATAAGTTTTATTTAAAATATCTACTCTCCTAATTGGATCATCAGGTGGTTGACGTTTAATGTGACCAAACCATCTAAGGCGACTCTCTCTAATTTTATCCGTCACTGGTGCAACACCAACCCTATTACGGATATATTCATTTCGCATTTTGTCTCTAAGTGTAAAGCCACTCATCCACCTAATCATTCTCATCTCGGCAACACTTAACTTAACATTATGCTTCTTTTTTAAAGGCCAACATTCAACACCATAGAGCATTGAAGGTCTCACCACCATCTTATAAAGTTTTCGTTTCAGTCTAAGCGGAACTTTTCTATCACACAATAGGCCGGACGCATTCCTCCACTTCAACCAACCAACTTGAATTCTAATTTTTAATTTGATGTATATATAAATTTAGAATGATTTCAAGCTTATTTGAAACTATTTTTAGTTAATTTAAAATCAAATAGTTTTAATTAAAGTTGGTTTGGCTTAAGATTATTACTTTTTCGATTCGAGTCCTAGTTGAGGATGAACCAATTGTTTCGAGTTTCTGTTAAAATACTCACTTGAACTCGACTTGATTTCATCCCTAACTATTTTATCTAATTGATCCATGATCAACAAAGAAATAATTGCTCTTGAAAATATACCCATTTCATTAATGGCTTGGGCTTATATAGAGCCTCACAACATTTGTAAATAAATCCGAAGTCTTCTCTATTTATAAACATAACCTTATATTAGATACAAATCTCTACACTCCCCCTCAAAGTGGGCAAAAGATATTCACTAAGTCCATCTTGTCACATAACCTAGACAAATCTAATGAGCTATGTCCTTTGGTGAGGCAGTCAACTACATTCTCTCCCGTGGCTACATGACATAGCTTCAGTAGTCCATTATTCAGCTTTTCATTGATGAAGAACCTATCAATCTCCACATGTTTGGTTCTTTCATGTTGCCCTGGGTTGTTGGCGATGCTGATCGCTGACTCGTTGTTGTAACACAACTTTATTTGAGCTCCTTGATCCACCTTGAGCTTTATCAATAAGGCTCTCAGCTACTTCATCTCAGCAACCCTTAAGGACATGATCCTACACTTTGCTTCTGTTGTTGACCTCACTACTATTGACTATTTCATGCTCTTCCAAGAGTTCAAGTTGCCCCCTAGGAACATGCAATATTCATATGTGGACCTCATGTTATCCATACAGCTCGCCCAGTCAGCGTCACAATAGTCTTCAATACTTACATAACCATTCTTCCTAAAGATCAACTCATTTCCTGGTATACTATTCATATACCTCAAAATCTAATACACTGCATCCATGTGATCTTTGATCGGATCATGCATGTTCCGACTTACCACATGTACTACAAATGATATGTCGGGACGAGTGTGACATAGATAAATGAGAGGACCTACCAACTTCTGGTATCTTTCGCGCTTAACTGGCTCTCCTGCCTCTACACTCAACATACTCTTCTGATCAATTGGAAAAATTGCAGACTTGCATCCCAACATGCCTATCTCTGTGAGCAAGTATAGCACATACTTCCTCTGAGATAGAACAATCCACTTTGCTCCATGAGCCACCTCAATATCGAGAAAATATCTAAGTTGTCCCAAATCATTCACCTCAAACTCTTCGCTTAAACTTGCCTTCGGCTGAGAAATCACTCTGTTATCATCCCCAATGACAATCATATCATACACATACACAATAATAATAGTAATGTGACCACTATGTCGTCGAATGAACACTTTTGGTCGGCGTTGATCTGCTGATAACTCATACCTACCATTGCTTTCCTGAATCCATCAAACTGTTTCAATCTCTACATTGACTTTCTCAATCTAAATACCTTGCCTACTGTTTTGTTCATGTCGAAGCCTGACGGTATCTCCACGTACACCTCCTCTAGCAGATCCCAATGAAGAAATGTGTTCCTCACATCTAGTTGGTGTAACTTCCATTAAACATACACAGTCAAAAAGACGAGTATCCTGACTGTGCTAATATTTGTTACTAGTGCAACTGTCTCGTCATAGTTCCATACGTCTGAATATAATCTTTCGCCACCAACCGTTCTTTGTAGCGATCAATCTTTTCATTTGAGGTTTGCTTCACTGTGAAGACCCATTTGCACCTACTGCCTTTTTCCCTACTAGTAGCAACATGAACTCCCATGTTCTGTTCTTATCGAGAGCACCAATTTCCCCCAACATTGCAGCCTTCCACTTTGGATCCTCCTTAGCTACTTGCCAACACTTAGTATAGAGATAGTGCTCAAAGATGCAACAAATGCTTAGTGTAAATATGTTACGATAGAGTATGCGATAAACTGACCAATGTCACGTGGGAAACCAAAACAATCAGGAGGATGACCTGCATTGTGCGAGAGGTCCTCCTTAAAGTCACGAGAGTGGGAGGAGAAGAGAGAGGAATTATATCACTTGTGTAATTGAATTTCGAGGTGGATGGTGTAAATGTCTTAGGAATTGGGGTAGACCGAGACAAGGGACTTGTTGGCATGAGTGACACGGCAGACACTATTTCCTCATTCCACATTTTCCTCCTTTTATACACCCCAACTACCCTTGAGTTTGAGTCCCAGCATCTTCAGGCTCAAATTTTCTCATTTTTCGGCTTTTCTTCAACCGATCATTCCTACACAACGGGACAAGATATCGTTTCTACGGGCACTAATCTCCCACCATCACTACTCTCCCTCTCTCGCCTCATACCTCCAGCATCTGACGAGTCACCAAAGGGTGAGGTCACCTCCAATGTGCAATATGGTTCAAATTCTCCAAAGGTCACATGAATACTCACAAAATCTCTTCTTTATTAGGCTCCAACTAACATACCTTTTATGAGTGGCCAAATAACGGATGAAAATACACTTCACAGCTCTAGGATCCAACTTCTCTATTGACGGTCCATTATTCTTCACAAAACATACCCAACCAAATGCATTCAATGAAAGGATCCGACCATTTTCTCCTTTTAACAATTCACAATGAGGTTGTCACTCTAACACTCTTGAGGACATTCTCTTAATCGGTTGATAAACTATCAAAACAACTTATTCCCACAAGTGCTTTGGGACATTCATCAAGATCATTATATTTTTTGTTACTTCTAGAAGATGTCTATTATTCTTATTTGATTCTATGTTTTGTGTCAGTGTGTATGTACAACTGGTTTGATGTTTTATCTCGTGGGATAATAAGTACTCCCCAAACATCTTGTTCGTATATACTATTCCATTATCATACCTTAATACAGTCACTACTGTACCGTATTGAATCCTGACGTGCTTACTAAACTCACAAGCTTACATACATGTTTCTGTTAATTTGTTATTTCATATAAAGACAAAAATAAACGACTCAATAGACTGAATGGAGAGTGTCAATGCGCTTGTGACATAGCAGCTACACATCATTCACAGTCCTCCCAGATTCTTCTACTCTAACACTCTTCACCATCGGTGTCAAGGCTGAGTCTATCCCTTCTCTATCTAAGTATCAGAGTCCATTATACCACGTGTCAGTCTCAAGTCTCCGGTTAGTCCCATTCTCTTGAAATATCACTTTAGAAATATCAAATATAACAACACGTTTTAGTTAGAGTACAATGAGACTAATGAATAAAAGGTTCATTAGAAAGGAATGAACATGCAAAATATTAGACATAGTCATAAAATTGGTACACCTCATTATGCACTTACCAATCACAAGTTGTTGTACCATCAGTAGTCTGAATGCTCTCTGAGTCTCTGGAATTGTTTGGTGAGTATATTAAAAGAGCTTACTAGCAGCACTTGTTATATGTCGAGATGCACAAGAATCTTCTATTAATCTTGGTGGTCTTGTGGTAGATATAGAGACAAGAGCATGTGCATCACGAGCATCTTTGCTTGATTGAGCATAAGTAGCAGTGTTTCCCTTAAACGACGATAAGGTGGATGCATTCTCAATCAAATCACATATCGCTCTCTGCTTTCTTTTCAATATCTCAAGAAGCTTGTGATCCTCATCGATAAAGAACATCCTTGTCTCTCTCTAATTTTCCGCTACCATCAGATTTGCCCGGTGGCCCCCTCTTCTACCAATTTGACCTCCACGATTATAACCACGACCTTTAGACTGTCCACGTCCATCCGTCTCTTTCTCTCCTTGGGTGGCTATGGACAAGCCTGGTTCACATGTCCCACTTTTTCATAGTTGTAGCACCTGCGGGTCTCCCCCTTGGCATCTGTCATACCCGAGCTCGAGGAAGTCAACGCTGATCGTGTTCCAGTCCACTCACTCGGACTGTAGCCTCATCGCGGTGATGGTCACATCTGGTGAATGAATCATTGCCTAGGCTAGGAGGACCTATCTCCCCTAATTAAAGGTCGGGTTCAAATGAGTCAAAAACTGCATAATTCTCATATGTGCAAAGATTTCTTTCTTGCACCTTGGTTCACCACAAGTTAACATAGGTGAAAAGTAATAAAGATTTTGCCACAGCCGCTCCAACTCTATGAAGTACTCCTAAATTGATCTATCACCCTGTACCACAACCTCTATGTTATGCTGAATCTAAAGTACTCTCATGTGGTTCTCACTCCCAACATAAGTGTTCTTCAGCTTTGTCTAGATGTCCTTCAGCTTTTGAATTTCATCTACGGATAAGGCAATTGACGGAACTATCGAGTTGAGTAGCAATGTGTAAAGCAAGGCGTGTGTGGTCCTCCACTTAATCTTCTCAACACTGTCACTCTTTGGCTCGTCCTCCGTCAAATATCCCTTTATTCTTTTCCCTATTAGAGCAGCCTCGATCCGACATGGCCAACTCGGATACGTGGCTAATCCATCAAGCTTCAGATCCTCATAAGGGAGATATACCTTCACCTGCATCGGAGTACATGCTAAGGTGGTGGTTCCCGCCGAGAAGCTAGCTCCATGTGTGAGTCCGACCAAGACCTTCACAACTTCGGGATCTATCTTTCCTAGAAGCTCGAATCCTTCACTCCCACACTATCTCACTCTCGTGACATCCTGAATCATAAGATTGAACTAGCATCTCATTCCATCCGAAGCCCTACCTTCACATTTCCTACCTTGCGTGAAAATCGACCTGCCAAAGCCTTTAGGCTCATTTTGTTTCCCAGCTGCGCTCCTTCCTGTGTCGCGGACTCGATCCTCCCTATGTTGCGGGCCCTAACTGCAAGCGATGGTCACCCCACAAATTCACTTGCTCGATCTTCGCCGTTTCGATCTTCTACTGTCCGCTCCCAAACCAACACCTCTCCTCGTTATCCCACACAACAGAGTGAATTGCCTCTGCTTTCTTCTTCGTAAGCCACAATCCTGAACTCCATAATTGGTTGCTTCGTCCAGCATCGTGAGGACGAAGTAGAAGTTTCGGTTGCACCCGATCCCGACAAACAAATTCAGCTAGGACTTTGATATCATAAAGAAGTAATTGCTCTTGAAAACTTACCCATTTTATTAATGGTTGGACTTATATAGATTCTTAAATCATTTACAAATAAATCTCTAGACTTTTTCTATTTACAAATATGGCCCCAAAATGACAACAACAATAACAACAAAGTCTTTATCCCACTAAGTGGAGTCAGCTACAAGAATCCTTTTTCCCCATTGCGTCCTATTTAGTGTCATATTTTCATTTAGTTTTAATAAATTAAGATCATTTTTTATACAATAAGCCCAAGTTTTCCTAGGCTCACCTCTGTCTTTCTTAACATAAGTCGAATCTAAAACATCTACTCTCCTAATTTGATCATCAGATGGTCGGCGTTTAATGTGACCAAACCATCTATGATGACTCTCTCTAATTTTTTCCGTCACTGGAGCTACACCAACCCTATCCCGGATATACTGATTTCGCATTTTGTCTCTGTTGACCTCGCTTTTAATCGTGCTCGTGTTAAAATTTTGCTACGATACCAAATTTCGACGCAATTTTGACGCGATCGTCGACGAGATTGCCCAAACGACCTCAAACGACCTCGGACGACGAAACAGACTGCGCCGATGCGTCCGGAACGTCGATTTCACTTAAGATTGACGTTAAGTTTGCGACGACGGCCTGTCGGTGACTAAAATTGTGATTTAGGGTTTAATTTATAATAAAATAATAATAAATATGTATTAAATTAAACCTAAGCCCTAAAACCCACTTACCCCGCTCGGTTGACTTCGTCTCTCCCGTGTTAGCTCCCTGGAAGCTTCGTTCGATCCCTCTCCCGCGCTCGATTGTTCTCTCTTTGTGGCCGTTTATCCCTCGAGCCTCTCGCGATCACCCCCATTCTCATCCTGCAGCATCCCTGCGACATTTCTTGCGCGAGGGTTATCCCTGCGGCGCGTGCGCAAGTGGCCCGAGCCTCCTTGCGGCATTCTTCCCCATTCTCTCGTACCTTACCCGAGCCTACTCGACTCCACAGGTATGGAGCGGCACTCCTCTTCCCCTTTCGCCTATAAAAACCCCATTCTGGGATGTTTTAGGGTTGGCCCGAATTTTTTGTGAAGAAGGGGAGGTGCTGTTGGATTGTTACTTGAGCTTTTGTCTTGCTTCCTGTGTATTCTACACGACCTGGTAACTCTCCCTACCCCTTTCTCCTCTTCGGTTTGGCCCCAGGCACCCGCAACTTTGCTGTTAGTGCGGTTCTTCCCTGTTTACTGCTTCGGCTGAGAGCTTATATGCCATGGAATGTTTTGTTAGGTTGCTTAAACGATGCTTTCTTGCTTCCTCTATATAATGGCATGTTAACACATTGATTTGTGGATGTATTATTACTTGGAACATGCGAAAGATAGGACTGTAAGCATATAGAAAGTTTGGGTTTTGATGGCATGCTAATATCTCCCTCTTTATTTTATGTTCAAAGCAAGTATAAGATGTTGAAAATGAAGCTTTAGGTTCATGCTAGCTCTTCTTGCAAAAGTATTGAGATGTGTAGCTTGGAGCTTTTTATTCTTTCTTGTTTGTTAAAGAATAGTAGGGGAGCTCATTTTGGGTTCTCTCATAAGCACATGAGATTCATTTCTTGCCCCTTTTAGTGCTTTCTTTATCAAAAGAGCATGCTAGGGAGAAGTTTAGTTTAAACTTGAGTAACTTCATGCTTGTTCTCATGTAAAGCCTGTGGTGGCTTTATGTCTTGAATATATGGAAGTCTAGTCCTTTATGAAAGCACGTTATGAAGATTTGAGATATTTCTATGTTTATTCTTGCTTGCAAGCATGTTGAGATAGGTATTGAGATGTTCTTTGCTCATTTTAGCTTGACATGAAGCATGGAAGTATTTACTTAATTTTTACATACATGTGGAGCTCATTTCTTGCTCCTTGTGGCTCTCCTTTACAAAAGTTGCATGTTAAGGTGAAGTTTTGATTCAATTCGAAGGAACCCTATCTTAACTTTCATGATAAATGTATAGAGGCTTTATATCTTAATGTGTTGAGCATATGGAAATGTTTATTTTAGCCTCATGCTAGTTGTGGTTTTAACTCTATCATAACTTATTTGAAAGCTTAGTTGGCTTAGCTTAGTCCTTACCCGAGAGGCTATTTCAATGTATACTTGCTGCTCTTATTTCAATGCTTGGAGAGATTTATTTTGGCTTTGTTTGGGAGCTTGGTGGGTTTGATTTACTTCCTATTCAAGAGCCTATTTTGGTGTTCTGGATTCATTCTTATATCGGGTTTTGTTGAGCCTTGCTATATTTATTTTTTTGTTTCGAGCTCGATTTGGGATTTAGATTTTGGTCTTGTGTGGCTCGGTTTCCTATTAGTCTTGCTGTTTCCCCTGTTTTAATTTGAAGCCGGCCTCATTCCAGCCCAGCCATGGCTCGGGTTCGACCCTATATGGGCTCGGGTTTGGCTCTTTTAGCTCCCTTTTGCTTCGGCTTTGAGTGGGGAATGTTGTGACTTGATTTTATACTGATTCCCACATTCACTATGGCTCGGGTTTAATTTTGTGTTGGAAATGTTGTGATTTAGAGTTGGGCTGATTCATTTGGCTCGGTTGAATGCTTCATGATGGCTCGGGTTTGATCTTATTTAGGCTCGAATTGGAAATTTGGTGCTTTTTTGCTTTAGCCTTGTGTTGGGGGATGATTCAATGTGAAGCTGGGCTAATATTTGGCTAGATGAGGACTCGGGTTTGTGTCTTGAATTGGCTCAGATATGGCTTTGTGAAAGTTTAAAACTTCATGGTTATTTGACAAATACCTTTATATACTTTGTTATGAGCTTGGAATTGAACTGATTTTATGGGGTTTGTCCTCTCATTGGGGATTGGCCGTGAGCCTCATTATGATGATTTGGAATTTAGGGAGGGCTTTACCTTTGGCTGCCCCTTTGTTCTAGCTTGGCCGTGAGTCCCTCTCACTGCTTGTAGCCCTAGCCGAGGGTCTTGGCGGAGTGGTTGATGTGGTGGTGACCTTACTTTTAGCCACCCTTGCCTATGGAGCTTATTATGGTGATATGAGGGTCTTCTCTAGCTGGTTTGTGAGGAGAGATTACAAAGGTTATTGATATTTTTAAAGTTTGAGGAGGTTTAGCTTTAGCACGGGTTTGGAAGGGTTGGCAGCCAGTTCTCCCTAAGCCAGTCCTTTTTGTTTGATTTTAAAGACTTTGAACGATTTTCTCGGATCTCGTTTCTAAACACTCTTTTAATATAACTGCACCCAAGCGAGAAAGAGACACCCTAGGGGTCGATTCAAGGAGCTTGGATTGTACTTTCAATGTTTTACATGTCTTAGGGGAGTCTTAGATTAACTCACCTGTTGAATTAACCCTTCAAATTTGAAGGCGGGTTAGTTTTCTTTTCCTCTCCTTGTTGCTTGACACGTCTTCCCCGCTCCACTCGGTGTTTGGTTTTGTTTTGTTTTTGGGGCAATGACGGCGATAATGCTAAAGGCACGCCAGTGATAGAGTAGAATGATATCCCATCCTACGACACCAGGACTCCCTCCAAGGCCCCGGTGAATCGTAGGATGACGGTATCATTCACCGCTGCAAGGTAAGCGGGGCACCCGTACATTCTTAGGATCGCTAGTGACCCTATACCCGACGAAATGATCAACTCGTGGACAATCCCAATTTTCAAAATCTGCTAAGAATAGATACTATTTCACTACAAACAAATATTGATAAACTCTCTTTTGTATGCCTGAAATCCACGTGCATGCTAAAAATATAAATTTTAAAATCATATTATAAAATTTGGTTGTCCACTTGTTGATTACCAGTTCCGGGTTGAGGAGCACCCTTCCTGAGTTAGGTTTAGTAGGACACCCTTCTAGTTGAGTGGCGGGCTCTATACACTCGGGTGACCGAGTAGCCTTCGACGACCCTTCGAGCAGTACTACACAGTTCTGAGCCTAGCCCCGACCTGAGTGCTTGCGGTTTTCTTTGGATTCTCATTTGATTTTGATAGAGCACTCGTGGTCCTTTTCTTAGGATTTTCTCGGAGTTTTGATGACTTTTGTTATTTTCTCGAGCTTTCCGTTGTGAGTCGTTCATCGTCTTTTCTCGAGCTTTCCGGATGATATTTCCGTTTTCTACTTGATTTTCGTCTGCAAAACACACTCCAGCCTACTGCATTTAAGAAAATAACGGACCTTCCAGGTATACAGGTTTGTTTATACTTACAACATATTATTTTCTGTACCTGCTACTGTTCTTTTAGCACGTCGTACTCTACTGCATGTTTTACTATTTTCCTGTGCTATGTACCCTGCTATACACTGTACAAAAATTTAAATATACTGATATAGGATGTTTAGAAGAACTCGACCATAGGGCCACCTGATTGAACATTTTAACTTGCCATATTAGAAAACTCAACCTCTTCACGCAGAGGAGCTCGGAGCTAAGCATAATGGGCAAGCACGATCGTCTTCGACAGATGGAACATGTCTTCATCAATCAAACCATAGGATAGCTCGGAAGTTATCGAGGCTCGCTTCGACCTCCGACATCCCCAGTCTCTCCCTTTGGATTCTACGATAAAATGTTTCAAACTTGAGCCAATTCCTTTGCACACCTCTCTATCTTATTTCGTTGAAAAGTCCTATCCTTTTGACCTCCTTGAAGATAATATTTTCTGATTTCTATCAAGATTTTTCTTAAGTGATTTCGATCATTTAAAATGTAATTAACTATAGAGCTTGCCTTTATAGAAGCATTTCCGAACCCGAATTTAAAATAAACCCTATTTAATTCTTCATATTAAATAGGGAATTATTTCGACGAATAAAATGGTTTCGTAGATCAAACGAACGTCATATATTTCTTAGTTTATTTGATCGAGCCCCACCCTTAAGTCTTGTGTTTGTCTCTCGGGATAAATGCATGACTTGAGGTGTAGCGCTCTTTCATTCAAACTATGAAAAATATGGGGTCAGTTTGACTTCATATTTCTAAAATCATGTTGAAGGATCTTTCCGAAGCGGGCGACGGGATTTCGATTCCGGCGACCGACAGCTTCTTACGGGCACTTCACACCCAAAACAACGCCGACAGTCTCTAGATGTAAAGCCACTCATTCACCTAATCATTCTCAGCTCAGCAACACTTAACTTAGTATTATGCTTCTCTTTTAAAGGCCAACAGTCGGCGCCATAGAGCATTGTAGGTCTCACCACCATCTTATAAAATTTTCCTTTCAGTCTAAGCGGTACTTTTCTATCACACAAAGGGCCCGAAACATTCCTCCACTTCAACCAACCAACTTGAGTTCTACTTTAACATCCCCATCTATATCACCATCACATTGAACATAGACCCGAGATATCTAAATAGTTCATACTTTTTAATAATTTGTCACCCAAAGTTAACACTTCTCTCACTAGAGCTACTACTGCTAAATTTACATTCCATGTATTTAGTTTTAGTTCTACTCAAACGAAGGCCTTTAGACTCCAATGTAGACCTCCATAATTCAAGTTTTTCCTGGGCTTTTTCTCTCGCTTATCCACGAGAAGGATATCATCAGC
This sequence comes from Papilionanthe hookeriana x Papilionanthe teres, assembly GCA_022702705.1. Classification (NCBI taxonomy): domain Eukaryota; kingdom Viridiplantae; phylum Streptophyta; class Magnoliopsida; order Asparagales; family Orchidaceae; genus Papilionanthe; species Papilionanthe hookeriana x Papilionanthe teres. Next base: position 130,921,277 of record CM040422.1, on the reverse strand, counting down.
AAAATGATCCCACGTTAGATACAAATCTCAACGGTTACCGTTGTGTGATGGCTGATGGAGAGAGGGATGGTGAGAGGGAGAGAGAGAGAGTGTGTGTGTTTGTGTGCGCACCTGTGGATGCAATGTGTGGGGAGAGAAGCTTTGAGGACAAGTGTTAAGCCGTGAATTATATCATAAAGGTCTTTAATTTTATATATGCTGTTAGCTTTATCCTAATGCTTAAATAAATGATTCATTCAATCTTAAAAATATGATAAACTAAATGATATGTTAGAAATTATTCTATTACGTTTCTGGTTTTTACTATTTGTTTTATTTCTTTTTTATGATTTTTTATTTATAATTGAGTTATTAGGTAGAGATTTGAGTATTATTCTTTTCTTATTTTATAATTATTATATCTTGTATTCCTACTCTATTCTTCTAACCTGATGGTATACCCTAGCCGGCCGGTAAACCCTTCCCTGCAGGACCATCATTGATCAATAAGTTTTTTGTAGCTGACCGCATCGAGTTACATTAGTGCAATCGTACTGAACTATCCACTATTTCACCCGATAACTTGACTAATTATTAAGCCAACCTTTCTGTTTGGAGAGCTTCTGGTCACTTCCAAACCTGTTTTTTGTGTTGCCCTATACATGTCATGAGCAGTACATGGGTATAATTAAGTGATTCGTGCTTTACATTTTGCAAATTTGTTTAATTCTTTTGGTGAGATCAAAGTTTTCATTAAGCATCTGCTATTGATCTAATTGATTAATTGATCAAATGATTATAAAAATGCATAAGATTGTGTATACCGCTATTCTTAAATTGTAAGAGAGGATGAATGGGTTTGATCTTATGTTTGAAGGTTATATTTTGAAATAGAAATGAGTGGAAAATGGGTGATGTATGTGTGTGTGTGTGTATGTGTGTGTGTCTGTGTGTGTGTGTGTCTGTGTATTTCTGTATGTCTGTATGTCTGTATGTATGTCTGTGTGTGTATGTGTCTGTGTGTGTCTGTGTATGTGTGTGTGTGTTTGTGTGTGTGTGTGTGTGTTACTCAATTATGTTTTTCTGTGAAACAAATCTTTTTTCCAATAGCTTATTTTGGATTACTCTTTTTGATCATGCAATGTCAAAATTGAAATTAGGATTGTTTATTTTATTTGTCAACTTAAAAACTAGGTTGAAAAATAAATTATTATAAGTCTGTCTAATGTTTACCTTTTTATTATCTTATTTATTTATTTTTGGTTATGGGCACTAAGGGGCTGTCTTGCAATGGATGAAATTTAAGTTATTAGGATTTAGTAAATCCCATAAATCCGGATTTACTAAATCTTAAAGGGGTTAAATCCGAAAAACTGTATGGCAATAAATTTACTAAATCCCGTAAATCCTGTAAAATTGTTTGGGATGTTCTACTGGGATTTAAAACCGTTACAACTGTTGGAGTATAAAAAAAAAAAAAAGGTGTACTTCACTTTTTCAGTAAATGGCATCATAAACCGTTCAATTCTTTGTTATGCTTCTTCCATGGACAATCATCTATAAAATTTGGTATTGAATTATCAATGGGTTATGATTATTCAGTGGATCATTTCACAAGCAGGATCGACATACCCATTAAAGCTTTGAGGCATTTAAATACATAACACCTAATTCCTTTGTATTTACATATCTAACACCTAAACTTTACATTTTACATTTCTAGAATCCAAATCTTTCATATCATATAAAAAATACCACTATTTTAACTTTTAAAAAGTGAAACACCTTTTCATCCATTGGTAATGTGGCATATATGTAAAAACTGTTCTTCCATTGGTAATTTGGCATGTATGTAAAAAATTGAACTTTTAGGGTTTGATATGTGATTACATAGAAATTGAGTGGTATCCATGTGAATCTTCCTCAAGCTTTTGATGTGTGTTTAGGTAGCGGAACTCTTTCAAAGACCCGTTCTCTCTCTCATACATGTCTCAAATTTGGGTGTGCACTTTAATCAATGTACGTCCAATTAGAGGGTATCCGGAGAACAAAGTTTTTATTTCAAAAGTTAATAGTTATTACTACTCTCCTCCTTAGTGGCTTTTGCTTCTCCATTACGTCATAGATCATTATAATGCCAAATGTAGGCCTTCGAGGCGGGGGACTTGTTAGTATTCATCTATCATCATTTAAAAAACTTTTATTCATGTGACTACGAAGCTATTTGCTTTTATAACTGGGGCATTTATATGCATACTACCCCATTCCTATGTATTTACATATCTGACCGCTACTTTATCTTTTACATTTAAACCACCCAAATCTCTTATATCACAGCAGAAATAGCAACATTTTAGCTTTTTAAAATTGAAGTACACCTTTTTATGCATAGTTAACGAGGTATGTATGTAAAAGTTGATGTTTAGGTGTTAGATATGTAAATACATAGGAACTGAGTAGTATGTATGTAAATCTTCCTTTTATAATTTTGATCTGCTGCTCCTCTAACATGAGTTATATTTCTATTTCTAGCTTTTAAGTTTGTCATCTTCTAAAACATATTTTTCATCTAAAAACCATCAAATGATCTCATTGCTGGTAGTGCCTGCAAGCTCATGTACAATTTACTTATTAACTAGTTATTTTCCTAAATATAATTTTAACTCTAAATTGTCCTTAGCTCTAAGATACTAAGGGTCAAAACCTAGATCTAATTGATTTCTGCACTTTCTGACAGGCACCAAAAGTTTACCCGTATGATAATCTGAGAGTGGAGCTTGGCGGGGAGCCTTAGACCTCGCTCTTATGCTTTCTGTTTTCTCAGTGGGTACTCTATCTGAATTGATGCTGCATGTAATCTTCTGGTTTTATTCCTGCTGAAATGAAAATAATATCTGTTCTAGTAACTTCTTTTAAATGATACTTAAATTTACGTTCAATTTCAGCATTTATGAGCAGATGTTGAACCTGGAATGATTTCATTCTAAATTTTGCTTTCGTTTTGAGCTTATGTCGCATGACTGAAATCTAGAGTTTTGATGCAGTTTTACTTCAATCAGGGTCTACCACGTGCAGGCAGACCCGCTCGTGTACTAAATTGGGGGCATGCTTGCACATGTGGCAGATCCTGATTGAAGTTCTGATACAAAATTACATCCTAATGCAATAATTTCTCCACTGTAAGAGGCTGTTTATAAAATCTGTTTGAAATTGTTTAATTTTGATTATAGTTATCTTGATTTTCATCTCAAATTTGCCTCGAGTTGTTTTGATGTGTTTTGTAATTTGGAGCTCTCTAAAATCTTGGTACCAGTCAATTAGGCTTTAAATAAATTATGGGGAGGTTGAATCTGAACAATTATTGTGTGAGAAATGTTATAAAAAATCTTTGGCAATTTATTTCAGAATTTAAGTATTTAACTTCAATTAGAAATGTAATAAAACTAAGGTCGTGAAAATTGTACCGGATATCAAACTAGAAAAAAGAAAATTTTAATGTTCATTGGTTTGATCGGTTAAACCGGATGATGTAATAAATATAAAAATTAATTAAATATGACATAAATAATGCAATAATAATATAATAAATTAATATATAAATATTTTTGGGTTTGATTAATAAATATTTGTTCATTCGTGTTCAAAATGTTTGACCTGCATAATTTAATAATTAAATAATAATATTTATTTATATTTTTTATATGTATTAAACAAATGCTATTTTTTAAAAAAAAGTTATTTAAGTGGTGTATTTATAAAAAATATAAGTTTAGGTGCTACATATGTAAATAAATAAGATTTGAGTGGTATGTATATAATTTAATAATTTATTGTGGGATGCAGAAAAATTCTCCTAACTACTTTTAGTCCCACATCACATTTTCTGTCTTTAGAAGTTCTTTGTCTTTATAAAATGAAAACTTGGCTATGAAATTTTAAATCCTTGGTAATTGAAAGTTTGTAATATAAATATTCATCAATTTCTCACAAAAAAAAATAAAAAATAAATCTAAAATAGTTCATTTGAATCGTGACCGATTCGCCAGTTTTAAGGTTGGACTGCCTGTTTAGGCTGGTTCCAACCAAGCCAATGCGAGGGCTGTTTTCGCCCGCATTGAACCGACCCCCGGCATATTAATGATTTAATTAGAAAGACTAATTTAACTTTTAATTATTTTTAAATTTGTTGATGATATTAATTATTTACTGAGTATATTATTTACCACTAGGTTTTAAATTAAATTAAATTATAATTAATTAGCATTTTTATATTTATTATATCATTTATTATTTAAGTACTATTTAAGTAATCAAATTATAATAATTTTTTTAATTAATTATAAATTAACTGTACCAAATTTATGTCAGTTGTATATAGATCAATAAAATTAAAAGAATCTTTTAAAATAATGTCTTTAATTAATAATTAATTAAATGAAGTAAATTTAACTTCAATTATTTTAATTAACCCCCCCCCCCCCCCAAACCCTAAAATTCAGTGCTGCTTTGTTGCAAGTAGAACTTAATTTAAATATAATTTAGTAAATCTTATAAATCTTGATTTATTAAATTCATAAGCTAATATTGTTTAGTGTAATAAATTCAGAGAAATTGTTTGACAATTTTTAATAGAATTTATGTGTTAAAAAAAATATTAGGTGTATGTCTCCACCAAAAACAAAACTCTCGCACTTCAAAAGCATGACTTCGGCTCCGTTTAGGGTGGCGTCTCGTCTACGAAAATTTATTCGGTCCGGACACCGCACCCAAATTTGTGTCCGGACACCAATCGCAAGAAGACACGTGGAATGGTGGGCCCGCATGTAGGAAATATTAAAAAATACATATTTTTACTGTTCGTCCGGCCCGACTCAGAATTTTTCGACTTAAAAAGCGGAGCATTTACTCCCATCTGACGAAAAAGCAAGGCATTTATTGTCATCTTCCCGCTAATTTATTCCCGGATGCGAAAGGAGGCAGCTTCTCATTACCCCCATTTCCCATTTTAGGGTTTCGACGATCCTGAGATGGAGTAGCTCCGTCGACCAACTGAAGATGGTTTTCGAAGATGAATGAAGCTCAAAACCATCACGTTTAGCAGGTTGGAGTTTCGAGCAGCTGAGATGGATCGGTCTCTCGACGACATTGATATAGAAGTGAGTTTAGCTCAGAATGTTTTCAATATCGCAAAGCCATTATTATGGTTTAGGTTCAAGGGTTTCTGCGGTTATATTTAGGGTTGGGTGGTGTTTTTGATTTATTTATTAGGGGTGGTGTTATTTTTTAGTCAGTTGTTAATGGTCTTACTGTAGTGTTACTGTGGTGTTATCTGGTGATTATTCTCGTGCTTATTTGTTGACGCTGGATGGAGGTTTTTAGATGAGGATTTTGTGGTATTATGCTGGTTTGATTGAAGTCGTATTGCGGTGTTATTGTCATTGCTTTATTTGGTGATTTTTGTCGTGATATTTTGTTCACGTGGGATGGTGTTATTTAGGTGAGGTTTTTGCGGTATTATTCTAGTTTTAATATGGTTGTTTTATGGTGTTATTATTATTGCTTTCTTTGGTGATTAATTGCATGATGTATTGTTGTCGTGGGATGGTGGTGTTTATGTGATGTTTCTGTGGTATTATTTTGGTTTTACTATGGCCGTATCACGGTGTTATTGTTAGTAATTGATCGCCGAACAAATGTTGTTAAAGAATATTATTATTGTGTTTTTGTGGTATTATTGGGATGTTATTTTGTGTTCTTTTCATTGTTGTGTTAGTAGACGAAACACATTGTCATTTTGGTAATTTGGTTTTTTCAGATGGGTATTGTAGTTTTTCTGCTTGCAATGATTCTTTTGCAGACAATTTTAAAAAAGTGTTTTTCTTTATATAGTAGTGCACTTTTGTTAACTTAAATCGTTGCATGCATGAAAGGAGGAAGAAGCGTCAACAAGCAAAGAACTACTTTTTCCATTTGAAAAAAATTATCTGCATTCAGCTTTTAGTTAATTGAAGGACTCATTGAAGGTGTTGTCAGAATCATTGTACATGCCAGGAAGCTGCTCATGAGTCAAATAAGTTTAGGTGGAAGGGAGCGTTCTTTGATTGCTAGAGTCAGGTCTAAGGCTGTTAGACATCATCATAAGGAGTGAGATTGAGTTACTTAGCGACTCACTTAATCGTCAATGGTCAGTGGTTAAAAACTTCATTCAGAGGAATGAGAAAAGTTACAATAAGAGAAAGTTCCAGATTGTTTCGACATCAGAAGCTGAGATAGTTTTAGAATTAGGTGTCAATGACGAAGACGTGGTTTGTTTAAGGTAAGTGATGGGTTAGAGATTTTTTAAATGGTGCAAATAGAATAAAATACTATTATAAGTTACGATGCTTTGAACTTGTTAAGTCTCATGTGAATGATGTTCCGTTTGATGAACCAGTTAGAACATCAGTCACGTGAGAGTTATGAAGTTTAAAACATCATTACTCACATGTATTTTATTTTGTTTGTATCTTTTATCAAGTCTGTTACCCATCACTTATCTAATTCAAACCACGTCTTCATCATTGACACCTAATTCTAAAACTCCCTCAACTTCAGATGTTGAAACAATTTGAAACTTCCTCTTATTGTAACTTTTCTCATTCCTTTGAATGAATTTCTTAATCACTGGTCTTTCACGATTAGGTGAGTCACTAAATAACCCAATCTCACTGCTTCTGATGATGTCTACCAGCTTTGGACTTGTCTCTAGCCATCAAAGAATGATCTCTTCTAGCTAAACCTATATGACTGATGAGCAGCTTTCTTGACATGTAAAGTGAATCTCAAAATGACTTGAACGAGTCCTTTAATTAACTTAAATCTGAGTGCAAACAACATTACGAATAGAGTCGGACCTGAATATAACAACGAAATCACTCTCACTTGGGCTAATGTAATTGATGTGTATAATGGAACGTCATTTATGTATTAGTGTAGTATTTGGTGGATAATGGAACATCATTTCTGTATTAGTGTAGTATTATTAGTGAATTATTCAACTATTATTGTTGTATTATTATTCTATTGCCGCGGTGTTATTGGAGTGTTTTTAAAGTGTTATTCGATTTATATTGTTGTATAACTTTTAGTTTATCTGCGGTATTATTCCAGTTCTACGGTGTTATTGGAGGGTTACTAAAGTTTTAGTATTACCGCTTTAGGATTTAGTTATTACAGTGGTATTATTTGAGTGTTATTCCAGTTCTCCGTGGTGTTATCAATGTTATTCTGGTGCTCATTATTCGTGATGTATTGTTGTTGTTTTATCTTGGTGTTATTGACTGGTTATTAAAGTTTCAGTTATTATCGATGTATGATTAAGGTTTTATTTTGGTATTATGCAAGAGTTATTCTAGTGCTCGGTGGTGTTATTATTGTTATACTGGTGGTATTATTGTTGATTTATTATTCTTTTTTTACTGTGGAATTACTATGATAGCATTTCTACTTATTGAATTCCATGTGTAAATATGGGCCCCAACACTTAATAGTGTAAAAATGTCTTTGGATGTCATGTTTTAAAAGTCTTAGTATAGTATTATTAGTGTATTATTCGAGTATTATTACGGTGCTGCTATGGTTGTTGTACTATTCGTGTTTCCGTTTTATTGAGACGGTCTATTATTATTATTTGAATGTTTTAAATATTACGTGTAAATGTGAGGCCCAACACTTAAGAATTAAAGACTGCATTTTGATTTGATGTGGGACCCGTCCCTAATCCCGCCCGGGTGCCTGGAAATTATAACCGGCCTAAACTCGAAAATGAAACGACGATTCAGTGAATATACTCGAGGATAACCGACGGGACACGCCACCACTTTCGTCCTTTGTAGAAAGTGTCCAGGGTTTTAAGTTGTCATTCACCGTGCCGAACTGCATTCTCCATTTTCACTAGCTTAAGCCCAGCCAGATGGAAATCCAAGGAAGTTTGACGACAATGGAAACAGAGGTGCCGTTGAGGGAAACCGAGCAGCCTGAAACCGAACAGCCTTCGAAAATGGACACTAAAAAGCATAAGAAGAAAAAAGCCAGTGGTCGTAAGAAGGTTATTGAAGAGAGTTCATCGTGGTGATTTTTTTTTGAATTTTTGTGGTCATATTTTTATGTAAAAGAATGTTTAAACTGATTTCATATATGATGCGATGCAGTAATACTAGAACAAGATATTATTTAAGTTTTATTTTGTTATTAAAAAACAAATGTTGTCCTCAATAATACCAAAGTAAACCCTAAATAATATCAAAGTAAAAACTCAATATTACCAAAATAAAACCTAAATACTACCAAAATAAAACCTACAAAATGAAAACTTAAATAATATTTAGCATGCCACTTTCAGTAATATCTAAATAATACCAAAATAAAACCTAAATAATACCAAAATAAATCTTAAATACTACCAAAACCAAACATAAATAATACTTTACTATGTCACTTTTAGTACTACCCAAATAATACCAAAATAAAACCTTAATAATACCAACCATCAATTTTCTGAACTCTTTCAGTACTATCTAAATAATACCAAAATAAAATATAAATAATACCAAAATAAATCCTAAATATTCCCAAAATCAAACAAAAAATAATACTTTACTATGCCACTTTCAGTACTACTCAAATAATATCAACATTAAACCTTAATAATACTAGCCATCATTTTTCTAAACACTTTCAGTACTATCTAAATAATACCAAAATAAAACCTAAATAATATCAAAATAAATCCTAAATACTACCAAAACTGTAATAATAAATTGCATTGTTTTTCTGAATTAACGCCTTTATGATAGCTATAATAAATTGCATTGTTTTACTTTTGATGGTTTATTAATCCGAGGTCCATGAGTTGTAGATGTCGGCTATCCGTAGTGAGAGATTTACTTGATCAGGTTAGCCCTGCAACATCCGAGGACACGATGAATGAATGTTGACCAGTTTTTTATCTACATCCTTATCCTCAAGAGAATGTCATGACACTTCAAATTATGTAATGTTGGCATTATGAGAAAATGTTATTCAAAATGGGAGGGAAAGAGCTAAGAATACTACTTGATGAAGTTGTCCTGTTGATTGGCATGTCAAATAGAGGAGAAGTGACAAAGCGGAAGAAAAGTCCATCATCCGCTGTGGATGTTGTCAATATGAAGAATAATCTTTTGGCCATTGCAAGCGGGGACTCTTCGACCCCTTTTGATAAATTGTTTATAAAATTTTTGTTATCAAATTATTTTTCTTTCTAGTAATTTTAGTGTACCAAGAGAACTTGAGATTTTTGGGAAGAATGTACAGACTTCATCCTCGTATAGCTAGCATGCTGCTCTATGTGAATACTTTATAGAGCAAATTAATGCAGTAGCTATCAAAATTAGGTGGAACCGGCCCATTGGATACATAAATGGTTTTTTGTTTTTGCTAATGGTTAGTATCTCGCATATACCTCGTAAATCCTTCATTGTTTAAGAGAGAAGTTGAAAATTACATATGTTTTACCAAGCTCTGGTTTTACTATTACACTTCATTGGTCACTCCCGCCGCTCCTGAGGCCAGACGCCGAATGTTGAGGTGGCTAAGAACCATTAGTTGGAACTCCACAAGGATTGATCTAGCCTTTAAGAGGCTGAACATCGAACAGACAAGTCATTTACATCTCTGTTTAAAGAATATATTTGTGAAACTGTTATTAAAGGATTTCTTTTTGAAATAAATCATAGGTTTACGATAAATTTATTGATCTAAAAGAGGAAGAAATTATTTTTCTTGCCAATCCGGATGAAGGACTTGTTAATCCAGTCCCAACCCGTGAAGCTGAAGTTAGACCTCAATCACATGTTTCATATGATATGGGTCCAGTTGCTTTAGTCGACAACGCAATTGCGCCTATGTTAACTACAATGAATCGGAACATGGAAGTCATGATTGAACTACTTAGAGGGCAAGAGAAATGGTTCATGGAATTCCAAGGAACCATGAATACAATTATTATTGGAGTGTCAGGGTTGCAGGAGCAAATGTATGTAATGCAAAATAAATTTAAGAAGATTAAAAAAGATTTAGCTAATAAAAGCGCAGTTCTGGTAGAGGAATATGCCTAGCCATCCTCTCTGCCTGTTGAAATCCCAGTTATGCAGACAAAGATAATGAGTTGAATGAAGAGGGAACACATAAAATATCTCATCCTTTTGAAATCCCTCCTGTTGACGAGGAAAATGAGCTGAACGTCGAGGGAACGAAGAAAACCTCCCTTGTTGGAGAAGGTTACGATGAGGGCATGTCATTAGCAAAATATGGCTCTCAAGTTGATATAACTCTTGAAGTCACACCCTCCATTCCCAGCTTAATGCAAAGCGTTAAGTGCCGACGGAGTCGACGAAAGAAGGTAGTGAGTTCCCCTTTCACTGTTTTCCAATTTAAAAGAAGGAAAACAACAAAGTACTCAGAGGATAACCCTCAGCCTGAAAAACCAATATCAGATGGAGCAAATTTCCCCTCGACAGAGCAAGTTAATGCGCAAATATCTACCATTATAGAACAACTACTGGATGACACTTTAGACACCTTAGAACATCCTGCTCTACAGACCACCACAACTGGAGGTGAACAACTTCTAATTAATCCGATAACAACAAAGGAAGAAATTGTAAATACTTCTACAAATAAAAATAAAAAATATTATATATACTCAAGCAGATAAAGGCTTACAAATAGTTGTATTTGCACCTTCTAAACTTGCGCAAGTACAACAAGCAGTAAACAAACCAACATTAGCGGTATTTCTGGAAATCAATCTTAAATCTCTCCTATATGTTGTCTTTTAATATCATACTTTTCATAAGTTTTATCCATGTGTAGCCTACTTTGGCGGAGCTGCAGTTTGACTATCCTGGGCGAGCACTGATTTATGTTGAAATGCAATAAGTAATTGATCAGTGCATATCAAAGTACCCCAACAAGTTAGTAAATCTTCAGCTTCCTCATGCATTGCAAGTATGTTAAAGTGAAGTGACACAACTATTTTAATCGTGCTCTGCAGGAATGATATTATTTTGAACCTTGGTGACATTCTAATAGACCGCGGTATGATGGAGGATTTACTATTAGATCGAACGATTGTAAATGATCATGTTGTTGTCTTAGTCGCCATTTTGAGTGACAAGAAGAGTCGAAGTCCAAATTTGTTCCTAAAATACCTTTATGTGTTGTCGCTATTCTGAGTAATGACATAAATGCAGTGCTAATATTTTTATATACTCCATGAAAATATTAAATGTGTGTCATTTCATGCAGAGTTATCATAAAATGGACAATGATAGCTCGAGGTTTTTGAGGTAGATCACAAAGACTGTGGTGTAAAATGTGAATCTGATTTTGTTTCCAATTGTAAACAACGACCATTGGGTTTTGTTGGTTTTGAATTTGACAGTAAAGAAATGGAGAATATATGATTCCTTAACCAACCAGAGGCATAAGACAATCTGCCAAAACGTTGTGAGTATATTCAACACAATAAATAAATCCCATGCATACTTCTTGATAAAATAACAAATTTGTCATTAAATTTTGTAAGTCAAACTGTTTGTAGCCCATGTCGCACAATCTTTTAAGGGGAAACTAGGAACGTGTGGGATTGCAGTCATTAAAGGTGTACCAGTTCAAAATAATAGTATTGACTGTGACATGTTTGTCTGTAAGTACCTGAAGAAAATAGTATAGACTAACCCAACTGACTGGAGTCAAGAGTTGAACTGGCAAGCAGACATGCCACGATTCAGGGCAAGCTATCCTATGATCTTTGTATGTGGTTTCCGTCAGTTAAATCTAAATGAACTGGTGTGTTATTTTTGTTTGTGGTTTTCATATGTTACTGTTAGTCTATCTTTCAGGTTAGTCATAACGGTTGCTTCACTTGTTTAATGTAAGATAGAGTCATTAATGTTATTAGTGTATTGTTCGTCTGTTATTATTATGATTGTATTTGTGCATTATTGCTGTAGGAGTTATAAATGTTATCTCTGAAATGGGTCAGGAGTTAGAATTGTGTAATATTTGCATTATTTGTAAAATATGTCAAGGTAGATTCTAATATGATTGTGTTATATTTGCATTATTATGATGATATCATGAGAAATATATTAATAGTGTTCCAAGTGTAAAAAATCAAGCCTGAATCTTGGTTGTATATTGATTTTATTGTGGTTGTGTTTCCGCAGTATTGGATTTATGATGGAGGGATATTCTCCCGTCGTATTTATGCATTATTGCGGGTATATCACAAGTTTACTTTGTTCGCGGTGTTTCTGGCATGTTGTAATAATCCTGCGGCACTCCAAAATAAGACATGTAATATTTTGATACAATCATTTTTTATTCCAATCAGACCGAGGTTTTATTCGCCGCGACTGTATTATTACATTATCACGACCATATTAAGGTAGTATTATGGAGACTACTCCGCGGTTTGAGTTTGAATATGCCAATATAGATTCTAATATTGTTATGTTATATTTGCATTATTATGAAGATATCTTGAGAAGTATAGTAAAAGTGGTCCTATTTCGTTATCTTTGTTTGAATCTTAGTTTGGTTTTGGTGGCACATGACATCGAACTGTGTCAAAAAATCAGGCATGAATCTCGGTTGTATATTGATTTTATTGTGGTTGTATTTCCTTAGTATTGGATTTGTGATGGAGGAATATTCTCTCGTCGTATTTATGCATTATTGCGAGTGTATCGCATGTTTACTATGTTCGTCGTGTTTTCGACATGCAGTAATAATCCCACGACACTCTGAAATAAGACGCGAAATATTTCGATACAACCATTTTTTATTCCAATTAAACCGAGGTTTTATTCGCCGCAGCTGTAATGTTACATTATCACGACCGCATTAAGGTGGTATTCTGGAGACTACTCCGCGGTCTAAGTTTGAATATGCCAAAGTAGATTCTAATATTATTATGTTATATTTGCATTAATATGATGATATCATGAGAAATATAGTAATAGTGGTCCTATTTAGTTCTCTTCGTTTCAATCCGAGTTTTGGTCTGGTGGTACAAGACTTCGAACTGTGTCAAAAAATGGCTAAATCTCGGTTGTATATTGATTTTATTGCAATTGTATTTTCGTAGTATTGGATTTATAATGGAGGGATATTCTCCCATCGTATATATGCATTATTGTCGGTGTATCGTGGGTTTAGTGCGTCCGCGGTGTTTCTGGCATGCTGTAATAATCTCGCGGCACTCTGAAATAAGACGCGGAATATATAAATACAACCATTTTTTATTCCAATCATATCGTAGTTTTATCCGCCGCGGTTGTATTATTGCATTATTACGACCTTATTAAGGTAGTACTTTGAAGACTTTTATTCCGCGGTCTGATTGAAATATGTCGAGGATATTCCAATACGACCGGCTTTTGGGATGGAATACCACCCGGCTTCCTGAAATAATACACGAAATATTCTGATATTACCTTGTTTTATTCTAATCAGACCTAGGTTTTATCCATCACAGTTGTATTATTGCATTATTACGACCGTTTTAAGGTAGTACTCTGGTGACAATTTTATTATGCGGTATGATTAGAATAAGTCGTGTAATATTTCAATACGACCGGCGGAGGGACCAAATAACGCAGGAACTAGAATACAACGATAATAACCAATGTTTTCTGTCATAAAACTAAATCTAAAGGGTATCTTTAAACAATCACACAACAATTCATTTTCAGTAATTACGACTTAATTTCAATAAAGGTGTATAATTGAAATTAAAGAACATTTCAACCACGTTGGGCTAGATAATCCCGTGGAACATCCTAATACTCCCGTGTTTTGTTCGTTTCTCGAGCTTTGGATTTTTAGCTGGGTTGTATTTTGGCATTACTTGCGGTATTATTAATGTTGTATTCATGTTTTCTGAGGAAACAACAGTCGCGGTGTTATTGGAATATTCCACAAAATATTTCAATAGCACCACAAATGGATTGAACAACGCTCGACATGAAATATTTACGTTGTATTTCACTATATTAAGGTAATATTCAGGTCATATTCCTCGCTTGAGAAGGAATTACTCAACACCGCTGAAAATATAGTAATACTAGAATAAAACTACAATAACACGAAAGTCAACATTAAAAGAAAGAAATAAATAAATAAATACACAACATATCCAGAACATTCCCACATTAATACCATTCTATATATCATCATCTATATCTCATCCTCCTAGCTTAAGTCCATAAATAAATACACAGCATATTCAGAACCCACATTCTCATTCTTACAAAGCATGTTCTAAACATATCATCCTATATATAATCATTTAGGTCCATTAATAAGCTCGTATATGTCTTCATGTGTTGTGATGTAGACAGGTCCCATTCATTTTGAGTAATTACAAGTAAACGTCAGAAAATAAGTAAGAAGTATTGTTAAAAAAAAAACACGTAACGCATAAAGTTTCAAAATTTTATTTATGTACCTGACTAAATGGGACCGATATTGAAAAAACATTTTGTTCACACGGGGAAACTCTGGGTTGACTTGAACCATGATCTTTTTCCTTTCATGTTTACAAACAATTTATAATGTCAAGGACTAATAATGCAGCATATGGAAAAATATGTTTAACAATGATGGAGTTCGTTTACTTTTTATTCTCTTGTTTTTTTTTTCCAATAACCTTTTAGTCTTGAATTCAATATTCCTTTTAAGCGCACTTTCGTTGGGTCATTCACTTTACGCCCTTTAGATGGTGTCTTTTTCTAATTTGATTTTGCCTTTTCTTGAGGTTCTCTCCTAGTCATTACAACATCCACATCTAATGTAAGTTTCTTTAATGTCTCCAGCACAAATTTCTCATCCAATTCATTACCTTACGTTCTAGCACTGATCTGGTACGCAAATTTTTGAATGTGCGTTTGATATATGAGTCCACACGATGAACTTAGGGACATATGTGACTCCTTAACATGTCTATAATCATAAGTGTTGTATATGTCACTTTTTGTAGTAACAGACAACCGAAGTACTATATATTTATCAGGTATTTTTGCTATATTTTCATGATGAATAATCCTTAAAGCGTGAACTTATAATAAACCCATAATTTCAAATTTCTTGCAACTGCAGGTAATTTCAGAATTAACTTTGTCAAGTTTAATAATCCATGATCTGTCTGTGTCCTTATTTTCAAATGTAAAAGTCCGACTCGCTGTTTGCAGCACACTTCACAAAAAGTTCACACAAACCATGTAGAAACTTTGCTTCAAACATATCATATAACTTTCTCGTATAAATTAAAGCAACCTACCTCAAAGTGGGGCTACTTTTTATAGCTGGAATAATTGCTGAGTGTTCACATTTAAAATCTTCATCCTTATCGTTTCTTCTCCAAGATTTCATGACATTATGAAGAGTCACAAAACATTGGGTGAGGGAGCTTGTCGCCTTGCAGACACCATGATAGATGTTATCGGTGTACTCAGTTCTTTAGGTTGATAAGATCCTCATTCTAAATATATCTTTATTGAAGGCTGTTGACCACCTGTGCCTGATTCTATACAACTCACCCAACCATAAATTCTCGTGTAGACTTCCTTTCTCAATCATTGTACCCCAAGTTTCCTCAAACTCCTATTTCGTGTCACATTTGTTCATGCATCTATAAAAAAGATCATTTATTCTCTTGCTACCCACGCCACAATGAACTTTCGATAATAATTTCTTATATAAATGTCATTGGCATAATCTATGACAAGTATGCGACATGCACTCTTCAATGGCTCTAGACATTGCTTTATCCTGATCAGTGAATATTGTTATTAGGTGTTTGTTATCCATTGTCCGGATAAAGGAATTGAATAGCCACTTGAATGACTCGATTGTTTCATCTGACAAAAATCTAACTCTTAAGAGAACATTCTGCCAGTGGTGATTCACACCAACAAATGGAGACAACATAAGTTGTATTTGTTCAGTCTGTAACTTGTATCAAATATTATCACATCCTCAAAGCAATCATAGTGAAGCTTAGACATCTCATCACTCCAAAATTAATTAAATAAACTCCCAGACTCATCAATTTCGAAGTCCCAAGCAAAAATGGTATCATCAGCTTGCCTATTGTCGAATAATTGTAACAGCGAATCAGCGTCACCAGGTTTAATTTGAACTTTTCTCTCCCTTTGTATCAAATTATAGGCATGTCTCTTTGTGTAATCAATATTCTCCACTCCCCCAGATTTCGTAGCTAGGAAGCTAAATGCATCGCTGGTTCTAATCCCTGATTGTGTCATCGATTTGAGCAAATCTGCATTAAGGCCAGTCATCTTTCTGCTGGAACGCAATAAATGCTTGCCAACGGATGGTTATGACTTTCTATGAATTTCTTAACATACCAGTTACCTTCGATATCAACTTCATATCATATCATGGTTGGACAACCAGTCATTGTGTCTGCTCTTTTGAACTTCACGGAGATATTGTCCTTCAACTATTTCTTAAAACCAGCCTTCCCACAAATAAATTCTTTTGTCTTAATACTCTTTGAATTCAGCAAAAAACTACTATGATCATTTCGCACAGTAAATCCAATATCGTGTGCATAGGCACAATATTGTTCATAGACTTCTTTCTCATTCTTAACAATTGTGAGAAGCAATTTGTCTGCAATTGGATCATTGCAAACACTTTCCGGCTCCAGTAACTATGAATTAATACATAACAACATTACAACAGCAAAATAATTATATCAAATAACAGTAGTATAACGCTAAGAAAATACCAAACACCATATCTCCAACCCAAAGCAAATGAATCGTTAAAAGCTAAAAATACAGAAATAATACAATAATAACACCACAATAACACCCATATATCACTATGTCAATCCCAATATAACACACGACCTAAACCGAGTACTTGGATCCAACTGCAGTATAACACCTGCAAATATCTAAATAACATTTAAATAAAATCGTGTCATAAGATCAAACAAACTAGTACAACCCCATGATAATAACTAGATAAAACCCACCCCAACTCCAACACATGTAACATGATAAGCCAATAATACATGAAGAAAAACACCAAAATAACACATCAATATCACCCCAATAATATCTCAATAGCAACAAAAATAACAACACAATATCACGCTCATAATACCTCAATAATACATGAATTAACACCACAATATCATCCTAATAATATCTCAATAAAGCCTCAATGATAATCAAACCAAACCGAGTCATTAGATCTAAAATACAGAAATACCACCACAATATCAGTATAATAATATCTCAATAAATCCTAAACTGAATCCCTACACCAAATCGAGTCATTAGATCCAATAATACAGGAATAAAACCACGATATCACCCTAATAATACCTCAATATACCCTAAATTAATACTCAAACCAAACCGAGTCATTAGATTCAATATAACCTTAATAACTTCATGATATTACCAAAATAACATCACATCACCAATCGTAAAGTTACAAACAAATAATACGACAATAACTTTCGACTGGGACGATAATAACACTATTAGGACAACA
The DNA here is from genome assembly GCA_022702705.1 of Papilionanthe hookeriana x Papilionanthe teres. NCBI lineage: Eukaryota > Viridiplantae > Streptophyta > Magnoliopsida > Asparagales > Orchidaceae > Papilionanthe > Papilionanthe hookeriana x Papilionanthe teres. Next base: position 130,903,679 of record CM040422.1, on the reverse strand, counting down.
ACAATAACGCTTCATTAAAACAAAGCAGCATTATCTAAAAACCATCGTAAAACATTTCATTAACAACATGAATGTTAACAAAATTAACAACAACACAACATGCACCCTAAAGCCTAAAGAAATGCAACCTACCTTCTGAATATTTTTGGGATCAGCTAAACCTAACTCATTGTCAAGGTTCTCGAAAATATTTTAAGATTCTAGCTCATTTTCGTCTTTGTCGAAAGTATTTTGAGATTCCAGTAAAATTTTATGGTCGAGAGATACTTCCATAGAAATCATAACCCTACCAACCGACAACAAATGTAGTTGTAAAAAAAGGCAACCTAATGAAAATATTACAAAACCTAAAAGCTGAATGAGACAAAATACGCCTTTCCGAATTGGCAGGAACCAAAAATATAAAAAATGAGCTTGTTCGTACACCTGGGCGGGATTCGGGCCGGGTCAGACAGTAAAAATAGGTAGTTTTAATTTCTTTCTTACACGACCCCACCACTCCACGTGTCGTAATGCGATTGGCATCCAAATGCAATTTTGCATACGTTGTCCGAACCGAATAATTTTTCCTCGTCCACAGACTGCCGCGATTCACGACGAACGCGGGACGCAGTGGGGTAATAGTGGCCCAACCTCCTGTTTACGCTGGTGCTCTCATGCTACCTAGGGCGCAAGCGTTAGATTCCCGAATTTCCAAAGCTCCTCTCTTCCCGAGCGAAGATCGTCTCGCATCTCCTCCTCTTCCCCAACCCTCGTCGAGGTCTTCTTCCCGAGCGAGCGACGATCTACACTGTAACTTCTCTCATCCATATAAAATTATGTGTTTTTCTTTTAAAATTAGGTTGCAGAGAATTATTTTCAAATTATTTTAAGTCCTAGAGAATTCGTGTATGCATTCACTAGATTAAATTTTGTCACCAGAGAATTATTTTCAACTTTTTTGGATTGCTCATCTCTTATGTTCAGTTCTGATCTTCTGTTTGATATGATAAAGAGAGTTGATGAGTGTCATTAATATACTTATAAAGATCAATTGGTTATCAAAAAATAAATTTTAGTGGCTTGGATGATATTTAAATTACTTGAAGTGCTAATTTGTTCAAGACTTTTGTAAACATATACCTAGTTTGGAAGTGCAGTAGCTATTAAAAAAAATTCCTAATTGCTTTAAAATTTTACTTATTTCTATATCAGAACTTATCATTTTTCTAGAAACAGCTGCTCTACAATTATTTTCACACAATCGCACTAAACATAACGAACTTTCCCTGCAATAGACTTTCGAGTAAGTAGTAATGCTAATGAAAAGTTCGTAAAACTAAAACCGCGCCAAACAAACCCTTCATAAACAATCATATGATTTATAAATATTTTTAGGAGTTAAAAATTTAGTATGCAATTTAATTATTAGATCATATTAAATTTCTTAAATATTTTTATTTATGATTGTACTAATAAATATTTAAATATTTATTGAACAACTTAATTATTATTAAATTGAAAATAATTGCATTAAATAATAACATAATAATTAATAATTAATAATTAATTAAATAGGCATTAAAATAAAAAATAGATAAGCAAATATTATTTTTTTATTTGTTTCATATTTTTTATTTTGAAAAATAAAAAAATTGCTCTCAAATAGCGCCATAGCTATTTAGTTATTAAATTAGTTAATTATTATTAAAACTTTGTATGATTAATTAATTTAACATATATTTTTATTAATTATTAATTAAATAATTACATATAAAATTATTTAATTTTAATCAATTTACCATCATTTTTCTTAAATACCTTATTATTTATTAATAAATTAGATGAACTTAAATAAAATTAAATTAAAGCCACAAGATCATCTTCCTCCCCGAAAACCTTGCCGACGACCCACGCCCCTCTATCCCGCCTTCGCCCAAACCGATCACCTTCGTGACCGAACGCTCGCGATACAGTCGCTGTTAGAACTAACTGGGAAGGCAACGAAGGTATCGCAGCATACGAAGACCTCCGAAACTCCCATCTTTCTCCTCCTTCCCGTCCGCTCCTACCAGAACCCATTGAGGAAGGTAACCCTCGCCTTTCCCCACCTTCCTCACCCCCGCATTCGTGCGCTTCAGATTCTTCGTGTTCCAACGGGATTTACTAAATCCTCGATTTAAGGCAAAACGGAGGAAAAGCATGATTTAAGAATCTGTACGATTTTAAAGATCGGAATTTTACATACTTAGCACCCAAGTCTTATGCATTTGCGCATTACACACCAAAACTTTGATTTTTACAAACGCAGCACTCTAGCTATGCATGAAAATGAGGATTTCACTGTTCCACAAGTGTGAATAGGGTGCTGGGTTTGTAAAAATGACAGTTTTGGTGTGAGATACGTAGATGCATAAGAATTTGGTGCTGTGTATGGGATTTAGTTTAAATACTGCGTAGATCCGGCTATCAAACTGCCACTCCAACAGGATTTACTAAATCCGGGGAGAAGAAACCAGGATTTAAATGTCAGTAGGATTTAAAGTTGTAATCGATTGAGGTTAAATCCTGCTCAAATCCTGTTACCAAGCAGCCTTTACATACCATTGATGACGTTAGTTGAACATCCTATATACCACTAACCAATCATAAATTTCCTTATATTTTCAATAAGCAATGATTTTTGCCACTCTGCAGTTCTCATGTTTCCAATGCCGGATTTGGTTGATGATTTATTTCTTGGACCTGAAACCATGACTGGTAATTTAATAGCTATCTCTGCTTGTTCTCTTTTTGTGTTGGGACAAATCATATGATTTTGAACATTAACATTTATTTTTTTACATTGAGATGCAGAGACCTTACATTCTGATTCTGTTTTACAAGATGATATCCTTGCACCAGTTAAAACCGCAGGTAATTTAAAATTTGCACATTTTAATATCTTGGATGTTTTACATACATCCACTCAATTCTTATGTATTTACTTATCCAATACCCAAACTTCAATTTTTACATACATTCCACCTTTCCTATGCATGAAAAGGTGTATTTTTTACACCTTTTCTTCTTCTTTCTGGTTAAATTTTCCATTAAATTCAGTTGCAGAAAGGTCTACTAAATTTAATCCCAAGTCTCGCATTATCAACAAGTGTAATCAACCCAAGCCTTCAAAATGTAGAGCTTCTGAAAGCCCGTCTTCCACCTCGAAATTTCACAATACTGCAGATGGTAAGTGGCTTTTAAAAGGACCGTTCTCTAATTAAAATCTTTGAACTTTTTAATTTTGTGCTTTTCTTCTTCTATTTTATCAGAATGACTATTTTATCTTCGAATATCATGGCAGATGAGCATGTAGAAAAGTTTCAATCAGAACCCCCGTCCATAACAAATGGTGCACAATCAAATTTTGGTAATATAGGACTTCTTAATTTTAGATCCTCTATATTTGATTCAATACATATTGGTTAACTATGTTGATATCATTTCAGAATATTCTGAGTTGGACTCTCTCCCGCTACATGATGAATTCTCAGATGTTCATGGTCTTAGCTTCTCTGCGGATGGCCTAAATGAATCATTGGAAGTTAAGGCTCAAAACTATTCTCCAGCCTACTCAAGTGAAGAGAGGGTTTGCTGTGGTAATATTGTTGATTTGGAAGCTCGATCTATCGTTGAAAATGAGGATCTTCCTTCCATGGAAGGAGAGCAAACAACCAATGTGAGTTATACTAGTAAACTCGTATCATTGTAATTGTGTAAAAGGCTTTTTTTTTTTGTATTATTGAAATGAATTTGGGGATTTTTATGTATTTACATATCTCACGCCTAAACTTTCATGTTCACTAATATAGCCCTCAAATCTTTAATATCAAATCAAAATAGCATTATTACCACTTTTTAAAAGTCAAATGCACATTTTCTTACATAGGTTTAAAGTACCAAAGTGCTATCTATTGTGTATGAAAGTTCTTGTGAGATGTGTAAATACATAAGAATTGTTTGCTATGTTTGTTTGATTGGTCCTTATGATATTAGCTATACAGCTCAAATGCCAGCACATTGAAGAACCAAACCTTGAAGATTCCACACCTAATATTGTGCCAAACGATGACACTGGACAATCATCAAGGAAGACTCGACAACGGAATAAGAAGTTGAAAACCAGTGAGGAAAATATTGCCTGTAAGCCTCATGATGGTGAAAATACCGTCTCGGAAATGGATGATGATTATGATGGTGAAGGTTATAAGGATAATAGTATGCCAAAGCAAAAGAGAAGGAAGCTTCCAAAAAGATCAAGCAAGAAAAGCAGTGAACAGGAAAATCCTGTCAAGAGTGACGAGAAGGCTGCAGGAGAACCTGGTTCAACAGTTGAAGCTTCTCGTAATCCAAATAAAAAGCTTCCGCATGGTAGTAGTCGATGTAAAAGAACGAAGAGGCAAGGTATGAGAGTAACTTTTGAACCTCGAGTCTTAACAGTTAGTGCAGGTTTTTGGATTATTTCTTTTCAGGGAATTTTACATACATAGCACACAATTCTTATATATTTACATATCTCACATCTATAGTTTCATATTTGCATACATAGCACTTTTGGTGTTTTGAACCTATCCATGAACAGGTGGATTTCACTTTTAAAAAGTGGCAATAGTGCTGTTTTTTTATTTGATATTAAGGATTTGAGTGCTATATTTGTAAGTATGAAAGTTTGAGTTTGAGATATGTAAATACAGAATAATTATTTGCTATGAATGTAAATGCCCCTTCTTTTTAATCCATTAATTTATTCATCTGCAGTGAATAAGGCCTTGCTTGATATACCTGATGATGAACTGGATAGAAAGCAAGTTGCTATAAGGGATCTTATCAGGCTTGCGGGTTTTAAGGAGCGATTATCAGTAAGTCATATTTTGTAATACTTTAATATCGTCTAATAGTTTGCCACTGATAATGATTCTTATTTATTAATAGTAATTATGTTTATTTTGCAGAATAAAGTAGAAGCTGTTTTTAAAAACCTTTCTGACAACCTGAGGTATGATGATAAACTCACTAACACGCAATAGCATGATAAGCTCTTTGCTGCTAAACTTGTGGCCTACCTTTATGTTATTTCTGCTGAATTATGTATAAAACAACAAGTAATTATCTATCTGAATTATTTGAAGCAAATAGATCATAAAAATTATGAAATACATTTATTTTCATGTTTACTCATCACCATTCAAATAATATTGGACTAACTAATATTGCCTTAGTGTTGGTGCCTCAGGCCTTGAGGTGAGCAGTTGGGACTAGCCTGCTCTACCTCAACCAACATTTAATTTTCTTAGACGCATCTCTATGCGATCTATATTGGAAAATAATAATGAATTAAATGATAACAAAATTTGTGTACATTTAATGACTTAATATCAATGTACTTATTTGTAGGTAATGGTAGAAGAGGAGCTAGAGAATATGTGAGCAATATTTTTTTTAGATAGAAACATTAATTAATCCACTTAACTTTATGTTTCTTTGCAAAGAGAAGTCAATGGAAGTACTACAATTATATGCCTAAAAGCTAAACTATATCTAGTCAATTTTGTTATTTGGAATTACAATAAATAAAATAAATATGTTACATTTCCATTTTATTTCAGCCAAATATCACATATGGCTTTTGGATGCCACAGCCTTTGCATCTGCTTGCTTGGTTCTCATGCATACCTTCAGTTGCACGCCCCTCACCAGTTTAATGGGTGAATAAAGATTTTTTTATTAGGTTTTTGATTGATTTGATTCTGATTGTAAGGGACAAGCAGGCCAAATACATTTTTTTATGAAGTGTTTAATTGATTTGCCTAATTGCTTAAATCTGACTATGACTTGCATGAAAAATTCTATTCCCAACATTGCTTCATTAGAGGAAGATTAGGACAGATCAGATGAACTTTAATTCTAATATTTCTTTTAGTTTTGGTTTTAAACGTGTAAAGTTCATGCACAGTTTTTACTCTCAGAAGAAATCCATCTTAATGAAATATATTGATACAGTGTGGAGAAAGAGCAAGAATTAAATGATGATGATGCGAATAGAGACATTCAACAAGAGGTCCCAAAATTGAATTATCATTCCTACATGAGACGGCAACCCCAAAATCGATGGTCGAAAACAGACACTGAATTTTTCTACCAGGTATTGTAAGCATTTGACAAATATGCTGCTTTAATAAATTTTACAGCATTAATAATGAACGAGAGAATTATTAGATTACTTAGAACTTTTTGGAAAGCATTTTATGCTGCATTGCACTTATCTTCAAAAGCTTTATAAAATCTCATGTTCTGTACAACAGTATTCTGAATATCATCTACAATATAGATTTCTCTCCAAAGCAAGCTGTGTTCAGTGTCTAGAATTCTGTGCAAATAAGATTTTTTTTATGATAGATTTGGTTTTCTATTTTCTCTTTTGGATATTGCATCAGGCTGTCAGACAATTTGGAACAGATTTTGCAATGATACAACTACTCTTTCCTAGTCGAAGCCGTCAACAAATAAAAGCAAAATTCAAGAATGAACAGCGCAAACATCCTCTGCAAATAGCTGATGCTTTAGTTCATCGCAGCAAAGGTTTCTATTCATGTCCCTTTTACAGTCCAAATTACATCCCTCATTAAAACTTTTTTTTTTTTTTTGCTCGTAAGCATAGTGAGCTAAGTCGGAAAGTACATCATCCTTATCTTACCTAAATTTGAAATTTTCAATGAGGTTATTTATAGGAATATGTTTGGTTACATTTGGTTGCCAGTGCAAAACTATTGGGTGGAACAATGTAATCATATTTGAAGGACTAGGAAGCAATGCCATGGCTGAGATTGTTGATAGTTTGGCAAAGGACACGATCAAAATTATAATTAATACTGAATGTCTTGAAATGAATGAATGGTATAAACAATTTTTCTAGCTAAATGATGGGAGGTGGGATACTGTTAAATAGTTAATAGGAGGGAGAGATTGGAGGAGGAATTTAAAATCTCATGTAGTTTTATTGCATCGACTCTTGTAATGTTACAAATTCATAATTCAGAAGAGAATAAATAATCACCAAATGCATAAGAACTATGACAAGGATAAGAGTAAATATCAATACTAAAATTCAACCTGAATGGTTTGAAGGCAGCTATGACTACTTAAAGGCTTAATGGTTGCTCTCTAAGGGATCAACTTTTCCTTGAACTAGTTGTTGCTGAAGTAATTTAATTTTGGTCATTGATCATCATAGCCATAATTATTCATTTGTTTGGATTAAACATGCCTATGAAAAGTAAATATGGGGCAATAGTCAGGCTTTGTTCTTTGAATACTGTTTGGATTAAATTGACTTGGTTAGGCTGATTTTATGTATTTTAATCGTGTGCATTCTTTTCTGTGGGTTGTAAGACAAGTTTTCAATTTTTTGTTTCCCCAAACTAATACAAAATATAATAATTCAGATACATTTGTTTGGCATAAAAGAGATTAATACAAGATGAAAGTAAAACAAGATGAGAACATCCATAGATGGCATTAATTATCTTCGCACAATCAAAGTAATTTATTCATAGACTTTTGATGTAATGGAGTCTTAAAAGTATTGAAAAGGAATAATATCAAAATTTTAATAGGAGAATAGTGAGGTAATTTATGCTTTATTAATAGAAAAATCCATCTCCCATTCAACACACTGACCTTTGTGGCCAACCTACAATTTTTGGGTAACTTTTACAGTAGTCTTATTTTGTATATACTAAGAGAAAGATCAAAATACCATCTAGTTTTAACATTTTGATTCCTTAAATCTAATCCCAAATAGTCTATTGACTCCTCAAATCTGATCCAAAATAATCCGATAAAATGACTACTTTGGATCATTTTAGAGTCAAGGGATTAAATTGCAAATGTAAAATAGTTGTAATTAAAATGGCCTTATTTAAATAGTTGAAGGATCATTTTAACCTCTTTCTCTGTTGATATCTCAATAGTACATAACTAGAACATATATTGGCAGTATATGAAAATCATAATTGATTCGACCACATCTTTACGCCATTCCGCTTTTTCTTTGTTGAGAACACTGCATTGATGTGATGGAAATGTAAGCAATAGCAGAATTACATTAAATTCACTTAAAAAAAAGAAAGATTTATATACATTACCACTAAACTTCTATGTATTTACATATCTAACACCTAAACTTCTTTTTTTACATACCTATCATCATACCTGTGCATGGCAAGATGCATTTCACTCTTTAAAAATTAAAATAGTGGTATTTTTTTATGTGTTATGAAAGATTTAGGTGGCATAAATCTGAAAAATCGAAGGCTGAGTCTTAGATATGTAAATAAATAGGAATTCATATGTATGCACTTTTTTTTATTTATTTATTTTTTTTTGCAAATGTAATTTCATTTCATTTTGCATATAGATCATTCACACTTTGAGAGAGCCATTCAGCATTTGCAGACAATGGCAGAGCAGAAATCTAAAAATGAGGCAGACGAACTTACCGCCGCCCAATCACAAGACGAAGCCGATCCAAATGAGGTCTTCAATCATTCGCAAACTCAAATGTTTTCCTCAACTATCCCATAATCCTTATCTATCTGCCATTATTTACTGCTTCCAGGAAGAGGGGAAGGAATCCAACTCAAAAGAAGATCAAGATGTGAACTTTTCTGAGGATTGGGATGGCTATGATCATATCCCTGCAGATAATGATTTTGATCCAATTTATGAAGCTGCTGATGAGATGGAGAACTCATGGATGTAGAATTTATCAGGTTCTGCATCTTTATTAGAAACTTAACTTTATTAATTTATATATATAATTAAATAAAATCAATTTCAAATATTTTTATGGGGCAATAACTCTTATGTATTTACATATCTACCTATTACCACTTTTTAAAAATGAGATGTATTCTATATGTAAATTTGAATTTTGAGATGAGAGATATGTAAATACTTAAGAATTGTGTGCTATGTATGTAAATTTCTCAATTTTTAAATAAAAAATATATTTATATGTTTATATAATTATCAGGTTTTGCTTCTGGATTTGACAAGGTGTTTATTAATGCTGCTATGAATCTTCAATCTGGAGTTACTGTCTCACAGTTTTGTTAGGCTGTAGATTTTATAGGCCTTCTCTATTAGAAAGGCTGAGGCTGTATTTCATTGGTCTGTCTATAATGTTATGATCATTGTTGTAATGTTATTTTTAGTTAAGATTATAGTTTTTTCATGTTTTATTATGTTAAAATGTTGTTCACCATGGGAGATGTTCAACCATTTTAGTGGGATGACTTGGGGGCTGTTTGTAGGGCTGTAAACGAGTCGAGCTTGAGCGAGCTCAGCCTTGGCTCGTGTCAGGCTCGTTCGGAATTAATTATGTTCGAAATTGCTCATCAATAGTGTGTTCCTTTTTGGCTTGATTTACATATCCTTGCCTTTTTCTTTTTGCAGCTCAAAATTGTCTCGTTTAAATTAATTAGAAAAATAGATGAAATGTGTTGAATTCAAACCTACGTCATTTATATGCAATAGAAGATACATAACTGCATGACTAAATGAGCTTTTATAATTTAAACTTGAACTTAGATATAAAAAATATATATATAATATATTATTATATAATTAATATATATAATTTCTTTATTTATTTCAAGCTAGAACAAGCTAAACACGATCGAGCAAATGGGTGTTCGTGTTTGACTTTTAAATAAGAGCTATTTAACAAGCTAAACAAGAGCTGCTCACGAAGAAGAAAGCTTTTTTAATAGCCCTAGTCGTTCGAGATTACTTTAATATTTAATTATTTTTTATTTTATTCTATTAATGTTTTATCTTGAAATGTAATATGTTATGTATGTTTTTAAAAATGTTCAAAATAATTTTTAAAAGTAAGTTTATTTATTTTTGAAAGTAAGTATTTTTAAAAGTAAGTTAATTTATTTTTGAAAATAAAAGGATAAATACACTTCAAAATATATTAAAAATATTTTCTTAAAGCAAAAATAAATTAAAAAATCAATGTGATACCAAAGGCTATAATGTGTTTGAAGATATTTATATGTTCTCATTAGATTTGATGATGTTGTCTTTTAGTTAATAATCTTCGATATTTAAATTGAGGTTTATGATATTTATAGGGTAAAAAATTTTGATCATGTTAAAATTAAATTTTAATAATAGGAATCATATTGCCCTTGAACAAAAAAAAAAAAAAAAAAAAAAAAAAAAAAAAAATCATTAATCAATTAATCGAACATTGCATCGATAATTTCCTAATAGAATACCATTAAGGTCAGAATATCGAGCTTACGAGTCAGAAATGGTGTGAGAGAGAAAGAGAGAATGTGTGTGAGGAAATAATGGAGGTCCGAGAATGAGGCCAAGCTCAAATATCTTGTATTGTCAATAACTAGTCTAAAAAGAAAATTTTAAAGGCAAATTTTGATGTGTTGATTTAGCATAATGAAAGTGGAGATCCATTGTATGATTGGGATGTATGTAAAAGTTAGCATGCTCGTATTATTAACTAAACAATTTCTCATAAGTTCAATAAAATTTTTAAATAAACTTTATTTTATACACGATAATTGTCAATTAAGCAAAACAAAATAATTATTTTCATTAACACTCCATGAGCTCTAGAATTGATTCTCAATAGCTTGCTTTAAACCCAAACTTTCTATGCTTTATTTGAACATAGTTTGAACCATGTTTGAATTTGAGTGCGAGCTTAAAATCAAGCCACAAAGTTCGAATGTCACACACTGGAGTTCCATTGAGACCTCACTTGGAGAACACATTGTCAAAACAAATAATTTGTGATGCAGAAAGAGATTTTGTGCGAAGTGGGAGTAAAAGAAAGTGCCACTATAAATTCTTCTTTTTGCTTGAGCATTCTATTGAAATTATGTCAATTGAACAAACAATTTGCGAGTAAGAGAGACCCGTCACGTGAGTTTATGAAAAATGTTGATGGAACAAACAAGCATGTGACGTATAAGAGTGATTCACGATTAGAGATCACTGAACCAAGGCATTAATGAGACTAACTCAAATATTATAGAAGTGTCAAAATAATCCACACTATTTATATGCTGTCTCTGCAAAAAGGTTATATGTATACATATATATATATATATATATATATATATATATATATATATATATATTATATATATTAGGCCACTGATACCACTACTGCACGGTCCACGCGCTCGTTCTTTTTTTCTTCTCTTCTCTATTGATACTCCTTTGCTCATCCATTCTGCTTTTACAAATCCCTAGCAATGGCTTCCGAATCACACCGCCTCGTTCACTCCCTCACTGATCACCTCGCGATCTACCATTCTCACATTCCAAACCATCGCCTTAATCCTGATTCTAATCCTCGCGCCACCCTCCTCCGCTGGTTCTCATCTCTCTCTTCCGATCAGCGCCAGGCTGCTCTCACCGTCTCCGACTCCTCATTTCTTCTCATCCTCTTTCAGATGCAGTCCCGCCTCCGCTGCCATGGACACTCGCACTTCATCCTCCTTCCCGACCTCCCCTCTTCCTCCCCCTCGAAACCATCCCTCCCATCTCTCTCTTTCCGCCCCTCTCGTGGCCTCATCGCCCGCTCTGCGGCTTCAAACTCATCCGCTCTGCTGCTGTCCGACTCCCTCCTTTTTTTCACTTCCACCTCGTCTGGTGTCAATCTAGCGGACGCACTAACGGTCTCCGAGTCCCTTGTTACAGATGTTGACCGTTTCGTTAGTGTTATGGATGGACTATCTCGCGGGAGGTTTCTCTGTGAGGAGGTAGAGATGCTGGGTCTCACTGTGCAATGGGTGGAGCTTCCATGGCTGAAGGATATGGGGTACTACAGCTTGGAAGCATTTGTAGCGAATCGACTCGAGGTGGCCTTGAGGCTGGCTTGGATTAGTTCGCAAGCGGGGAAGAAGCCCAAGGAGAAGAGGTTGAAGGAGAGGGCTACAGAGGTTGCCGGAAAGGCAGCAAATGTATTTTGGAGGATGAAGGGTTGTCTTGATTGGTGGGTTGGGTTGGATCCCGGTTTAAGGAAAGGGATCATTTCTGCTTTCTTTGGGAAAACATCAAATACTCTGGTACTTATTTAACTCCTTCGTAAATATAGTTTCTTAGGATATCAATTACTTCTAGTTGAATGATATCGTTACTTAAATTTGAGATTACTCTAGAAGCCGAAGCTATTGTTCCTTTTGATACTGTATGCAGACTTTTAAGTGCTCATGAAGGAACTTGCGGCGAACTGGCAAATCTTTGAAATACCTCAACACAAACTATAAGAAAGAGAATTTATAGAGTTTGTTAACTTAAACCCATATTATTTGTGATACTGGTTTAGAGGCTGTTTGGGATCAATTTTTGTTTTATGTTTTTTGGTTTTGAAAATAGAAAATACAAAATAAACATAAAAATAATATTTACCTATCAGTTTTTTATTTTTTTTATCATTTATTTATTGGGAGAGCACTTCTGTTTTTAAAATATTAAAAATAGATTTTTAAAACACCAAAACAACCCTTCTCCTAGCCCGTCGGCACCGTTAGCCTCACACAACAAGACGCCGTCCGCCACCCACTGCCTGCCAGTCGCAACGCGCTCTCCGTCGCATGCCGTCTGCTTGCCGCCCACCGCCAGCCAACCGCCTGCCCGCCTCCGGCCCGTCGCCCGCCAATCGCCCGCCTCCGGCCCGCCGCCCGCTACACGCTGCTTGCTGCCCGTTCATCTGTCCGCCCGTCCGTTGCCTCTCTTAGGCCGGCCGCCCGCCTTTGCTGCACACCACTGCCCACCGCTCGACGCCCGTAGTCCGCAGTCAGCCCTCTCACCGTAGCTCGCAGCTAGCCTCTCGCCGTAGCCCGCCGCCGGCCCTTTTTTTAAGCTGTAAAAAAAACTAATCATTTGAGAATAAATCGTATTTGACTAGCTAAATAACTCACGTTTAATTTGTTTGTGAAACATGATAGCTGAACAATAACAAATTTTTTTGAGCTAGATTTATATGTAAGTTGAACACAAACTGACTTTGTTCGATTGTATTCGGCTTATTTTTATCAAATTAAGTAAATTAAATAAATAATAATGTTTTGCATTTGTATATTGTTTTTTTATTATTTAAAAATTTTTAAATTTAATTTTGAGCCAGATATGAGTTGAAAGAACAAATGAATTTGAATCAAGTCGAACATGACATGTTATTCACCAACCCATTTCAAACAAAAAAAAAGAAGTTAATGTGTATAACACGAACAAATATTAGGCTCACTTTAGCTTCTCTCGTTTACATCCCTATCATTGACTCAAATTCCTAAAATCCAACCATGACATGAAGGTTCATCTTTCTTATGGTTGTAATCAAGCATTCGAGCCAAATGGAGCTGATTATGTCATCGATTGTACTTGACTTAGTAAAATCATAAGTTGTTCATGTTTTGTACTTGCTCGAGCCTAGCCTTCACATACTTGTTTGTATTTGGCTTGCTTAATTATTTGATAATCATAATTAATTTTTACTTGAGTTGTTTATATTAACTGAACAAGTTAAAAATTTGAATGAGTATTTTATTTTTCATGTAAAATTAATATTTAATTTGTAATTGATTTTTCATATGAAGCTAGTAAGCAAGCTAAAAACTTGAATGTGTACTTGATTTTTTATAAAAAAAATATGAACAAATAATTTTATAATTCTAAATAAATAAACAATTGAATATATTTCAAACTAGCATTTAAATAATTTATACCAAATAAATAAAATAATGTATAAGTTGCTGATAAATTTTTTGCTTGCAGTTAATAACAAATTAGTTCATTGAAATAAAAAAAATACATTAAATTTATATGTATATTAATATAAATTATAAAATGTGATTATCAAATATATAATCAAATAAGTTTTAGTCAATCAAATTTTATTTAAATAACATGCATATATACAACAACAACAACAACAACAACAACAACAAAGCCTTAATCCCATTAAGACTGTTTCAGGCAATTGCAATTCTATCCAAGTTTATCCAGATAATGTTCGCTATCCGCATAGTTCGCTTATCCCGATAATTCGCCGATAAACACCTCGATCCGATAAGTTCGTTTCATCGTTTGGCTTCGTGCGCTTGAAAATGGATGATTTTGAAAAATGACTAATCGCCACTCGTTTTGAGTGATGCTTATGTGAATTTTCATTCTTCTAAATTTTTTCCTTGCCACAACAACAACAAAATATCAAGGCATTTGACAGTTAGAAAGAAAATTTTATCAATCAAATTACAACAATAATGAGTTCCTTCAATTTTTTTCTTGTTATTATATAATTTGTAAGGGTATCACCATGCTGCACCTATAAACAATCAAATTACACTGTTCTTTTGCCCAACATATCCCATTAAGCTATCTAAGGATTCTGCATCTAAATATATATGCCTTCTTCATCCACAAAATCATAGATTTCAGTAAATATTAAAGAAATCTAATTAAGGCATCAATCAAAATCAATGAAATAAATAAACAAAAATCATAAATAAAAAAGGCAAAATAACCTTCTGGCAGGCGAATTCGCCGTTGCTTCTACCCGTCTCCTCATTCAATAGCTTCGCATCCTTCGTCTAGGTCAATCTTAATGGATATCGAAGCAACTTCCCCCTTGAAACCACCACCATTCCATTCTCTGGGTTGATCATTCCATTCTCTGAGAGAAGAAAATGTGGACAAAGGAAGAAGAGAAATATACCAGAAGGAAATGATCCACAGTGGCTTCCATTCTCTGAGCAGCGGTAAAGTCGATAACGGCGTGTATGGGAAAGGCGAGGGAGTGGCGAGATCGATCGAGCCAGGTGGCGAGAGAGAGGCGAGATCGCGTATGGGAAAGCCGAGATCATCCATTTTTTATCTTCAGATCGAGCCCGCGTATGGGAAAGGCGAGGGAGAGGCGAGATCGATTGAGCCAGGTGGCGAGCAAGGAGATGGGTAGAAGAAGGGCAACAAAGGAAAAATCCATCGAATGCCAAGCGAAGACGCGGGACGCGGGGTCGATCTCGCGTCCTCCTGTATTAAGGAATTAAAAACTGTGTTTCCGGATAAGTTCTCCAAACGCGAGAAACAAACGGCAAGGTGGCGTTTCAAAAAACGCCGCCACACTTATAAGCTGCCCCAAACAGGCCCTAAGTTGGGTCGGCTACATGAATCATTTTTCTCCATTGCATCCGATTTAGTGTCATATTTTCATTTAATTCTAATAGATTAAGATCATTTTTTATACAATAAGCCCAAGTTTTCCTAGTTTACCTCTACCTTTCTCAACATAAGTCGAATCTACAACATCTGCTCTCCTAATCGGATCATCAGATGGTCGACCTTTAATGTGAACAAACCATCTAATGCGACTCTCTCTAATTTTGTCCGTCATTGGATCTACACCAACCATATCACGGATATATTCTACATGCATACATGTATGCAATATCTAAAAAAAATTACTTGCTCAACAACAAATGAGTTTGATTTCAACATTCATTTGTGAGTTAGACTATGTTCAAATTTTTTTCATTAAACCTTTGAGTTTGAAAACTTGTTTATTTACTACTTTGAATCAACATGATCAAGTGTTAATAGAATCGAGTTTGAGTTGTTCACAAGTGAGTTGGTTCATTTATAACCCAAATCTTTCTAAATCCTTTGAATTAATTTTTATTTAATCTCAGCACATGTTTTTTGATTATTTTTTAAGCAATTCACTCAACTTTTGACTTTTTATATCATATATTTCCCCAAAAGTAATTCCTTTTATAATAAATAGGTATTTGTACTCATAAACGACCTAGAAATCTGATATTTATATTTTCTTAAGATATATTCTAGAATCTGGATTTATAATCGCTGTGCTATGATTTAGAAAAGCAATAGTTTAATTTGTAAATCCTATAATTATATTCACCAGAGTGTTCTTCATTATTATTATTTTTTTATTTTTAATTGACAGTTCTGTTTTTGGTTTGGGACATCGATGATTTTCACCTCTTCTGCTACTATGGTTTGTAATTTGGTTTTTATAAATCATGCATGTGCTTAGACATCAAGAGCTGCGGATGTGGATCTTTGCAGCTTTTAAACACTAAGGACATTTCACTCCTATGATGTTGGATTTTTTTCTTAAGAAGGATCTTATTACACCATAGCGCATGCAGTGAAATATTTGTTAACGTATATCTTGATGACAAAGTTTCCTGAAAATAATGCAATAATAGATATTAAAAAGTGGAAATTTTCAGTCTGATTCTTAATAGAGGCTGTTTTTCATGCAATGTTGCATAGTTCATAGATTAACTTTCTGCTGACTTCAGCATTTGTGTTTCAGATGATCTACATTGTAATAATAGGAAGTAATTTTAAGTCATGGTAAAGTCTCATATAGTTTGCGGATGTAACTTTTTTTGCATTGAAGTTTATACTTAAATATCACTAACTTCTGTAAACTTAAGTTTGCAGGTCAATGAGATAATTAATGGAGAAAATGCTGCTTTGACCAACATATTTGGTTTCTTTAACATTGAAAAAAATATGGATTTGCGATATGGCGACTTGTCATCTTGGAAAAAGGCTAAGCATACATGCTTCAGAAGCGATGCAGAGTTTGGAATGGATTTTCTGCCTATTGCAATTTCTAGGGTACCAAACAATCTTGCTAATACATTGAAAAAGTTGGTAGTAGTTCACGCCATATCCAATGTACTTATAGCATGGCAGTCGGGCAAAGTTGAAACTGAGAAATTGTTCTTTTGTTCACCGGGTTCTAATCTCTCTGTTTTTGACCATATAAAGATGAAATTGCAGGGATTTCTTATTGTTTTGCATGCTAATATAATAAATCACGAACTCATGGTTGATACAAACCAGAGTAGTTTCCCTGAGAAAGCTGAAGAAAAGCATAATTTAGTATACAGGAAATGTAAAAACAAATCCCGTTATTCAAGGAAGTCTAATACTCCACATAAGGTTTACAATTCTGCTTCTATATCCCAGGAAAATTCTAAGGTATTTTCTAGTTTTATCAGTTTCAAATTAGATTTCTCTGTTCTCTATATTTTCTTACCATTGAGTACTATTTTGGGATGGTAATCAATATAAAGGATTCTTTTACAGAAACTCGATTGTAGTTTTGAGCCTTGCTGTCAAGAGAGTACCTCCTCTTTGGTTGCTAGAAAAGACATAGATGGCGCTGTTTCTCATGTTATAAATAATGCCCCTGAAGTGAAATCATTATCTGCACATAATGAGATGGTAAAGCTTTCAGTTGTTTCTTTAGTGGCCTGTCAAAGTACTAAAAAGGTTATTATTTGTTGTAGGACAACTCAAACGTGGGAGTTTCAGTTGATAGCAAGGAAAATAATGATAAAAGAAAAGGTAGAAGAAAAAGGGCCAAAAATAAAAGCTCTAATATAAACAATACTGGAAAACCTAAACACAAATACAGTAATGACACTGTTCTATCTGTTGCTACTGAGAGGGAACAGGCGGAGACCGGTGGTTTTATGTGTACTGCAAATCAACAGCCCAAACCTGTTGATATATCATCATATAACAACGTTTTGGCAGCATCTGTCTCTGACATTCCTAAGGATTATCAGTCTCTTTGTTTTACTGAAGATAGATCAAGTACTATTGAAGAACACCATCCTAGTTCTGGGAAAACAGGAAATTCTATGTTTGCACCTGTTTCACATTGTCCTAGAAAGGGCAAAGAATCTTTACAAACCACTATTTTGAATAGTACATATCCCGTTAGTCAGAATGATCCTTGGATGGTAACTAGCTCTTGCTCTTACCCTCATGCCAGTGAGAATGATAATTTGACTAATATGGGGAGGCACGGGCATCAAACTTTTAATGCTGCAAGTGGCACCGCTTCAAATTCTTTTGTTTCAATGGAATGCCGCCATACAGCTACTGATAAACGAAGCACAGTAGTACACAATGGCGGCAGTAAATTCCATGCATACAGAGACACAAATTCCATGGGAGGCTTATCATATGAATGGCCCAACATAACCCCCATTCATTTTCCATCTATTAATTCGCGTCTCCTCCCTGCAACTGACAGACTGCATTTAGATGTTGGTGTCAGATTGCCTTATTACAATCATCAATCCTTTGTGGCATCAAAGGCTCATCTGAGAAA
Source organism: Papilionanthe hookeriana x Papilionanthe teres (assembly GCA_022702705.1). Classification (NCBI taxonomy): domain Eukaryota; kingdom Viridiplantae; phylum Streptophyta; class Magnoliopsida; order Asparagales; family Orchidaceae; genus Papilionanthe; species Papilionanthe hookeriana x Papilionanthe teres. The sequence continues at coordinate 130,885,459 of CM040422.1, read as the reverse complement.
CTCTTTAAACGAGTTTGGACATAGCCGGATCTTACCTTCTTTGACTTTTCCCATGAGCTATGACTGGCCTCCCATGATTAAAAATTGTAGCAGACTGAGTCAAACCCAGACTATAGGATATGAATCTGCATATAATCATAGCATACCCCATTCTATGTACTCAGGACTTGCCTCATGTGCTGCTCATGGAGTACAAGCTAATCTGGCACCTTCAGATAATGACATTAAGCAAGCTGGAGATATTATCGATGTTTGTGATATGAAAAACATATCTGATTTCGTTGAAGATGAATGCTATTGGTTATCTGAAGAGGAATCTGAGCCTTATGTAAGGTCTGGAAGAGATTATAATAATTATTTTGGTGGTGGAGTTATGTATTGGAATTCCGCTGAACTTGTTGGAACCGGATTTTCACGCCCCCCTTCCCACAGCTCTGAAGACGGCTCATGGACTTGGTATGAAGCAGACCTTAATAGAACTATTGATGATATGGTTGGTTGTAGGACAGGGTTGCCTACTTATGGTACAAATGGCTTGGCATCACCACCTTCTTCCTATTGTTCACCATTTGAAAATATGGCTTCTGGACACCCATCACTCAGTTATTCCATTGCAGGAAATGATGCTTCCAGTACAGCAGTACATTCATCATCATTGTCAGACCTCCCAGATGAAAAGATTCAATCTTCTGCTAACTCAACTGTTGGCATTGAAGGAGTGAAGGGAGATCCACCTCCATACCCAATGTTGCGCCCAATCATTATTCCAGGAATGGCGAGAAATAGATCTCGATCAGACTCCAGGCATGGACATGATCGTAAAAGCCCTTGTTTACCTTCAACAAGGAGAGATACTCCGCTTGCAAAGAGGCCTCCTTCTCCTGTGGTTCTTTGTGTTCCACGAGTGCCTCAACCCCATCCAACTTCTGTTGGAGAATCAAGGAAACGAGGATTTCCAATTGTTAGATCTGGTAGCTCAAGTCCTAGGAACTGGGGTGTAAATAGTTGTGGCCATGAAGAAAACACTGTAGCAGACACTGGCCTTTGTTTAGATGGTGCGGAAGTTGTGTGGCCAACCTGGGCAAACAAAGGCCTTGGGGTGGCTGCAGTGGCTCAATCTCTTCAAGGATCTCTGCTCCAGGATCATCTAATCAAGATTTCTCAACTTGCCCATGATCAAGAACACGCAAGTCTCTTTTATTTGTTTGCTGTATTTTATCCCTATTTTCTTGATCCCGCATAAATTCTTATTAATTTGGGTTACTTTTGGCTTGGAATTTTATTTGAGAGTATTATGATACAGCCAGATTTTGCATTTCCTTTACGCCCACCTGATCTACCGAATGGCTCTTGCATGGGATCGCTGTCAAGGATGCAAAATCTTCTTCACGAGGAAATTGACCTATTCTGCAAGCAGGTATTGACATCTGCTGCATCCTTTTTGACGTCAGTGTTTTCACCGTCTCCTCAGTGTTTTATCTTACTAGTAATTTCAAGAACGCTCTTTGGAAAGTTGATTTGAGTGTGGGGGATTGCTGCAAAGCCTACCACTTTATAACTTTGAATGAGTAAAAGCTTTAATTTTTTATTATAAACTTTACTTTCTTTTCGTCAGTTTCAGCCGTTAGGAGTAAAACACAAATTTAATTCAAACCAGGAAGTTCTGCTGAATTGTAGAATCTCCCTAGAAAAGGAACAGGCTACCTTCAGACTATGTTCATCTGTAATATTACTAGATCATTTCTAAGTTGGCAGGCGTTCACTTGGCCCTCCTCAATAGCTGTTCTTCCTATTCCATCCAGGACAGAAAATAGATTGATATGTTGGATCTTTCAGGATTCAAGGTCATTGTCACTCTACTGCATGTTGGATCAGACCTTTTTCTTAAATGTCTAATTAAGTTAATCAAGAATATCAGAATACTGGAAATTATTTTTCTGGACTGTTTCGCTTGTTTGTGTTGCGTTCTAGGACACAATGACTTTTTGAGGTATTAGGAAATGAATAACACTTTTTTCCTTGGTACAACCTTGACAGCTTTACCGATACCCTGTGGGAAAATAAGTATCCGGGGGTCCACATGGAAGAGATATTGTCTACAAAGAAAAAGAAAATTGCTTAGAGTGATTAATTTTTCTCACTTATTGATTTGAGATTAACAGGGTATCTCCTTTTTTTTTTTGTTAACCTTCAAGAAGTTTTTGATCTACTTGCATACCTTCTTTTTTTTTTTTTGTTTTCAATTCTCATTCTTCTTTAATCTCTGGCCTTAAGTTTCCGCTCAACTATTTGTTGCATGGAAGGTTGCTGCAGAGAATGTGAACCGGAAGCCATTCATTAATTGGGCTGTCAGACGGATCACGAGATCACTTCAGGTACTTTGGCCTCGTTCTCGCACCAATATATTTGGTTCTAATTCAACTGGATTAGCTCTTCCTACTAGTGATGTTGATCTTGTTGTATCCCTTCCTCCTGTAAGGAATTTGGTAAGTAATTTGTGATTAATTGCTAAATCTCCCATGGGCTGCTTTTTTTAATCAATATTTTAATTAAGTTATTTATCAGGAACCGATTAAAGAAGCTGGAATTCTTGAAGGGCGAAATGGCATTAAGGAGACATGTCTGCAGGTTCATTTTGTTGTTACTCGTCTTGAATCATTGTATTTAACGGTTATGAGGTATAGGCTTATATCAATGATTTATACACAAATACATACTTGATGGACATCGCATAGTGATGAATACATTCTCCCTGATTTCATGACAGTTTGCATCAAACTTTGGGAACATCCTGTTTTCCTTCGTGGGAGCAGCATTGAATTTGTTTGAATTCAGAAGATATAACTCATTAATAGATTAGCTTTGTTACGTGTTTCAGAAGTATGTGATATCAAACACGACCAAAGAGAGTGGACTCATGAAATCGGTTACAATCTTTAGAAAAACAACTCTTATAATTTAAACTCTTACTGGTTAGGCTCTTTGACAGCACTTGCAAGGCAAATGTAAGTTATAGAATTGAAATTTTGTTCATTTTTTATGAGAAACAATGCATTAGATAACTAAATAAGCCTTTCAAAGAGGGACCAATCTCAAAACGAACAGCCACAAGAGAAATCCAAGCACTAACTTCAACATAATTATCCACCTATTTCCAGCATTTAGACGTCTCTCTATGCTTCTGCTGCTTGACAATTCCAATAAGGAATTCTAAACAATTAAATCTATTGCTCTCTACCCTATTTAAACATGATGTGATAGGAAACTTGAAATGATAAATGGATAGGGATAATCATTACTATTAAGGTAATAATAGCGAGCTGGTGGTTCTGGCTGATTGTGACAATGTCCATTCTCTCTTTTCACTGATTATGATGATCTGAAGTAAGCAGATTATTGGTTCAAAAAGAGGTTGAAAGTTCAGATTTTCTTCCGTATTCCTCAGTTTCTTGTTACAGAATTTGAGTTGAATCGAAAATTTAAGCTTTCCGGCAGTTAACAACTAGAGAGAAATCCGGCAACAATAAAAAAGCAAAGGAGAATATTGATCGAAACAAGATTGAGGAAATATCAATAGAAAGGAAAAAAATGGGGAAATCAGAGAGCCTGTCTTAGTTGGATTCAGAGCTTCAAGAAACTTGATTCTCTCTGTAGGTCTTATGGGAAAATAGGTAAATTCAAATTGCAGGCGATAGATTGTCGGATGACAGCAAGATTCCTCGGCCACTTTCTGTAATGGAACAAGAATTCACCGCAGCCCTGCAATTCTGGGTTACAGATACACGAGCGGTTTCTGCCTGTCAAATTGCTAGATAGAACTAGCCATTAGACAGAAAACTACCTGATAGTTAAACCTGCAGCCCTTAGGGAAGGCTAAAAGATCTTGACAGAGTATTGGACTCCATTATGACCCCCTTTTCTCATTGACTATTTTAGACTTTCTCTTCTAAGTCTCTTTGTAGATAACCTGAAATCTGTGTTCTAAGAAAAACACTCTCCTAACATAACAATATGGTATTGCACCAATTTGTTCTTAGGCCCATAATCAGTAAGTAACCCCTAATAAGTGAATTAAGATAAAAAATTAAAAGGACTACCATCACCGAACTATGTCATGCTCATTGGGTAAGAGAAAACTCATCCTCACTTTATAGTTTTTATCATAGTGCGAGTGATCAGCTACATTGAAGATATTCAAAATATTTATATCCTTGGCAAATCAATTTTATAAACATTTTTCTCTATATTTTTATTGACTCTAAAGAGTCACTGAGCTTTTAGTTTATGTTTAGCAAATGGATTGGGAGGAAATCGCCCCTTTCATGAATGATAAATAATTCTAATATAAAATTTAAACATACAAAAAAAATAATATGATATGTTGATCTTTTGAACATATATGAGCATTAATGTTCATCAAAGCCCATGTCAAAACAACTAAGGAACTATGTTAGTCTATCATAGTATAAAATTAGTTTATTTTTTCCATTCACAGTAGGCATTATGTTAGAAGTGTCATATGATGTTTATACTTATTTATATCATCTTATCGTCGCTTGCCTGTCATTTATGATAGCCATTTATAGGGTTTAGACTTTATCAAACATGACAATTATCAATGGCATCACGAATCAAGGTTGGATCGTGTCGAATGAATCTAACAAGTAACTTTTTTATAATTCTTTTTTAATTTTCCCTCCCATTTGATGATTTTATTCTTACCTTTTTTAGACCTTGTTCATTTAATTTTTCCTCCCACTTGAGTGCATGTATTATTCAAAATGAACGCCAGACCATTCACTAGCAGATTTAGCTTTAGCTGTAGTGGTTAGAAAGTTATGGAATAGGCTTTAAAATCTTGGTGTTTGCTTGGGTGTTTTAATTGGTTTTAATTTTGATATCAGCGTAACCAGACCATTCCCTAGAAGGTTTAGCTTCTAGCTTTAGTGGTTGGAAAGCCATGGAATAGGCTTTAAAATCTTTAGTGTTTGCTTGGGTGTTTTAATTGGTTTTAATTTTGATATCAGTGTTTTAATGGTGATTGCCTATTAAACTAAAACCAATAACGCTCCAACATCACTGTTTTAACTTTCAAGTTGATCATCGTTGTTCAAGTTCGTATGTTTTGTTTGGTTGTCTCTCAGTCACTTTGCATTTGGTAGTTGTGTTTTGCTTGGAAATGTGGAAGTGAAAGATGCAAATGTTGAAATGTTTTTGTGAAGATTAAATTTGTTACATCTTTGTCATGCTGATGTTAATTGGAGATATATCTTCTTATTTAGGCTTATCCTGACTATCTTACGTTATTCTGGGTTAGCCTTATTTGGAGATATATGTCAATGGAAAAAAATAATAATAGAATTTTATATTCTTACTAAAGTTGAAATTTACATGACAGTATTCTGTACTGTTTTTTATTGATGCCATGGATTTTCTTTTCAGCATGCTGCTAGATACCTTGCAAACCAAGAGTGGGTTCGGAATGACTCACTCAAAACAGTTGAGAACACAGCTGTAAGCTCTTCTTTTCTTACTGTACTTTTGCATTGCATCATCTCCATATAATTTTTGTTTTCCCCACTTGCCAATCTGTTAATTTTTTATTTTGAGCGTGTGCTTGCATGTACATGTTCATTTATGTTGATAGATTAATATATGTCTGTTTTCATTAATTTTTTCCTCAACATGGAGATACGCTAATGTATTGGATTTAGATTCCTGTGATCATGCTTGTGGCTGAAGTTCCTTGTGATATAACTTTATCACGTGGAAGCTCTTCCATTGCGGATATATCTAAAGAGAAATCATCCAGGATATCTGAAGAACATAACAGTTCTTCTTCAAAGGATTCAATAATCACAGAAGATGTTGCTGTTGGTGTCAAGCCAATACGTCTTGATATTAGCTTCAAGTCAACGTCTCATACGGGGCTCCAAACTTCTGAGCTGGTAATTCTCATTTTCTTCTAGCTTTTGTTATATTTATCTCTTTGCCACACTAAAATTCAGGATCTGACTTTAAAACTTACTGGTTTTGGTATTGAAGTTTATTCTTATATTCATACTGAAGTACATTGTGGTTAAAATATTATCCTTGTGCTGAAGCTGCATGATGCATTTTGAAAACATTAAAAACCGCAGAGATAATTTGTTTTAATGCTATTTGAGTTTACAATTTGCTTTCCTTTTACAGAGGATTATAATATAATTCACATCATTCACTTTATCCTATGGTTTTGCATATTTCAATAAGATTGTGCCATAGGGATTATTTACTTGCTCAAACTTCTATTCTTTATGCCTGACCACCCCATAAGTCATGTTTGTCATTCCAGACCGTCTCTTCTTGATGCATTTTCCTGTATTACACAACTCCTTTAACACACATGTTCTCAAATCACACATGGACGTGAGTTTCAAGCCTCGACCAAAAGCACCGATGGAATAGATTATAATGACGTAAGGGCATTTTCTCACATTGAATGAAATGACCTTCTCATAAGGAAACTTCAATATCTATGCAAACATGTCTTTGCGCTTTTCGAGCATGCTCTAGTGACATCTTTTGAACTACAATTATCTTTTTGTCATGACCACCGGCATTGTCCACATTTACCTTATAGTAGTCCCTGAGATTTTTTGCTCATTTACGTGACATTGGTGGCCAAGTTGATGAGTCCCAAACATTGTGCTCACTCCTACTACTAACTTATCATAAAATTATCATTTTGCAAGATGTTTTGATATCGTTGACTTGGTCATATATGATCAAATCTCATCTTGTTGTTTTTTGGCGCTTTGGCGTAGGATGCAACATCCTTGTGCGAGCGAGAGAGATGTTCTTTTATCCATGTAGCACCCCATTTAACTATCTTCTTGCAATAATTTACACTTTAACTAGATATGTCTTATCTTTGCCTCAAATGTTGACTTACACGCTATGTTTCCATGTCAAATCCTTTTTATGATTCTATTGATTTTTCCTTGCCTCAAATTATTTTTTCCTAAAACTCTAGAATGAAAATTTTACTCATTGTCACTTATATTTTACTCGTTGGACATCTATCGTTGTCGCTTATATTTTACTCGTTTCTTCTCACCAAATACTTTGGGCACAATTGTTTTTATCACCTATTCTAAATAATTTTAGTTAAATTTTGATTATCTAGCTCAATCTACTTTAATGATAACATGATTTTTTCTCTTCTCAATATTTTAAAATCATTTTCAACCATTGGTAACGTTAAATTTTAGTATCAAATATCTCTTATGTTGAGGGTCGTTTGCCTCCTAGTTAATTTCATCGTCAACTTTAAATTTAGATGGCATTATCAAGTTTTTGAAATGGAAAGCATCTGAGTTACGCCATTGACGTAGGGTTAGGGGCCAACGGTTACAAGGAGTCCTGGTCCAAGCCCTAACTGGGCCTTGCAAATTGGAAAGGCGGCACCGCCGCTAGCCCTTCCCTATCTTTCCTTTTCTATTTTTGTCCGTGTGGAGTCTTATATATGTTGTTTTTGAGATTAGGGTTAGGTTATGTTTTATTGCTATTTTCAGATTCTCCGTAGGAGTTTCCTTTTTCCTTAACAGGGCTGTATTCGATGATGGGTGGTGCTTCGATTTTATCCCACTACGAGGTGGTGTTGTATCTTCTCCTATCTTCCTCTCTAACACTTCTCATTCGCCTTCTTTAGCTGCTGACCATCCATTCTCACCCTATTGCCCCTTTTCCTCACAGCCAGCTGCTGTCCAGCCCCTCAGCCGCTCACCAACACCCCTCCCCTTCTTCCTGCAGCCCTACATGCAGATCATCCTCTCCAACCATACCCTACAACAGATCCACCATTACTAACCCCTTACTACCTACTAACACCTCCTCCAACAACCCCCAATCCCACCGCCAATTAACCTATTCCTTTCTCACTCACTCCTAGCCACCGACCACCATCATCCCTACTTCCAACACCTTTTCCCAATTCCCTACCACTACTACTCTCACCCAACTCGTCGACACTACCATTGCCTTCGGATCCCATCTTCCGCCCTTAACCGGGGATTGGAGTTTGTTGTGTTTTATTTCCGTGCTGAGTTGTATCGTAACTCTAATCCCTTTGCTGAATAAAGTTTGTTTTCATTTATGTTCTTTTGAAGTACTTCCGTGCCCCCTTTCCTCACAGCCAGATGCTGTCAAGCCCCTCAGCTGCTCACCTACACCCCCTCCCCTTTTTCCTGCAGCCCTACATGCAGATCATCCTCTCCAACCATACCCTACAACAGATCCACCATTACTAACCCCTTACTACCTACCAACACCTCCTCCAACAACCCCCAATCCCACCGCCAACCAACCTATTCCTTTCTAACTCACTCCTAGCCACCGACCACCATCATCTCTACTTCCAACACCTTTTCCCAATTCCCTACCACTACTACTGTCACCCAACTCGTCGACACTACCATTGCCTTTGGATCCCATCTTCCGGCCTTAATCGGGGATTGGAGTTTGTTGTGTTTTATTTCCGTGCTGAGTTGTATCGTAACTTTAATCCCTTTGCTTAATAAAGTTTGTTTTCATTTCTGTTCTTTTGAAGTACTTCCGGTATCAACCATTTTTATTGATACAACTAGGACTATACCTAGCACTAATAGACTCGGCCTATAAGGTCTTCGTCTCCTCTTTTTGGGCTCTTTTGAGTATCATAAAGCTTTATTTGGAATCACCTACTAGTAAGGATTCATCCTCACTCATTCCTGTTCTTCCTTGGTTCAGTTTGGTTCACCTTCAACTTCATTTGTTTAAATTTCGGATCATCCTCATTTTGTTCAGGATTGTCTTCAGACAGCAACATGCCACGATAGGAGTCACAGGATACAAATTTCCTAAACATTTTAAGTATAGACTCGATATCATAGAGAAGTAAACCTATGTTCGGTGCCCTACAAAAAGAAGTCAATAAATAAGACATGCACAAACAAACTTTCTATCATCTCAACTTTCATTTCTAGATGTTGCTAAGAAGTACTCATTTAGTTCTAGCTCAAGTGTAGTAACTCATGTCAGTGCACTTTATTTGGATTTTTTCCCTCAAAAACTATGATTCACTATTGCAAAAATACTTTAATACCCTGAGGGATAAGTTGAATGAGCTTTTATTCTACTAAATATTTTTCATTCATGCATTTTGTTGGCAGGACAGAAAAAGGAATTACCTTTTCCAAAATTTCTCGTTGAACTTCATGCTTCATTTCAATATGTACAGTCTCATATGATTGCTACTATTCCCAAAGTTGCTGCTGATATCGTATAGGGTTTTTATCTTACCAGGTTTTTGACTTCTATGTCATTTTTTTTAACATGTTTTCCCCTGTTATGAGGCATTTAAGTGATTGTGAAGGGGGAAAACCTGTTCCTCTTGCTCTCGGATTGCCTGCCGTTAAATTGGTCTTGGAGGGATCAGGTTGGACCGAGGCCGCTTAGCCTAGATGAAAGGGGCGAACCTATCACTAGTAGGATGATTTCTATCCATGAATAGGGCCCGATCAACCGCTAATCACATATACAAATAGCGGAAGACGATTTTGGGGGTAGAGTTTGAAGGGGTCTTAAGGGGTATTTAGGAAGGCTATTTAGCTCGGGTATGTGCCCTTTTCTTGCATTTTCTTTATGTCGTATTCTTCTTAACAGCTTCTAGGGTTCGTGGAGAGACGATCTACCTCTTGAAATATAGTCATCATTTTTTATCTTTCTTATTTGCTTTGGTATTAATCGATTAGTCCTAATTTGGATTTCTTTCCACCTAATTCTTGCAAGTTGTTCGCTTATTTTGGCTCCTCATATCAAATTGTTATCATATCACGATCTTGGAGAAATGACATGAAGGAGAGTTGATGTTTTCATTCCACGTAATTCTTGTAAATTGTTTGTTAATTTTGGCTCCTATTCATATCAAATTGGTATTAGATTACAACCATGGTGAAATGACGACAAGGAAAGTTGATGGTCTGGGAGGGAGATTGAAATGAGAGGTAGGACAACTTAAATTCGAGATAGAGAAAAGGTTTTCCTCTACTGACGACCGATTCGAGAACTTGAAGAAAATAGTAAGAAAGCTTATTGAGATATAATCTAAGACCCCTCATGCTGCTCAATTTGCAAATCCTAACCAAGGGTTGACCGGAGACTCTATGACCAGATTAAAAGAGAAAGAGACCGAACATGAGGAACATAATGATGAAAGCATCCAACATCAATAACTTTCCCTTAGGATTCCGATAGGGGTGGATTAAAGATATATGATGGAGGGAGTTTGGATGAAGCATGAGGAGGGGTTATGCAAAGGGAGGAGCAAAAAAAGAAGGGGAGAAACCGGAAATGGGGTATGGCTATGATTGGAGGACGAATTTCCACCAAAGATACATGAGGGAAACATCAGAAGGAGAGGAAGTTGGGATTGTGATGCTAGGTTTAGAAGTTGAAGATGTCGACCTTCGATGGGGAAGACACATGAATAAATGGGGTGGAGAAGCTCATGATTTGATAAATGGGGTGGAGAAGCTCATGACAGTAGGGTTATGTTGGAGGGGAAAGCTCTAGCATAGTTTCAGTGGAAGGACGCTAGATATCCGCTTCATTCTTAGGTGAAATTTAAGGATTGTTTGTTGGAATGTTTTCATGCAATTCAGGAAGGAGACATAGAAGGGATTATCATGGAATATAAGGAGAGATTTAAGTTATTGTAGGACGACATTAGATATTTTTGAAGCAAGATAGAGGGAAACTTAATGAAGTGCCTAAACCTTGTCATGTGAGCCACACTCCGACCATTAAGACCACAGGGGTCAAGGGAGACGATGAGCTTGCCCAAATGGTGGAATGTAAGAACAAGATGAAGACTAGCAAAAGCGGCACCTTAAGGGTATTCCACAAGAGTACTATGACGATCATGACATTGAGGACCCAGACCGTGTCATTTTAGGAGGCGCCGAAGGAGATAAATATGGGGGCTTGTCCCGAGGTCAACTTAAAAGCTTCTCACAGAGGCAAAGGTGCATGAAAAGAGAGTAAAACAATTATATTTTTGATTTGATGAGAACTAAAAGGTGATAAGTGTAAGGATCACACACTTCATGTCCTTTTAATTTGAGGGGGAGGTGGCAGATAGTGAGGAGTCAAAGGAAAAAATGGTGGAGGAGAGGAACACTTACACTTGGATGTAGTGGAGGTGTCCCTCAACTCAGTGGCATGATTTACTCTAAATTTGATCATGAAGGTGAGGGGATAGATTGGGGAGCAATTGATAGTGATATTGGTGGATAGTGGGGTGGCCAATCACAACTTAATCACAAATCGGGTCGTGGACCAGCTGCGGTTAAAGCTGGTAGACACAGGAAACTTTGGGGTCATGATGGGGACATGAAAGGTGGATAAAAGTTGGGGAATTTGCAGGGGATTAATAATGACATTACAAGGCCTATAGGTGGTGGACTTTCTTACCTTGGAATTGAGAAGGGCTGATGTAATTTTTGGGATGAAGTTGCTATAGACGATTGGCAGACGAAGGTGGATTGGAAATTTCTAACTATTGGGTGGAGGGGAGGATGTGGTGTTTAGAGGAGATGCTAGCCTATGCAAAATCATGATGTCGCTCAAAACCATGGTCAAGATGATTCGAGGAGCATGTTAGGGTTATTTGGTGGAGTTGTATAGTTTAGAGGAGATTCGTGTGCCGTGTCGTAGAGTTCCTCAAGTATGCTCAATAACTTCTGCAATAATTTCCTTACCTCTTTCTACGGCCTAGCAAATTGCCACTACATAGGGAGCATGAGCATACCACTACATTGAAGGGGAAGGACTTCCTTCTATCAGTTTCAGACTACACCGATATACTCATATTCAAAAGGATGAGATAGAGAAGTTGATTCAAGAGATGTTCAAAGCAGGGATTATCAGACCCAATGCAAGCTTTTTTTCCAGTCCTGTTCTATTTGAAAAGAAAAAAAATGATGGTGTTTGGTGATTTTGTGTGGATTACAAGGCTTTGCACAAGGAAACTGTACTGGAAAAGTTTCATATCCCGTTGACTGATGAACTGTTAGATGAACTTTATGGAGCAGTCATCTTCTCAAAAATTGATCTGAAGTCGGGATACCATCAAATCACGATTAATCTAACAGATGTACACAAGACAATGCTTTGGACTTATGAAGGACACTATGAGTTTATGGTAATGTCATTTGGCGTTACTAATGCTCCAACCACATTTCAGTCTCTCTTGAATATGATTTTTCAGCCTTATCTCAGGAAATTCACTCTGATATTTTTTAATGACATTCTAATCTACAATTGTACAAAGGCTGAGCATATGGAACACTTGAGAATCGTATTGGAGACGTTGAGAAAGCACCAATTGTATGTCAACTTGAAGAAATGTTCCTTTGCTCATAGATGGAGTACTTCGGGCATGTGGTGCTAAGGCAGGGGTAGCAACGTATCAATCCAAGATTGTGGCTATGTTCGATTAGTCTATGCTGAGGAGCTTGATGGAGTTAAGAGGTTTCTTAGGCTTCACTGGGTACTATTGTAATTTTGTGAGAGAATATGACATGATAGCATGACCACTGACAGACTGACAAATTAGAGGAGCTTGAAGTATCTATTGGAGCAGTGGATGGCAATTGAGAGCATCAAATATAGCTTTTCTAGTTTTATGGATATGAGTTTGAGATCCACTACCACTCAGGATTAGAGAATAAGGCTGCGGATGCACTATCAAAGAAGGTGGAGGAACCTCAGCTGACAACTTTATCAGTACCTCTGGTCTTAAGATTGAGAAGCCTTGAGGCGGGAAAGCAAGCAAAATGAAGGCTAAGATCGATCAGGGTAGACTTGCTACGGGATCCGTACAGTCATCCAGGATACTCATTGAGGCGGCACAACAACTTTATCAGAGACAATGTGTTACCGAGGGCATCGGGGTACATCCTGAAATTGTTGCCAGAGTTTTGCGGCAATGCTATTGAGGGGCACTTGGGTATAGTAGACATACACTCGACTATCGACCGAGCTGTATTGGATGGAGATGTTCAGAGATGTAGAGGACATGTTGGTGATATGCGATGTCTGCCAACAACACAAGTATATGACAATGGCTCCAGGAGAATTACTACAGCCCCTAGCCTTACCTGTGAAAATTTGGAGGAAATGATGTATTTAATGGAGGGGTTGCTACGTTCTGAGGGGTTTATGGTGATATTGGTGATATTGGATGCCTGAGCAAGTTTGCAAGTTACATTCCATTACGACACCTATACATTGTCGTCTCAGTTGCCACGGTGTTCATACGAGAAGTGTTTTGTTTACATGGTGTCCCGTAATCTACTTTATCAGATAATGATAAGGTTTTCCTCAACTATGTCTGGAATGTATTGTTCAAGTTACAAAGGACAATCTAAGAGTGCACATATCGTCCCGAGTTATTGGTACAAACGACTTCACTGTGACGACATACTCATGTTGTTTTGTATAAGATACATCAAGCTTGCAAACGTGCTTTCGGTTAGATAACACTTCCTCGTACTGAGCCACCCTTTCAGATTTGCATAGATGAGTTGCAGCTCACTTGATATATTATGGGCATATCACTACATTGGTATTCAATGTGAACTAATACTTAGAGAGGGATAAGATATTGGCATAGCTCCAGGGACATCTACTTAAAACTCAATAGATCATGAAGAGGAAGGTTGATAGGCATAGGAGAGTGATACCATTTGAATCTGTGGGCATGGTTTACTTGAAGTCGAGACATTACTGATAGAAGGCATTGACCATGAGGAGTGAGAAGCTTTCTCCGTGATACTTTGGACCCTATGAGATTATCGACAAGCACTAGAGCAGTGTCATACCGTCTGAGTTACTACTACCATCATCATTGCTTCCAATATTTCATGCATCAAAGTTGAGGCGTGCTATTGGTGATCACATATCCTCATCTTTACTACAACTGATGCTGACATACGACATAGATGTTGGTGTGGAATTTTTGGAGGTCGAAGGGGTGTGCTGAGGAGTGCCTGGAGCAAAGGCGTTATTGATTACGTGAAAAAAATGCTAGATTGTCGGCAGGAGTTTTGAAAATGATTTAAATTTAATTTAATATGTATATATATATATATATATATATATATATATATATATATATATATATATATATTTGATTTTGAAAAATAACATTTTATTAAAAGATGAGACCGAACGAATCTCACATATTTGATAGTTTGGATTGCTAAGAGCAATACCACAAGTGATACACTATCCCGAAGGATAAACATATCACTTGTTAGTATGCTTAACCACATAAACTAAAGAGTATTTGTGAAATCCTTTTGACATGAAAATTCTTTTATGTATGACTGACAAGTTCCCCTACCTAATATAAGGATTATATATGATTTATTTTACCTGAGTTTTTAGTTTTCTATAAAGGCAAGTCTCTATAGTTAATTACATCTTGAATAACCGAAGCCACTTAAGAAAACTCTCGATTAAGATCAGGGGTTCTGTCTTCAGGAATTCAAAGTTTAGGTTTTCAAGGTTGGATGTGGTCAAAAGGGAATGACTCGAGTATGAACATTTATTTCAGGAATCCAAATGAATGAAATATAGGGGATGTTACGGATCTGAGGAAAAAAAACCTCGGTGATTTTCGAATTATCATAATGTTTGGCTTCATGTCTTTTAAATTATATTATTTATTGTTTGATTCCTCTAATTTATTTTAAGATTTAGGTCTTATATTCGCACGTTATTCGATCGTGCGAATAACCTAAAAAGATAGGAGAATCTACGTTGTACCAAAAAATAACCCCGAAATCCTAAATGAGTTAGGACTTATGATGCACAACTATGACAACCCCGGAATCCTAATGGAGTTAGGACTTATGATGTACAACATAATTGTGCAAAAGCCTAGAGATAATGTGAGGATGTATGTTGCACTAGACGGACCACCTCGAAGTCCTATGAATTTGTTGTTTAAACTTAAGAAAATGTTTAATTGATGTAGATTTGCTTCTCATTGTGTTTTACTCGTCCCTTGAAGTCTTCCTCTACCCGCTTAAATCTTGCTCCGAGCTCCACGTCGTGCTGCCCACAAATACTTGCTTTAAGCTCCATGTCGTAGTGGTATAGATTTTCGGGTTCAAGGTTTAAATGTACATGTAACTGTTAGCTTAGTGGCCTTCCACGGTGTACCTCTTAACATGTGTCATATTGTTCTTTACTTAACAAGTGCATTAAAGTAAACAATGTAGTAAAGAAAACAATAAAGTGCAGTAAAATACAGTAAAAGAAAATGTAGTAAAATACGATAGACATACAATAAACTTTATGTATCTGGGCTTCTTGTTATTGCTGCAAGACAATATGACAATGCGTTAAAAATTTAAATAAATTGCTACAAAATCCGATACGATGAGATTTAAACAAATCGTAAAAAAAACACGAACGAGTAAAATAAAATACAATGTCACATTATAAAGGACCAGGGGTGATTTATATGTGACAGTAGGAACGTCCCCAATTGTCAGGAGAATTTGAGTGTAAGGTTCAAACTCATATCCTGGAGCATTAGGTTTCATTTTAGGTTAAGTTATGACGAGAATTTCACAATTTGATTTAATTAAATCAGTCATGAACCACATCTTGGTGTAATCTCATGTTTAGTGTTTTAACCAATTTATGAATTAATGTTAAATGCCTAGTTTCATCATTTATCTGACAATTTGGTAGATGAACTCATACCTAAGGTGTGCTTATAAAATCTAGAAAGCCTACACTTTAACTTGAACCTGAAGTGGTTTAAGGTGTTTTATCTTCAATTAAGTGTTTTTCAACTAATCTTCAAACATCTTTAGATTAAACTCAACTCACTATCAAACTCTTAAGACCCATGTGATAAACTTATAATTTTGCCAAAAGTTCATGAAATTTGATTCAATCCTAATTAAAATAATTGGGCTTGTCTTATCAATGATTAGGAGTTCTAATTGATAGCCTACTAATCTTTCAATTCATTCTTCTAACTCTTCCAACCCTCAACAATTCTCACAATTACAATTTTATCTTTCTTATGTAAAGATAGTGAATGATTTTGCTACCTTATTTCTCTTTGGGTTTCAATCATTTCAGCAGAATAATTATCATTATTTTTTATTTCCCTCATCTCTGATTAATCATAAAAAAGTTAAGGTTACAGTGCAAGATCTTAAAAACTGCAAATCTTTCCTAGGGGTTCATCTCCTAATCATCAATTCTTAAGTCAAATAAGCATGAAACTTCATTGACCTCTAATTTATAAATTAACTAAGTCGACAGGGAAGAGATTATATATATTTTTTTAAGTGTGAATCATTTTATGGAAATAAGTAAATATGAAATTTTCATTTTAACTTAACCATTGGCAAGGAAAAAGAAAACAAACCAAATAAGTGGAGAAGAAGACCGACACACTTCTTAAAAAATTAGCAAAACAAGGGGGCAAAACCGCAAGTGAATCGACCTATAAGTGTTTAAATTCTTTTCAAAACAACAATTAAGTGAAACCTAAAATAGTAGACAAAGGGTAACACGAATTAGATTCATTGAATCCTTAACACAACTATATTTGTGCTAATCCTGATGACTTAACTCCCATTTGCTCACTAGAATCAACCCGATAAGCAATGCTCGTTAGGACATCACGACCGACACGGGAGTCACTCTTATATCGAGCCTGACTCGCTATCAATTCGAGCATGCAAATGCCAATGCAACAGTCAAATGACAGAAGGGGTATATCGTGGAGGCAGTGACTCGAAAAACTGGGTGTACCGTGGAGGCAGCGACCGAAGGTGGGTGTGCCATGGAGGCATGAACCCAAATAAATGGGTGTGCCACGGAGGCAATGACCCGACAAGGTGGCCGTGCCATGAAGATAGGGGTCCGAAGAAATGGGCTTGTCGTGATGGTAAGAGTCTCGAAGAGAAGTGCAGTTGAAGCAAATGACCATGCTCGTGCATGCAGACACGTTTCAAACATACTACAAAATGCAAACACGCGGGCATGTACATGCACAACATGCCATGGTGCAAGTGGTTGGTCGACCGGGTCGGAGTATCCGGTCAAACCAAAGTGTTATGCCAATCGGGCCGAAGGAGCCGGTTGAAATACAAGTGATGCCGACCGGTCCTGGGTAGTCGATCGAGGCACAAATGGTGCAAGTGCAAGTGCGCGAGGTGCAAAATCCAATTGCAAGTGTAAGGTGCAAGATGCAGAGCGCTAGATGCAAAATACAAAGTGCAAATTCGAGGTGCAAGATACAATTGCAATGTGTAAATGCGAAGTGCGACGTGCAAGTGTGAAGTGCGGTATGCAAGTGCGACATGCGAGACTTGCACATGCAAATGAACATGCAAAATGATGCAAAAAACATACAAGCATGCAAATGATCGGTCGATCGGGCTGTGGTGGTTGGTCGATTGGGCCGGGGCGGCTGGTCGAACCAAATTGGTTGCTCGGACAAAAGTGAAACGCTTATCGGGTCAGAGCGTGGTCGAAGCAAAGTGAAGTGCGGTATGCAAGTGCGACATGCGAGACCTGCACATGCAAATGAACATGCAAAATGATGCAAAACATACAGCATGCAAATGATCGGCCGACGGCCGTGGTGGTTGGTCGATGGGCCGGCGCCGGTCGAACCAAATTGGTTGCTCGGACAAAAGTGAAACGCTTATCGGGTCAGAGCAGGTGGTCGAAGCAAAGTGAAGTGCCGACCTAGCCGGGCGGCCGGTTGAGGCAAAGTGAAGTGTCGACCGGGTCGGGGCGGTCCGTCGAGGCAAAGTGAAATGCCGACTGGGGTGGTGCTGCTAGTCGAGGCAAAGTAGGTGCTGACCGGGCCGCGGAGGCCTGTCGAGGCAAAATTAAATGTCGATTGGGTTGGGGTTGCCTGTCGAGGCAAAGTGAGGTGCCGATTGGGCCAAGGCGGGAGGTCGAAGCAAAAGTTGCGTTGATCAGTCCGGGACGATCGATCGAGGCACGAGTGTTAGTGCAATATGCAACATGCAAAACATACATTCGCAAACAATGAAATGCAAGTGATGACACGAGGCAGTGAACCACGCTCGTACTAACGACCTCTCCTGAGAAACCTAAGGCTTGACACATAAATATAGCGATCGCCACCTTTGCTTTGGTGAGGCAAGTGAGGAATTTCTCCCTAGATTTCCAAGGGGGAAATTCTCCACGTCGTCTTGAAATGGGCTAGCTACAAAACTTTTCCGAATTTCACGACAACTCAAAGCTTTGTAAAGTGAGCTAATGACATGCTTTTGCTCACTTTGCAAATGTTAACTTCCAAATCTCCCCGAGGAAGATTGAGGCATCCAAAGCAAAATGGAGCAAATGAGCTCCAACCCACAGAATCTTCGTGTTATGGCTCGCAACAAAGGGGACTTGCTCGGCTTTCGTAGGAAAGTTGGCCACGCATGTAAAACCCTACCCTAAAGGCTAACTATAGGAAAACAAGCGATCTAGCACAAAAGCACATGACCGGCTCATGCCAGCTCTCGTATCCCATGTGGGCGATCAAACACACATGCATACCTCAACTTAACCCTAAGGCTAGCTAGGAAAGAAAGGTGAAGGGTTCTAGGAAGTTATATCGTTGTGTAGTTTGCACAAAGTCCAACAAAGTTCGGGGAAGCTTTCCTTCGAGGTGAAAGACTTGCACTTTCTTGAACAACGACGTCGCTTGCTGTCCGATGACGTCAAGGTACTCCGACGAAGTTTTTGACCACTGGGAGTGAGGGGTGACGTGGTGGAGTAGTTAGGCGGCGACACACAAAAGGGATATTCTTATTATTCAGCCTAATTTCTACGTGCGCGGGGAGTAGAGGCCGGCTGTAGGACGCTGGCGGTCTACACGCTCGAGGAGGCTTTGCCTGCGAGAGGGGAAATCGAGGAGAGGTGTTGCGGTCGCAAAGTCCAGAGGGAGGCGTGAAGTCCGGAGCTGGCAATGAGCTTGGTGAGGGTGGCGACGCGGAAGAGAGCGGCGACAGTAGAAGCTTTCGCCGGCGAGAGACATCGATCGGTTGGGCTCGCGTGTGAGCAGACAAGCAAAAGCAGGGGGAAACGAGGCTAGGGTTTTGAGCGAAACTTTCGGCTTTGGGAGGAGAAATCATGCGATTAGTGAGAGGGGGTTTTCGGCCGAATGAAACTTACGGTTTAGGAATGGGGAGTGCGTAAGCTTAAATATGGGATATTTTTTTTTAAACTCATGTGCATTGATTTGCGTGCGATTTATTCGTGCTCAGAACTCTAGCAAAAATGAGCGTCTTCCCTAGGTAAAATCGACGTTTCGGACGTATCGACATAGTTCGTTTCGTCATCCGAGTTCATCCGAATAACTTCGCCGACGATCAGATCAAAAAGGCATCAAATTCAGCTTTTAGATTTTAGTTTGCGGTCGATTATTTTGAAAATTGATTTTAGTTTTGATTAATTATGAAACTATTAAAGGTTTAGGTGATGTGAATTTCGGCGTTGTGTGATTGAGCAAATTTATGATGCTTATATGCATCGAATGTGTGGATTGTGATGTTTACGTGTATCAAATGTGAATGTTTTTATGGCTAGACCATAAAAGGTTTTTCTAAGGCCTTTCGATCCTGTGGGAACTCTCTTTGGGCCTCCACACGTTGGTACTAGCCACGCAACCCAGTAGTGATAGCTTGTGCTCTTAGCCACTCAACCAAATGGTGATGGCTTGTAGCCCTAGCCACTCAATCAAATGGGGATGGCTTGGAACATCTATGTAAGGCCTCCCAAAGAACTAAGAGGTGGTTTGAACTGCTAAATGGGGTGGATTTCATCACTAGTATTCTACGATAGTCAATAGGAAAACCCTAAGGCTATATCCTAGGCTCTAAGGAGAGGAGAAAGGAATACCCAAAATGAGGTCAACATTGTGAAGCGGCATGGGAGCCGTATGTGGTGATCTAGAAGCAGTTTCCATCATTTCACCTTGAGAACATGATGCTTCTTAGGGAGCGGAGTATTGATACACCTGCTGTTACGATATTCTAGGAGCGACCAACTTGGACCGAAGTCGCCCAACTCAACCCGCTAGCCCAGCTGAAATAGACGGAACCCTCTTGTAAAAGAAAAGGATGATTTAAACCCCCAGGTCAGGCCCGATCAATCACTAATCACGTATACGAGGAGGGGAAGTAAGGGTTGTTTTAGGGGAAGTTTAAAGGGGTATTTTGGAGGGCTAATTAGTTAGATTTTTCTTCATGTTTTGTGTCCTGTAAGTTTTCTTTATCATCTTATTCTTAGTGGCAACTAGGTTTGTGGATAGATGATCTGCCACTAGAATTCTATATCACTACTGCATCTTTCTTATTTGCTTTGTTGGTAATTAATTAGTCTTAATTTGGATTTCTTCCCACCTAATTCTCGCTAGTTGTTTGCCAATTTTAGCTACAGTTATTGTGATTGTGCTAATCATCTTTTATAGCATTGATTGTCCAACTTTCGCTATCATTCAAATGCCTAACATGCATTTAGACACCCTCTAAAATTAAGCACCTCTTAAGGGTTTGTTATTCTTTCTTAGTTGAATTATGGTTGTCTTGTTTAATACTAGGATTTTCTCCCATGCGGTCGTCTTAGGCTTCTATAATAGCTTCTAGTAAATTCTGTATTTTAAGTCCTAGTGCTTTTTCACGCATGCAAGTAATTAATGGTTTCCCCTGCACTAATATTTCTTCTTATTATGACTTTTACTTTTCGAGTCATGTGTTTACTCCGTGATATTTAAGTTTTTTATTTTTTACTTTGCATGATGATCAATTCTCATGACATTGGACTTTATTGACTTGAGTGCTATTTTGAAGGTATTTTTGTCTTTCACTCCTTGTACTAGGAAAAAGAAAGATCAAATTTCAATTATGATAAAAAAAATTTATTCATGATCCTTTTTAGTTTGTGCAGCTTCAATTTTTCTCATTCATTGCAAATAATAGGATCATTTATAAAACTTTATGTGCCTATAAGTCTTAACAAAAAGGGGTTGCTAAATGTAGGAACTCTAATTTGCTCAACATAGCTTACATCTTGATGCTCCATATGAACCTTCCTTGTTAAGTCTCAAATGACTTAGATGTGACTTTATGCTATTTTA
Organism: Papilionanthe hookeriana x Papilionanthe teres; assembly: GCA_022702705.1. NCBI lineage: Eukaryota > Viridiplantae > Streptophyta > Magnoliopsida > Asparagales > Orchidaceae > Papilionanthe > Papilionanthe hookeriana x Papilionanthe teres. Next base: position 130,864,239 of record CM040422.1, on the reverse strand, counting down.
TTTGTTATATCCCATCAATTATCCTTGGTTAACACCTTCATCTCATTAATGTATTGTGAGTAGTCTTTGGCTTGGTTTGATGTGTTGTACGAAGTTTTTGTCGAGGTTAACCTTTGTAGCTTACATCTTGATGCTCCATATGAATCTTCCTTGTCAAGCCTCAAATGACTTAGATGTGACTTTATGTTGTTTTATTTGTTATATCCCATCAATTATCCTTGGTTAACACCTTCATCTCATTAATGTATTGTGAGTAGTCTTTGGCTTGGTTTGATGTGTTGTACAAAGTTTTTGTCGAGGTTGACCTTTGTAGTTACACAATTGAGCATTTAGCACACTTAGGTTGGCCACGCTTCGTTATCCTAAAAATTTATGTTGATAACATTCTACTTATAAAGAACAATTAGAAATGGATTTATGTAAGTAAAACAAAATCTTTAATATTTTTTTCTAACAATATATTGGGATCATCTCAAATACTTTTTTAGGAATATATATATTTTTTACATTAAAGTTGTTTCCGTATCTTCAAGTGTGCGATTGATCACCTCAAGAACACTCGTCTTCTTATTTGCAAGTTTCTTTGAGAAAGCCAATCTTTTTTATTGCAAACGACCTTGAGATGATCGGCCTTCTTGGTTGTAAACTTGTTGTGACGCCAATTGACACTCAAAATGTTGCGAACAAGGAGGAAGTTTTTAGTACTTCTCTTCTTATTGGAAGTTGGTAGGTGAATTGTATTTCTACCAAAAATATTTCTTCTTTGTTGTAGTGGTTACAAGTCAACAAATGTAAACTTCCAAAAAAAATCAATGGGAAGTTCTTTGATGCGTACTCAGGTATATCAATAAGTTACAAAGAAATTGATGCTACTATGCTTTAATAATGGACATCTTATTGTGGAAGCTATTTTTATTGTTGATTATGTTATGTCAATCGATAATTGTGAAAAATTCACATTCAGATAATATATATTTGTGGTTTAATTTTATCATGTTAAAAAAATAAAAATAAAGAGTGGTGTCCAGATCAAGCGTTGCGGCCTTGTACAAAGCGATGACAGAGTCAACATGTGAGATCATGGTTTGGAAAAATTTTTCTATCCGGAGTCCGGACGCAGAGCCGCGTCCGGACTCTAATAAAATAACGACACATGTCATGTGTCTGCCTCATCCTAAAAAAAGGTTAATTTAATCACGCGGCCCGACCCGATTTTATCGAAATATTCTTCGGTTTTATTATGGTAGTATTTCAGTATTATCGGAGGCTTTTCGAATTATTTCGGATAGTAGATTCTTTTGTTATATCGGTATTATTACGATATTATTTCGGATGCGAATAAATCCGCTAGTTGTATGAGAATATTTCGCGCTGATATTAGAATACTCCACTGCTTTTATTGTGATAGCTTTCCAAAATTATTTCGGATAGAGAAATAACGCTACTGGTTAGTATTCGAATATTCACGGCTTTATCGGAATATTCTTCGTTTTATTAGCGTAGTATTCTCAGTATCACGTGAATACTACCATAATAAAATCGAAGAATATTCCAATAAAACCGTGAAATATTGGAATACAATCACAGCTTTATTTTCGTTGAAAAAACTGAGTCGGGCAGGGCCGGGTAGGGCCGCGTGATTAAATTAATTTTTTTGTTTTGTTTTGAGGGTGGGGCCGACACATGACATTTGTCATTATTTTATTGGAGTCCGGACGCGGCTCTGCGTCCGGACTCCGGACAGAATAATTTTTCCCTGGTTTGAGTCCCTCTTTACGAGGAGTTGATATTTCTCATCGCACAACTTAGTCTTAAATTGCTATTTATTTTGTTAGTAATTTCTTGCTCCATGAGAGAACAAAACACATTGAAGTTAATTGCCCTTTCTTCTAGATTTGGTGTCATCAAAGATAATCATTGCTTCAGCTCCAAATAACAAGCAAATGCATTTAGCAAGGCTTTGGGTCAACTTCAGTTTTCCATGCTATGCAATATGTTGGAGCACTGATTTTATGGGGAGTTTTTAGCATCAAAAATGTTATTTTAGGAAACTAATCAATCTACAAATTATTAGAGTACATTTGTTAGTACCTTGGCTTACTGCATTGACCCATTATGTGTAATTGCGGGGTTTTCTATTGAATAATATAATTTAGAAAGAAATTTATCCTCCAACTCTACAGATTACCAATTAATTGGGATTAATGAAATATAATACTATTTTGATTAAGTATAAAGTATAATGTTTGTTATAAAATTGTCAAACCTTTGTAAAGTTTTTTATATCTCTTATATTTGTGCAGGTTAGAAAGCTTACTCAACAATTTCCTGCTTCTGTGCCTCTAGCTTTAGTGCTGAAAAAGTTCTTGGCTGATCGTAGCTTGGATCAGTCTTACTCAGGCGGGTTAAGCTCATATTGCTTGGTCAGTCATGCCCCTTTTTGTTTTTTAATTTAATATATTTTGAAAATGCTCCTATTTCCTTTTTAATTTCTTTGTCTGCAACTCTTCTTAGTTGGTACTCATGCTTCATTTTGTATGAATGTCTCTTTGGTTGGGTATCAGTTTAGTCCACATATCATCTAAAGCATTAATAGTAATTAAGTATTGCCTCACTTAGTCCTTGTAGAAAATTTAATTTTGGTTTCATCAGAATACCTTTTATTTTATTTTCCAGTGCTAACGACCTTGATTGTATGTCATTCAAAAGGTATTACGGGGTTAAGCTAAACTCCAACGTCCAGTGTATTTTCTAGATTAGCCCCATAAAGCTTGTTTTGTCTGAATGTTGCCTCCTTTTTTCTTTCTCTAGAATTTGTTACCACATGAAATGAGTCTTTCAAAAGCGGGCATGATACTGAGTTTTGCTTTCCCATAAATAATTCAATTTATTGAATTTAAATTTATGTTATAACTGTGCTTAAGCATTAATAGTGATCAAATATTGCATCATTCAGTCCTTGTAGAAAATTCAATTGTGGTTTCATCAGAAAACCTTTTATATTATATTTTTCTAGTGCAAAAGAGGTTGATTGTATGTCATTCAAAGGTATTACGGAGTTAAGCTGAACTCCAATGCCCAGTTTATTTTCTGGATTAGCCTCATAAACCTTGTTTTGTCTGAATGTTGCCTCCTTTTTCTTTCTGTAAGATTTGTTACCACATGCAATGATCTTTCAAAAGCGGGCATTGATACTGAGTTTTGCTTTCTCATAAATACTTCAATTTATTGAATTTATATTTAATGGTATAACTGTGCTTAAGCAATATTAAATATCTGCCAGTGGCCTCCATCTTTTGTTAGCTGGACTATGGTTGGTTTGACTTTAATGAGGTTGGATTTCGTCCAATTAATTTTTACTTTAAATTTATTTGGATTCTGTTCATATCCACTCCCAACTTGGCTGTGGAGCTTTACTTAGTTTTTGGTAACGTGGATTTTATTATGAATCCAGAATGTACTATTTTCCAAATTTTATGCTATTTTTTTAATGTCTTTTGGAAGGTTTCTACTACAAAACTGCTGGATTTTTTCCCCAAATTTCTTGCAACTTAAAGGGTATCATACTACTCCGCCAGTATTCAATGTTTTCTAAATGATGTCATATCCTTTGTAGTTGCCAAGTAATTAATTAGGTTATCTTATTAAAAAAAATCAATAAAAATGGCATTTCCATTTTTTTTAGTTCCTATATATATTTTTTTCGCTTGATGGTAGCAGATTTCAGAATCTAATTGGGTTATGTTTTCCATGAAAAGTAATCAGGGGATGTGCCAGTGAAAATGATGATTTGAGATATCTATTTCAGGAAAAACAAATAATGTTAACAACCTTACAAAATTTAAATTGTAGGTTTGCCATTTAGTTTACATGATTTGGATTGTACCGATATCCACTTTTTATCTAATCACCCTTTGATTTGAATTTTCTTGCTCTTGCCTTGTCGTTGTTTGTCTGGACTACATTTTTTTGATTTGTGCTATGAATTATATATTTGGACTCAATCTATCAAATGAAAAAAATGTTGTGGTATATCAATTCCTTAGTTTTCCTATAGCATCCTAGGACTGAAGGAAATCTAATTTCAATACATTTTAACCCTCCCTGAGCAGCTTATGGATGGTCATCTGATTTTTAGGAACAAATGTGATAACTGGTGAATACATAAGGTACAAGTTAATAGAAAAGTGAAAATGTCTGTATTATGTTATTCAGCTTATTATGTCTGTATTCAGCGTATTATGTCTGTATAGTCCTCGGCAGGGATATGAGGGTGGAAGCTGTGTCCAACTTCAAAAATAAATGGTGGCAGCCCTCTTCTCCAATAAAAGAAAAAACCAATTATATATTTGTTTTCCAAACGTAGCAGGTTACTGATCATTGGCCATCTATGTTCCTTCACCCTCCACTCGTTCAAATGCACATTTAAAAAATTAAACATGTGCTTGGTTGCCTCAAAAAGTAAGCTAGCAACTCTGAACCTTCAAATTGATGCACTAGAGCTGCTGAAGCATGTTCTAAGCCTCAGGAAATGTTGGCTTCTCATCATGCCAGCCCTTCATAGTGGTCAATGATGAACAAAATTAGAGAAATATTTAAGTGTATTGAGCTAGATTTGGAATTCTGATATCTTATTGGAGTTGGTGTGCATGATTATGTTCCTTTCCCTCCATATCCTTGTCCTACATCTATTGTGCAGTTTTGGGGAGTTGCTTGCTAACTATTGCAGAGCCCGAGCAGCTTCTGGCTTTACTCGTTGCTTCCTGCTACCACCTAAACACAGCAAAAAAAATTTTTTTTTTTTTTATTGTGGCTTTATAGTCAACGTCCATATTAGCATCCATTTTTATTCCATATTTATCTTTGCATTTGTTTGTTTCTTGAACTTCTGTGAAGAGACGTTAGGAGAACATGTCATGATGATGATAACAAAGTGAGGATAAAAAGGTATCTAATGCCTTCAATTATTTGACAAGAACAAGCTCTCGGTATGCTAGCAACAATCAACAATATAATAATTTTTAAGATCATATGTTAATTGTAACGTTCAAATCTTAATATATTACCAGCATTATAACCGGTGATTTCTATGCTGCTGTTTTTTTTACCATTGAAACCTACAACCATTGAAGCAGATTAACATTTTAAATCGGAAACAATGGATTAGAAGCTCTAGTAACCAGCAGCTTTTGGATTACATTTCAAGTTCAGAATCTCTTCCATGGGAAAATTGTGAACTTGCCACTTTACTCTTTTGGAAGTGAGAATTCTAACTGTGCGTCCAAGCAGTCTGTGTTTCTGGTAGGATTTGTAATATTGTACTGCAGAAGAGAAACATTGGAAGGAGAGAGGAGATATGGGTGGATGAAAGAGAAAATGTGATACTTGAGAGATGCCTTTTTTTGTTCAATATTTTATTAAATCCATCAATACAATTGTGGTTGAAGGCTCTTCAGACTCGGGTATAACAGCAGAGTCTAATAAGATTACCCATGCAAGTTTTGTTCAAAACCATTGTTATGCACAGATTTATGTTTAAGATTGGCTACATTACGTTCATGCTTACACTTGCAGGAGGAGATGGCTGGATTGAGTAGATATCGGAGTGGTTAACTTAAGCAGCTTGGGACTTTATTTCCCTGAAGGCATCAATTTAATTTGACATTGAATAGTACATCATGAGGCCTAGGTTGATTATGTACTAGATTTTTGGAAAGGTTTGATCAAAAGCTCTTGATTTTGGGTGGGTGTCTTTTTGGAGGCAATAGTGGGTATGGCTATCATGGTTTGATTGATGTAGAACATGATATGGTTGATTTGAGTGCACAATTTTCATGATATGGTATTGTCGGCCAACATTTTTTTGCTTTTCTGAAAGATATAAAATTTAGTGATTTAGTTTAATATAAAAATGTATATGATTTTGAAAATAGTTTTGAAAATAGTGTATTTTAATTTTGGAAAATGAGACCGCCTGGATCACATTTGTCCAGTAATTTGCATAATCGTGCCTAGTGTCACAAATGATACACCTTCTCGAAAGAGTAATGTATCTTGCGACGGTAGACCCAATCATACGAACTAAAGGACTCGTGACATCCGTTTGATCCGCGAACCTTTACGTGCGACCGACAGCTCCCTCACCTAATGAGAAATGCAGGTAGGGTTTATTTTACTCAGGTTCCAAGTTCCTATAGAGAGCAGCCTCATAGTTAATTACATCTCAAATGACGGCTGTCACTCGAGAAACTCTCGATAATGATCGGTGGTTCTGTCTTCAAGAATTCGAGGGTTTAGGTTTTCGCGGTAGGACGTGGAAAGCAAGTGGGAGTGGCTCGAATGGGAGCAGTTATTTCCGGAGTCCAGAAGAAGAAAAGGTAGGGGATGTCACGGATCCGAGGCAAAACCCCAGCTGACTTCCCAACTATCCCATGGTGTGCATGTCAGCGTTTTGGAGACGATATTAATTAAGTGTTTGATCCCGCCAATTTTATTATTTCGGACTTACATTCGCATAATACCCGATTATGCAAATAACCTGCGAGATATGAGGGTTTACGTCGTACCGTACGACAACCTCGAACTCTAAAGCTAGTTAGGACTTACGCTGCGCAACACTGGCTGTACGTAGCTTAAAAAGAAGAATGAGGGTTTACGCTACGCTGGACGAGCTACCTTGAAGTCCTATATGTTGTTATTTAAACTAGGAATGAGTTTTGCTGAAGAAGATCTTCTTGCTGCTCTATCCAAGCTCCTCGTTGTGCTGCCCACGGAGTCAGCTCCACACTTCTTGCTGAAATAACAGTCCTAATGTCTAAAGTTCAAAAAGGTTTTGTCAAGTGTGTTCCAATGTTTCAGGTTTTGTTGTTGTTTTCAGTTTTGCATGCAGAGTAAAGTAAATTGTTGACAAATAAAAGTGCTGGAAAGTAAAGTGCAGTAAAGTAGACAAATGAAATTACAGTACTTAAAATGTAAATGTGTACTCAGGCATCTGCTACTAGTCGGATGATTTGTATTGCAAGCATGTATGATTTGCAGTGGATTTAAATAGACTTGTCGGAAAAGTAAACAGAGCGAGAAAACCGGACACGAAAGTCAGAAAATAAAGAAAACGAGTCGTAGAAATCGCAAACAAAACTCATAGCCACATATGAAAGATCGAAACTGGGTATAAGACATCAGTAGAGGTGGGGGCTCAGAGCTGGACTGTGTGCTTCCCAACCTTGGATAAGAGCTGCCAACCCGACGATCTAAGGAGGGTAGTCCTTAACCCAATCCAAGTGACTAACCATGGACCTTTATATATTTTATAAGGAAAAATTCTTTGATTTTCATGCAAAATTTGTTTAAGTTTTTTTTTTATGCAGAATTCTTGTTCACAAGCAAAAGAGATTTTTTTTATTTTTTTTATTTTTGTAAGTACTTTATAAAATAGTAGAGTCCACAGGCTAGTCACTCTAATCGTGCTAGGACTATTGGCGACCTAAGAGCGTCGGGGGCAACAATCTCACCAAGAGTCGGCAAATAGCATCATCGGTCCTTTCCTCTCCCCTATGGAGGGTCCTCGAGGTAGGAGATACTATTCTAATTATCCCTCGTATCCTCGTATAAGACACATAAAGCATTATTATCATTGCCTCGCCACTGAGACCTCGGACTTACACCGATCCGATGATCCATATGTGCAGAAACAAATATCCCCGATCGCAGGGAGGATCCGAGCGTAATGTTCGAGCTCGAATCCCGTGCATCGGGTTTCATTATTGTTAAGTCATTTTAGGGATCCACGGTTGATTCGATTTAAGGAAGGGTGAACCATGCCTCGGTGCGTCCGTTGTCTGGTGTCTCGGTCGGTTGTGAATTAGGGTCGAGTGCCTAGTTTCACTGTGTATTCGAGGATTAGGTTAATGGATTCTTACCATGGGGAGTGCTCCTAAGGTCAAGGAGGTCTATGCTGTGAATTAGGTTAATGAGCTCTCACCTAAGGTGTGCTCCTAAGATCTAGGAGGCTTTCATTGTGGGTTAAGTAAAGGGGGTTTCACCTAAGGTGTGCACCTAAAATTTATGAGGCATACACAGAGGACTAGGTGAATGAATTCTTGCTTAGAATGTGCAACTAAAATCTATGGAGCCTACACTCTAACTTGTGTTTGAAGTGACTAAGAGTGATTAACCCTTCCACAAGTTAAATCAGAGATTCCCTTTTTTGTGACCTAACCGTTAAAATAAAATAAACAAAACAAAACAAAGAAGACCGACCCAAAATAACAACATTTAAAGTTTCCATCAACATGTGAATCAGTGATTAAATGATACCCAAAATCTTCATGGAATAAGCTCCAAACAACACTTTTGAAGTCCAAAAACAGTAATTTCAAAATATCTCAAACAACCATTTCAAAATGCTTTAAACAACCACAGCAAATTCAACGCTCCAAATAACACTTTTAAAGCTCCAAAACAGTAATTTAAAAAAAAAATCTCCAAACAACCATTTAAAAGAATCCTAAACAGTATTTAATTAACGCAAAAATCAGCACTTAAAGGTTCCTATCGAATGCATTTAAATCGACCACCAAACACTTCAAAGATCGTAGCAAAATAAGCCCCCAAACGGTGAACAAATTAGCATTTAAGTGATTCACATAGCTCTTAAGAAACAACGGTAAAACTTCAAATTTAATGTCTCAAAACAACGAAGTAAAACAAGCTCCAAATGTTGGATTTAATGCCTCCAAAATAGTCCCAAAATCATGCATTTAAATAAGCGCAAAACAACATATAAAGATTCCAAAGCTATAAGCAAGTCAGCCCACAAATTATATGGAAACTTCCCAGACAGCATTTAACACTTATAATAATCGATCCAACCAAAGAGAATGAGCATTAGCAGTGTTTTGATTGAAGAAAGATTCACATACATATCATTCAACTTCTATGCATTTACATTTCTAACATTTAAACTCAATTTCACTTGCCACATTACTTGCATTCGAGAAGGAATATAAAGTAAAATGTTACTCATGACATGAGAAAATTGGGTATACTTGTCCTCAATTTCTGTATACTTAATTCCATATCCACATAAAATATATTGTGAGACTTAGACCGTCATCCTAAAGATTCCAACCCGTGTGTTTCCTGTATCCAAAAGCCATTCTCAGCTATACTTTAAGAATAATTAGGAACCAGCAACCTCCAAGATCTAAATTCCTTCATCATTTCCATTCTTTTAATAGAGAATTAACTTCAATAAATTACAAAGACAGCAGTTAAATCAGCTCACCAAAAGAGATTGGTCTTCATAAATTTCAGATTTTTTTACACAAAGCCAAATTAAAGGGATTTCAGATTTGTATCACAGATAAGGTTATCAAGAATGTCAACAAGTCTTTGCATTCCTATCATCCAATTCTTCATATATTTTGCATGTCTAGCACCTAAGCGTTACATTTTATTAGCATCAATCTCTTATGGCATACCAAAATGATCATCAAAGTAGGCTATATATATATGCAAACTTAAACCCAACAATTCACATATCATTTATCTTCAACAACTTCAAGGGTTTTGACATTCTAAGTCGGCTAATTGGGCATCCAAGAATCCAACGAAGTTGCATGAGCTAAACAAATTGCAGGCTTCTTTTGTTCATATGTGATTAAAGTTTAGATGCTAGAGACGTGAATACACATGAATAGAGTGGTATGCATGTAAATCTTTCAATATTTTAAAGAGAAATCATCACAATTGATTATGATTCATATTTGAGCACATGTTACAAAAAATCAATTTAAATTCAAGCACTTTGATACATGGAATAAGCAATAGAAGCTTTACAAAGTAAACTAGTTAGAAGAATACGACCTTATCCGGAGGAAGCGCAGGCGGTTGTAGCGAGAAGGAAAATTCGAATCTTTCGATCTGTGGTGCAGAAAGTAGCAGGCGAGTGGCTCGGGCTTGCTCAGTGCAGGGAGTAGTCGAGTGGAGGTCTGTCGTGAGGAGGTGAGGAGGCGAGGAAGATAGGTCGAAAGGGCTCGGCAGGTCGAAAGGGCTCGGCACAGAGAGCTGGCGAGCAAGTGAATGCTCAGGCGCAGGGGACAGTGAAGCAGGCGATCGGGAGGAACAGAGGCGCAGGCGAGCGGCTTCTTCTGGTCGCGCGAGAGAAGAAGAGTGGCGGGGCTTCTGTCGCGTGACAGGGAAGGCGGGCGAGCGGGGTTCGGTCCGCAAGGGGGAGTCTTCGGTGCCGAGCGGGAGCGGGAGAAGGAGACGAGTCGTGTTTGGGGCGAGCGGGGAAGAGGGGGGCTGGGTTCGATGGCGAGGGAGATGTGCGGGTCTCTGTGCGAGCGTGAGGGAGAAGGGAGCTTCGGGATTCAGCGGTCGAATCTGTCTCGAAGAGAAGAGGCGAGCGCCTGGGGGAGCCAAATTCTATACCGCGCTCTCAAAAAAATGTCCGTTACAGCATTAGGCGGGCTATTGAATGCTTTCCATGCAGGGAGAGTTTTATTAGGTAAATATTAACTCTTAATTAAATTTAATTAAGAGGGAATCAAGTGACTGATTTGAATTTTAAAATTTTGAAATTTAAATAGCCCTGGCTCGTGTTCAACCTGTGTCGGGCTCAAATTGAACCCGGGCTGAGCCCAAACCGGTGCCCCGCTAATTAAAAAAAAAAATGCATCGATTTCCGTGCCGTTTGCGCGCGCACGGAACCACAGCAATATGGGTACGCTTACTAGCTAAAGTCGACGTCTCGGACGCATCCGTGTGGTCCGTTTCGTCATCCAAGGTCGTCCGGACAAGTTTGCCGACGGTCGGGCCAAAAAAGTGTCAAATTGTGGTGTGTCGAGTGCTCGAGTCATTAAGGGTTCACTGAGGCCGTACGATCATAAGGGAACTCGTTTTCGGCCCTCTACGTTAGTCAGTCACTTGCAGAAAAAGAGTCGAGTGCTTGGGACTACTCATGCGAGTCTCACAAAAATGAGTCTAGAAGTGGTTCGAAGCTCTATGGGAGGTGGGCTCCATTACTAGTCCGCTAGGATGGTCAATAAGGAGTTCCTATAGCTAGATCCTAGGGTCTAACGTGAAGAAAGCTAAGACCTCACTAAAAATGAGGTCAACAGGTATCTAAATCAAGACACTGAGTGTGAGTATATGCTTAATCATCATGATATAATTGACAACAATCATGATATGAACTATATGTTTTGTCCTCTCATTCTTTTAATTAAGTTTTAGAAGTGGTTATGATATGCAAATTATAATTTATGATTTCTCTTATCATGATAATATTCTATAAATGGATTGTGTGAGCCGGTCTATTATGCATGCCTCGAGTCCATGAGTTTAAAAATGAGGGAAAAGTTAGGAAGGTAACAACATGAAAAAAAATGAGAATGGCGTGCAATTTGCAATCTTGACTTGATTGTTCAAGGAGTAGAGCAGAGGCAATTTTGAGGGAGGTTGTGCCAAGTAGTGGAGGTGATAGGATTGATTTTGTCAAGGGCGAGGGTGTGCAAGCAATGCTGAATGTATAGCTGAGTAGGGGCTGGAGCTTGATCCAGAGAGAGCAAATATTTGACCACATAAGACGAATTGTAGCAATTGGCTATACGATGCAATCACACGCCAAGGCAAACATAATGACTATAATAGAGTGCGATCAAAGATGTGGAGCATGAGATGTGTGTGTTGTAAAGCTTATTATTTGGGCTATAGTTCCAGCCAATGGATGCAGATTGGCATGTTAACTATAAGCTACAAAGTAGGCCAACAGATGTTTGGTGGGGACCTTGGATGCAAGGGAAACTTTCTGGATACTTACACATATCCATTGTGTATGAGAGTGTGACATCAGTAATAATACAAAGAGAAAGATGCAGGTGATGATGATACGCCCGTGCCATCTGCGCCTCCCTCACACAAAGGAACAACGATGACTACCGTTATTGTAGAAGAATCGGTCCTAGGAGAACTGGCCTGGACCGACCATACCAAGTCAGACCCATCGGCCGAGCCTAGAGGCAGGGGTTCTCCAAAATATTAAGAGAGCAATTCAGACATTGCCCACTAAGCCACTAATCACATATAGGAGGAAGGAAATCAGGGGGATTTTGAGGGGAATGTTTGAGAGGGACTTTTGAGAGTATTTAGGAGGGCTAGCGGCCAAGCCTAGATGGGCAGTTTCTCCAGAAAATACAGAGAGCGATTCCAACACTCGGGTGGGGTCTACTAAGCCGCTAATCACATATATTAGAAAGGGAATCAAGGGGGATTTTTGGGGGAAAGTTTGAAAGTGACCTTGGAGAGTATTTAGAAGCGCTAACAATTAGGTTTTCTCTTTATGTTTTGCTTGGCTTTAGTTGTTTTTTTTTTTCTAATGGTGTTTCTAGCAGCGTTTAGGGTTTGTGGAGAAATGATCTACCTCTCGAATAGTAGATCAACGTTGTAGCTTGTTTGTTTTCATTGGTTTTGATTAGGGGTGCAAATGTGTTGAGCTGGTTCGAGCTCAACTCGTTAACGAGCTCACGAGCCGAGCTTATCGAGCAACGAGCTTGAGCTCGAGCTTGTCCCAACTCGGCTCGTTGGCTCGCGAGCCCGATCGATTAGCCTACCACTAGTCATTTCGATGCACTTTTCGATGATCTCCCACTGCTTCCTCCTACGGCCGCCAATAACTTCTCTGGCAAGCTCCCGTGAAAATTGAGTTTTCAGTTCGAGCTTTTGAGGTGACTGCTACCAGTATGAGCCGAAGTCAAGTTCGCCATTTGCCAAACGAGCCGAGCTCAATCTTGACATGACTCGAGCTCGACTAGACTCATTTGCACCCCTAGTTTTGATAAAAGCAGCCCTCATTTCACTTTATCAACCCCATTAGTGTAATCTATTCGCTGTTTGTTCGTTGTTTTTGGTTCCGGATCGTATCGGAGCATCGCTATTGAATGACCTATGTGGAGAGATGAACACTTTTAGAGGCTCCACAGGATGTGAATCATTTCATTCTACCTTTGCACATTTATTTTTTAGTGGGTTTAATTTTTTCGTTTTAAGAAAATGTGTTAACATCTTGCTTTGATAACCCAATTGTTCAATTTTGTTTATTAAGTAGTTGATCTATGCACTGGCTTTAATACACTAATGTTCTTACCTTGTATTGCGAATTCCTTTAAGTTAATTATTTCTTTAAGATATCAAAGAAATTTGATGCGATTGTATTCTTGTTGAATTTTGTTTTTGAAAATTATTTATGTTCTATGGTGTGAAGAGTTGTAAAAATAGTAATTTAGCCTCACCATTATCATAAAAATAGTTTTGATTGTTAGGGTGCATTGAACTGCACTAAATTATTTTTGTTATTTTTACAGGTTTTACTTATTACACGGTTTCTTCAACATGAGCACCATTGTGGCTATTATATGAAACAAGTAAATGTTCTTTTTCTGCTGTTTACTTTCTCGGAGCAATTTGCTCATTTTTCCTATATGTAGTTTATTTATCAATTGGAATGTAATGTGTAGTCAATCACAGTGCGTGCAACACCATTGTCAGGTTCATAGATTTAGAGTACCCTGTGATTGAACCTTTCTACTGTATAATTTCTGAAATGCATCTTTGAAGGATTTTTGTGAGTTGCCTTTCATTTGGGTTGCTTTAGATTCATGCTTCGAACATTACCTTTTAGATTTGAAGCAATTTATTGTTTGAAATGTGGATTGTGATATTCACATTAGTTTGGACCCATATCTCTTATTTGTTTCGCTTAGATGACTAGCTTTTAAAACAACAGAAACCATATTTTCCATTGCATTGTATCGTTAATTGATTTTGCAACTGGCTTATAGTATCCTAAATCCTAATTTCTATATTTCTCTATTTTCCATATCATTGCTGTCCTGAATCATGGTGAAGTAAGTTGGCTTTGTTTGAAATCAGATGCATGACCTATTTCTCAGTCGAGAGACTAACATTACATTATTTACGCTGGCAAATTTTATGTATGTTGGTACATCAATCTTCAGTCTAAATGTGGCATCCTGGTTGCTTTCTATAGTTTAAAGTGAGCAATTCGTTTATTCTTATTGAGAATTCATTTAATCTTCCGCTTCTTGACATAAAATCATGAATCCATAAAGATTAAACAATATGTTATAATATATCTTCTACTCCTAGGTTTGAATAAATGTGCCAAATGAGAATGTAGGTTAAGCTACGTAAGTGTCCTTTACTGTGACCCCTGTTTGGATCCTTTCATTTAACCTATGGTCAATGCCATAATTCTCTATTAGCTTCACTGCTGACTACATATTCTGAATAATTCACTTTGTATTAACTGATTGCAGAACCTGGGCAGTCTTTTGATGGAGTTCCTTTACTTCTTTGGGTGAGTGCTAGTAGAATTTTCTTTATATTTGTATTTCAAATAAAGTGTTTGGCATGTTTTAACAATGGGTCATTTCTTTGTTTTCATTAAACGCTTTTCCTGTGAAAGTCCTCTTTTTCTGTCCAGGAATGTTTTTGATCCACGCCAAATGGGGATTTCAATTCAAGGAGGTGGAGTTTATATGAAAAGAGAAAGAGGTCTCAGGTTTGAAATCATTTGTCATAAATTTTGTTTTCTTAAATCTTTAACATATTTTTCTCATATTCATGTGTTTTCATGTAGCATCGATCCAATACATATTGACGACCCCCTCTTTCCAACTAATAATGTTGGGCGTAATTGCTTTAGGATACATCAATGCATCAAGGTGAGGAATTAAATTTGAACAAAATAAAATCAGTAAGGAATCCAATTTTTCCATTCGTTTTGTCTGCTCACTCACTTCAGAACTATAGCATGACTAATTAAATATCTTAATAACAATTAGCCTTCTCAAAATGAAGTCATAAATTTGTTGACTTTGAACTTTTTCTGGGAGAACTGGTTTATAGATTTTGTTGAAGAGCTATTATCTTGTCTATGATTTGCTTGAACTTCTTGAAGCTCACTGACCAAAAATGTTCAATTTGTTTTGTTACTTGAATCAAAACATATTATGCATGCCCCTTTCTTTATACAAATCATGTTTGCTATAGAGCCTGCGTAACTCTAATAATGTTGAAGGGACCATAAACACATACTTCTATCAATATTGTCTAAATTCTAAATTGTCAATTGTTGCAAAGCCAAGCTGCTCTATCTATTGGCTGAATCCTTCAATTTGTCTCTGATATTTGTTGTTGAAGCAGGTTGATATTATTTGACAAGGGTCTAACATGTTAAAAATCCTTTCGCTAGTAACCATTTTTTTTATGAAGGTAATTTATCAGAATTGTTGGGAAAATTAATCTTAAGAGCGAGCTTTCAATCCCTCGAATGACTTGTTTGGAATGATTTACATTGTGTTGGCCCTAGAATGTTTGGAGTTCATGCAGGTGTTTAATAGGTTGTGGATATTCTTTTCATCAAGTTTTTAAAAAAATAAATGTTGTGCATTCAAACTCAATGAATCAGATACACATGGAAGAAGCGTTTTTGGTCAACAATGAAAACAACAACCTTATGTTAAAGCAGTCTGTCTAAGAATCATCAAGGTTGATCTTTTAGGATAATATCAAGAAATAAAATTTTAGTCTGAATTGTCACGACCCAACCAGAGGCTTGGAATTAACGAAGACATGAAAAGATGGTCGGATGGCGGGAATTATATTTTTTATATTCATCTATAATTTAACAAATGAAAGTGATGTTCATCAAATTTAATAAAGCAATATATTGAAAATTACCTCGTTACTGAATATTTGGGCCTCCTATAAATGTGTTCTTTTATCGCTCATCTTTTATTTATTTAATTAACCTGAAAAATTTAAAATAATAATGAGCTAAACAAGCTAGTGAATGCTCATATCCCTAAAATATTGAAATATATCTCTAAATAATAATAATACTAGGGAAAAGAAAAATAATATGTATGTCAACTAATCTTTTAATAAATCAATATTAACGTTTGAGATGCTATTAATGAATCTTATTATATCAATATCTCAATAATCATAGGAGTACCGTCTAAAACTTATACCACTTAAGGTACTTCAATATTAATATTTTTTTTCATTACATGCAATGGTACCTTACATTTTCCCACTAGTACCATCAAAGGGTGACTATCATAGTCAATCATGCACATAAAAACATACAATAAATATATCACATTTTAATAATAAATATGCATTTCTCATTTGCATAATAATCAATATATTTATGAATAATGTTGTGATCACATATCATTCCTACAATTTGAACAAAAATTCACTAGAATTCAAAATTTCGAGTTTGTAATAATTTCATTAAAACTAATGATAATACCAATAATTGCATTTAGTTTAGAAGAAACAAAATATTATCATAGTATTACAATATGAGTATTCACCTCGATGACGATTAATTTGCCTTGAGGTCGACTCTGAAAACTGGAAGCCTAACATTTTATAAAACTTAATTAATTTATTATTTTAATAAACTATTAGCTTTTTTTTTAATTATTAAATTTACTTGATGTAATCTCGCTTAATTTATATATATATATATATATATATATCTTATTATTATTATTATTAAGTCAATTTAAATAAATATTATCGGCTCGGCTTCGACTCACTCCCGCAAGAAAGCGTGATCTCTATTAGTCGCCTCTTCCTCCGTGCAGTGGAGTCACCGCCTCCTTTCTGCTCGACGATTTTCCCTTCTGCTCCAGAACGTGGCTTGTCGTGCTTTACTCGACACCTACACCGGCTTCTCTGCTACACTCGAACCTCCAACTCAAGTGAGTCACACCCTTTCTTTCCTCCTCTCCTTTTTTGTCTTCCTTTCTCCTCATTTCTTCTTCTTCTTTTGGACTTGTCTTCCCCCCATACATCATTTTATAGGACTCAAGTGAACTCTGAGTTCCTGACCGTTCGATTCCTCTCCAACCTTTATTGTCCAACTCCTCATTTCTTCTACTTTCTATTCATTTCTGCTCATTTGTTCGCTTCCTCTTCTTCGGTTCTTTGTTTGGTCTTCCGTTTGGTCATTTCTTCTTCCCCTAATAATTGAAACAGAACTTTACATAAATACTAGAACACGACTAATGTTCAAGTCAACCCAAAATAGACTCTTATGTCCGAACCATTTCACTAACGACAAAATTTTAGCTGCGAGCATTATGATTATCAGATGTTATTATAGTGAAATATAAGACATAATTTCATAATTAACAGAGGTATTAAAGTATGCTTATGGTATTTCAGAGTTAAAAAAAAGAGTCATATGTATATATATATATGTATGTATATATATATGTATATATATATGTATATATATATATGTATATATATATTAAGATAGTAACTAAAACATCAACTAACACTCAGAATCAACCAAGGATAGAATTCCAACATTTATAATGGTTTGGCCCCGTATTAAAAAATTAAGGAATTTGGACTGGCTCAAATTTTTTGAAGAAGTGACCAAAATGCTAAAAACGATGACACTATTTTTGGTTGATTTTATGTGATTATTCTCTTACACTTTTTGGGTTTGACAGGCTTTTGCAGATGCATACACGATACTGGAAAGTGAATTCTCTGAGATTTCTGATGAATTTATTTCAAGTTCAGCACCATCATTTAGGTTGCTTCGAAAGATTGTACCAAGCATTGATTGAGGAATGAGTGTTCGCAATGTTTCTATTCTTACGTCCGGATCAACTGTTCCATTTAGAATTTGTGAAGTATTATTTTTTATTAACTTAATGTAAAGGTATTCTCTGTTTATTCGCTGCCTACTTCTTTTTACTAAGGTATGAGTCTATCCTTTCCATATAGAGCTCTGAAATAAATTATGGCTATACATGATCTCTGTAGTTGAAGCAACCTTTAAAATAGTCTTGTTTTCTTAACAATACAGGCATATATGAGGAAGCTGTAATCTAATCGGGAACTGGAAAACTGATCGAGTTAGTTTGCTGCACAGCCATTTACGGGAAATGCAAGTATATCTTGGCATTATTTTATTTTTGGAGACTATCTGATTTTGTTTCTTGGTGTCAATCAAATATTTTAGTTCAATTGAATTAGATGGCTCTTGCGGGCAGCATTGGAACCAGATTTTCATTGCCGCTAGCGGATATTTAATAATCCATCTGGTGGACTGAAGTATGCCATAATTATGTGGCACACCTTCAAATAAAATTTCTGTAGTCCTCGTAATCTGAAGAGAAAAGGTCAAATTCTCATTATATTTCTTGTGTTCGGAAGCCAGCTTTGTTAAGTCAGGCAGAATTGGACAAAGAAAAGGGAGTACTTAATGTCATGACCATAACTTTTGGTATGAATTTATGGATTTCAATGTTTAGAATCTTCAATAAAATTCTTGAAGGTCGCATGGGTTATGTTTGTCTCGCCAACTACTTTTGCTGGATGCTGTACCATCATTTGCTCTTGATCCGGATTGGAAGTGAAACCACAGAAGGTATGTCTATTAACCTAAGTGCTTACTTTTTCTCTCAAAAAGTTTGTTATGCCTATAGTTGTAACTATATCGAAAAAGATATCATGTTATATGTGAAATATCTAAATTAAATATCATCGGGGTAAATTCTGTCTTTTATCAACCAGGAAAACAAAGTTCGAACTGAATTCTTCTTTGTATCTTGAGAATACAGATCAATCTTGATGTCACCTGAAAGTTCGTCTACTAAGACAACCATAGTTTTTTATTTTTTGAAAGGAAAAACAACCATGCTTGAACAGAGGAGGTTACACCCATTTGATATTAACTAAAATATGGTATTATACAGTGAAGCGAACGATTCTTAAAAGCTGTTAGAACAAACCATCTAAAAGTTAATTCTTTGGCGCTGAAAGAAATCTAGTATGCCAAGTAAAATTGGCCAAATATTAAGTTTGATTATGATATTAAGTTTCATGCTTTTAATAAGTTGAAGAGAATCTTTGGTTATTTTAGAACTCATTGATTTAAAATATGAGACTTTCTTTTCTTTTGTGAAATTTATTTCACTAAAAAAAGTTTAACGAAACTTCCTGTAGCATAAAAATTAAAAGTTAATGGAAAAGTTGGTTTATATTGCTGATAGCATGAAAACTGATAGATGATATCACTCTGAAAGATTGTAAATGAAAACAATTGTCTTCATCCAGTAGCAATAACAGTTGTGTCGGTTGGACATGGGAATAACTGGAGGGTTTTCTAATTCTCAAATAATTCTTTGGAGTTATGCAGGTGAAACTTTTCACTACCAAAAGTAAAATTTTAAAAAAAAACCTTGTCTATTTAACTACAGTGATTTCATTTCGATTGTTTAAGCTATTCTTACGTATTCTTGCTTTTATGATTATTTTTTATTGAAGGGTTTGAATGATGCAATCAGTTTGTCGTTTGCACTTGCCATCCAAAGAAATATTTGCAGACAAGTTATTGATAATCTTAAGAAGACATTTTTTGGGTTGAGCAGGAAGCATTCCTGGAATGCATCTAGAGGGACCAAGGATTCCAAGTTGACATGCGTTTAGTGACTCCAGAATTTAAAAAATGAGATTGAGAGAAAAAAAAAAAAACAGAAACAAATGTGAATGAGGATAATATTCATTAGGGAAATTTACATACATATGGCCCAATTCTTTTGTATTTACATATCTAGCACCCAAAGTTTGATAATTACATTTATAACCTAGGTTTCATAAGCTTTTATGGATGAAAA
This sequence comes from Papilionanthe hookeriana x Papilionanthe teres, assembly GCA_022702705.1. Taxonomy (NCBI): domain Eukaryota; kingdom Viridiplantae; phylum Streptophyta; class Magnoliopsida; order Asparagales; family Orchidaceae; genus Papilionanthe; species Papilionanthe hookeriana x Papilionanthe teres. The sequence goes on along the minus strand of CM040422.1, from coordinate 130,844,500 downwards.
TGTGTATTTAACTTTTAGAAGGATAGTGATAATGATATTTTTGTTGTGATGTTGAAAAATTGAGGGTTATGCATGTAAATATGAATCCTTAGCTGTTAGAGATGTAAATATATAAGAATTATGTGTGTGGGTGGTATGTATGTAAATGCCCCTATTTATTTATGACACAGTTTAAAGTTGTTGATCAAGGACAATCTTTGTCATTTATCTGGTTATTGAGAAGCTGGGTAATGAAAGTTAAATCTTAGTGGTAATGACATTAAAAGAGCTTTTCCTATTCCTACTGTTGGAAGGATGCTATGAGAAGGCTTATAAAGGTATAGTTCATTTATACCTGGTGTTGGAAACATGAGAGATGAAGAAGAGGACTTTAAATTGCTCTCAGGTAGGCCGAAGAAGAGCAAGTGGTGACAAGATGGAGAATCCCTAGCCGGTGATGGTAAGGATGGGGCATTCACATACATAACCCCAATATATAGACATAAAAAAAGTACTACTATTTTAACTTTTAAGAAGTGAAATATATCTTTTCTCATAGATAAGGTGGCATTGATGTAAAAAAATGAAGTTTAGATGTTTTATATGTAAATACAAAAGAATTGAGTGGTATGTATGTAAATCTTCCTATAATGATGTGGCGTATTTAGAAGGCTAGGCATCATAAAAAGGGCAACTGCCGAGGTCCGCTTGTGAAGCGTAACAAGAAGAATAACCTCAAGGTAAGGTTTTTAACATTTCTCATTTTACTTTATATTCTATAATCTATTTTAATTATTGTTTTGCATTTGCAGGAAAGCAGTCAATGGGAAGGGCATGACTGCTGCTGAAGGAACTTGCAGTAATATGAGAAATGATAAGGAGATGATACCTTTGCATTTGCAGGAAAGCAGTCAATGTGAAAGGCAACCAATAATATGAGAAATGACGAGGCGATACCCAACAAAGAAGAAGTCGATGATAAGGATCTATGAGAGAAAAAAAAGACTATTGTTTGAACAAACAAACAAAGCTCCAGTTGTTGAAAAAAACAAAATAAAATTAAGGAAGATGACTGTTGCTGAGGAACTGTTGAGTATGAGAGATGATAAAACTATTGCACAGTTGCTCTCTCTTCTGTTCAGCAATGCTGTTGCTGTATTACTTGGCTTGTTTTGTATGCTTCTTTTGATAAATTTTTAATGTATAAGTTTAAAACACCAAAGTATGCTGTGTGTAAATATGGAAATTTAGGCGTAGGATATGTAAATGCATAAGAACTGTGTGCTGGTAATGTACATTTCCCAAGATTGAATTATTAAGAAGAGATCCACGTTCTGAACAAAGATCAGTCCGCTTCTTCACATTCCTTTCTTCTATGGCTTTTAACTAAGAACTTTCCTTGGATGCTTTCTCAGCTTAGATTCTCCAAAAAGTCAAAACAAATGATAATTATGGATTATATAGCTCCTCAAAATGGTGTGTACCTCGTAATCTACGTTTAACATTCTGGATTGATGCCACTTCTAGAATGAATGAACTCTGTAGAAGTTACATTAGGCCAAAATGGACAATACTTGATGGGTGAATGTTCAGGCTGTCACATGAATATGCTTAACATTAATAATAAATATTTCATTTAAATATTTAACATTTTATACATAATTAAATAAAATCAAATATAGTTGTATTATGACTCATAATTAATCATTTCAATCCATTTTTTAAAAATAATAGTATTATGTATATACAAACATGAGGATACAGAGAATTTAATTGTTTCTAATAAACAAAATTGAGAATTAAGCTCACTGGTGGAAGAGGCTGAATCGAACTCACTTGTTGAAGTGGCTAAATTAAGCCCTCATGTGGAAAAAAACTTCTTCAGCTTATCGTTATCTTCCTCGAGAGAATGACTTGAGCATATCCCTGTGGAGGTAGCAATTCTAGAAAGTTATCGTGACAACTAGGGCATCTCTCAATCTCTCATTTAAAGGCACCAATGACATTGGGATTCAGTCCCATAGCTCAAGTGTTGTTGATGGCCGTTGTATCCATAATATATGAGATTAGCGAACAATACCTTATATTCACGATAATGATCATCTATTAAGGCACAGAGAAAAGTCAACAATGCAATACTTGATGTTTTACTAGGTCAATTTTATAATCAAGTTGTATGTACTCACGGATAATAGAGACTCTAAGTTCTGAAATGATAAAACATAATATCCTATATGATGTTAAAATTTAAGTTTAAACTTGTAATATGAAAATTTGTGTATTAAGTATGTAGAAGTTAAAATTTTTGTGGTATAAATGTAAATGCCCCAGAAATTAAGCTTATAATTTACAGCGCGAAAGCAGCTTCGAGGTCTGAATTTGGAAAAATCATCGCTTCTACTGAGCATGGCGACGGCCGGCGATGGATCAGAGAACAGAACAGCAAGGGAGCCGGCGGCTGCTAATGGAATACAGGAGGAGGCGAAACGTTTGGTGGAATACGCCATCGGCGAGGCTATTAGCTTTAAGCAGACCGTTTCCGCGGCCGCGGATGCCGCCGTATTTACTGTTCGTTCCGGACTTTCTCAGATCCTTTCTACCACTTCGGACAGCCTCCGTGAAGCACAGGTTTTCTATTTTCCCCTTACTTGGGTGTTTTCGCTGGATTGTGATTGGTATTTTGATGGATTCGCAGGGCATGTTGAAATTGGTGAAGAGCGAGTACACTGCGTACGAGGATTTGGCGGTGGAGAAGATCAAGGGTTTTTTTCTTTTTCTCTTTTGGTTGGCATGACCCTTCGCTTCGCTTCGGATAATGATTTTGTGGACATTGATAACTTTAATTGTTGTGATTTTGCAGAGGGTATTTATGTCGCAGCTTCTCATCCCGGCATTTCTTTTGCTGTCGCAGGAGGAGTGGGGCTTGTAGTTTTGAAGAGTTATGCCTTGTTCTCTCTATTGGGCTGTAGCATTCTTTTCCCTCATTTTTCATCAAGTTGAATTGCTTCTAATTGGATGGTGCATTTGACATTTGGGCTAGAAAGCAATCACATATTGTATAACACAGTACTTATCGTAAAATAAAATATGTTTTATTGTTTTATTTTTATTTCCTTGTTTTATAGAACGTGGAATGTTCAAACCATATTTTTGAGCTGTTGTCTTCATTTTTTCTAATCATGCAGGACCAAGAAGTTTTATAATACGGAATACAAGGCGGTTATTTTTGAGTGAAGAGGTTTGTTAGTTTATCAAATTTTCTGCTGATTTATGTTCTATGATTTTGTTAGAGCTAAGATGTTTTTTTTAACCCTTATCCTAGGTTATATTGTATCCCACATTTTATTTGTAAATGTAGCTATAAAAAAAAAATGAAAATCTTGATATATTGGATCCAAGATAATCCAAACTACAGATTTAGAAACATCGATTACTGTTTTCGACTTGGTTATATAAAAATTCAATACCATGAAAGTTCATGCATTTTTTTAGTGAGCACCACGTGTGGAACTATGTGAAAATGGGAGTTGATTTTTTGAAGTCCTAGCCAAATTCATAGTATCAATGTGAATTTTTATTTTTAATGCTTTCAAAAATCCACTTCTTAGGATACTAGAAATGTTTAGGGTGGTTAAAGCTTATTGAACCGCACAATCTATTGAACATTCCAACCATTGTCTTCAAAAATCTATGTGCATGGACACAAAGTCAACACAAACAAACAATGTGTGTGATAGTTTATGATAAATATAGAACACAAAATGGGTTGAACATGAGATTTAAAGCTTAATATTTTATATTATAAGTAAATTCAAAATTATGATTGACTTCTATGCCCATTATAATAAAAAACAGGAATAAAATCACACTCTTAATTATGTTACACAACTTCAAAATCAAATATCATTAATTTTTCTTCTCATTATTAGAATGGCATTATTTATGTGGAACGTGTCTAATCCACTTTCATGTTGTGCTAAAGTTGTTTGTGCAATGTTAAACAAGTATTAAAACTTAGAAAAAGGGTGCAAGGAACTAAATGGGTTGTACGTACACCAATGTTTCATTGACAATAATATAGAAGTGATATAGACTCTTTTCTTTTATGAACTTTGAAACTAAGTTAGGGAATGTTAATTCTAGGATGGATATTGAGTTAGAAGTTTGGCATTGGCTAGCATTGCGTACACTTGTAATGGAAGATCTCCAAGGAATTGTTTTGCCTGTGTTTTATATTTGAAAAAATATGATAACTTATAGAAGTCTTCTTAAAGGTGCTCTGGATGCTAGCTTGGGCACTTGAACAAGGCAACCTGAGGTCATAGTGCCTCATGTACCTCTCAGAGTAATTTTCATTACTAAAGTGTTGTCTCTGGGAGATCATTATCTTGATTAAAGAGATTAGAGAAAATACTCCACATGTGGGTGATTATGGGTTTGGTTGTGATGGACAATTTGATAAGGAGCTATGTGAAAATAGCAATAGGAGTTAGAGCAAAAAGATGCACACATGGAGATAACTTAGATTATGTGTTCGTGTAAGAGCATTAAATTCACGAGTAGTAAATCTTGAGAATGAGAAGATAAGCTGAGGAGAGGTGAGAGGATATAGGACACAATTACAATGATGGATTAAAGAGTGTGTATGATGACAATGATGTTGTTGTTTTTGTTGAGGATTGCAATGTGCTCAAGGTTGAACCTCGTTGATTGTATACTGCATGTCAGATATCGTTATTTACGTTGTTGTGTACCTGGTGCTCTACTGAGTGAATGTCAAGCTTGCCAAATAATTTGAATACTTATGTTAGGCACAAGACTAAATGGACAATTTAGTCATTTGTTTGTTATTATTGTGGGGTATAAATAGGGCTTAATATATTTAGAGTTAGGTTATATGATTGTTGCCTTGAATCTTAGGGTTAGAGTTTGGGAGAGATTGCTTACCTCACGAATTGTAGGTGTTTATCTTTTATGTATTCGGGATTATATCGTTTTGATGTGATACTAGCGGAATATAATATTTCTGCCATAATTCATGCGGAAACGTGTCTCATTCTGATCCAATGCGTGGATAACTTTTTTGAGTAGTTTGTAGCGGAGAGTGATGAATGATCAACTTGTACCCTACTGGCTGTCATACTTCCTTCCCATTGGATGTTGGATCAGCATACTGAAAGTAATTCCTGCTAAATGTGTTTGAAATGTGAGGGATGATAGATGTCATTTTAAGAATGCAAATGTACATAAAACGAGAAATGTGTTCACTGGAAAGCAGGGAGTAATAGCAAATTTAATAGTCGATCATTTTCTTCACTTTGTTGTGTCTTTGATACATGTATATATAAAGATATCAGTTATCAATACATCAGCTACAATACCCAACATACCCTCATATGCTAGGAGTTTGTTTTGCTTGAGTGGTTGATATTGCTTTTTGTTGTTTCAGCTAAATGATCCTGATTTGTGTTATCACCTCCTGTCAAGGTATAATCCTTTCTTAGATTCCTAGCTTGTCCCTTAATAAGGGATATCGACGAAGAGGAAGAGCCTTTGTAAGAATATCAACATATTAGTCTTTAGATGAAATATGATAAACAGTAATAGTTTGATGAGGAATGAACTCTCAAATGAAAGGATAATAGATTTCAATTTGTGCGAGCATGAAACACAAGATTGTTTGCAAGCGCCATTGCTGAATTATCATAACAGTAAAATTTCTGAGGAGATGACTTAGCCAAATGAAGTTAGCAGCAGCTGTTGTGAGAGCTCTATATTCATCTTTTGTGGAGGATCTTGTAACATTAGATTGCTTTTAGACAATCCAAGAGATTATATTTGGACCAAGGTAAGGAGAGTATCCTATCATGAACTATCGATTTAAAGCACCACCAGCTCAATCCGCATTAGTATAAGCCCACAAAATACAAACACCCTTGGCAATGAGAAGTCTGTGATGGAGGGTACTCATATTGAAGTATTTGTTTGAGCATTTGGAAGTCACTTTCAAGCGGCTTATGCATTTTTTGACAATTGCAATTCACAAGAAAGGATATCTCAGGTTTTGTGATATGATATAATGCAAAGATCAAGCTAAAATTTGGCAGAGTGCAGGATTTGAATACAATTTTTCAGAAGCAAGAGTGGTGGCTGAAGTAACTGTAAGGGTGTAGAAACGGTTTTACAGTTTTTTATTACAGTTTTTTCTAGCAAGTTAAGTATTTATTTAGATTAATTAGGTGTTCTCTAGTGGTTTGAGCTATCACTTGCATACCAAGAAAGTAAGATACCTGTCTGAAGTTCCTCATGTTGAATCATTTTTATTGACTATCAAATTGATTTTGATTCATGGCAGAATAATTATCTGTTAATAGTATATTATCTACATATATAAGAATGCAAAGTTGTATAGAATTGTAATGATATAGAAACAAGGAAGGATCAGTTTCAATAGACCAAAAACCCTGTTGAAGTAGATGAGAGGAGAGAGTTTCAAACCATTGCTTGGGGGCTTGTTTAAGACCATAAATGGTCTTATGTAGATGACACCCCCTGAAGCAGGATGAAGAGGATCAATAGAATCTTATGGTCTCTTCATGTAAACAATACCTTGAAGATGGCCATGCAAGAAAGCATTGGAAACATCTAGTTATAAAATTTTCCAATTATTATAATATCCAATAGGTAGGAATATTTGAATAATAGACATTTTTGCTAGTAAGCTAAAAATTCAATGTAATCAACACCATATTTTTTATTATATTCTTGAGCTACAAGAAGAGCTTTATACCAGGCAATAGTACCATCTGAAGTCTAGTACAACCATTTGCAACCGAGAATGTTTTGGCCATTAATATTTTGTTTTGTTTTTCTAGATATAGTATTTTTTTTTTGTTTAAGATATCTTAGATGAAGCTATATAACTGTTACTCTTTTGACGCAATCTCTTTTCTTTTGCAGTCAATGCTTGCTGGCGCCGAATCAAAAGTAAATGACTTGCGGCAATCAATCAATCTCGTGAAGAATGAAAGTAGAAAGTTGGGGGTACTTTCACATCGGCTTACTATGTTTCTTTTAGCAACTGGATAGAGTTATACTCAAGTATTGACCTTAATGGCATTATTTTTCTTAAAAAACTTAATAATTTATGTTGAAATATCAAGGATAAATTTGAACTTGGTTGTCTTTATTTGTAATATTTGGTTTTACATGATTGGCATCACATTTTGAACTGTTTAGAATGTATCCATGCTACCTCTTGATTGTTTTCATATTGATGATATATTATAATATTGTTTGCTGCAACTGAACTTACATAGTGTTTATTTGAACCCTTTTCGACCCTTTTTGTAGGAGAGGGCCTTAAAAGCCGAGGAAGAAATGGAGCGAGGGAGAAAGGCACTAATGTTCGTTAATGTCTATTTAGTGCAACCAATTCTATTTAACATGTCCTCTATATTCTTTTTGGTGCATTAAATGACATGATAATTGTCATGCAGAGATGAAGGACGTGGAATTCAATCTGAGTTGCGTTTTGTCAGAAAAATTGAGAAAGATGTAATGGGTATGCACAAATTTAGCCTTATTACCACATTTAATGGAAATTTACGCCCTGATTCCTTAATTTGATTTGTGTATTTCTAAATTTTCTTCTCAGGCTTGAAAGATCTTATCAATGAACTTCCTCGGAGAGAAGCCTCTCGTTATAGATCAGCGGTTAGTTTTGTTTATGTAATTCAAATGTGTTCTTATAGATTCAGCCAATCTTTGTAGGGGCAATCTACATACATACCACCCAATTCTTATGTATTTAGATGTCCAAACCTAAACTTTACTTTTTTACATGTATACCCACCCAAATATTTCATAGCACATCAAAAATACCCCTCCATCTAACTTTTAACAAGTGAAATACACCTTTTCATGCATAGGTAAGTTGGCATTTATGTAAAAATTGAAGTTTAGTTGTTAGATATGTAAACACACAAAGAATTAATGGATATGAATAATAAATGCTAATTATTATAGTGAATGCAATTAAAGCATGTTTCTTATTATACCGATTTTTTTATTTAAGAAAATGGTTGATATTTAGCTCTAAAGAGAAATATGTTTTCCTTAGGTGTGAATCGGAGAAAAATGAATTTACAGTTCAAGTAATTTGTGGTTTTATTATGAATATATGGATTATTTAAAAAATATGATTTTCATTTTGTTCTTAATGCGGAGTGTCAACACACCTCTTTAACTGATTTTGATACCATTTCTCATCTACAAAATATTATGCAAATAGTTCTAATGTTAATTTTAGAAATCTTTAATGTTTTGCAATTAAGCTTACATTAATCTTTTTATTTGAACAATTATTGACTAGTCACTTTCTTTTATAGGTTTAATTTTTGGCTGTTTTTTAAGTCTATGCAGTTGAACTGAACATAGTTATGGGTATCGGTTTAATTCATTTATCCAGGAGACAATATTCTAGAATATTCTAGCAATAGCTTCAAGAAACTTTGAAAAGAGCCCAAAAATTGTCTAGAAGGATTCAAGAGCACTTATGAAAGACTGGAAGACTGTTTTAGAGGATGAAGCAATATTCCTCTTCAAACAATATGCTAAATGGGGCGACCAAAATTGAATAAATGAGAGAAATTGGTTATTTGAAGGGATAAATTCGATTTTTTTTTTATGTATGGTACTTCACCTTTTCCTCATTTGCCACATGAAGGGATTAAAAGAGATTTAGATTAGGTATTTTGATAGAACTGTTAGGATTAGAAAGTGTATTTATCATTATTTTCATCAATATTTATCAACAGGGGCCCATTGTAGGTCTTTCGTTACATTAAGTTATTAGGTAATTCCATTTTAGAAATATCTAACCATCTCCCCCCTCTCTCTCTTGTCTGGCCTCTCTCTCAAAAATGAAAGGGGAAGCATAGAAAGACAAGGATTCATGTCATTATAGGAAAATTAAGTATGTTTTGGGCATTTAAGGAATAAGTTTATGAAGAATGGGTGAACGCTTACCACTGTATAAATCAGTAAAACTTCTTGTGTTTGATAGGTTGTAGTCCTGTTCTCTTTTAATTTGACTTGCCCTAAACATGCAATTTCTCTAGTCCACTTCTAAAACCTTAATTGCAAACAATAAAAAACACACGTTATTTCATTGGCAGATCAATCTTTAAGTTATTTCATTGAGAGTATAACTTGGTCTTTGCGTGCATCATAAACTTTATATAATATATATTACCCATTAGCTCCCCTTCGATCCTATTCTATTGGGAAGACTAAACATTGGTCTTCTCTGGTGAATCTTGATTATAAATTAGTATCAGATCATAGTTTTTGGCCTATAGGAGATGGAGTTCTTACTCTAATTCAAATTAGAACTACCATTTAATATATATATATATAACTCACCCCCAAAAGAAGCCCCTTATAAGTTTGCTGCAAAAGCACTTAAGAACTATTGTCAATGATTATTATTAATATCTGCTTTGATCTCTCTTTATAGGTTTCAAACATTGTTTCTCAAGTTAAGCAAGAAAAGAAAGCTCTCAGCAACACTGCATCGAAGATCGTCAACTACGGCATCCCAATCTGATGGCTGCCATTATACTTCACAAATCCTTTTATTCTCCATAAATTACAATCTTTTCAGTATGATTATCTCTGTGTTCATCCCTGTTCTGAAAATTGATATTGTTGTTGATATGCAGCCTGTTATGATTTTCTTTTGGAAGATTTAATTATTTATGGTAATAAAACAATTTTGAAAATAATTATTGGTTGCAGACCATGTGATTCTTGTTCTAAGAGTTCACATTGTTAGATTTCAAATATTTTGATTAATTGCTGCATCTTGGTAACCTGCTGATGCGGCGATTAATATACACAACTGCACGGGGAAATTATTGCATACAGATAATGTACGCATCGCTGCGTACGTTATCCTAAATAACGTCCTAATAAAAATCCATAATAACCCTATGAATAATATCGAAATAGAATCACAGAGGTTATTGGAAGGTTATTAAGAAGTTATTTCAGCGTTATTTGAGTTAATGTCTCAATAACTTCACAAAATCTCGAATAAAAGATAATAAAATATAAAAGTGAAATCGCGGAGGTTACTAGGGCATTATTAGGGGTAATGGGAAATTTTTTGCATTAATGCCGTAATAACCTCTTAATCTCTCAATAATCCTGAAATATACACAACCGCGGAGGTTATTCGCTGATTATTGCGGGGGACAATATACACAGTATTGTGTACGTTGTTCGTATGCAATAATTTTCCCAACGAGGTTTAATTCTCACGCAATACTTAAATTAGCTTTATTTTGTAAGGTCTTGTCATTATGATATATACATTTTTATTTTATTATTGTTTTCACAGGAGTTTGCAAATTTAAGGATTTCTCACTCATCAACTTTAAATTTTAGATCAACGTCCTTACAAAACATCAGGATTTAGTCAGATTTTTCTTTAGTAAACAATCTATATGAAAGATTTATATGCATAACCCTCAATTCCTGTGTATCAACATATCTAACACCTAAAATTTAAAGTATATACGCATACTATCTTATCCAAGCATTAAAAGGTATGTTTAATTAAAAAAATTAAAATGGTGATATTTTTTATGTGATTTAAACGGTTGGAGTGATACAAATGCAAAAAAATAAAGTTAGATATGTATAAATGTTCTCAACTTGTAGTAAGGTGTATGATTATAGGTAAGAGGCTTAGTTCTCAGGGAAAAATTTGCATACGGAGGGCGTACGCGGCTTGCGTACGCCCTCCAATGGGAGGCGGCAACTTCAGCATTGTACCCTCCATGTACCATCCAAATAACGGGGAAGGTACATGGAGGGTACACAGAGGTTACATGAAATAACACATAAAACCTTCCATATACCCTCCATGTACCGTGGAAACCGTACGCAGCGCGGTCTCCGTATACAAATTTTTCTCTAGTTCTCAACCTGTTAGATTACAAAATCAGAAAGCTTTCAATCACATTACCAAATAAAAAATAAATAAATAACATAAAATCATGTCAAAATACAATATAGCTCAAATTATCATAACAATCGCTAAGAGATTCTATAACTAAACACTATATTAAAACTTCGAGGAGGTGAAGGGGAACCCATGTTAATAGTACCACTTTGGTCGCAGCTGTTCCTCCTCCTCTGTTAACTCCTCATATTGGTACCATTCTGCACCCGCCGAACCGACGGGCAATGGCGGCCTGACAAAAATCTCCACAGGTTTGGGTACATGAACATCCAAGCACAGTTCTCCTTGGCTGTCCCCTGACTCATTTTGATCACACCCGAGGCCGAATGGTTTGACAGAAATCCAACCCAGCCCAGATATCGCAATGTCGGATGCAGGCCTATGAGGGGGAGAAAAACAAGGATATTTGTTTCATGATAAGATTAAGCAAATTTACATACAATGTACGCAGAAAAGCATGATATTCTTTGTTTAACTGCAACAAATTGATCTGTCTTTTATCCTTTATCAAGGGGGAATTCAGTTCATGAAAAGCAAGCCTACTGCTAGCTATAAAAAGCTGATATTTTTAACCTTCTTTGGAGGTTTTTCTTTCAATCAGAAGTAAACTGTTTGTAGTTTATATATAATGGTCTAATCGTACTATGCAATGTATTGCCCCAATCTGTCCATACCAGGCTTAAACTAGCAATTTTATCCTTTTTTTAAATATAACTGTTCAAGAGGCAGCCAAACTCAAGTGTACTCCATAATGAGCACAGTTAATTATGAAGTTACCTAGGAGAATTCACCAGTTACACCAAAATGTACCTTTTGATGTAACATGAGGGTGTCAAAAATTAATGCGACATGTCAAGTCAAAAAATTTAGGTTCAGGTTGACCTGATTTATTTTTTAGTATGGTTCGGATCCAAAATCCCAACACATTTAATTGTTCGAGTTTAACCCCCATCAAACTGAAATTGACCCGACCCGTCAACCAACATTTGATTTGAAATTTACTATTATGCATGTATATTAATGAGTTATGATGGTCCAGTTTGGGTCAGTTTCAAATTAGACTTTCTAGCCCATTTAATATCGGGTCGGTTTCAGATCAAGAAGTTTTGGATCGGGTTAAATTCGAATCAAACTCAAACCCGACCTATGAACTAGATTTGATACTTCTAATGTAAGGTATAATTTCTAATAGCAGAGTATTCCTAGGATGAGCGTCGCCTGGGAAGTTACACAACAAAGGATAAAACCGTAAGATTTAATGTGGTATGAGATGTCTTCGGCTGAACTGAACAATACCTTGCATAATATCGCCTGCGCATGGCTGTGGCATTTTGGAATGGATTATGATATGATATTTTTTTCATGAGATGACAGTTGCTTTGTCTTGTTTTGTTTGCATGGTCACATTATCATTAGACTGCCAGTAATATAAACAAAGTACAATACCTCTTTTGGTCTTCAAAGTTTATTTTCAACTGAGACACAGATTGAAGTCCTGGCCATAGCTCCCTTTGCTTTTCAGATGGAGGTGTCAACAAAACTCCAACCTCTTTCTAGAAACCAAAGATGGTAAAGCGGATTAAAAAAAAGCATTACAAAATCGGAGTTTGACAACTATCTGATAATTAAAATGGCTAGCAGAACAAATAAGTGTGATGGAGTAATATATTAGATTTATATATATTTTTTATGCAGTGTTCAAAACATCAACAGCAGGTGATATATCTGCAGAAAAGTTTAGGAATCGCATACATTGCCCTGCCTACTAAATAGGTTAATCAAAGCATTCTTCATGTTAATTAATTATTTATAAGCAACAATCTCACCATATTAATTTGTAAGATGACAGAAAAAAGCTTGAATCTTCAGCAAGCAAGATTTCTCAAATGGATTAACTTGGAGAGGTAACAAAGCCTTTGAAGATCCGAAATGAATAACCATAAAAAATGACCTCAAAGAGTTGCAGTGAGGATAAATAATGACGAGGACAATCATGATCTTGATGAAATGCACTTAATGTTCATATATAATCAACCAATCAAAACAGAAAAACTGAAAATCAAGATGACTCCATGCTTTCATCCAAAAAAATATCGATCAGTCTTTTAAAGCAAAGTGATAATGATCACAATAAAAAATAAGAATTTTATGATCATTTATATAGTTAAATTGGGGAATTAAAAAAAGAAAATCAACAACCAATAAAATGAAAAAAAGAAAACAATGGCCTAAAAAAATGGATTAGTATATGTAGCTGCTGTATTTTCCAAATGCGGTCAACATGGCATCCACTAAAACGTAATAAAAGCAGTTTTCTGAATGTAAAAGTTTGAACGTTAAGTTGGAATAATTCTATTCATGGTAAGCCCAGAATGAAACTCGGAAGTTTAGTAATCGAAAAACAATAAGAAAGAGCACTCCTCCAGGCCAACAAAATTAGCTGATACAAAAAATTGTAAGGAAATCAATCATTAACCTATCATATAAAGGTTCATTCCCATTACATGGTAAAACTCATCAGCTTCAGCAGTTGGGACCATAAGAATCGGCAATTTGCGGGGTCCAAAAAATGTCAAACATGTCTGCGGCAAAACCTGCATTTCATGTATTACTTAGTGAGACTATTTAAGTTAAGTGTCAAAATGGTCTTATGACTATTTACGGGAGGCTACTTCAATCCTAAAATCTGTCAAATGTCAAATTAGTACCCATACTATTTTAAAAGCCCTACAATTAAAAGAGCCTGGAGTTTGTTTCAACCCATGTTAAAAGAGTATAGGGACTAGTTTAACACTTTCATAAGCTTCAGAACTAAAATAGACCCCTGCAAACAGTCAAGGGACCATTTTGACACTTCCTCATTTAAAATTATTACATAGTTACCAGAAAAATAGAACACTTAACCCTAGAGTAATAAACAAACCTTAAGGACATCAATCCGCACAAGGCCACCCCAGAAGATTGAAAATCCATTTAAACCAACAGTGTCTGAAGCAGCAAGATTACTCTTTGACACCACCTGAAAAGTTCAAAAACTAAGAGTGTTTCTTACAGTATAGCTCAGTTCTGCCAAATAATTTTCAACATACAGGGAATGATTGTCCCCGGAGACGACTTTGAGGTGCAAGTGAAGGAAGATCTTCAGATTGAACAACTGCAGCTTGCCTATGATGAAGATGTACTCCTGGTGTGTCGAAAAAGTTCTGCACAAATTAGAAAAATCACTAATTCATTCTGTTTTTAGAAGTGCATAGATTAAAAAAAAAATCCTAAATAAATTATAAACAATAGCAGACAACAATCATCACCCTATTCAATAAGACTGATCATAAATTATACATCTCATCTATACAGATGTATGGCAGATCAAATAATTTCTGATGAATTGGGACATGCAACTCATTTTGCTTGAGAAATTGTAGTAAAAGATAAAACTCACTCATAACTATACGTGCATGTTGGGTTAAAAGAAGAAAGAATACAAACTAAGTTCAACTAACAATCTTTAAAAAAAATCTGCAAAAGATTTTTATTTTATTATAGAATTTTAATATAGTTTTTAAAGAATGCCTTTTTTTCCTCAGAATGAAGATGGATGCCCCCAAGAATAATCAAAGATTTGATTAGCAATATTTTATCAAGATTTAAAAAAATTTAATCAATACATATTAGCTTATAAAAATCATAATATTTGTGTACTTAAAAATTAGCTGCGGCAAATATGATTTAACATTTCAAAGTTGTGAGAAAATCTCATACACTTCTATAGATAGTTAAGAGAAATACCCGAGATGAGAGATTTTTTAAATGAAAATTTTGAAAAGAGAAAATTAACAGATCTAACCCTTTCAAACCCCTTAGAAATACACTATATGAGTTAAAAATTGCAAAATGCACCTTCCTGACAACTTGAGAGAGCATTAACACAATGTAGATGTAAACTGTGAAAGACGAACTCTTTTATTTTATTATGAGCTTTGAGCTGTCGGAGAGCCGTTGGGCAATAACTACCAAATGACATTCAACAGTGAATATCAACCATCGAGGAATATAGGGTGGTCAACTTCATTGTTATCTTAATAGGAAAGGACACAGAGCAACCAAGAAGATGGACATCAAGCATCAATGAATGTTAGATGCAGATTATTGGCAGGGACGATGCATGTGGAGAATATTGTAAGTTAGATAATGGTTAGTGATGGATAATTAGCGTAGTATCTATCCTAATAAATTGGAAAATTGGATGAACAATAAGATAAGCATCAAAAGTTGAACTTCGATCATTAGTATGGATCGAACAATGGTCAACGATAGTGTTGGGCATTGTGCGATAGTGAGTGGTCGATTTGGTCATTTTTCTAAATGGAGGGGAGATTGTGTGATTGACAAGTAAAGCACTGGGTATCAAGCATCAAGTGGTATTGATTAACGATAAAAAAGCAGTTGTGAACAGAGCTCTGGAAATCTCTATGAATCCCAAATTTCCTTTCACAGAAAATCATTTCCAAAATTTACAAGATAAAACTTATTTGCAGATTTCAAGAAAAAAGTCATTTTTGTCATTTCAATCATGATCATAGAAACTTTATCAGACAATTTGCATGGGCCGCCTTGATCATTATATGATTTCTTGTATATCTCAATACTTTAGTGAACTTGAAATTAAATGATCTTGGACTTGCTAGATTCATCTCATTAAGACGCTTGTTTCAACCATTACCATGTTTAAACTCAAAATGGCCACAATTTTTCAATTATGCTTAGTGCTCGACCTAGTCACATTTGGACTAGAATTTAGGCATTCTTCATTATCACTGGGTATGTTTCATTAACTGCATTGTCTTGACCTTAAGCTTACTTATAATAGAGTTTGGATGATCTTGATATCAAATTCTAAAGCACTTTGTCCCAATACTCCGAGCTTGATTGAATGAATTTCCTATTGACATATCAATACTTTAAAGGTGAATTGAAATTCCAAGGAAACTTTGTTGCAGGGTAAGGATTCCATAAATTCCTTAAGGAATTGAGAAAATATGATTTGAGAGGAAAGAAAAAAAAAATAAAGAAAAGAAAATAAATTGGGATAAATCATTGAATTCATTTTTCATCTATCAGCCCTCACACTCCAAACACATTTAGCAGGATTTGCATTCAGTTGCTTGGGCTATGAGGCAGTGCTATCGGGAAAATTTGATGTTAGCTGATGATGAGTGAGAGACACGTGGTATATATCAGCCTCATCCCAACATCTCATTTGCAGTGAGTGTGGTGAGCTATTACATGCATGACCCAAGGGTCATATGGATGCACTGGATCATATTCTAAGGTACCTGAAGAGTGCAACAGAGAAGTGATTGATCTTCAGAAAGAATGGGCATGTAGACATGGAGGGCTTTTGTGACTCTGACTAGGCGAGTTGTGCGGATTAAAGGAGGTCCACATCAGGATAGTGCATACTTGTAGGGGGCAACTTGGTCTCTTGGAAGAGCAAGAAACATTCGGAAGTAGCAAGGTCCACAGCAGAGGCAGAATACAGGGCCAGGTCCTTAGGAGTTGCAGAGATGATGTGGTTGAAAGCCTTGTTGGTAGAGCTCAAGGTAGAGCAAGGAGCTCAAATGAACTTGAGGTGCAACAAGTCAACAATCAACATTGCCAACAACCCGTTGCAACATGATAGAACCGCACATGTGGAGATTGATAGGTTCATTAAGGAAAAGCTTAATAACAGACTACTGAAGAAAGCTCAGGTAGTCGCTGGGGAGTAAGTGGATCACTGCCTCATCAAAAGACTTAGTTCATTAGATTTGTTAGAAAGGTTTAGCGGATATCGTTTGCCATCTTGAAGGGGAGTTAAGATTTGTATCTAGTTTAAAGTCCTATAGGGTAAAAAGAAAATATAGAAGAAGCCTAGGGGTCTATTTGTAAAATGCTGTAATGCTATTTATAAGCCCGTGTCATGAATGAATATAGGATTTTTTTCTTTTGGAGCAATTATTTCTTTTAGAAGGAACCGCAGGGGGCTGGACTGTAAAACGTAGATTGGGTATGGCTAGAAAATCAGCTACAAGAAATGTTCTTGAAACTGTAAAAGCCAAACCGTACATTTTGCTTGACTACAAATTTGCAAGCTTGCTAGAAAAACTGCAGCTCCCATGATTGGAAAGATGGTAGAGAAGGCTTCCGAAGTGCCATAAATCAATTTTGGCCTTATACTTCACTATGACCACTTATCCTCTCGAATGGATTTTTTCCTGCTGCTGCTTTAAGTATTCCGCTGCAACAATTCAGTAGACATACACTTTAATTGTACATGTAGGATTTAAGAATGATAAGGAAAAAAACAAAAAAGCCTTGCCGATCAATTGTAGCAGAATCCTAGACTCCGCTACGATCTATTTCCTCTCTAACCTCTCCAAAACTTAGGGAGTCTACAGCAAAAACAAAGAGTTCCTTCCCATAACTTGGAAACCAGAGAACAAACTCTCCAAAACTCCCCTTTTCTTCTAAAGCGTTATGGCATTTGTAAGCTAGCCAAATCAAATAATACCAAGCCTCTCTTATTTCCTAAATTACCTTTATGAGGGGAAAAAATATCGCGGCCTCTAATAATTAATTAACAATTAGATCCATCATAATACTATGTTATTAGACGTATCCTCTGAAATATTGAATCCAGAATTTAGAGACTAATAATGCCTAGGTTCAGTTTTAACTTAAGGAGGTGTTTGGCTGGCGAATCGGATTTACATTAATAGGATTTATCACATCTGGATTTCCAGCGAGCTCGTGATCAAAGCGAAGGCTGCGAACAACAACACGGTAAATCCATTAAATCCGCCTGTGGAATTCATGAAAACCGGATTTGCAGAAGAAACAGCCGTGTAAAAGATGGAATGGGAGGTGCCGGAAATCCGGATTTCACTTTTGTTTTTTGTTATTATTATTTTTTTTTTTTTTTTTTGTGTTTGGCTGGATTTAAGGTAAATCCATGGTCAAATCCTATTAAAAGCGGGCTACTAAACACCCCCTACACGTGTGCGGTTCAGAATTTGGATGCTTGATAGAATTTATCATATTTTCAATCAATAGTAGAATGTATTGTTGTGCACCAAAATAGGTTCCAGTCCTATTTAAAAAAGTTTGTAGGTAGGCACTAAATTACGGCCAGACAAAATAATAAAACAATAAAATAAACCGCAAGTCAGGTCAACCATTAAATTAAAGGATACTGATTAATAATGGCATTCAAAGAATACTTGAATTAATGTTATTTCATCAAACATACACCTCCTCCATGAAAAGCTTCAATTTTAATGCGGCCAAGTGTTGTTCCAGGCACAGCAGACTGCATTGGTTTGTACTTATGAGCAGCAGCAGCCACCGGATCCTTTTTTGCCATCATCTCTGCAGTAGCCAGCAAATTCATTTAGAATCAACCCGTTCCTAACATAAGATTTAAAAAAAAATGATATATCCACCGTCTTGATGAGAAAAAAGAGAGAACCAAAATATAAATCAAGCAGCAAGGAGACTTGAAAATAATAAACATAAGTAATATTATGAGAAACTTTATATGGTCCAAATCCAACCATTCAAGGCTGCAAACAAATCATTCAACGAGGACAGTTGATGCTGCCCAAAACATATCCAGACTAAAGTTAAAGCCACATCAATGGCCAATAGCAGATCCGGTGAAATATTTTATGATCAATTACTTAAAATCTAGGAGGCACAATGATTAATTAAATGAAAAAAAAAAGATCCACCTACATTCTCATGCTCACTGCTCAACTCCTTGCCATTGCCTAGTGGAGTAGAAGAAGACACAGGTGGCTTCAACCTCCCTCTTCACTGCAGGTCAAATCAAATACATAGAAGGCCTCATCACTCCCATCCTCACGACAGGCTGGGTTCTCCTCATCTTACAAACACTTCTCCATCACCTCTAATGTTGCTTTCCTCCATATCCTAGTAGAGGGAGACAAAGTGATACCGGAGTTAACCCAAATCACAATAAAATACAAATATTATTAATGAATTCAAGGAAAGTTACACGAAGACTCTCTAGGATGTGAGCGAGGATGGTAGGCTGCCGGCGTGACTGCAAGGAATTCTCGGGATGCGGGGGCAGCAAGCATGGCCGGCAGTTGGTGGGGTTGCAGCAGGTGGAAAAAAGGGGCTGCAATGGTGTGGATTGACTGCAGGTGAACGAAAAGGGGCGCAATGGTGTGGGTTGGCTGCAGGTGGAAGGGGCTGCTGTGTTGCTGTAGATGGGTTTCACGGAAGGAAAAGAGCGAGCGTGGATTCAAAACAGTAGGTTGAGGCATGGGATGGATTCCAGAGCAGTGGGTGGCGTGGGATGAGGAAGCAAAGGTACAACAGGGAAGGCAATGGGGGTTGGCAGCTGAAATTGAGGGGCTGCGGAGGGGAGTGGGGAGAGGATGACTATTCCCGTGGGATCGAGTTACAACCGGAGCACATTTTCGCTGTCGGATACAACCCTTGAAGGAAGAGGAGGACGCTGACGGCTGTCCCAAACAGAAACTCAGCAAAGACTCGCAAAAAAATTAACCCTGAAACAAAGAAACATGTAAAAAGAAGATGGATGGGCATAAAATAAAAATGGGAATAGGGGAATAATTCCTGCCCAATGAAAAGAGGGAGAGAGGGCCGATCAAGCCTCCTGCTGGACCGAACCCTCTCCTGTTGAACCAGATGGGGCCGGTTCAGCCCCCAAGCCCCCGCATCAATCTCCCGAGGAAAATGAAAATATGACACTAAATAGGACGCACTGGAGAAAAATGATTTATGTAGCCGAGCCCACTTAGTGGGATAAAGGTATTGTTGTTGTTATAGTAGTCAGGTCGATCATGTTGTGAGTGCTCGGTAAGTCAATTCTGTAGGCAGCATTGCTCCAAAGAACATCTTGATAGAATTAGTATTCATCCTCTTTTGACACAATATTAGCCGGAGGTACACAACAACGTAGATTCTCTCGAGCAAATTCTGAACAAGTAAAAATATATGTTTCTTCCACTCATACTCAGCGGAAGGCAGTTGATAAACCAATAGGTGGGGAGAAATCAACTACGGGATGAAATCTGTAGCAACCTGCACCATTCTCACTCGTAACCACTTAGTAGAGACTTCTTTTTCCCCAATAAGACTAGGGTCACATTGAAAAACTTCCTCCCCTATCAAGCTCCTAAGATAAATTTGAAAGTTGGGGTTCATCCCACCCGTTTGGACATTTGATGATGGGTACTATACTAAATTGGATTTAACATCTGAATAACTCCCTGAAACCTTCCTGGCGTGACATAAAATAACCTCATTTCTGACATATTGAATCTCCTTCCGTAGGGGCAACTCATCTATATTTCTTAAATGCTTTTATCTGAAATTGATCTATGTCTAGTATCAGCTCCTCAAGCTCATGACCATTTTAGACATCCGAAGTCAATATTGTTGATATTGCTCTTAGCGCCTGTCAAACGATAGCTCGAGGCACTACAATCTCATATTCTGCATGAAAATCCACATCAAAGTCACTACTTTCAACTAGATCCTTTCTCATGAGATCAACTGGAATCGATAAGGCATCTGCCTTGTTGGTTGCTAGAGGAGAATCCTCTCTAAAGCCTTCATCATCTCTTGGATCAAATATATCATTGCCCAATTTTTTAACAACACCCTCCTCAGTGAAACAGATCACCCCTCTAGTTGTGCATCCTTATTCATCATACCCAAATTCGTGGCACTTACAACACTTCCTGACTGTGACAGATTTAGGTATGCGAATTGGTTTCACCTGTTCAACACTCTGAATCAGCTTGTCCACAAATTGGATCATCTTAAGTGTTCTCTTGGGTGTACTCTGGTTATAAGATTCTGAGATTGAACTCTGCATACCACATCAAAGTCAGTACTTTCACCAGTGATTTGACCTCTCCATTTCTGAAGCTACTAAAGCTGGTAGGAATAGGTACTATGTTTCCCGCTTCATCTATAGATTTTCTCGTTATCCCTTTCAACACTTCCGATCATGGTCGAGGGTAGCCTTCAATCGGATTTCATCCTCAAAGTCTACAAGTCTCTACTGAAGTTGGCAGATCTCTCGGTATATCTACTCACGGGTAGGCTCAGGCATGTATCTCCTCAGTGGCATGACTACTATTTAGGGCTGGGAGAAGAAAGAGGGTAAAAAAAATTGGTTTAAGGCTGTTGATTTTGAAAATCAGCAAGGGAGAATTAGTGTTGGGGATATGCGGTAGTGGAAAGGGTATTTGTTGGTCAGAAAGAAAATTTTAAGGCTATGGCGGATGCTAGGAAATCCTAGGATATGACTAAAATTAAGTTAGCTCTGATACCAAATGACATCATAGCTAAGACAAACCACGACTCGAATAACACATTTTATTGTTGCAATTAAGAGTACAACGACGACTCTTTAACGGAACAAAAAGAGCATGTAAAACAGTAAACAACAATAAATACTACGGGAATAAGAAAAGGGCATGAAAAACAAAAAACGACCCTCTCTAAGAAAACGCGACGGATCCGACAGAGTAATGCTAAAACCATAATGTTGGCAGCCCACAGAAAGGAGGTTGGCATGACTAGTGGTTGTTGGGAGGGGCCCGACAGGCTGCTGGAAGATGAAGGAGAGGGCTGGTGGACCGCTGGAAGGGAATCGGAGGGGCAGCAATGTCGGTGGCCTGCTAGAAAGGGCTTGGGATGCCTAAAACATGTGGGAGGGGCCCGACAGGCTGCTGGAAGGTGTTGGAGAAGGCAGACGAGCTGTTGGAAGGGAACAAGAGGGGAGGCAGGAAGGTTGGTAGCTGGTGGATGGAGTCTGGAGTGATGGGCGGTGGCCAAAAGGGGCGAGAGAGGGCGGGCAGGAGGACTGTTGGAAGGTAGATGACAGCAAGGTCGAAGGAAGGTAGTCACCACCTCAGGCAAAGTACAGGTAAAGCACCGCTCACCGCCCAGAAGTCTATAACTGGTCCTACACGACTTCAAGGACGTAAAGAGTAATGGTCACAACCTTTCAGACGGCTCACCACCACTAAAGGATATCCAACACGCCATAGATCTCATACTAAGATCAGTGTTACCAAATCGCCTTGCCTACAGATTTTGATCTGCAGAGTACACAAAGCTCCAACGTCAAGTGCAGGATCTTGTTACAAGAAGATTAGTCAAAGAAAGCACTAGTCTGTGTGCTATCTCTGCCCTTAAAGTACCCAAGATAGACGATTCATAGCGGATGTGCATTGATAGTTGTGTTATTAACAAAATTACCATCAAACATCGATTTCTCATGCCAGGCATCGATGATCTCTTAGATCAATTGCACGGAGCCACCGCCTTCTCAAAAATCGAATTCCGCGGTGGCTATCATCAGATAAAAATGCAACTAGAAAACGAGTGGAAGATCGCCTTCAAGACACGGTATGGTCTCTACGAATAGAAAGTTATGCCTTTCAGCCTGGCCAATGCACCAAATACTTTCATACGGCTGATGAATCAAATGTTTCGGGCCCACATCGAAAAATTCGTGGTGGTCTACCTCGACAATATTCTGGTTTATAGTAAATCAGAAGAGGACCACCTACAACACCTTCAAGTGCTATTCAAGGTCTTATGAGATGAACAATTGTACGCGCACCCCAAAAAACGTTACATCTTGACAAGCCAAGTATGTTTTTTGGGTTACATCGTGTCTAGCACATGCATTCAAATGGACCCAACGAATATTGAGGTTATGGTCAACTGGACCGCGCCACAATAATTCACTAAGCTACAAAAATTTATGGGGCTAGCCTCCTACAAAAGATTTGCCCGAAATTTCAGCACAATCATCCCCCCCCTCCCCTCTCCTTCACAAACAAAAAGAATTCACCTGGACAGCCAAAACTCAGTCCAAACTCGAAGTACTCAAGGAAAAGGTGCCTCAGGCTCCCGTTCTAACCCCACCATATTTCAACAAATTGTTTGAGGTGTGCGACGCATCCGGTGTGGGCATTGGTGTTGTCCTCAGTCAAGGAGGTCATCTCATTGCCTTTTTAGAGAAAATTGAATGATTCACGATGAAAATATTCAACCTATAACAAAGAGTAGTATGCAATTGTCAAAACCCTGGACCACTGGAGAATTATCTTCTAACAAACGAGGTCACCCTATTCACATACCACGAAAAGTCAAAGAAAACTAAAAGGGCGATACTCCAGGTGAGTAGAATTATTAGCTTCATTCAAGTTTGTGCTCAAACACAAATCTGGGAGTCAGAATCGTGTTGAAGACACACTGAACAGTCGTCAACTGCTAATCACGTCCATGCATACTCATGTTGTAAGTTTTGAGATTATAAAAGGCATGCAAGGCAAACAAGGACTTTTAGGAGATCTGGAAGCAGTGTCGGGTGCAGCCTACTAGGAAGTACTAACAAACGGATGGCTACTTCCACCAATATAAATTATGCATTCCCCAATGCTCGTTGAGAACCCATCGTCCAGAAGAACCACAATGGAGGATTGGTTGTTCATTTTGGCAGGGATAATGCTTGCCATCATAAGAGAACATTTCTTTAGGTCCCATCGGATGAGAGATGAGTAGTGACGCGTTTGAAGTGTAGGATTTGCCATCTCAACAAAGCCCGCAGGCAAAATCGAGTTTGAACACCCTTTGTTGGTACCTGAGGCACCATGAATCGACGTCAGCATGGACTTTGTGGTGGGACTTGCCTGCACCCAAAGAACAAAGATTTTGTTATAGTGGTAATAGATCGTTTCTAAATAATAGCACATTTCGTGGCCTGCCACCGGACGTTGGATGCCTCTCACATTGCCGACTTGCATTTCCTAGAGATCGTGCGACTTCACGGCATTCCTCGGACCATCATCTCCGATTAGGACGTCAAATTTCTGAGCCACTTCTAGAGAACCCTCTGGGAAAAGTTAAGGGCTAAACTTCAATTCAGTTCGGCGGCACACCCTCAAACAGATGGACAAATCGAAGTAGTCAATAGAAGACTTGGGAACCTTCTGCAATGCTTCGTGGGCAAAAGTATCAAATAATGGGATCTCATTCTTGTGCAAGCCGAATTCTCCAATAACAGATCCACGGACCAGACTACAGGACACACCTAGTTTGAAATTGTGTACGAGCTCAATCCGCTCATGCCCCTTGAGTTGGTCCTAATTCAACCCACATTAGAGATCAGTGCAGATGCTATCAAATGTAGTCACCAAATTCAACAACTCCACAAGGAAGTTGGGATAGTGAGTACTAAACAAAACCACAATTTTCAGACACAGGAAAGAATGTAACATTTCAAGGAGACTTCATGTGGATTCAACTAAAGAAAGAGTGATTTCCTATAGGAGCGTTTGGAAAACTCAACCTAGAGCAGACAGACATTTTCAAATACTAAAAAAATTTGAATGACAACACCTACAAGATTGAACTGCCCGAGGACTACAAAATTTCAATTACATTCAATGTCGCGGACCTGGCACCATACTCCGAGGACCCCAAAGCTTCAACGAATCACGTCAAAACTACACCAACCCCAGGAGATTGACGTGGGGCTGTTTTGGTCAGGTGGGGCAGAGGCTGGTCCAGCCTTCCTGTTGGACGAGACTGGTTAGATTCTACTTGGAACGAAATTTCCACCCCTCCTTTCTCCTACCTGTTGTGATCCTTTCCCGATCATCCGCCCCACTTTCTCATAGTCGTTGCAATCCTCCCCTGCTCTTCTTCAACCCCTTCCATCTTCATCCCCCTTCTATTCCTAGATCTTGCCTATGCTAGCCTCTAGTCTTCCTGTATTTATACAAGGTGTTTTGCTTAGGTTTAACATGTTTTATTAATTTCTGGTTTCAGGTTTGCCTCAAAGGTATCTCCCTTCCGAGGGTCGTGACCGAAGGTGAGCGATGCTTCAACTGTACCTCGCCCGAGCTGGTGACTACTTCCCTTTGACTTTGCTGCCATCTACCTTCTAGTAGTCCGCCTGCCCTCTCCCACCCTTCCAGCTATCGTCCGTCACTCCGAGCTCCATCCCGCCGACCGCCGGCTGTCGACCTTGCCGCCTCCCTCCGGTTCCCTTCCAGCAGCCTGCCTGCTTTCTCTAACACCTTCCAGCAGCCACCAGGCATCCCAAGCTCTTTCCAGTAGACCGTTGCCAGCACTGTTGTCCCCTCTAATTCCCTTCCAACAGTCCGCTAGCCCTCTCAAGCATCTTCCAGTAGCTTGTCAGGCCCCTCCAAGCAGCCGCCAGTCTCTCAGAGTCCTTCCAGCATTCCGCTAGCACTATTGTTCCAGCATTACCTGTCGGATCTGTCGCGCTTCCTTATAGGGCCGTTTTTGTCTTTATATCGCGCTCTTTTCTTATTCCCGTAGTATTTATTGTTGTTTATTGTTCTATATGAAAGTGTTGTTTCGTTGAAGAGTGGTCGTTGTACTTTCTTGATTGCAGCAATAAAATGGGTCATTCGAGTTGTAGTTTAGGTTAACTCCAGTATCACAAATGCATGGTTCTATTGTTCTCCTCAATCTAAATCGAATCCCATATTGTCTTAATGTATGCAGCTTCCCTTGCCTTTCCACTTTGGGCAAATTGCTCATCTTTATCGTTAACCTCGCTACCCTCATCAAAGGTCCGACAGTGAATGAAATTCAATCATCAATTGACATTTTAAGAGCTAAATCATCAACTTACATGTTTAGGTTTGGAATTTATGTTAAGTAATTCATTATTTCAACTTGCTTCTTGGACTCTCAAACCTTGTTTAAGGATGCTAAAGATTGTACAAAATCATCCAACAAATTTGATTATTGTAATTGTACTACTAGGAATTCAAACAAGTAAAGTTTTTCCATAAATCATGCAATGCGCTGTCATGTTTTTTAAGTTTGGGTTTCTTCGTCTATTGTACTGCAAAATATTTATCAATACAAATTTTATTTACGGAGGGTGCCTCTTTCTTGAGAAGGTTAAACACAAAATCACGCCAAGATTCAAGTCGAATGTTGATGTTGATAAAAGATAAATTATATATAATTATATATAGTAATACAAAGAGGATGAGTAGAAGATCAATTTAGAAAATCTCAAATGGCCCCCCTTCTAATTTTATTTTGAAGATGCCTATGACAAGTAACAATTGTCATAACTACAGAATTGTTGCTTGAGATATGGGGGTAGAGAGAATATATCTTGATTTTGATGGGAAAATAATGAAGTTTCTTGAAATAGATATCACTCATTTTAGGACTATTCATTTTAGGATGCAAAGGCTAAAAGCTTAAGGAAGATGAACCCATAGTGCCATGTTATTGTTCATACAGAAGAAGACAATAAACGATTGATTAATTACTACTATAGAGCCATTACCAATAGTCATTTCTAGTTTCTAATTTTAAAATTTTACGTTAACTTTCACATGGACCTCTGATGTTGATCAATATCAAGTATCAATTTATTACAGAATCACAATATCAAACACGAGCGGAGTTTTGCCATCTTTATCAACATGGACGAGAAACAATCCATGCTACTACTTTGACATTGCTCTTAATCGGCACACAGTACAGAGCCCTTTACGATCCATAAAGACTTCTTTTAAAATAGTGAGAGTGTATTGTTGATCATCCAATATTTCTACAAAAGGTTGATAATAACTTTAGGGTACTAATGAAGCAACAAATATTTGTACTTCATATACAATTGATAAAAATATTATGATGTAGATAACAAAAAATCACACAGAAATGGTATATAATTCCAGTAAAGTGTGCTTCCACGGTGATACACATTCAAAAGAGCATAAAACTTATAACAAAAATTACAGAAACTTGGACGCATTGCAATAAGTAATAGAACTTTAAATTATCATAAGTATGCAAAAAAAGCTTACTAAGTATAGCACTGATAAAAGCAGATTTTCCAACGTTGGCTGATCCCTGTACAAGGCATTGGTAATAATTAATTATCATAATCTAGAACTTCACATTAGGACAATTTTTAAAATAAAGTATTTTATTAATAAAAATTAAAGCTTTCTGCACTTCAAAAGAGAAAAATTTATACTTCAGCATCGCCTGTAAAGGCGACTGCATGCTAATGTGACGCGTGAATATGAGTAGCGGTGTTCTTCAATTTTTTTATTCCACATTTTTCTTTGCTGCCTTTCCTTTTTTTTCCTTGCTCTGACAGCTGAAAAACATTTTTTTTTTTTGTGACTCGGATTTTTAAATTATTTCTTTTTTTTAATTTATTTTAATATGCCATGAAAAGAGTGTTCTTTTTTCCATGCAGTTGAGAGTTGCAATTTCTTTTTTTCAAATCATAAAATTTATTTTTATTTAAACTCATATTTTAACCTCTAAATACATCTTTTATCTTAATTGTTCACTTCTTTCACTACAAAAAAAAAATAGTAATTTGATTTGAATTAAATAAACTTGAGTCATAATTTTTTAAAATTCGAATTTATTTGTTTTAACATTATTGTCAATTTTTTTTTAATTGTGATAGAAAAATTTAATCACGACTTATTAAGAGGTACAGAAGAATAGAACTGTTAGAAAATTCTATTCTTTTAAAATAGAGAAATACAATTCAATTGCGTGCTGGGAAATCCCGACAAGAGTAATAATTTAACATTTGAGCGTTGTATGAAATCCAGTATACACACAGATAAAAATTAACAAGATAATATACTATGAATTTTTATATGGAAAAATCCAGAAAGGAAAAAAACCACAGAGTCTAGCTCCGTTAAAATGATTCACTGTAAGTTTGCAACTACAAAAATAGACCCTCATCCAACAACTGGGAAAAAAGGGCTACAATGTTCTCCAAATACAATATTCGTATATAGCATGGATCGTTGTACATCGATCGAAAGCAGTTGTTGCAGAAAATTATCTTCAGGTCTTTGATACATCCTGCTACTCCGTATGCAGAAGAATTCCCAAAAGACTAGCACTGAATATTGGCTCTTTCTTATCTTTCCTTCAAGTGAAGAAAGGGATCTTTTTATAGCCGTGGGGGAGTTCTCATTTGGTAAATAACTCCTTGAATCACCCGATCAAACGGCCAACCTTAATCATAGAAATTTTTTTTTATGATCTGATAGCCTTAATGTCCTCGAAATTGGGATGTCAAATTAAAAATACATTTGATCATTCAAGTAACCACCAATCTCCAAAAGTGGTTTAACAGTTTTATATGAGCTTGATTTGACTCGGATTGAATAATTTTTTTTATCATTGGATTTGACTTGTCAAACAAATTAGTTTGACTATATCTTTGTTGAAATCAAAATTTACGGATGATTTTTAATTTGAATCAGAATATATTTTGCTCAATAAATATTTTGAGATCTATGCCAAATGCCTCGATATTCATTACAAATTTGTTGATGAGACATCAAATCCGATCAAATAAATAAATAAATAGCTAAGCACTCCGCTTCAAAATGCAATATAATTTGACCTATTTTTATTATTATTTTGGATCAACTATGTCGAGTTTATTTTTTTTTTAATATAAGTATTTTTTATTTACCTTGTTAATATGTGCTGCTCTCGGCCAGTGTTTTTTTTTTTTTTTTTTTTGAAAGATATTAAAATTAATGATTTAGTTTAATATAAAAGATATATAATTTTTGAAAGTAGTGTATTTTAATTTTGAAAAATGAGACCGCCTGGATCTCATTTGTCCAGTAGTTTGCATAATCGTGCCCGATGTCAAAAATGATATATTTTCTCCAAAGATTAATGTATCTTGCGACGGTAGACCCAATCATACGAACTAAGGGACTCGTGACATCCGTTTGGTCTGCGAACCTTTATGTGTGACCGATAAGTTCCCCTACCTAATAGAAAGACTAGATAGGGTTTATTATATCTGGGTTCCAAATTCCATATAGAGGCAAGCCCCTATAGTTGATTACATCACAAATAACTGGTGTCACTTGATAAAACTCTCAATAATAATTGGTGGTTCTCTCTTCAAGAATACAAGAGTTTAGGTTTTCGCGATAAGACGTGGAAAAATAAGTGGGAGTGGCTCAAATGAGAACAGTTATTTTCAAGAGTCAAAGGGGTTAACGGTAGAGGATGTCACGGATCTGAGGCAAGCCCCAGTGGCTTCCCAACTATCCTATGGTGTGGCTATATTTTGGAGACGATATTAATTAAGTGTTTAATCCTGCCAATTTTATTATTTGGGACATACACTAGCATAGTACCTGATTATGCATATAGTCCGCAGAGATATGAAGGTTTATGTCGTACCGTACGCAACCTCGGAACCTAAAGCGAGTTAGATTTACACTGCGCAACACGGTTGCACAGAAGCCTAAAGAGGAGAGTGAGGGTTTAAGCCACGCTGGGCGAGCTACCTCGAAGTCCTATATGTTGTCATTGTTAAACTAAGGGGAGGGTTTAGCTATTGTAGAATGGCGACGACCTCCACTTGTGGTTTGCTCCTTGCTCCTCATCGTGCTGCCCATGGTGTATACTCCAAGCTTCTTGTTGAAGTGGCAGTCCTAAAATCTAAGGTTCAAACGATTTTACCAAGTGTATTTCAATGTCTCAGGTTGTGTTGTTGTTTTCAGTTTTGCATGCAGAGTAAAGTAAATTGTTGGCAAATAAAAGTGCTGAAAATTAAAGTGCAATAAAGTAAACAAGTGAAATTGCAGTACCTAAAATGTAAATGCGTACATATTACCGTTGCATGATTACTATTGTCAGCATAATATGACTTGCAGTGGATTTAAATAAACTTGCCAGAAAAGTAAGCAGAACGAGAAAACCCAATCACGAAAGTCAGAAAAAAAACGAGTCTTAGAAATCATACGTAAAACTCTTGTCACATATGAAAGATCGGAACTGGATATAAGACATCAGTAGAGATGGGGGCTCAAAGCTGGACTGTGTGCTTCCCGACCTTGGATAAGAGTTACCAACTCGGCAAACTACAGAGGGCAGTCCTTAACCTCAATCCAAGTGACTAAACATGGACCTCTATAGATTTTATAAGAAAATTCTTTGATTTTAATGCAAAAGTTATTGTTTAAATTTTTATGCAGAATTTTTGTTAACATGCAAAAGAGATTTTTATTTTACTTTTGTTTTATTTTGTAAATATTTTTGTAAAATGGCACAGTCCACAGGCTAGTCGCTCTAATCGTGCTAGGACTACTGGCGACCTAAGATCGTCGGGTGGAACGATCTCACTAAGAGACAGCGAATAGTATCATTGGTCATTTCCTCTCCCCTTATGGAGGGTCTTTGAAGTAGGAGATACTATTCTAAAAATTCACACATCATATCCATCGTTTAGCACACATCAGCATTATTATCATCGCCCTCGCCACCTAGACCTCAAACTTACACCAGTCTGATGATCCATATGTGGCAAAACAAATGTCTCCAATTGCCAGGAGGATCTGAGCGTAATGTTCAAGCTCAAATCCCGATGCAATGGGTTTCAATATAGGTTAAGTCATGTTGGGGAATTTCACAATTGATTTAATTAGTGAAGTGTGAACCACGTCTCGGTGCGTCCCCGTGTCTAGTGTCTTAATCAGTTAGTGAATTAGAGTCAGGTGTCTAGTTTCACTATACGAAGGTTAAGTGAATGGATTCTCACCTAGGGTGTGCTCCTAAGGTCTAGGAAGCCTGCAGTGAAAGTTAAGTGGGTGAACTCACCTAGGGTGTGCTCCTAAAGCCTACACTGAAGATTATGTGGGTGACTCTCACCTAGGGTGTGTTCCTAAGGTCTAGTGAAGGATTAAGAAGATGGGCTCTCACCTAGGGTGTGCTCCTAAGTCTATGGAGCCTACACTGAGGACTAGGTGGATAGGCTCTCACCTAGGGTGTGCTCCTAAAGTCTAGGGTGCCTACACTCTAACTTGTGCTTGAAGTACAATGTTTTACTCTTTCTCAAGTTAAATCAAAAATTCCTTTTTTGTGACTTAACCATTTAAAAATGAATAAAACAAAAGAAAGAGGAGGCCGACCCACTCCCAAAACTGGTAAAGCCGAAAGGGGGAAAACAGTAAGTGAATCGGCCTAAAAAACGTTGAAATGGTAATCAAATGAAACCCATAACAGTAATATAAGGCTTTCCAAATCCGGCCCCAAAACAATAAATATAATCATTAAGCTCAACCCCAAAATAGTGGGCAACACTCAAAATCAGCCCCGAAACAGTGCCAAAATTGTACCCAAACGGTATTAAAACCATGTCAAAATTGGCCCACACAATACTCAAAACAACACAACTATGTTCCAAATATTACCAAATAGTTCTCACAACATCCCAAAAGCTCTCACAACACTTACAGCAGTTTAATCATCACCAAACAGCAGTTTTAAGCACTAAACAACAATTTTTTATCACCGAACAACACTTATATAGGCCCAAACAGCAACTACAGCACCGAAGCAACTACCTACAACAGTTTCTAAGCTTCCAATATCATCCTACAGCTTTTGTATGCCTCCAGACAGCAATTCCAAGCTTCTTCCAACTCTCCTACAGCTCTCTACAACACTAGGCAGTACTTAATTAACCCACACAGCAATTATTTGGTGCGAAACAGCACTTTTAGGCTCCAAACAGCACTCAACAGCTTTGGACAGCACCAAATAGCTTTAGTACAGTAGTAAACTGTTATTATAAGCCTCCCACAGCTCTTCTAAGGCTTACTACTGTAATAAACAGCATTTAATTAGCGCAAAAATCAGCATTTAAAGGCTCCTATCAAATGCATTTAAATCAGCTGCCAAACACTTTAAAGATCGTAGCAAAATAAGCCCCCAAACGGTCTTAAACTGTGCATTTGAATAAGCCCAAAACAACGTACAAAGACTCCGAAGCCATAAGCAAATTGGCCCAAACATTTTATGGAAACCTCCCTCAAGCATCATTTAATATTTCTAACAATCAATCCAACCAAAAAAAAGAAGAGCATTGGCAATGTTTTAATTGAAGGAAGATTCACATTTGTACCACAACTTTTATGCATTTACATTTCTAACATTTAAATTTTTCTTTTCTTTCATTTATATCAATCAAATCTTCATATAGAATCGAAGTCACCACCATTTTAACTTTAAAAAGTGAAATAGAACATTTTATTCAATCGAGAAGCAGTCGAGCAGGCGTGTTAGTGGTCGGGTCGGGCGAGCAGAGGCGGGATCGAGCAGTAGAGGCGAAGCAGGTCTCGGTGCAGAGGAGCTGAGATGAAGAAGGGGTCTCGAGCGGCGTCGAGCAGGCGAGTGCGGGAAAAGCTCTGCGGCTTCGGTGCGGGAGACAGGACCGAGTCGAACGGTTCTTCGGTGCGGATGGCGGGATCGAGCAGGCGAGTGCGGGAGAAGGACTAGGGCTTCGGCGTGAGGAGGAAGAAGAAGAGTTAGCGGGTCTCGCTGCAGGGTGCTCGAACAGGCCGAATTTTCCTGTGCGGCGTCCGAACGGTTCTCTATGTTCGGGCGTCACTTACGTAATGACGCGTGGCTTAGTGGCGGTCCACAATTCCACGTCGGAAATAAAAAAGAAAGAGAGAAAAGTTCCCTGCCCGGCCCGGCCACCTCGCCATTTCAAATCCCGCCACTTTGACAGCCCCTGCTGGGTCCCACCCGATCGCGGTACATCCCCTCTTCGCAAAAACGTTTCAGTTTAGGGTTTTGACGGTTTTATCGACGTATAGAATAAATTGGTTATCGGGAATACTTTAGGGCTCGCTCTGCTAGGGGTTTTTGGATTGAGAGAATTTGATTTTTGAATCCATAAGACAATGTCGTCGGCCGACTCAGAGAATACGCTATGGGAGGAAGGCACGGGATCGTAATCAGAAGAGACAGAAATGGGTTCGGAGAACCCGGTAGTTGAAGAGCCGAAGAAGTCATTGAATGTGGCAAAGAAGTCGAAGGAGAGCGTGACAGGAAAAAAGTTGTGGTAAGTTTAGTGTATTTTTAGTATATTTTCAAATATACACTAAAATACACTATAAATACAGTAAAAATACATTAGGTAAAACCTAGTGTATTTTTTGTGTATTTTCAAATATACACTGGAACACACTATAAATACAGTAAAAATACACTGGGTAAAAATCAAGTGTATTTTTGGTGTATTTTCAAATATACACTTGGAATACACTATAAATACAGTAAAAATACACTGGGCAAAAACCGAGTGTATTTTTAGAGTATTTTTGGTGTATCTTCAAATATACTTTTGGAATACACTATAAATACAGTAAAAATACACTAGGAAAAAATCCAATGTATTTTTAGTGTATTTTTTGTGTATTTTCAAATATACCTTTGGAATACACTATAAATACAGTAAAAAAACACTAGGTAAAAACACGGTGTATTTTTGTGTTTTTTTTGTATTTTCAAATATACGCTTGGAATACACTATAAATACAGTAAAAATACACTCGGTAAAAACTCAGTATATTTTTAGTGTATTTTTGGTGTATTTTTCAAAATACACTTGGAATATACTATAAATACAGTAAAAATATAGTAGGTAAAAACCCAGTATATTTTTAGTGTATTTTCTAGGTAAAAACCTAATGTATTTTTAGTGTATTTTCAAATATACACTTGGAATACACTATAAATACAATAAAAATACACTAGGTAAAAACCTAGTGTATTTTTAGTGTATTTTTAGTGTATTTTTTAAAATACACTTGAAATACACCAAAAATACACTAAAAATACACTAGGTTTTTACCTAGTGTATTTTTACTGGATTTATGGTGTACTTTCAAATATACACTTGAAATACACTATAAATACAGTAAAAATACACTAGGAATGCATTTTTGGTGTATTTTTTAAAATAACCAAAAAATACACTACACTATGTTGTCTTTATTTTTGGTGTATTTTCAAAAAATACTCTAGGTTTATTTTTTTCTTTTAGAGTATTTTCCAAGTGTTTTCAGTGTTAATAACATGAATCTTACTCATAGAGGTTGATGACGAAACAATCCATGTATTGCAGATGCCGCCCATCAACATTTAGAAAAGTTTTGGACAAGGTCAGACAAACTGTCTTTCGGGAAACTTGGGGTAAACTTGAAGAATTGAAGCTCAATCAGTTTTTTGATCTCCCCTCCTATACTCAAGATCACAACCTGACCATGCACATAGTAAATTATTGGGATATGGAGAAGTTGACATTCAGATTGGGGGGGAAGGAGATATGGTTTGATGCAGACCAAATTGCATTGTTAATTGGCATGCCCAATAGATGACTTGTAGCAACTTGGGACAAAAGACACATTCCTAATATGGTTGTCAATATGGCAAAGAAAGAACTACTGGATGGGCCACTCCTAGAGTCATCCACGGAAGTTGTCAACCTTATTATTAAGTTTTTGTTATCTAACTTATTCTTTCCTTACAACGATCTTAGGGTGCCCGAAGGGTTATATTCTTTTGCTGAAAATTTAGATACATTTTCATCATTTAATTGACATGCAAGCACCTGATCGAGCAAATTAACGGGTGCAGCATGAAAATAAAGACAGGCCAGAGAATAAGATACTTCGATGGATTTGTTTTTCTTCCGACGTTTAGTCCATTTCCATGCTCAAGTACATAAATATATGTCAATTATTTTATTAATGTCAAATACTGATTTAATTTTTGATCCGTAGACTTCTGGTTTTACGAGCGGACAATTCGTGATAGCTCCAAGTTATTCTCGACGTCGAACCTCGCATGTTGAGGTGGCGAACAAAACCGGGTTGGAACCCGACAATGATTCATTTAATATTTCAAAGACTTATGTACTGCATGCGTACGTAATAATATTTTTTCTATCATTTCAAACTTATTTTTTTATATATTATATCAAATATTTATTAGTTTTACTAAATGCACCTGTAGGTTCTCGATTCATTTGTCGATGTCCGCGAGGACGAGCAGTCATTACTTGCCCTCAGAGGGGATCATATCTCTTCTCCTACCAATTCTGTCGAGGCACCGACTCAAAGCACCCCGCAGCCTACATATTCACATATGCAGCTAGAAGGCATTTATTGGTCGTATAGAAGAGATAGGCCAAACTCTGAGGGAGCTTCATAATTTTGTATTTAAATTCATGGAAAATGCAAATTGTAGATTAGACAGTCTAGGACTGATATTGTGGCGGTTAAGACCGACATTAAGGAGATGAAAAATAAATTAAATAAAAGTGACTTCGAATCACCCAAAGAAAGCCCACCAGTGGCTGAATACCCTCCTACATATATGGAGGGAGGGAGGGAAGAAGAATCCGGGCTTAAGGTTCCGGATCCTATAGTTCCAATGTGGACTATAGCTTCAATAAAGGAACCTCCTGCTGAAGACATAGTAAATGAGGGGAACGGGGAACATGGGGAGGAAGCTGTTAATGAAACGTTAATGGGTAGCTTAGTCCGAAGGGTTAAGTCCAGAGGCGACCGGAAAAGGAAGGCAGTTGTCTCCCCATTCTTTGTAATTAAAAGGAAGAAAACTGTTCCAATAACGGAAGAACAACTTTCGGAGTCCGAATTGGACAGTCAGCAATTGGATGAACAAGAGGCTGCACACATCGATGAAGCTGGGAAACGGGACTCGGATATGGTTACAGCAGCGGAGTTCAAACATATCTATATGTTCAGTTCCTATTTCTTTATTATTTCATAGTAACTCGATACAATTCCGAGATATTAAAATATGTTCCTTGTGAATTATCACATCATCGCTGCATTGTGAAGAAAAATAACATACTATTAGACTTTATAAATAAATCAAGAACCTACAGAATTGGTAGGAGAAGAGATATGATCCCCTCTAGGGACAAGTAATGACTGCTCGTCCTCACGGACATCGGCAAATAAATCAAGAACCTACAGGTGCATTTAGTAGAACTAATAATATTTGATATAATATATAAAAAAATAAGTTTGAAATGATAGAAAAAAATATTACTATGTACATGTACAGTACAAAGTCTTTGAAATATTAAATGAATCATTGTTGGGTTCCAGCCCATTTTTGTTCGCAACCTCAACATGCGAGGTCTGACGTCAGGAATAGCTGGGGCTATCACAGTTGTCCGCTCGTAAAACCACAGCTGCAGATCAAAAATTAAATCAGTGTTTCACATTAATAAAATAATTGACATATATTTATGTACTTGGGCATGGAAATGAACTAACCGTCAGAAGAAAAACAAATCCATTGAAGTATCCCATTCTCTAGCCTGTCTTTATTTTCATGCTGCACCCGTTAATTTGCTCGATTGGGTGCTCACACACCGTTGCAGGCCAATTAAACGATGAAAATGTATCTAAATTTTCAGCAAAAGAATTTAGCCCTTCGGGCACCCTAAGATCGTTGAAAGGAAAGAATAAATTAGATAACAAAAACTTAATAATAAGGTTGACAACTTTCGTGGATGACTCTGGGAGTGACCCATCCAGTAGTTCCTTCTTTGCCATATTGGCATCCACATTAGGAATGTGCCTTTTGCCCCAAGTTGTTACAGGTCCTCTATTGGGCATGTCAATTAACAATGCAACTTGGTCTGCATCAAACTTTATCTCCTTCCCCCCCAATCTGAATGTCAACTTCTCCATATCCCAACAATTTACTATGTGCGTAGTCGGGATGTGATCTCGAGTATAGGATTGGAGATCGAAAACCGATTGAAGCTACGATTCTTCAAATTTAACCCCAAGTTTCCCAAGAGACAGTAGTCCGACCTTGTCAAAACTTCTCTAAATGTTGATGGGCGGCATCCGATACATGGATTGTTCTTCATCAGCCTGCGTGAGTAAGATTCATGTTATTAACACTGAAAACACTTGGAAAATACACTAAAAGAAAAACATAAATCTAGGGTATTTTTTGAAAATACACCAAAAATAATGACAACACATTGTAGTGTATTTTTTTGTTATTTTCAAAAATACATCAAAAATACACATGTATTTATAGTGTATTCCAAGTGTATATTTGAAAATACACAAAAAATACACTAAAAATACACTAAGTTTTTACCTAGTGTATTTTTACTGTATTTATAGTGTCTTCCAAGTGTATTTTCAAAAATACACCAAAAATACACTAAAAATACACTGGATTTTACCTACTGTATTTTTACTGTATTTATAGTGTATTCCAAGTGTACATTTGAAAATAAACTAAAAATACACTGGGTTTTTACCCAGTGTATTTTTACTGTATTTATAGTATATTTCAAGTGTATATTTGAAAATACACCAAAAATACACTAAAAATACACTGGGTTTTTACCGAGTGTATTTTTACTGTATTTATAGTGTATTCTAGATTTTAATACACCAAAAATACACTGGGTTTTTACCTAGTATATTTTTACTGTATTTATAGTGTATTTCAAGTGTATTTTCAAAAATACACTAAAAATATACTGGATTTTTACCAAGTGTATTTTTACTGTATTTATAGTGTATTTCAAGTGTATATTTGAAAATACATCAGGTTTTTACCCAGTATATTTTTACTGTATTTATAGTGTATTCCAAGTGTATTTTCAAAAATACACCAAAAATACACTAAAAATACACTAGGTTTTAATACACTAGAAATACACTGGGTTTTACCTAGTGTATTTTTACTGTATTTATAGTGTATTCAAAGTGTATTTTCAAAAATACACCAAAAATACACTGAGTTTTTACCAAGTGTATTTTTACTATATTTATAGTGTATTTCAAGTGTATATTTGAAAATACACCAAAAATACTCTAAAAATACACTTGGTATTTACCCAGTGTATTTTTACTGTATTTATAGTGTATTCCAAGTGTATATTTGAAAATACACCAAAAATACGCTAGGTTTTATCTAGTATGTTTTTACTGTATTTATAGTATATTCCAGTGTATATTTGAAAATACAGCAAAAATACACTAAAAATACATTTATCGTGTATTTCAGTGTATATTTGAAAATACACCAAAAATATACTAAAAATACACTAGGTTTTTATCTACTGTATTTTTACTGTATTTATAGTTACATTCCAGTGTATATTTGAAAATACACCAAAAATACACTAAACTTACCACAACTTTTCTCCTGCCACGCTCTCTTTCTTCGACTTCTTTGTCAAATTCAATGACTTCTTCGGCTCTTCAACTACTGGGTTCTCCGAACCCGTTTCTGTCTCTTCTGATTCCGATCCTGTGTCTTCCTCCCATAGCGTATTCTCTGAGTCGGCCGACGACATTGTCTTATAGATTCAAAAATCAAATTCTCTCAATCCAAAAACTCTAGCAGAGCGAGCCCTAAAGTATTCCCGATAAACAATTTATTTTATACGTCAATAAAATCGTCAAAACCCTAAACTGAAACGTTTTTACGAAGAGAGGATGTATCGCGATCAGGTGGGACCCAGCAGAGGCTGTCAAAGCGGCGGGATTTGAAATGGCGGGGTGGCCGGGCCGGGCCGAGAACCTTTCCCTCTTTTTTTTTATTTCCGACGTGGAATTGTGGACCGCCACTAAGCCATGCGTCATTACGTAAGTGGCGTCCGAACGTAAAGGACCGTTCGGAAGGCGCAAAGGAAAATTTGACCTGGAATAAAGCCTCCGCTCAATCCTATAGCCGCGTTCGTCCGTCATTGGGCGCCAAATTAATTACTTTCTCTGCAGATATTTATTTGGCAAAGAGTAATTTCAAATCTAACCTAATTAATGTCAAATTGATTAGTTTATTTAAAATTCAAATTTTGAATTTTAAAATCAAGTGGACTGGGGTGTGCAGCCCAGTTCAGACCCGAATTGGATCTGGGTCGAGCCCGGACCTGCGTCCCGCAAATTAAGAAAAATGTGTATCGATTTTCGTGTCGTTCGCGCAAGGACGGAACCACATCAATATGGGTATCCTTCCTAGCTAAAATCGACGTCTCGGACGCATCTGTGCGGTCCGTTTCGTCATCCGGGGTCGTCCGGACAAGTTCGCCGACAATCGGGTCAAAAAGTGTCAAATTATGGTGTGAGCGAATTCGAGTCATGAAGGGTTCACCTAATGCCGTCTGATCCTATGGGAACTCATTTTCGGGCCCTCTACATGTTAGTCCTTACCCCTTGCAACGAATAGTCAAGTACTTGGGACTACTCATGCGAGGTCTCACAAAAATGAGTCTATAAGTGGCTCGAAGCTCTATAAAAGGTGGGCTCCATGACTAGTCCGCTATGATGGTCAATAAAGAACTCCTACGGCTAGATCATAGGGTTTAATGCGAAGAAAGCTAGGACCTCACTAAAAATGAGGTCAACAGCTACGTATAATTTGTCCGAAAATAAATTCATTAAAATAACTTTAAAACCTGAGCCACTTTAAATAAAGGAGAACTGTTGTCAGCCGTCAGAGGAGATATGACAAAAATGAAAAAAGCAGCAAGCAAATGCTTTTTCAATTTCGGGAAAGCATCAAGCAAATGGAAAAAGATAAAAAAAATGAGTAGGCATACCGATGTCAGCATGCAGTGGCTCGTATATGCGCGCGCGCGCGCACACACACACATATATATTAAAAGAGTCATAGGGCCTATATTGAATTAAAAAAAGGGTACAAAACAAGTAGTATGAGAGGGCCCAAAAATTTGAGCTCGACTCATAAAAAACAAAAAGCAAATAAAGCTCAAACAGTGGTACAAAAGATAGAACAAAAGAGAAACAAGCAACTAAAGAGGACAAGGTCGCTAAGGCTTCCCTCTGCCCCTAATTTTTGTAGCGCATCCAAAAATCAAACTCAGAAGTATTTCTCTATTGTCAGGGGAGACCAAAATATCATCCATTAAGTTTCCAAGGTGGATAGTACTCCCAGGCTTCTTCCGTCGGGAGGTATACACTTGTCATTCTTCTTCAGAAGACTTGTCGGTCTGAACCATAGGAGGAAAGACCGTTGCAAGCGATGGGTTTCAGTGTTTGTGTGGTAACAAGGCTGCTGTTTGACAGTGATTCGCCCTCATTAATAGTATGCACATTTTCCGTCCTTTGAATGTGAGTGTTCGCTTCTTCTCTATGTTCAATCACGTCGGGGAGGGAAGCCTGAGCACCCTCTGCAGTAGTTGCTTCTCCAAGAGAAGAAGGATGAGAAGAAGTGGCAGCGATCGCATCCTGCCTTCTAGGTACAACCACTGACACTCCAGCAATTAATCCTTATCAACCTGCTCAGAATCATTATCATTAGACTTTTGCACAATGTCTGGCGTGGGTGTTGCAGTAGGTATCACAGGTACTGAGGAAGATGGAATATCCGTCGCAGGAATGTATGGCTCAGTGACATTTGTACGTGGAGGTTTGAGATTCGGATGCAGGTGGTAACACTGCTGGTGAGAGTGTCCAAACATACGGCGATGGGTGCGATAGAGAGTACGCGTTCGAGTTCTGCGGTTGCCAAAAACTACGATCGCTATGTACCAATCCATCTCTCTTTCAGGAAGGGTGACGTAATGTCTCGTTTTATCAATATTTTAGCCTCAGAAGGTCTGGTTAGATTTTCTGTAGGTGGATCAGTTTGGAGTGGTATGTCATATATCTTTGCAAAAGTAAATAGAAGATCTTGATCATAAAGGTGAACCTGCAAATCTGGGAAGCGTAGCCAAACAGAAATGATGGGAGGTCAAAATCCACCGTCCATTTCAGTAACTTCATCACCCGATTGTTTATGCATTAATTTATATATATATATATATATATATATATATATATATATATATATATTCACTATGTCGGATGCTTTAATTTATATTAATAAAATAACTTATTTAAAATTTGTCCTTCACATTATCAAAGAAATAATAAGCAAAAAAATTCAAATGTGGATAGTAATAAATTATATCACCAAATAATGTGAAACACAAAGAGCAGCAATTATTCCAAGACAAATTTATATTTTGAAATTAAGAGCACACAAATTATCACTTAAGCATCATGTTAGTTGCTATGATAATGATAATTCTATGCTTCTAGCTTTATAGTTGAAGATAATTATAATCTCTTATGGTGAGCCAAGTTCAAACTTCGAATGTATTGTAGTTGTTTCAAAAATTTATCAAACCAAGTTTTTCTCATGTTGGGAAGTAATTAAATATGTCAAATTTTGTTTTAAAATTAGGTTTTTTATATTTAACTCCAAAACTAGGGGAAAAAAAGGAAAATGTGCATAAAAGAAAGCACCAAACCCAGTTATCAGCGAAGACCATGAACCACTTCCAAGAGTTTGAAAGACATTGTTGTCAACGAAGAGAACTTTGAGCAATGGATTTAAATACTTTATTGTCATCCGCTTTATGGAGCCTTTCCTTCCTAACGTTACAAAGCTTTTCATTGCCCGCAAAATGAAAACTTAAAAAAATTAATAAATTTCTTTGCCCGCAAAATGAAGCCACTGCTTTTGGCGCCGCTTTTTAGCCTCGCACCGCCCCAAACACAGCATAGGTTGTATTTCCACACCTAGCACTTGTGTGTGTATGTGTGCGAGAGCACACATTTAACACGTGTGTGTGCACCTCTAGCACTTGTGCGTATGTGCGCATGCGCAAGGAAGTGTGTGAGTGTGCGTGCGCATGCATGCTGATTAATTAAGCAATAAATATTAAAAAGTATATTAAATTAATTTAATGAATCACATTAATTATGGAAATTAGTACGTAAGATATTTTCTAATCATTGTAATAAAAAATGGATTAACTAATTAATAGAAAATTTTAGTAATTAAGAATTAATTAGGTAAATTATTTACAAAATAATTGTTTAGAAAATAACTAATTTTAAATCCTTATTAAATAATTGATAAATAAGTAATTATTTTAATTATTTATTGTGCAAAATAAAGATACTTAGGTATTTAATTAATGATTAGGATAATCAATTAATCTTATCAGATAACGAGGAAATAATTAATCAATTAGTTGGATTAAAAAGAAGTTATCTATTTGATTATTATTTAATTATTTAAATAATATATGAATATCAATAGTTTGATTAATCTAATTAATATGTCTATAAATAATTTATATATGAAATTATCTTATTAAATGATGTAATCAATTAAATATTAAAATACTAATTTAGCCTAATTTCTAGAAACCTTATTATGGCCTCAAAAACATATGAATTAAGTTCACAAAAAGCAGCCATCAAAAAACAAAATATGAATGAAGGGAAGCAACAAGTTACCGATAAATCTCACTTCAATTAAGCTAGCTTCAAAGCTCAACTCCCATCACTTCCATATAATTGACTTTTAATCGCAAAGGATACCTTGATGTCTTACTTTTCTTTAGATTTTAATATCTACTAATCATATAACTCAAGTATAATTTTATATGGCTAAAAAAATCAAATTTAAAAAAAAAAATCTACAACAAAATTTTTACCATAATAAGAAACCTATAATCAACCTCATAGTAATGAAACAAACTTATTGTTCTATATTTTGATAAATTTTTGCAAGTGGATATTGTTGCGACCAGTCCTCTAAACTGCTTATAATTAGAGTTATGATTGAACATGGTGTTAACATTCC
Source organism: Papilionanthe hookeriana x Papilionanthe teres (assembly GCA_022702705.1). Taxonomy (NCBI): domain Eukaryota; kingdom Viridiplantae; phylum Streptophyta; class Magnoliopsida; order Asparagales; family Orchidaceae; genus Papilionanthe; species Papilionanthe hookeriana x Papilionanthe teres. The sequence goes on along the minus strand of CM040422.1, from coordinate 130,801,896 downwards.
TCCACACGGAAGTGCGCATTGGTTACTCATCTTACGACTATTGATAGAAAATAGATTTGAAAACATGTGTTCATGAAGTCTTCTCGTAAATTTTTTTGGCACAACCACTCTAAATGCTTCAAGGATCATCTGAAACTCAGGAAGTCAAAAAACCAAGTGTAAGAAGAGCTTACAAAGGATTGGATTCTATCTTAAAAAATGGTGGTTACAACTCCAACTCTAGATCAATTTGCAAACAAAAGTTGGCATCCACTCAAGATCTTATCATGGAATCAGAGCTTTCAAAGCCTGTCCTTACTTCATAAGCCCCTGAGATTTGGTCAGCTAAAAATTGGTCTTGATCGTCCTAATATGCTAGCCCCTCATCTTCTTCCGATTATTAAATACATCAATGATCAAGCTTTTAAACAACTTTATGATTCTGATGGAAATCTTAGAGCTTTGACATTTTGGATAGGATGCTTCAAATCTTGTTAGCCAAATGAAGAAAGCATAAGAAAAAAATTATCTCCACTATTCAATATTCACCGGGCTTTGCGCAAGATACTATGAATAAGAGTACATGCTATTTTAATTTTTTGTAGAGGGTAACTTCCTCCAAGATCATTATTTTAAATTCATTTCTTTTTTGTGAAATTTACTTCTAATTTGTCAATTTCTCATAATTGCCTCATGTTAAACTAGTTTCATCAATTGGTTATAAAATTATGCTTTAAACGGATGATACTAAAAAATATTATGAATTAATATATAATATATAAATATTGAAGCAATTTGAGAAATAATTGGACCTAACTAATCAACCAATTAATGCCACATGGTCAGTCAAGCAGAAATCGAATATAGTCTTTTACTATCAACATGCCCTTTTTATTTAGCACAAATCAAAATATTGACCCGGTGGTCTTTCCAAAAAATGACTTCATTTGATTTTAAAAAAATTATGAAAGTCTCTTGTACAGCACAAAGCTAAACGAAAAACATGCAAAAAAGTAAATGTCATTTTGTGAATATATAATCAGACTATCAGGTAGGAGAATGAGAGATAAAAGGATAATCATGTGCGTCCAATTTAGCGTCCATTTCACTAACCTAGCATAAACGGGATGGAATGCTATGCATTTCTTTTTGTCTCCTTTTGCTTGAAATATTAAAGGACATGCATAGCATAGAGTGGCTGTTTTAAACCCTTTTTTTTTTATAACTTTCTCAAAGTTAGAAGAAATTCTAAATAAAAACAAGAATAAACAATATAAAATCCCTAAAAAAGTAAAGAATCCAAAATGACATAAGTTCTCAATGGGAGAGGAGTGAATTCAGATTTTCTTTATAGTAAAAACCAAACCAAGCAATCTGAAAGTCCGAATTCCAACAAACATGATAGAAAATAATTAGCAAGAGACCAAACATCATCAGAAGAAAAAAATTGCATTTCAGGATAAATAAAGTTGTTTCACTAACCAGAACATAGACATCCCGTCCCTGCACAAAAAGGAGAGTAAGGAAACATGTTATTACTGGATTATTCAACAAGTTTAGCACAGTATACATTAGTGAAGAACAATACCTACAGGTTAAAAGCACAGAATTACATACATGTAATGATAATAAAAACCCTCTGATCACTCTATAACTACTTAAACTAAAATATCAAAGATCAAAGAATCACTCTCTTTCTTAAGTTTTAGAAAATAATTGCCTCGTAAAGAAAATATGCTCAAAAATTCTAATTTTCCACATTTATCACCTCTATCACTTCATAAACGTATGGATTGACATACGAAGCTATTTGTAAATCTATTTGAGAATATAACGATAGTTTTATTTGAGAATATAATGATTTTTAAAAAATAAAGAAAAAATCGTGAAGCTTTGAGTGACAACTTGAAAAGGATTGGAAGGACACCAATTGGGAGATTGTTGGGCAAAAGGATTCTTTTTAGGATCTTGGAAGGCTAAACTTCACCGATGATGGCAACAATTTGGAAGGTTGCAATTGCTTTCAGTAAGTGGAGATTGCTTCTTTTGTTTTTTTGACAATGTGAAAGCCAGGCATCAAGCCTTGATGGGAGGAACGTGGGTCATAGCAGGTCAGATTGTTGGCATGGATAGATAGTGAAAGGGATTCTCTCAAGACTCTCTTCATGGAGTCTCATCACAGGAATTGATTCGGTTACCACAGTTGCCACTGTTGTATTGGAATATTTCCACAATCGCCCGTATTGCCACAATGATTTGTCAGCCACTTTGGCTTGATGTTCATACTAGCTCTTGGGGAAGAAGCTCTTATGGTAAAATTTGTGAGGGTGGACCTTTCAAAAAAACTCCATTCCGAAGTTTGGGTAAAAGGAATACAAGGAAACTTATTTCAGAGAATTGAATATGAAGGGATTTCTCATTTATGCTTTCACTGTAGGCTTATTGGACACAAGCAAATTGCAGCTCTCTTAAGACTGAAGCTCCCATAATTGTGTACAAAGCAAACACTTCCCCTCTAGGTCCTTATGGGAAGATCGAGAAGGAGGACGGTAATGCAGCTGAAGATGGAGGCAATTCTAACCGATTGAGTCATGATGCAAATGAACAGGTGAAGAGCAAACAAGATCAGTTCGACGGGAACAAATAAGAACAAACAAGCAAATTGCAGCTCTCTTAATCTACACAGTACACAGACCGAATGACCAAATGAGCATGAGTATACAAGGTTGGGCTGTGATTGATGATATACCCGGTTCGGATGGACCTCAACAGGCACAAGTGCAGAATGCCGCTTCTTCTACCACTCCTGATGTGGAAGCTCAGCCCGTGAACTCTGGTCACCCATAAGCGCAACCAAAGTAAGATAGTTAAAAAGAATCTGTCTGGGACCAAAAATCATGGGATGGAAGTGATTAATGCTTACCATCAATAATTAAATTAATTTTATTTCAATCAATGTTATTTCCTTTCAATAAATTAGTGCTAGAGTTATGCGATTGTAATCTTCCTATCCATAGGAATGGGTCATTGCCTATTCAATCCAAAGGCTGTTCGGCTTTTTATTAGCTTGAGGCCAATAATAAGGATTATCAGATAAGTATTATTTTCAACCTTGTGTTGATTGGTAGGTGTGTTTTTTCTCGAATTAAACCAACTAAGGAGGTCGAGGATCCCTCGAAGTATCCTACAATATTACCAACATATGTAGAGCACGCAAGGACGATCCTTGTTCTCTACACATTCACGAACCCACTACAAAGTCGCAAACGCTGGCACGTAACAATTTGGTATCAGAGCCAGGCATGTCCACTGTCTCGAGCATGTGGAGAATGAGCTTAGCTCATTGGCTGCGAGCCAAAAGGAACTACAAGCTATGAAAACTAGTGAAGAACGTCTCTTGAAACATATGGAGAGCGTGTTTGCTCGCTTTTCTACTCGGGGTGGAGGACATGATGATGTTGAGTCTTCTCGTGAGCCCCGTCGTAAGCCTTTTGGGAGGAGGCTCTTTCGCACCCAAAATCACTAAGTTGTACTTTCCACGCTATAATGGCATGGATGATCCAACCGGGTGGATTTGTCAAGTGAAGAAATTTTTCGAGTTCCAAAGCACGGAAGAGAGAAAAAACTCCCCATGGCCGGCTATCACTTGGATGGCAATGTCCAATTGTGGTATCAACATTTCAAAAATAGGCGTTAAAGCGTCAATTGGGAAGTTTTCAAGTACGAGTTGCATTTACGATATGGGTCTTCAAGATACCAAAATTTTTTTGAGATCTCACCAAGCTTAAACAAACAGGAAGCATCTGCGATTACCAAATGAACTTTGATCGTTTGTTACATCGATCTGGTCATTTGTCAGAAGAACAAGTTGGGTGTTTTGTGAGCGGGTTAAAGGATGCAATACGAGTTGATGTGCAAGCACGTAATCCAATTTCATTATTCGCCGCTATCGGTCTGGCACGACTTTATGAGTCTCGTATGTATGAACAACGGAATGGATGGTACGAGGAACCTCAGAAGGCTCCATCCACCATTAGACATCCACCCTTACCCTCACCATCAATAGGTTGAGTCTGACTGAGTTGCAAGAAAGGAGGATGCGCGGATTATGCTTCAATTGTGACGAAAAATTTTCCCTGGGCCATCGTTGCAAGAAGTTATTTTTAATAGAAGGAATTTTTTCTTCTATTGATGAGCCGTTGGAGTAGACTACCATAGAGGAGGAAGCGGAAGAAGAGATTCCCGAAATTAGTTTTCATGCTATTTCAGGAAATGCAGCACCTCAGACCATGCGTTTTTTTTTGAAAAATTGGAGATTCTGGCGTTACAATATTGGTATATTACGGTAGCAATCATAACTTTTTGAATTCAAAGTTAGCTACCAAAATGAGAATTTATCCTACAAAGAAAGGATCCCGGTTCAAGTGGCAGATGGAAATAAGATGAAAAGTGAAGGATTATGTGAAAGGCACCCTATTTTAATGCAAAAAGTTCAATTCCACGAGATTTTTACCTTTTACCAGTGAAAGGATGTGATGTTTTTTGAACTCAATGACTTAAAAACCTGGGTCCAATTATTTGGGAATTCAATGATATATGGATGCGATTTTGGTGGAAGGGGAAAACAATAGAACTACGTGGGACTCGAGGGCCTAGCAATAAAATCATGGCTGATTGTGATCAAGAGGAGCAATTGCGGAAAGGGAAAAGAGCTTTTTTATTACAATTCAATTCCTTAAATGTGGTGATTAAGGATGTCCAAGCCAAATTGAGAATTGCACAGGAACGAATGAGGAAATATTATGATGAGGAGCGCACAGATGAGAGTTTTCAAGTGGGCGAATTTGTCTACCTAAAATTGTGCCCATATCGTCAGCTTTCATTAGCTCAATGGAAAAATCTCAAGCTTAGTCCCAAATTTTCTTGTCCATTTAAAATCTTATCCAAGATTGACACAGTTGCATATAAATTGGAGTTACCACCCGAATCTAAATTACACCCAGTTTTCCGTATTTCTCTCCTTAAAAAGAGGATTGCAGATCAAGAGAAAATCTCGCCCACTCTTCCTGAATTACCAATAGAAGCAGCGCTCCACCCATTTCCTCAAGTCATTCTGGAAACTCGCACAAAAAGTGGAGAAACTGAAGTTCTTGTTCATTGGCAAAATCTTTCTCCTGTGGAGGCCACATGGGAGAATCTGGCAGAATTGAAGACACGTTTTTTCCTTGAGAACAAAGAAATTTTTAAGGAGGAAAGAGTTGTCAAGGACCAAGAATCATGGGATGGGAGTGATTAATGCTTACTATCAATAATTAAATTAATGTTATTTCAATCAATGTTATTTTCTTTCAATAAATTAGTGCTAGAGTTATGTGATTGTAATTTTCCTTTCCATATAAAGGGGTCATTGTATATTCCATCCAAAGGTTGTTCAGCTATTTATTAGCTTGAGGCCAATTTGGTTGAGAGTTGTGGTTTTCCTCGAATTAAACCAACTAAAAGGCTGAGGATCTCTCGAAGTATCCTACAATATTACCAACATAGGTAGAGCACGCAAGGACGATCATTGTTCACTACTCATTCACAAACCCGCTACAAGATCGCAAACGCTGGCACGTAACAGAATCAGGCTAACAAGTTGCAGAAAATCAACAGAAAGATTGACACATTGCGGGCTGTGTTATCTCACCAAAAAATTGGACAAGATATCACAGTAGCTGGGTAGAACAAACTTCAGGTTGTGGATTTGCCCAGATATTGGAGACCTTTGATAAGAAGGGGAAGGAATTAAATGCCAAACAAGCAGAAAAATAGTAGGCAAAAGGTCTCAAAAGTTCACATCAAGAAAGAGCACGCTAGGAGTCTCACACTCGAGATCGCAAGAATCTAGTGGAGGTTTGTATGGTTGATAGGTGCCCATTCCGTAAGGGTCGTAAATTAAGAACATCTTTTCTAGAACTGTAGAGGGGCTCGCAAGAAGGCGACATGTAACTACCTCTGACATATTATTGGAAAGTTTGAGCCGATTTCTTAGGGTCTTGTTGAGACTCGAGGTGAAGTTTTAGTGTACGTTTGCAAGGTGCAATGCCGCAGTGCTTCGTGCGGGAAGTTCGTATGTCTGTTGTTGCAGCTGTGTGAAAACAGTTGTTAGGCAGTTGTTTCTGAAAAAATGATCATTCTGTCCTTGTTCAATAAATTTGTTTGTAACAAAACTATGACACTCATATATTTGATATTTCATTAGCAAAAATTCATTTCAAAATATAACAATAGTTTAGATACAACACTCACTTAACAGAGAGTTCCAAAAGTGCTTAAAAAAAAAAGGAGAAAAACTAATAAAATCACAAATGTCTAGGGTTCAAACATAAAATTTTCTAATATTCAAAGATATTAACCAACCATCAATTAAATGATCTATTAACATATAGTAATAAGTTTATATTTTAGACCTTGAATGCAATTTCAAAAGAAATAACACTAAAAAATGTTGAAAATTGCGGCAAACATAGATTTTTGAAAACAGTTGTGGTGTCATAAAATTAATAATTCCTACTCAGCCATATTTAGAGCATGCTGCCATACTTTATTGTGATCATTGTGGAAGTGGCCACAGCAGTAGTGAATGTTAACCCAATAATTCCTACTCAACCATATTTAGAGTATGCCAACTTTGTAAGGAATCACCCACAAAACAAACCCTATGCAAAAGCATACAATCCTAGGTGGGGGAGGCACCTGAACTGCTAAACAACAACTTATTTGATTCCAGCAGCCACCTGAATTGTAGCATTGGGTACAAGTAACTCATTAACAGTTCATTACAGGAGAGAAGTAAAGCAGATGTATAATCTTTCTATTAAAGATTCAAACTTGTAGATCAATCATAACAGCGCGGCAGAACGAATTTCTTCATACATTCCTTCTCAATAAAAAGCAAGCCAATTAAAATAAGAGACATCACCAAATATAGCAATACAGTTAATGGGATTCACAGAATCTCAATAGAGAGAATTCCTGATACAAACAACAAAAAACCAGTGCTGATACATCAAACAGCTAATTTCGCAAACAATTGAGCAGGATAAGACTAACAGGTTTTGTTTGAGAATTAATCCAATTCAATACTTCAAGCAGCCATAAAGAAACATCCTGACCCGAAACCAATGGCTTTATTAGTCAATCAGTCGAAACGTCTCTGATATCAACCAAACGAGTATAACTGAGCCAGTAAACTCAAATCCCGTAATTTAAATAATATGAATAACTTCAGAAGAAACTACGATAACATCGGGGCATTAAAAAGAAAAACTAAGGCAAACCCTCATTTCTTTGTTGCCGAAGAAGGCATCAAAAAGCTTTCGGAAAGTTTGACCCATCACCAATCTCTAGCTGATCCGCTCTTCCTAGCTCCACAATCTACAGTTTAGGGGCTAGAAAAATCATGGCGGGTTGTTGAAGAGCTAAATGATAAAGCAAAAAAGGGGAAGACGGATATCTCAATCCGCCTCTTCCTTTCTATTTTTCAAAGGTTTGTAAAACCAGCTATCCAGGGAGCGTTCAATCGCAGGGTAATATGGAATATTAGCGGCGCGAACGCAGGGCCGCAGGGTCTATCCCGCGGCCCGTGTTGTCGTTAAAATGTCAAAACTTTCGCCGTGAAGCTTTGCCGCCACCGTTCCAAACGACACAAAATCGCGTCTGCCTGTCGTTCCAAACGACACAAAATCGCGTCTGCCTGTCGTTCCAAACGGGCCCTTAGTCACAAGGAGGTGTATCAATGTAATAATACCCTTTAATTTTTTATAAACATAATTATATAAAAATTAAAATTAAAATATCTTTTTACGACGCCTGAGAGGCAAATGTCGCTCACTCGCACTCTCTCTGCTCATGGGAAGGTTTATAATTTATATGAGAGATGATTCTCTCGTCCATTCATTGCACACGAGAGAGACGGAGAGAGCAAGAGAAAACTAAAGGTAGCGAGACAAAGAAAGAGTGTGAGAAACAGAGGAAGAAGAAGAAGAAAAAGAAGCCGCAGAAAGAAGAAGAAGAAGAAATTAAGGAAGGAGGAGAAGAAAGATGTAGCTCACCTGTTGTGTCGTCTCCTTCCATTCTCACGATCAAACGAGCATTATAGATGCTCGAGTGGCTCGATGGAATCCTTTTGCGTGCAAAGACGCACGATCTTGAGCATCTCGACTGTTCTAGGACCAGACACGAGGACGAGAGACCGAAAGGGAAGAAAACAAGCATTCCTCATGTGTATGTTTCTTGTGTGAGGGATATGACAGAAGATGGAGGATTATTGTTTCCCAAGTGAGCAAAAGAGAAGAAGGGAGGAGGTGAGCAGCTCGCACGAACCCTCATGCAATTTCGACCGGCTGCAAGGGAGCAGAATCAAGCTTTTTTCTCCATATAAGCGACTTTTCATGTGCCTTGACAGAGCCGAAGAAGAGAACGGCTTGTGCGGTATTTTTTTTCTACATCCAAGAAAGCTCGAACGAGCTTTGTAAGCTGACAATTTAAGGATTGCCATTTCTATTAACTTGAGTTGCTCGAGTAAGCATATGTGATGTTTTGATCGAAAGAGAAGGCACAACCTCAAGGAAAGGAAAGGGTCTTACAAATTAGGTAACAAATCTGATTCCTTAAATTATAAAATTTGATTCATAAGGCTTGCTTTCTAAAATTTTAAGGTTTTTACGAGGATGCTAAGGCAGAAAATGGGAGCGGAAAATTTCAGATATGAAACTCAACTTCAATAATTAATTATTATTATTCCTAATTTAATTAATATTAAAATGAACTAAAGAACCCTAAGTTTTAAATTTATTTATAATTAAGTTACTATTAAATTCTATGTATGCCCAAAAGAAAAATTTAGAAACTTTAACATCAAATTAATTTAATTATTGTCATTATAAATAAAGGTAATTTGAATATTTCTATAAAATGGTAAATTACGCAAATACTTCAAATGAATAAATTTAAATAATAATGATAAAGTTAGAATTAAAATGTTATGAAAATAAAACTGATAGAACTTAAATTGTTCTTATAGATAAGCCAAAAGGTTAAATTTGAACGGAGAAAATAACAATTTGATTACATTGTAGAAATGGGTTAATATGTTTTTTTTTACAATTGTACTGCTTATTTACACATGTTTTTACTTTTTCTCTGTTTTTCTTTTAAAATGCAAAAATTCCTGCTTTTCTTTTAAAAGTTAAATGTAACAAGATAAATAAAATATGATATATAAATGCATCTGGAAGTCAACCATAGATGGTATTGGCAGAATAATACAATGTATTCATGCACGAAAATGAAATTAATTGTCTACCTTTATGTTGGATTGGAAAATATTAAACGTATACTTGTTAAATTTAATGTTTATGGCTCTCATTTATCAAAAGTGTAACAGAAATATAAAAAATAAGTAAATGAAACAGTTTCATTTACTGTTTTCTCTTTACTGCATTTCTACAAAATATTTTAAAATGAAAATTATTATAATTTAGAAATATTTACACACTGAGTGGTTTTAGCTCAAACTTTTAGTTGCTAAGATTTTACAGGAAACTAAATTGCTAGATCGACCGCAGAGAGTGCCTGTATAGGAGCTGAGGAGTGAAGACTGATAGATATTATAGTTCGATCTTATTTTTTATCACATGCAAATGTTTAAATATGAATAATTATTGTAAATAAATTTTATGCAATAGAATGACTCTTTTGTATTTTGAATTTTATTTTAATTATGAAATGAAATTGTTAGTAATCCTTCGACCGACTGACAGTCCCATCTTGGTATTTGAGAGTTCTTGGTTTAGGTCGTGACAATCGAATTACAGGTAGCAATTGGGATTTTGCCTTTCAACCTGCCAAAGGTAAGTCAGGAGGCATGATCCTATGGAGAAAGGATTTAGTATCTTTCACTATCCTTGACATGAAGAAACAATGCATCATTGGTTATGCCCACTTCCCTGATCACAAGAGATGGCTTGTTCCTGCCATCCATGCTAATAAAGACCAGCATAAAAGGAGGAAGCTTTGATAAGATCTATGCTAATAAAGACCCCCATCAAGCTGGTTGCGGTTTCAGAATGTATGCCTGTCCTACCCAGCTACGTGGAACACTATGAGGAAGACTTGGTGCAAGAAGTTGTCAGGCAATAAAGCTGAGATCCTACAGCAAAAATGTGAGAAAGCTCTGAAAGCTCTGAGGTACTGGAGCAAGAACAAGCTGAAGGAGTTTGGGGAGACAAAAAATACGCTTGAACCAGAAACTAAAGAGCTTCAACAGCAGGAAAGCATGGCTTGTGGGCTCACGCCTGAATTGGAGACCTTGCTTCGCAATAAAGTGCCTGAATTGAATGTGACTCTTGCCAGGATTGCAACGTGGTGGCATTAAAAGACCAAAACCAGATGGCACAATGAGGGGGATAGTAATTCACACTTCTTTCACTCAATGGCACCCGCCCGTAATAGAACAAACCACATGAACCAAATTAAAGACTCGGATGGCAACTATGCTGATGATCCAAAGGTTATTGAATCTATATTGTTTAAGTTCTTCAACAACCATTGGAATTATTCTTGGGTTGACACCAATTCATATCCGAGTGGGGGAAATGCTGGACAGGTTCTAATAGGTAGTGATGTGGTTCACACAACCAATGTTACAGAAGAGGAAATTTAGAATGATATTGAGCAGATGGGATGCAATCGAGCTCCTGGTTTGGATGGGATAACCATATCCTTTTTTTAAAGTTTCTGGCAGATCATTAAAAAGGAGGTGATTAAGGCAGTGGGTGACTTCTTTACATCTAGTGTGATGCCCAGTTATTGGAAAGAATTGTTGTGGTGCTTATGCCCAAGACCAAAAATCCAGACACAGCCCGTGAAGCTAAGACCAACAAGTCTATGCGAGGCTATCTACAGTGTGGTGGCCAAAATCCTGGTGAATCGACTTAAAAGGTTTTCTACCAAAAATCATATAAGAGGAACAAGGGGCCTTTCTTCCAGGAAGATCTATTTTGAACCAGTATCTCATCGTTCAGGGAATTATGAATAAGTTTAAAATTTTTACAAGCGAGATAAGTCTAATGGCTCTCAAATTGACATGGAGCAAACATAGGACAAAATGAGTTGAGACACACTTAAGAGTGGTTCTGAAATTTATGAACAGTCCTTCCCGGTCTGCTGATTGGATTATCCTCTGTGTTAACTTCCCTAAATTTGCTATCCACATCAATGGCAGCCAGACAAACTGGATTGACGCGCTGTGTCCTTTTAAACTGGGATGTCCACTATCACCTTATCTTTTTATTCTATGTTCTGAATTGCTTTCTCTGGCATTGGCACACAATGTTGAACAGATTGACATTAGCATTTCTAATCACGGAACCAAAGTTTCTCACCTGCTCTGTGTTCTAATCTTCAGCCCTTCTACCATCCAATCTGTGAAGGTACTGCAGCAAACTCTTAACAGTTACTGTAGTTGGATGGTCAATATGTAGATAACTGCAAATCTACTGTGTATTTCAGCAAAAAGACACCAAATTAGAAGAAGAGGAGAATCGCCAGATTGCTAAAATTTAAGAGAGTAGAGGAATTTGAACATTTTGGGATTCTACTAGCTCAAAGAAAACTGCAAAAGTCTGAATTCACCAAGTTGATCAGTAAGAATCAACAAGACTGCCGCTTGGGGTGTTCAGCACCTATCTATGGCTGGGCGCTCTTATAAATTCATCATTACTGTCCATATTTATGTACATAAGCACACACATTCTGGTGTGCCTAAAAGTTTGCTCAATGAAATAGAAAAAAGGTGTCAAGATTTTCTTTGGGGGGAAGGGATCAAACCATTGTGCCCTGCTCGTCAGCTGGAACCAAATTTGCCAGCTAGGAGGATTGGGTTTTCATGCTGCATAGACTTGGAAAGGGCCTCTTCGTGCTCGGCTAGCATCAGATTTCTTGGAAAGGCCTAATTCTTTACTTAATAATAGTTTGCGGTAGATATGGGAACAATCTTTGGAACAGCAGCTGCCACCGAAATGACTTTACCGTTCGGAGGATCCTTTAAAGATGGAGTCCACAGCTTAAACTCTATTTTGTGATGATAAATTGATACAGGAGGCAACAACCATTGCCTTAATCAAGCTTGGATTCTTGACACTCCACTGGCACATTGGCCTATATTTATCAATGTGGAATGACTGAATATTTAGAGGTGGCTGATCTTTGAAATGGTGGGAGGCAGGACAATGATTCATACAGTAAGTTTGGGGTGAGGCACTAGCAGATATCATTAGGAATGTTATCATTAACACTAACATCCAAGAAGATAAGACGGAGCTTGCTATAGCTTGAGTAAGACCATTACATCCCTTACGTGCAAAGCCTTGTTTTCTCCTTGTACCAGAAACTACAGGTGGCTCTATAAGCTCCATTTACAACCCCGTGAGAAGTTTTTTCTGGTGGAAGCCATTACATGATGCTATACCAACTAATTATTGGCTTAGCAAACGTGGGCTTGCATCCAACACTTTATGCCCGGCAGAGGAAGACTAAACGCACTACGACTATGTGCATAGTCCTGCTTCAGGTTATTCTATTCCTGCTGAAGTGGATGTGGGGGGTGGGGAGGGTGGTGGGTGTGTGCTATCCCCCGTTCAGCAATTAGAACGGAATAGTCCAAGTATTGCATAAACCTTAAGGACATAAGAAGGCCATGGCCAGAATATTTTGCTATGCCGCCCATGACTGCTGGAGGGCTCATAATCAAAAGAAACATGCAAGGAGTCATGGGACCCCAACTATCAACTATCACTGCAGCTACAGTGCTTGAGTCATTCACTCACATATGCTTATCAAATAAAGAAGCACCAGAGCACCAGTCAGCCGGTGAGGCTGTTTCCTTCTTTTTCCTCGTGCCCCCCATCTCCTGGTTGGATCAAAGCAAATGTGGAAGAGGCTCTCCTCTCATCTTATTTAGCAGGTATCGGCGTCCTTATTAGGGGTGAACAAGGGAATTACATAGAAGCAGCCGGTCAAAGGCTTACTCAGTGAGACTGCGCTAAAGTAGAACTCCAACCGGTCCTTCCAATTAAACACATGGTAGAGCCATGGATGTTTGAGATGAAGGCATCATTATTAAGGGAGACAACAGCAACATTATTTCTTTCTTGAGGCACACTATGGATAGGAAGCGTTGATTGGAGAACATCAGAGATGATTTGGATCTATCTTTTTTTCACTCAAATTAGGCAGGTCCTTTTTTGTCACACTGCCAGAGACAAGAACCGAGCAATACATCAATGTGCTTATTTTTAGCTTTACTGGATAGTTTTGTTTTGAAAGATGTACGTGGCAGTCATTCTCTTATTGTTTTTCTTAGAGAAGATAGGTCTCATTTTGTACATGCATAATTACACATTTTGCATAATTTTGTATCTTTTTTTTTTAAATGCAATATATGCAAGGTTTTAAAATAATAATAAAGATCAAGATTTTATTTTATAAAGCACAGCTAAAATAGAGAATCAGCACAATTGTACGACATATTTTTGAAGTCCAATACATTGGTAAATACTATTTGTAAATGACATCATTTATGAGTATAGGAATTTTCGGACATGAAAAAATTTAAAACTTGAAATAAAAAACTAAGATGATGATGCAGAGATCACTTACATTAAAAATTAAATTCGTGTTGATGTCATTTAGGGAGGTTCAGTGCAATATCAAAGTATTCAAGATAACTATTTCTCAAATTCTAGTTAATAAAGTGACGTTCAGATTCAATTAAATTTACTATCACTTAAATAATTAAAGAAACTTGAATTCAGAAAATCTTCATACTAGGCAAAGCATGAAGGCATAAGAAGAAATAAGAATAGACCTTTCTCTCCTTTTGAATCTCTGAAATAACTCCAGCAATCCCCACCAAAGACTTCGAACTAGTAAGGTGGACACTGATGACGCTGCAAATAATCATCTTATTAGCCAGTGACAGCAATAACTCCTGTGATCATATACAGCAAAGATCGATGAACCAGGCAAGACAACTACAGAAACCAATATTGTAGATATATATATATATATAAACTGTTAGAGCTTGATGTCAACTTCAGAAACACGAGTTAATCTTGCCTTCATGAATTTTGTCCTCAAAAGAGAAAAACTAAAACTTTAATTTTCCTTGAAACAGAAGAAACATAATAAAAATACAAGGGAATTTCACACAAGTAGCGCACAATTCTTATGTATTTACATATCTCACACCTAAACTTTCATATTTACATACATAGCACTTTGGTGCTTTAAACCTATGCATGAAAAGGTATATTTCACTTTTTAAAAAGTGATAATAGTGTTAATTTTTATGTGATAATGAAGATTTGATATGTAAATACAAAACGCTTGCATGGTATGCATGTAAATGTCCCTAAGTAATAATTATATGGTTGGGCCATATAGATAAATATAATGAAGTTTATAGGCATCATAAATAAATCAAAATCTATGAATCTAAAAGCAAACAAGAATATTAAAGAAATAAGATAGAAGGATAGCAAACAGTTGAAAAGATGAATCAAATTATACAATTAACATGAATAATGAAAAGGATTTATCATTGACACAAGCAATTATCGTCACCTTCTACATAAAGAAAACATAGTTGACTAGATAAACAAGAAGAGATGGGCAAAAATAAAAGCAAAAATACCTAAAATCAAGCATCATTAGCATTCAAGATAAAAACATGTCACTATCAGGTGGTATTAAAAAGCCATACAAGAAGGTAATGCTTAAGAATCGAAAAGGGAAAAAAATACAAGAAAGAAGTTGTCTTACTTGAGCTTCTTCTTCATAGTAGCTTCCACAACCCAGTCACCCACACAATTCAAATCCGTACCCTTGGGAAGGAGATCAACCTAGGAAAGAAATTTATAAACTTATTGAACATTCAAAGGAATCTTAGAAGAAATAAAGAGAGTAAAAGAAATATCAATGATTACAGACATAGCAACACCTTAGTTACAACTAGTATAATTGGATTAGCACCAGCAATATCACGTATTCGGGCAAGAAAACTGCCGTTGAAATCAACTATATCAACCTACATAATTAAATCATAGTCAATTAAAAATAAGGAGAAGGAAAAATCAAAAAAGCAGCAGCAAGATTGCACCTTTAAGCCAAAATGCAGATGCAAAAATATTGAACAATAAAAACCACAACATAACAAAACAAGCACACTTAGAAATTTTAGCAAACGCTAGAGATATTCAAGCCCAAAAAAAGCGTTATAAGACGAGCAATTATAAAAATTACCTTACAGACAAGTATAATTATGAAAACAGCAGAAAAACAGAACAGACATAATTAAAGAGAAATAAATAAAAGAGAATAAAATTATATAGAATCAAAATGTGTAATGTTTGATGTCAATGAATCTTCATGAAACAACAAAATTGAGATGACCAGCAGTTACACTGTTTCCCAAGCATGCCTAATGTTTGATGTCAATGAAAAATGGCACCAACCTCATTACAATGCAGGCAGCGAGATTAACCCTCCCACAAACTTCATATTGATGGGAACTTCTAGCATGACCTAGCTATGCTCACTCAAGATGATGTCTTAGGGTTTAAGATTTATTAATACATTTCTAATATGAGTTGTTCAAAAACATGAAGCATAAACAAAGCATCACAGATCATGCTCTTAATTTAGACAACTTTTCACCTCCTTCGCAGGAAACTGAAGCGATAAATTAAAATCTGCTAATTGAAAACATGGATAAAAATCCTGAAGCATAATAATAATGAAGCATATGTTGTCATCAAAGTCAAAGATAAAGAAAATTTAACAAGAATATTATATGTTACATCAAGACTTTGTTCTTAGAAGTGATTATAAGGCTTTGTTGACACGACCTGGCTTGATAGCTTATAATTAGCCAAGTTAGGAATTGCGGTTGGACGGTATTAACATTTAATTTATTTTTCACATTTTTTTTGAGACTTCCAATAGATAAAAGAATCACTAACCATCCACAAAGTATAATACACATAAAATAGAAACATCCAGAAATAAAAACATAGTATGTAAACAACTCAAACCAACATATATATGTATATCACTAACCTAAGGGGAAAAAATGTGTAAAAAGAAACTACAATTACATCATAATATGACAACTATCAGTCATAGTCCTCCTTTTATAAACTAAGTCTCACATGTCAGACAAATCAATCTACAGTTTTTCTTTTCCTGAAATAAACCATTAAACTCAACAGTAAGTATTCGCACTTGGTCAGGAATTATAATCTTAATATACATTAAATTTATATGCAAATGCTATATAAATAAAAAAAATGCAGTTCATTATTTCATTAAACTATAATCTTTCACTTTAAAGTTATATCTTCACATTTCAATTTAAGTATTTACCATTTTTAACATCTTTAATAGTCATATAAGGATTACCGTCATATCCGAAGATATCCTCAAAATTGTACTCATATATACCTTCAAAAATTTGCACGTGAAAGTACACTTTTACCATTTTTCTTTATCGTGCATGAATACATCGCATCACCTATTAGTATCATCTAGGTGTAATCCTCATTGATATAAGCTTTTACATTTCATTTCTTTTATTACTTCCATTTAAAGCATTGAAACCACCATTCCCCATTTTCAATTTTCACTTCATTCATTTCAAAAATTTGTAATTTCAACATGTCTCTGATTCAACATGTCTCTGATTATAAAAGCAAGCATATGAAGCAATAATGTAATTATTCATTTAATAAAATCTTAT
Organism: Papilionanthe hookeriana x Papilionanthe teres; assembly: GCA_022702705.1. Lineage (NCBI taxonomy): Eukaryota > Viridiplantae > Streptophyta > Magnoliopsida > Asparagales > Orchidaceae > Papilionanthe > Papilionanthe hookeriana x Papilionanthe teres. The sequence continues at coordinate 130,785,074 of CM040422.1, read as the reverse complement.
TTTAATACATACGAGAAAATAATTACTCATCTAAAATTTTATATAACCTCTTCAATAGTAATACCTTCACTACGCTACATCATCAATCTTTTACCAATCTCAAATCTGAATAGCCTTCTTCCACACTTCCTAATTAAATTTAAAAAATATTAAATAAATAATTTTACTAATTATATCATTAATTCTAATAATAACATTGACCTTAACATGTGCTTTATAGAATTTCAGATCGATCTCATTCCTTACTTGCACACAAAGTTTTCTTGCTAGCCTCTCTGACCTCACTTAACATTTTTCGCATTAACATATTAAATATATGTAGATAATTCAAATAAAAAATTCTAACGCGATTACTTACCTTAACTCGCAAATTAGGGTTTCTTTAGGCATCGGCTCTCCACTTCAAGCCCAAAACTCTTCCTCTTCCCTCATATAGAAAGTTTGCACCACCTCTTCCCCCTCTAATTTCGAGATGTAAATAGTTTTGATCCAGATTCAACAAAACTTTGCATTAAACACACACCCCCACACATGCACGCTTGCACGCACAAGCACGCCCACACACACACACAATAACAAACAGTTTATTAATTTTCTTAATAAAATTGTGTTTAATTGCCTTGCCCACAGTTGACCTCATTTTTGTGAGGTCTTCCTCTCCTCTTCATAGAGCTTAGAATCTAGCCTTAGGATTTTCCGTATTAACTCTCCTAGAGAACTAGTGTTGAGACCCACCCCTCTTAGAAATTCGAACCACTTCCTGGTTTTCTTGTGGTATCTCGCATGGGTGATCTTAAACCATCGTCATTTGATCGAGTGATTGTGTTCACGGACCATCATCATTTGGTCGAGTGGTTAAGGACCACCATGTGGAGACTCGGCGAGAGTTCCTAATAGGATCTCAAGCTCTAGGGAAACCCCTTATGACTTTATCAACACACTCATACAAAATACACAAAATCCACTAAGTTGCGCAAAGTCAGACTAAAATTGAACTTAAATAGGGTGAAAAATGTGAACTTGTTCAGACGACACCAGATGGCGAAGCGGACTGCGCCGACGCGTCCGAAACGTCGATTTTATCCAGGAAATACATCCATATTGCTTGGGTTCCTTGCACGTAAGAAATGCACAAATTATTAATTGAATTTGGCACGATTATCGAAAAATAATCAAACGGTCTCGGATGATGAAACAAACTGCGTCAGCGCGTCCAAAACATCTATTTTAGCTAGAGGGGACTTTCATTGCATTATGATGACATGTCCAAGCCATAAATGTATAAATTAGGGCATTCGAATATTAAATATAAATATAAATATATATATATAACCCTATTAAACCTAACCCACGCTCACGCCTCTCCCTCACCCGATCATTCCCCTCTCTTGTTCGCGTGACCAGCGGCTCGCCCCTCGAGCCCTAGCTCCCAAGTTCCTCTCCCGCTAGCGATCCTTCGCGGTCGAGCCCGATTCCTCCCTCCTCTTCGGCCGGTTCTCTACGCTCGAGCCCTAGCCAGCCGATCGTCTCGTCCGTTCGCGAAGCTTCAGCCGACCCCTCTACTTCTTCGAGAAGCTCTAGGTCGACCCTTCCTTTTCCTCATGTCGCCTCTCTCTCCCTCCTAAATGCACCTCTTCCTCTTCCGTTGCCTCATTTGGCAACCGCATCATGGTAGGTTGGCTCCACCTTTCTTCCTTGCCTATAAAAGCCCTACCTAGGACAGGGTTGAGTGTTGTTGAAATTTTGACAAGAGGGGTAGGTGTTGCTGGAATTTCATGTGATCGTTCTGGAACTTTCTTGAGTTTTCTTGAGTTTTCATCAAGAGGTAACCTCTTCCCCTCCCTTAACTACTTGTGCTATAGGACTTAAAAGAATGTGAGATGGTGAACCTTCACTTTGGCACGTTTAGAATCAGGTTTAGGAGTTTAATGCAACCTTCTCCTCTTTATTCTATTATTTTTGTTGAGTTATGTCTAAGTGTATTCGAAATATTATTTTGGCTATGTTTGGAGGAGAAATATCCTAAGCTTTTGAGGCTCACTTTGCTCCTCAATTTACTAATTTCTTTAGAAGCACAGGGTCATCGTTGAGTTTACTTTTTTTATACATTTGGAATGATTGAAAGCTCTTCTTGCTCTTAACTTTGTTAATTCTCAAAACATGCTTAAACACATATACGAGCTTTCATTTTGACAGATTGAAAAGGGTTCTTTGGGGATTTCTTTGCTCCTTCCTTTGTTGATTTTTTTTCTAAAATATGCTCCAATGTACATATGACCTTTTTAGTATATTTAAAAAAACAAAAAAAAAACAAAATTGAAACCCTTCCTTGCTCTTTGCTTCATTGAGCTGAAAAATAATGATTTAAATACTCATACGGGATTAAATTCCAGCATGCTTAGAGAAGAGAAATCAAAGTAACGCCTTACTTTTTGGAAAATCTAAAAGCTTTTATGTTGTATTTGCAAAAATTGGAAAGTTGTGGTGCCTCACTTTTTGAAAAATCTAAAAGCTTTTATGTTGTATTGCAAAAATTGAAAAGTTGTGGTACCTCACCTTTTGGAAGATCTGAAAGCTTTTATGTTGTATTTGCAAAGATTGGAAAGTTGTGATGCTTCACCTTTTGGAAGATCTGAAAGTTTTTATGTTGTATTTACAAAGGTTGGAAAGTTGTGGTGCCTCACTTTTTGGAAAATTTGAAAGCTTTTATGTTGTATTTGCAAAAGTTGAAAAGTTGTGATGCCTCATTTTTTGACAAATCTGAAAGCTTTTATATTATATTTGCAAAAGTTGGAAAGTTGTGGTGCCTCACTTTTTGAAAAATCTGAAAGCTTTTATGTTGTATTTGCAAAAGTTGGAAAGTTGTGGTGCCTCACAACCCATCCCAAAAGATTCCACAATGTGCAAACATTTGTATTTGCAAAAGTTGGAAAGTCGTGGTGCCTCACTTTTTGGAAAAAATGAAATTTTTTATGTTGTATTTGCAAAAATTGAAAGTTGTGGTGCCTCACAACCCATCCCAAAAGTTTCCACAATGTGCATACATTTGTATTTGCAAAGGTTAGAAAGTTGTGGTGCCTCACTTTTTGGAAAATTTGAAAGCTTTTATGTTGTATTTGCAGAAGTTAGAAAGTTGTGTTGCCTCACTTTTTGAAAAATCTTAAAGCTTTTATGTTGTATTTACAAATGTTGGAAAGTTGTTGAGCCATATTTTTTAGAAAATTTGAAAGCTTTTATGTTTTATTTGCAAATTTTGCAAAGCTGTGGTGCCTTACTTTTTGAAAATTTGAATGTTTTTATGTTTTATTTGCAAAGTTTGGAAGATTTAGTGCTTTACTTTTGAAAAATCTGAAAATTTTTACTTGATATTTGTAATGGTAGGGAGATCTTGGTGCTTTGCTCTTTCGAAGATCTGAAAGGTTTTATATGATATTTGCAAAGATTTGAGGATTTTGCATGAGGTTGTTGAATTCTTAGGTGTTTGGTATGTAAATATATAATATTTGTGTGGTTTGTATGTAAATGCTTGTATGATTCTCACTTATAAGATATATCTTTTGGGAATTAAAGTTTGGAAAGGAAATCATTGCTATTATCGTATTGATGTTTAGACTTTTATCTCTGGGCGATTAAAAATAAATAATGATAATTGCGTATACGGGGCTTGGACACTCTCATTTATCTCGCAGTTCTTTTATTAAGAAAAATTTACATAAATTCTACTCAATTCTTACATATTTATGTAGCTAACACCTTAGCTATGCGTATTTCACTTTCTAAAAATTAAACGGCGGCATGATTGTTTGGCTTGCATGAAGCGTTAAAATGGCATTCAAGTTTTGTGTTAAAAATGAAATATAATGAGAAAAGGGAAGGGTGATGGATGGTGAAGCTTCATGTTGGCATTTTTAGCGTGACGTTTTGAAAGTTTCTACTGCAATTTTCTCTCATCTTTATTTCACTGTTTTATTGATATACATGGTTAAATAAATTGGAAGTTTCGTAGCAGCATGCTTAGGATGTTATTTTGGAGCTTTTTTTGCTTATTATCTGCTCTCGACCTCGTTGTTTTGGCTGGAATATATTTAGCTATACTTGGAGTTCCATCTTGGTATGATTGTAAAGGGTTTGTTGGAACCTTCCTTGCCCCTTCCCTGTACTTTACCTTACCGATTGACTAAAACATGCTTAAGTTCACATTTTGGCGTGGGTTTAGCTATGCTTGGAATGGAAATATTTGAAACTTTTTAGGCTCTTTTGCTCCACAATTTACTGATTTCTTTAGACCACATATTTGGGGTTTTCTTGTTGGTAGATTTTGTCATTTTAGTTCAACTTTGGGGACTTTTGTGGTCCGCCCTGCTGCGGTTTTGGATATGTTTTAAGAGCCGATCCACCCTTCATTTATCTACTCTTTCAAGTGGATTAGTCTCTCCTTTCTCTCTCACCATATTTTTCTTCTTTTCTTTATTTGCTTCTTGGTTTGATTTAGGCACTTATGTCTGATACATAAGCGCACATATATAGTTTTGGCTATATATGAACCATCAAGCAAGGTTGTAAGTTGAACGATTCGGAGTTTAAAGGCGGTGATGACTGGCATCTGCGCATAGAGCAGAATAATATCGCATCCAACGACACTGGGACTCAACTTAGGGACCTGGTGCGAGCGTAGAATGTATATATTATTCATCGGCACTAGGCTAACGAGGTCCCTTGCATTCTTAGGCTAACTAACGATCCTAGCCCGGCAGTGTGATCGACTCATGGCGATTCATTTTACAAAATATATAAATATAACAATGGAACGGTTATTTTCATTACAACGTAAATATTTTCGATTGCTAGATAAAATAAAACTATTTTTATCTATATGCATGACAAACTACAAACTTTAAATAATATAACATAATCGTCCACTTGTCAATTACTTGTACAAGGGATAAGAATTGTTCACCTAATATTGTCTTGTTGCAAATTTCTAGCTGAATGTCGGGCTTTATGTACGTGGATGACCGTTGGTTGCCTTCGGAGTCCCTTTAGGAATAATTAAGCTAAGTCTACCCCGACCTGAATGTTTATGGTTTTTCTTCGATTTCTCGTACGTTTCCTACGATTTTCTTCGAGTTTTTCATGGGTCACTTGTAATTTTCTTCGATTTTCCGTGTGATATGTTGTTATTTGTTCTTTTTACATAAATACACAATTGTTCTGTCCGTTAAATTCTCTGTTATACTTGTTTATTTATATATGCAATGCAAACTTTTGCAGCAGTAGCAACCACGTACACATGTTTATTTTATTTATTTTACTTTATATTGCCTTTTCCTTTACCGTACATTTTATTGTTTATTTCCTTTTATTGTACCCTCTACCGCATTTCTTTACCACGTTGTTATAGTTCTTTTATTCCTATACTTGCTTATAAAATTCGTAAAACCTTTAGGATATAGTCTGGTTTAAGAGATATATAGAAGCAAGTCACCAACTAACAATATTTCATGCTCACATATAAAACACTAAATCTAAAACTGCTACAACATGGGGAATGGAATAAGTCTTCGTGAGCAGCATAACCGTGACGTAACGTATGAAAGATGACGATCTGCAGCAGCAAAACAAGTCCACATTAGCTAAACCTTTCTGTATAAGAAATAACACAACTCATAGGACTTTGAGGTAATTTGCTTTGTGCAACGTAAATATTCACCTTGTCTTTTAGGCTTTTGCACAACTTTGTTGTGCAATATAATTCCTAATAGTTTTATGATTCCGAGATTGTCGTGCGGTACGGTGTAAATCCTCTTATTTTTCTAGACTATTTACATGATCGGATATCGTGTGAATGAAAGTCCTGAATTCTAAAATAAATTGCAGGATTAAACATTAAAAAACTTCTTCAAAAACATAAAGACAAACAAAAGGATATATGAGAAGTCATCAAGGTTTTCCTCGTATCTGTGACATCCCCTACTTTTTCGCTCATTTGGCCTCCTGAAAAATAACTGCTGATATTTTGAGCCACTCCCTTTTGACTTTCTTGTATCCTACCTTGAACACCTGAACTTTAAAATCTGAAGACAGAACCACTGATCTTAATCGAGAGTTTTCCTAAGTGACTTCGGTCATTTGAGATGTAACTAAGAACCAGATAAAATAAACTCTATCTAATCCTTATATAGGTAAAGGAACTTGTCGGTCATACATAAAGGTTTCACAGGCTAAACGGATGTCTCAAATTCTTTAGTTTATGTGGTTAAGTCTACTTACAAGTGGTATGTTTATCATTCGGGATAGTGTATTACTTGTAGTATTGCGCTCATCCATCCAAACTACCAAATATGTGAGACCCGTTCAGTCTCGTCATTTTTCAAAAATTAAAATACTATTTTTCAAAATCACACTACCCACATATATATTATATATTAAATTAATTTTAAATTTAAATGATTTTCCATAACTCCGGCCGACACCCACATGAACGAAGATCCCTTTTCTTCCTCCTCTACATGAGCACAGCATCGAAGTCTTTCGACCCCCTTCCTTCCTCCTCTTTGGTTGCAGTTCAATCCAGCATCACACATGCACAACGCCACCTCCTCCTTCCACTACACATGAGTACAACGTCGTTTCCTATTTCAGCTAGGGCCTAGCATCGAAAGACTCGACTGACCATCCCGCACACACAAAAGGTTTGCTCCACTACTTCCTCCTTCGTCCTTCCTCCTTCCTCTCCACGAAGCCGCATACTCCTTTCTTTGGCTTCTTCTCCTTCGGCTTCTTCTCCTCCTCTTGTTTTCACTCACAGACAAGCCGCACTGTCAGACAATGTGTTGGATGTGAAGAACCTTTACGAAACCACAAATTAGGGGTAGAAACGACCCCACCTCCCTTCTTTCCTCTGTGATTTCTTCTTCACCCACTCTCTTTCTCGTTTGCTCACTCTCTGAAGGCTACGGGTCAAAGGACCGCAAAAAGCCCCCTCTCGACTCTAATAATCAAACCGCTCGACGGTTATTTTGAATCGATAAATCTTATTTCATATTATTATTATTATTATTATTATTATTATTATTATTATTATTATTATATTTTTTATACTTCAGATATTACATTTACGGTACCTAAACTCGTAGAAAATAATTAACTGGATGTATGCACATTGGATACTTTTTTATGAAAATTCAGCCTTGGATTAAAGCATAAATCCGAATCAAAAAATCCGGTTGTTGATGCACTTAGCCGTAGATCCAATATTCTCACCAACATGCAAGCCAAAATCACTAGTGTTGAATTCATTAAAGACCTTTAAGACTATGATCATGACTTTGATGAAATCTGGAAGCATGGATTTCTATTCAAAGGTTATCATTTGTGCATTCAGGATACCTCATTGAGAGCTCAACTCATCAAGGAGATTTATGTCGATGGTCTAGATAGAAAACTCTTTCCCAATTCAAAGATGACTTCTTCTGGCCACACATTCGACAAGATGTTATCACGTTTGTGGCAAAATGCCCCAGCTGTCAAACATAAAAGGAAACAACCCAAAATTTCGGTTTATACATGTTGTTGCCCATTCCCAATTCATATTAGGAAGATATTAGCTTGGAATTCATCGTGGGACTTCCCAAGACCAAGAAGGACGCCAATTCCATTATAGTAGTTATTGCAAGGTTTTTTAAAATGGTGCAACTCCTTGCTTGCAAGAAAACCTTAAATGCCATTCATATCAAACGCATATTCTTTCATGAAGCTAGCCCCTTTCATGACATTCCTCACAATCATACTTCAAATCGTGATGTTAAATTTGCCAGCAATTCGTCCATTCCAAATGCTGCAGTTCCTTGCTTGCAAGATAACCTTTGATGCCAGTCATATCCAATGCATATTCTTTCATGAAATTGTTCCCTTTTATGGCATCCCTCGCAGTCTTACTTCCATTATAGTGGTTATTGACAAGTTTTCCAAAATGGTGCAATTCGTTGCTTGCAAGAAAACCTTTAACGCCGTTCATATCAAGCGCATATTCATTCATTAAGTTGTTCCCCTTCATGACATTTCTCAAAATATTACTTGAAATTGAGATGTTAAATTTGCCAGCTACTTCTAGCGTGTGGTGTGGAAGCTTTTAACAACCTCATTGCAACTGAGCATAGCTTACCACCCACAAACAGATGAAAAAATGAAGGTTTTCAATTGCACCATTGAAAATATATTAAGTTGTTCAGTACACAGCCATCCAAGCCGGTGGGAGTAAGTATTTAGACAAGCCTAGCTCGCCTACACTTCCATGGACAATAGATCGACTTGTCAAAATCCAGTTAGCATTGTATACACCAAGGTACCTAATCACATCATTGATGTGGTTGTTCTACTAAAATGCGAGGGTAAATTAGCAGCTTATATGGCTAACGATAGTACACAAATGCTGTGAAATGTCTGCTCCAGCTTAGCAGTTGCCATTGATGATTACCAAAATTATGAAAACCACATCAACCATTGAACTAGAAGAAGAAGAAGAAATTCAATGTTCAAAGATCTAGATTGAACCGGGGGTTAAACCAAATGACTTAATAAATATTATAATTATTTAATATGACAAAAAGCATATATTTGTTAAATATCTAGCAGAAAAAAACAGTGTGTACCAGTTTAACTATCAGAACTTTGTCATAGCGGATGTCTGAAAGCTTTTCTCTTAGTTCTTCTGCTAAAATGAACTGCTTACCACCGGAATAGCCACCATGGCCACCAACAGCAGTTACCATGTGCCCATGAGACAGCAGCTTGCATCTCCCACAGGGTATTTTTCTGAGTTGGTGATGCCTCTTTTTCTGTCACATGTTCGATAAATAAAATTATAAACCAGTTAAGAAAACAAATATATTCAAGGAAACAAACTTCAGCAGCTTGCATCTCCCACAGAGTATTTTTCTGAGTTGGTGATGCCTCTTTTTCTGTCACATGTTTGATAAATAAAATTATAAACTAGTTAAGAAAACAAATATATTCAAGGAAACAAACTTCCCGATTAGACAAGGTGAAGCAACCACTAAACTAGCAACAAAATAACTATTGGAACAGACAGTATCATTTGACAATTTACATTAACAGCAGAAAAGGACAGAGCATTGACACTTCGTTTCTCTCGAGAACAAAACCATATAAATCAGGCATCAATATTCCATCAATACTTGATCTTCAACCCTTTGAGATCATAACCTGGGAATGGAAAAATTGGTTGGGCTACCATTATTACTCTTGGAGTAGAATATTGATTCTAAGACCGAGTCCATGCCCAAACAGGACTTCCCCCATATCCTTAATAATAAAGTTCAAAGCACCCCATGGAAACCATTAAAATGTGGTGTGGATTCCGAGGCTGCGAGGAGGAGAGGCAAGTCTTAATCCTTATATTATAGGGGGGGAAGTCCAATACATGACTCCTCCTTATATGATCCTGTGAATGTGATTAGCAACAGAGTAGAATTTTTCTCCTTCTTCGAATTGTGATAAAAAAATATATAAAAAATAAAATAAAATAAAAAAAATCTTTTATGACTCATTTTTGGAGAATCTGAACCAAGGTAGAGCCACCTAGGTTGGGACTTCAACGAGACGCCTAAGATATTATGTCCTAAAAAGAAAATTTCTAGAATCTGCCATGAATAGATTCGAATACTATTGCATCAATCCTAAATAAACCAATAAGATAACGATCCGATCCACTCCAATACGTCAGAAATGGATTAAACTCTAACCAAAATTATTTGAATTTCATGCACTGCGTCCATTCCCTCGCCAATCAACCATAGTGTCTGCAATTCAATCCCAACACCGCGCTTTCTCTACAACAAAACAACGTGAGCTAAATAAACCTAGCAAGGCGCCCACAGTGTAACCACTCAAATCGGCAACCTGGATGAGCACACGAAACGATCAAAAGAAAATGGACAAAACACAGAAAGCTCACTAGCTCAAATATCTCGGGATCAACATAGCCTGGCGCATCCACCACCTCCGTCTGTAGCGGAGCGCCGCATCCATAGCAGCAAGCCGCTACGGACGACGGCAAACCCTTCCCCCTTCTATTCTTGTTCTTCTCCTTGGAACCGCTCTGCTTCAGGACATGTCTGGCCGTCTCCCTAGCGCGCTGGTACTCGAGGAAACGCTCGCCAGCGCTTGGAGCAGCGGCGCCGGTTCCCTCCGGCTCAACGACGGAATGAGCGATGGGGGGTGACTCCACAGTCTCCACCGCAGGCGGCCTGCGTGAGGCCTGACATACGATCGGCTCCGTAGAAAACGTACCTAGCAGCGCTTTCTTGAAGGGTGCAGGGCAGCGGCTTTGGGGATTGTGGGGGAAGAATATCGACGGGAGGGAAGAAAAGGCTCCCGGTAAGCTGAATACTGGACTGGGCGCCATTAGCTCCTCGATTCCTTAAAGACGAGCGGCTTTATGTTTTCTCTTGCCCGAATAATATTATTTAAATGCATAAATTAAGTTCATTTTAATTTAAATATTTAAGAGCGGTTTGGAGGGGTGTAGACGAACTGAACGCGAACGTTTGCTTGTCGAACGAATCGAACACGAACTTCCTGACAAACCGAACACGAACTATTTGCGAACAACGAAACTTTTTGACAGCGCTTAGTTTTGATAGCGATAGTTCATCGAAAATGAAATGACCGATCAAGTATTATGCAATACATCGTAGTAATCCATATTTTCTCAAAATGAAGTAAACTGAATAAGACGTTTAGGATTTTGTTTAGGATTTTGTTTAGGATTTTATTTTAATGTACAGTATAGTATATTAATTATAATATTATTATTGTTATTAATAATTTATCATATATTATAATTTATAGAAGTTTAATTATTTAAAATATGATAAATTTTTATAATATATAATTATTTTTAAAATATTATAAATTTTTTAAATATAATTATTTTATATTATTTTATATTTCGAACAATAACAAGCCGAACACGAACGAACACATCACTTGTTCGTGTTTGGTTCGTTTAGCAATAGAAAGAAAAAAGTGTTCGTGTTCATCTCGTTTCTTTATCGATCGAATCGAACACGAACTTCTTGGAGAACCGAACACGAACTGTTCGCAAAGCAATGAGTTTTTTGACATGACTCTAGTTGTTTGTATCACTTTTATTATTATTATTTTTTTAATTCTATGAGTTATAATATATTTGATTATTTTTTTAAAATATTCAAAATTATTTTTAAATATTTTATGTGCATGCAAAACATATATTAAATAAAAATGTTTTTAAAATAAAAGAACTTTAAATTAAAATAATAAATAAATAATATCCCAACAAATTAATAGCTTCTGAATTTTTGAACATTTACATACATACAACAAAATTCTTATAGCTTTAATATTGTCAGTGAGAATTATGTAAATTTAATTGGAATGTAAATAATTTTTTTTTTAATTTCTTCTTAAGCATTTAAATGATCAATTTTATTGATATTTATTTATTTATGTTATAAAGTCATGAGAAAAACTTTTTTTAAAAACTTATTTATTATTTTAATTTATTAGCTTAAATGATCCTTTTATTTTTATTTAATTATTAATATGTATTAGGGCACACACATAGCCAATACATAAGAAAATATGTTTAATAACATCCAAAGTAAAAAAAAAAAAAAAGAAACATTGAAAGAAGTTTAAATAAAAAATAACACATAAATAGCACAGAAGGAAAGCATACAGATGATATCTCTAAACGGGCTAAAAACTCAAAAAATCTCCTATAGTAGGCTTTATCCATATTTTTTTATCGAACAGATGCAAATTCGCGAGTTTCGTGCCAAGAATTGAACAATATCAATAGGATAAATAGCTTTGTTGTTGTGGGGCTACAACAAAAATAAGAACCGCCAAATAAAACTTTTTCAAAGAGACCAAATAAAAGAAAACAAAACTACAGACTTGTAATATATACAGAGACACAGTTTAGAGCATAAAGGGCCAGGTTAAAAAAATAATGAGTGACTAACCAGAGTGTGTCCATATAGGCCAAATTGATTAATATATGTCATTGCAGCCAAATGAAAATAGCAAATTAGAGTATTAGCTCAGAGAGATAATGAGATATCAAATAAGAGAGCCAGAGGGGTTTATCACAGCAATCCAAATCAACTAAAAAGATAAAGTGGGCATGCATGTATAGCATATGTAACTAATCAGACATGGTGAAGAAAATACATAACAACTTATCAAAAATTTTATTATGATTATGAACATGCTCTTTAAACTTTCACTTTTTGCTATTTTATCATAATGATTCAATAAATATTTTGGGTGAGCACATCAATGAGGGAAGTCAAATTCTCTAAAGTTATTGTATTCATATTGATCAAATTTTGATGTGCAGTGATACGAACTGTTAAGAGATAATTTCTCTTAAGAATTTTAGTTGTAAATGTATTATTAAAAACTTGCAATATGTTGTATTTAATAACGAAGAAATTTTCATTATGTGTAAGTTATTTCAACAAATCTTGTTAATGTGGACATTCAAAAAATAAATGAGCTTGAGTTTCTCTAAAAGAAAAAAAAATATATAATTGTAACTACAATGCAAGCCTCTAGGATTAAGAACGTCATTAGTTTTGAGCCTAGTAAATTATTTTTCAAATAGCAAGGGCAAATACAATTGAATATCCTTTAAATCATAAATATTTGCTCCAATTAACATCGAACAAATTATCATAAACAAAAAAGTAAACACGTTTGTGGGTGCAATGATCAATACCTATCTAGAGGCACGGTTTGTGCTTAGCATCAAAAAGGATATTTTTAAATGAATAGAAGCCTCCTACCTTTTAAAATATCACTTGACTTTTAAGCTTAACATGAATGAGATGATGAAACCAAGTAAAAGTAGCTAACCTAAATTTCTCAAAAAAATAAATGCCATCAAGTCACAGATCAAAGTATAATAATAGATTGTTGTTAAGAGTAATATGAAAAATTTGATGTCTTGTAATTTTCTGTCACTTTTAACAAATCCTTTCTGAAGTAGAAAAAATTAAATTTTTGTTATACCAAAGAGACTCATACTGACTAAATAACCAATTAGAAATATGAGATTTAGAAATATAATGTCTTTAAATGATCATAGATTTAAATATGAGATTAATAGCATCATGGTTTGGAAGGTCAAGACAACCACAAACCTTATGAAGAATGGAAATTCTCCAATCAATTGTATACAATATTATATCAGAAGTATTATGATGCAAAAATAAATAAATAAATTGAACACTGTGAATTTTTTTTCTAAAATTAATGGGTATGTTGGCTGATATAAACCAGTAATAAAGATAACTAAAATAGTATTTTTAATAAGTTATAATCCAGCAATAGTAACTAGTAGTTTTTGTTTCCAACCTGAAAGATAGCAGTACAATGTATCCATAATTTTATGACAATCCGTAGTATTAAGTTTGTTAGTTTTAATATTCACACCCAGGTAGTCCCAAGATAAAATTTTGTATTGAAAACCTCTGACATCGCATATTTGTTGTTGTGAAGTAAGGCTCACAAGCTAAAAGAAAAATGTCAAATTTAAATGTTTTAGCACATATTATAGTCTTTGTTAAAAACATCAAGAATGTCATAATTATCATTTATAAAGTGGACATCATTTTTTTGAAAAAAATAAAGGTGTCAACATAAATAAGGTAGGAGTTATATTTGTCATAATTGTTGTAAGAATCCATAATTGAGGAAATAACATCCTCAGTGATACACACTATTTTATCAAAAAGGAATTGTTTATTTACATAATCAACAGAGAAAAAAAAATTGCTTGATGTTCATATGAGAGAATTTTTTAATAAATTCAACGATTTTAGAGACATCAATACATCGCATTATTGGAAAAAGTTCAGCATCAACATATTGACCACAAGCATTTCTATTGAGGAAAGTAGAGAAAGACGAGATGACTAAAACATTAATCTCATTTTGTGCTAATATAATGATAACAAATAATGTGCTCTTTAATATTGCAAGAACTATTTATGACTTTAATTCTGTAATAGATAAAGTTGATGTTATATTAACATTTAGATAGCCAACCGCACTTAGTTCTTTACTCGATCCACCTATACTCACAAGACACCATTGGCATTAATCCCTTTTGAATAAAAGATGCTTTGACACTGAATTTAAGATTTATAGAATTACTATCCAACTTAATGACTTTCTATCGAGTCTTGTGGGCCAATATAGCAGAGGGCGGAGTTATAAAGGAACACCAATTCTAATTTTGCAAAGTCATTTTAATATTCTTAAGTCAATTATAAAGAGCAAAAATAGGATCGATGGGCTTGGAATGGCTATAATCATAAGAAATAAAATAACATAAAAGTTGTGTGTTGAGTAATATTTACAACAAAATATGCATTTAAGCTTACATGCATTCCCAAAATAGATAGAAATGGAAGAGTGAATAGATGTAAGTGGATCAAATGTTTTAAAATAAAAAAAGTGAAAAAAATTTCATCCATGCAGTATTGCAAAGATGCATATCCAATGAGCAACAATGAACACATAAGATTGTTGGTTGAAATAACTAAAAGAGATATCAATGTTTTGAAGCTCTAAAAAGTTATGATTCATAATACAAAGTTATAGTGAATAAACACTATAGGGCTAAGAGGAGCATCGCCTATCTTTTATTCAAAACTTTGGATGAAATTGAAATCGCTCATAAAGAGCTATAACTCATTGCTTGTATTTGCCAAAGTGGTTATGTTTAAGAGCACAAATTTCATTATATATAAAAATAAAAAAGAAAGTAATATTAACAAAGAAACTAACAAATTTGTGAATATATTACACATGAAACCATAACTTTAAAGGAACTAGAAGAAAAGTTCTTCTTAACCCATATGGAGCATTATCAATAGAATTGAAATTGTCCACGTTGCTTTCATTAGGTAAACCCTTAAAGTGACATGAGAGAGACGGATAAAGAAAGTCAATAGTGTTCATTTTAATTAATCTTCTGTGATCAATAATGTGAATGTAAATGTAGAAACCACACACAATCAAAACAATGATGTTTTGATAAAACATAAAAAAGAACTAGGATGGAGAGTTGTCACCTTTTGACCCGTCTTTGTTGTCATTAGAGGTGACAGGCATAGAGGAACCAAGTCCAAAAAAAAGAAGAAAAGTTGGAACAATGAAATTGGGCAGAGTGTTATACAATAAGTCAAGTGATATCAGCTCTTGAGTGATATAGTGATCATTCAAATGATCAATAATAATATGATAAGACTAACCATGAGAAGCAATCTTCCTATTATGGTGAAATTATACAGAGGATTCGGCCCCACAGATAGTGTTAATAGTTGAACTATTATGTTATGGAGCAAGTGGGTGTGAAGATGGTAATGATGGGTAGGGAGTAGATGAGCGGGGTTTTCTTTTGCTTCGAAAGTTAGTGATGGTCAATATGTGTTAAAATTATTGTCACGGGTGCATGTAAAAGAATTAGTGAGTTTAAAGTGGAGATGTGAGACATGAAGTTGGAGCATGACCAAAAGTAGAGAATGATTTGCATGGGTTAGATTTTCATTCAAATATAATAAATATATTCAATATGTTTATTATGCTTCGAAAGTTATGAATGTTGGATCAACATTCATAACTAGGAAGAGTATGTTTATTCTATAATAAAAAGTTGCTAATTACCTTAATAAGATAAACACAATACTTTTCATGTATCACTGGCTTGTAATGTTACATATGTGTTGGAGTTGGGGTGGGGTTTTATTTATTTATTATCATGGTGTTATACTAGTTTAGGATTTGATCTTATGACAGGGTTTTACTTCTGGTGTTATACTGCAGTTGGATCTAACTACTCGGTTTATGTCGTGTGTTATATTGGGATTGAAATTGTGATATCCGGGTGTTATTGTGGTGTTATTATGGTGTTATTTCTGTATTTTTGGCTTTTTAATGATTCCTTTGCGCTGGGTTGGGGATATGGTGTTAGATATATTTATGGTGTTATAATTTTGTTATTTGATGTGATTATTTTGCTCTTTTAATATTGTTATGTTTTAATTCATAGTTACGCGAGCCGTGAAGTGTTTGTAATGATTCAATTGCAGGAAAATTGCTTCGCGCAATTGTCCATAATGAGAAGGAAGCCTATGAATAATATTGCGCCTATGCACACCATATTGGATTTACTGTGCGAAAGGATCACATTGGTTTCTGGCCGAATTCAAAAAGTATTAAGACAAATGACTTTATTTGTGGTAAGGCTGGTTTTAAGAAATAGTTGAAGGACAGTATCTCTGTGAAGTTCAAAAGAGCAGACACAAGGACTGATTGTCCAGCCATGATACAATATGTCGTTGATATTGAAGGTAATTGATTTGTTAAGAAATTCATAGAAAGTCACAACCATCCGTTGGTGGAGTACGATGACAAACATCTATTGCGTTCCAGCAGAAGGATGAGTGAGCTTAATGTAGATGTGCTCAAATCAATGTCACAATCAAGGATTAGAACCAGCGAGCATTTATCTTCCTAGCTACAGAAGATGGGGGAGTGGAGAATCTTGATTGCTCAAAGAGATGCATATAATTCGACACAAAGGGAGAGAAGGAGTTCAAAGTGAATTTGGTGACACTAATTCGCTGGTACAATTGTTTGCCAATAGGCAAGCTGAGAATATCATGTTTGCTTGAGACTTCCAAATTGATGAGTCTGGGAGTTTGGTGAATTTCTTTTGGAGTGATGGGATGTCCATGCTTGACTATGAATGCCTTGGGGATTTGATAATATTTGATATAAGCTATAGACTGAACAAATACAGTTTATGTTGTGCTCCATTTGTCTGTGTGAATCACCACTGACATAATATTTTATTAGGAGTTGGATTTTTGTCAGATGAAACGATCGAGTCATTAAAGTGGCAATTCAAGTCCTTTATCCAGATAATGGACAACAAACACCCAATAACAATATTCACTGATCAGGATCAAACAATGTCTATAGCTATTGAAGAGTGTTTGTCGCATACTAGATATAGATTATGCCAATGACATATATACAATAAAGTATCTTCTAAAAGTCCATTGTGGTGTGGGTAACAAGAGAATAAATAATCTTTTGTATAAATGCATGAGCAAATGTGACACTGAAGAGGAGTTTGAGGAAACTTGGGGTACAATGATTGAGAAAGGAAATCTACACGAGAATTTGTGGTTAAGTGAGATTTATAGAATCAGGCATTGGTGGTCAACAACCTTCAATAAAGATATATTTGGAATGGGGATCCTATCAACCCAAAGAAGTGAGTCCACCAATAACATTTGTCATAGTGTCTGCAAAGCAACAAACTCACTCACCCAATGTTTTTTTACTATCTAAAAATGTCACGAAATCTTGGAGAAGAAATGAGAAGGATGAAGATTTTAAATGTGAACAGTCAACAATTGTTCCAGCTGTGAAAAGTAGCTTCGCTTTGAGGCGGGTTGCTTTACTTTATATGAGGAAGTTATATGCAATGTTCAAAGCAGAGTTTCAACATGGTTTTTGTGGAGTGTGCTGCCAACAGAGAGTCAGAATTTTACATTCGAAAATTTGAAAATAAGAATACAGACAGACCCTGGATTATTAAACTTGACAACGGTAATTCTGAAATTACATGCAGTTGCAAGAAATTTTGAAATTATGGGTTTATTATTTGCTTGTGCTTTAAGGATTCTTCATCATCAAAATATTGAAAAAATACCCGATTAATACATATTACTGCAGTGGACTGTTACTGCAAAATGGGACGTATACAACACATATGATTATATACATCTTAAGGAGTCACATATGTCACCAAGTTCCTCGTGTGGACTCATATATTGCACGCAAGTTCACAAAATTGTGTATCAGATTAGTGCTAGAATGCAAGGTATTGAACTGGCTGAGAAATTTGTGTTGGAGATATTAAAGAAACTTACATTAGATGTCGATGTTGTACTGACTGGGAGAGAACCTCAAGAAAAGGCAAAATCAGATAAGAATAGGACATCATCTAAAGGGATAAAAGTGAATGGCCCAACGAAAGTGCGCCCAAAAGGAATATTGAATTCAAGGCTAAAAGGCTATTGGAAAAAAAATAAGAGAATAAAAAATAAACGAACTCCATCATTGTTAAACATAAGTTTCCATAGGCTGCATTATTAGTCCTTGACAAGATAAATTGTTTGTATACAGGAAAGGAGAAAGATCATGGTTCAAGTCAACCCGGAGTTTTCCCTTGTGAACAAAATATTTTTTCAATATCGGTTCCATTTAGTCAGGTTCATAAATAAAAATTTGAAACTTTATGTGCTACATGTTTTTATTTGAACAATACATCTTATTTATTTCTTGACGTTTACTCGTAACTACTCAAAATGAACAGGACCTGCCTACATCACAACGCACAGAGACATATACGTCCTTATTAATGGACCTAGATGATGATATAAAAGATGATATGTTTAGAACTTGCTTTGTAAGAAGGAGAATGTGGGAATGTTCTCGATATGATGTGTATTTATTTATTTATTTATTTCTCTTAATGTTGACTTTCGTGTTATTGTAGTTTTATTCTGGTATTACTATATTTTCTACGGTGTTAAGTAATTCCTTCTCAAGTCGGGAATACGATCTGAATATTACCTTAATATAGTGGAATACGACGTGTATATTTCATGTTGAGCGTTGTTCAATCCATTATGTGGTACTATTGAAATATTTCGTGGAATATTCCAATAACACTGGGGCCGTTGTTCCCTCAGAAAACACAAATACAATATTAATAAAACTGTAGTATTGCCAAAATACAACCCAGCTGAAAATCCAAAGCTCGAGTAACAAACAAAAAATATGAGTATTAGGATATTCCACGGGATTATCTAGCCCGGCGTGGTTGTAGTGTCCTTTAATTTCAATCATACTTCTTTACTGAAATTAAGTCGCAATTACTGAGAATAAATTGTTGTATGATTGTTTAAAGATACCATTTAGATTTAGTTTTATGACAGAAAACATTGGTATTATTAAGGTTATATTCTGGGGTTATTATCGTTGTATTCTAATTCCTGCGCTATTTGGTCACTCAGTCGGTCGTATTGGAATATTCCGCGGCTTATTCCAATTAAACCGCTGAATAAAACTGTCTTTAGAGTACTACCTTAATGCGGTCGTAATAATGCAATAATACAACTGCGGCGGATAAAACCTCGTTCCGAAATAAGGTAGTATTAGAACATTCAACGTGTTATTTCGGGAAGTCGTGCGGTATTTCATCCCAAAAGTCGGTCGTATTGAAATATTTCACGGCATATTCCAATCAAACCGCAGAATAAAAGTCTCCATAATACTACCTTAATACGATCGTGATAATGTAATAATACAGTCGCGGTGAATAAAACCTCGGTCTGATTGGAATAAAAAAAAGGTTGTATCAGAATATTTTGCATCTTATTTCAGAGTACCGCAGGGTTATTACAGTATGCCAGAAACACCCCGGACACAGTAAACCCGTGATACACCCGCAATAATGCATAGATACGACGGAGGAATATCCATCCATCCCAAACCCAATACTGCGGAAATACAACCACAATAAAATCAAGATACAACCCAGATTCATGACTGATTTTTTTACACAGTTCGAAGTTCTATACCACCAAATCAAAGCTCAAATCCAAACAAAGTTAACGAAATAGAACCACTATTACCATATTTCTCATGATAACATCATAATAATGTCAATATAACATAATAATATTAGAATATACATTGGCATATCCCAATCAGACCGCATAATAAAAGTCTCCAGGATACTACTTTAATACGACCGTGATAATGTAATAATACAGCTGCGATGAATAAAACCTCAGTCTGATTGGAATAAAAAAGGTTCATCGAAATATTCTGCGTCTTATTTCAGAGTTCTACAAGATCAGTACAGCATGCCAGAAACACCGCAGACACAGTAAGCACGTGATACACCCCCAAAAACGCATAGATACGACGGGAGAATATCCCTCCATCCCAAATGCGGAAATACAACCACAACAAAATCAAGATACAACCCAGATTCATGTCTGATTTTTGACACTTGGAACACTATTACTACATTTCTCATGATATCATCATAATAATGCAAATATAACACAATAATATTAGAATCTACCTTAACATATTTTACAAATAATGCAAATGCGTTGTTGCCTGAAGCAACTGAACCCATATCATATGAAACAGGTGATTGAGGTCTAACTTCAGCTTCACGAGTTGGGACTGGACTAGGATCCTTCATCCGAATCGGCAAGCAGAATAAGCTCTTCCTCTTTCTGATCAATAAATTTATCGTAAACTTGCGATTTATTTTAAAAAGAAATCCTTTAATAACTGTTTCACAAATATATATATCCTATCACAGAGATGTAAATGGCTTGCATGTTTGGTGTTCAACCTCTTAAAGGCTATATCAATCTATGAGGAATTCCAACAAACGGTTCTTGGTCATCTCAACATTCAGGGTATGGCCTCAAGAGCGGCGGGAGTGATCAAAGAAGTGTGCTCGTAAAACTAGAGCTGGGTAAAACATATGTAATTTTCAACTTTTCTCATAAACAATAAAACATTTATGAGGCTTATGTGAGATACTAAGCGTTAACAAAAACAAAAAACCATTTATGTATGCAATGGGCCGATTCCACCTTATTTTGATAGCCACTGCATTAAGTTGCTCTATAAGGTATTCACAGAGAGCAGCTGACCAGTTATACGAGGAGAAAGTCTGTACATTCTCCCCAAAGGTCTCAAGTTCTTTTGGTACACTAAAATTACTATAAAGAAAAAATAAATTTGATAACAATTTTATGAACAATTTATCAAAAGGGGTAGAAGAGTCCCCGCTTGCAAAGGCCAAAAGATTATCCTTCATCTTGACAGTATCCACAGCGGACGATTGACTTTTATTCCACTTTGGCACTTGTCCTCTATTTGGCATGTCAATCAACATGACAACTTCATCAGTTATTAGTCTTAGCTCTTTCCCTCCCATTTTGAATAGCATTTTCCATAATGCCAACATTGTAGAATTTGAAGTGTCGTGACATTCTCTCGAGGATAAAGGGGTAGATCAAAAAACTGGGCAACATTCATTACTCTGAGCCATTCCTCGTGTCCTCGGATTTTGCAGGCCTGATCTGATAAAGTAAATCTCTCACTACGGACGACCGACAACATCTATAACTCATGGACCTTGGGTTAATAAACCTTCAAAAACAAAAGAATTCAATTTATTATAGCTACCATAAATGTGATAATTCAGAAAAATAATGCAATTTATTATTACAGTTTTGGTCATATTTAGGATTTATTTTGGTATTATTTAGGTTTTATTTTAGTTTTATTTAGATAGTACTAAAAGCGTTCAGAAAATTGATGGCTGGTATTATTAAGGTTTTGTGTTCGTATTATTTGGGTAGTACTGAATGTGGCATAGTAAAATATTATTTACGTTTAGTTTTAGTAATAATTATGATTTATTTTGGTATTATTTAGGTTTTATTTTGGTTTTATTTAGATAGCACTGAAAGTGTTCAAAAAAATGATGGTTGATATTGTTGAGGTTTTATGTTGGTATTATTTGTGTAGTACTGAAAGCAGCAGAGTAAAGTATTATTTACGTATGATTTTGGTAATATTTAGAATTTATTTTGGTATTATTGACTTTTTACTTTGGTATTATTTAGGGTTTACTTTGGTATTATTGAGGACAACATCTATTTTTTAATACCAAAGTAAAACTTAAATAATATCTTGTTTTAGTATTGCTGCATCGAATAATATATGAAATAAATTTAAGCATTCTTTTACATAAAGATACGTCCACGAAAATAAAAAAATATACTTCGATGAACTCTCGTCAATAACCTTCTTATGACCACTGGCTTTGTTCTTCTTCTGCTTTTTAGTGTCCATTTTCGAAGGTTGTTCGGTTTCAGGCTGATCGGTTTCCCTCAACGACACCTCTGTTTCCATTGTCGTCGGACTTCCTTGGATTTCCATCTGGCTACGTTCGGATTCCATCTCTGTAAGCTAGTGGAAATGGAGAATGTAATTCAGGACAGTGAACGACAACTCAAAACCCTGGAAACTTTCTGTAATGGTGGTGCGTCCCCTTGGTTATCCTCGGGTATATTCAATGAATCGTTGTTTAGTTTTCAAGTTTAGGCCGGTTATATTTTCCAGGTGTTCGGGCGGGATTGGGGATGGGTCCCACATCAAATCAAAACGCAGTCTTTAATTCTCAAGCGTTGAGGCCCACATTTACACGTAACATTTAAAACGTTCAAATAATCTCAATAAAAGAAAAACACGAATAATAAAACAATCATAACAGCACCGTAATAATACTCGAATAATACAGTAATAATACTATACTAAGATTTTTAAAACATGACATCAAAATACATTTTTACAATAATAAGTGTTGGGGCTCAGATTTACACGTGACATTCAATAAAAAAAAATGATATCATAGTAACGCCATAATAAAACAAGAATAACAAATCAACAATAATACCACCAGTATAACAATAATAACACCACCGAGCACTAGAATAACTCTTGCATAATACAAAAATAAAACCTAATCATACATCTGTAATAACTAAACTTTAATAACCCTCCAATAACACCGCGATAAAACAACAATAATACATCACGAGTAAGGAGCACCATGATAACAATAATAACACCACAGAGAACTGGAATAACACACGAATAATATCACATTAATAACTAAATCCTAAAGCGGTAATACTGAAACTTTAATAACCCTCCAATAACACCGTAGGAATGGAATAATGCCGCAATTAAACTAAAAATTATACAATAATAATCGAATAACACTTTTAAAAACACTCCAATAACTATGCTGTAATATAAGTATAATACAACAATAATACTTGAATAATTCACTAATAATACTACACTAATACAGGAATGACGTCCCATTATCCACGGAATACTACACTAATACATGAATGATGTTCCATTATACACATCAATTACATTAGCCCAAAAAGGAGAGTGATTTCTTTGCTAGATTGAGGATCGTCTCTGTTCATGATATTGTCTGCACTCAGATTTAAGTTAGTTGATGGACTCGTTGAAGTCGTTTTGAGCTTCATTTTCCATGCCGAGAAAGCTGCTCACGAGTCATATAGGTTTAGATGGAAGGGATTGTTCTTTAATGGCTAGAGGCAAGTCCAAGGATATTAGACATCATTAGAAGCAACGAGATTGAGTTATTTAGCGACTCACCTAATCGTGAAATATTAGTGGTTAAGAACTTCATTCAGAGGAATGATAAAAGTTACAATAAGAGGAAGTTTCAAATTGTTCCAACGTTTGAAGTTAAGGGAGTTTTAGAATTAGGTGTCAATGACGAAGATGTTGTTTGTATCGAATAAGTGATGGGTAACATATTTGATAAAAGATACAAACAAAATAAAATACATATGTGAGTTATGATGTTTTGGACTTCATAACTCTCATATGACTGGTTTTCCAATTGGTTCACCAGACGGAACATCATTCATATGAGACTTAACAAGTCCAAAGCATCGTAACAATAGTATTTTATTTTGTTTGCACCATTTATCAAATTTCTTACTCATCACTTATCTGATACAAACTACGTCTTCGTCGTTGACACTTAATTCTAAACATCCCCAGCTTCTGATGTTGAAACAATCTAGAACTTCCTCTTAGTGTAACTTTTCTCATTCCTCTGAATGAAGTTCTTAACCACTGATCTTTTACGATTAGGTGAGTTGCTAAATAACTCAATCTCGCTGCTTCTGATGATGTCTAACAGCCTTTGACCAGACTCTAGCAATCAAAGAACACTCCCTTCCACCTAAACCTATTTGACTCACGAGTAGCTTCCCGACATGACACCTTCAATGAGTTCTTCAATTAACTAAAATATGAATACAGACAATTTTTGTCAAATGGGAAACATGGTTCTTCTCTTGTTGACGCTTCTTCCTCCATTTCTGCATGCAATGATTTAAGTTAACAAAAGTATATTGCTGCATAAAGAAAAATACTTTTTTTTAATTGTTTGCAAAAAAATCATTCCAAGCATAACACCACAATACCACAAAAAATCTAAAATAACTCAATCATAAAAACTAGAATACCCGTCCGAAAAAACCAAAATACCAAAATAATAATATTTTCATCTACTAACACGGAAATTAAAAGAATACAAATAACACCACAACAATAAAAAAATCACAATAATAACACTATATTTAACAACACAGCAATACGACCATAACAAAACCAAAATAATACCACAAAAACATCACATAAACATCACCAGACAAATCAATGATAATAACACTATGAAATTACCACATTAAAACCAAAATAATACCACAAAAACCTCACCTAAACAAGACCATCCCACATGTACAAAATATCACGACAATAATCACCAAATAAAACAACGACAATAACACCACAATACAACTTCAATCAAACCACCATAATACCACAAAAACTTCATCTAAAAACCACCATCTAGCGTCAACAAAGTAGCACGAGAATAATCATCAGATAACACCACAACAACACTACAGTAACACCATTAACAACCGACTAAAGAATAACACCACCCTAAGCCTTAATAAAGAAATTGAAAACACCACCCAACCCTAAATATAACCGCAAAAATTTTTGAACCTAAACCATAACAATGGATTTGCGGTATTGAAAATATTCCGAGCTAAACTCACTTCTATATCGATGTCCTTGAGAAACCGGTCCATCTCAGCTGCCGAAACTCCATCCTGCTAAACATGATGGTTTTGAGCTTCATTCAACTTCGAAAACCATCTTTAGTTGGTCGACAGAGCCACTCCATCAGATCGTCAAAACCCTAAAATGGGAAATGAGAGTAATGGGAAGCTGCATCTTTTTGCATCCGGGAATCAAGTAGCAGGAAACTGACAATAAATACTTTGTTTTTTCGTCGGATGGGAATAAATGCTCCGCTTTCTAGGCCGAAAAAGTCTGAGTCGGGCTAGACGAACAATAAAAAAAAAAATATTTTTAATATTTCCTGCATGCAGGCCCATCATTCCATGTGTCTTCCTGCGATTGATGTTCGGACACAAATTTAAATGCGTTGTCCGTATGAAATAATTTTTCACCACAAAGAGCTATAGAATTGGGCTGTATGCTAGATTTTATAAATAATACTGTTTCGGGTGCCACGTGCGAAATAATCCCAAAAATTAAAAACCCTGGGAGAGCACGTCGATCTATGACTCAACTCTCGAATGGCGACGACCATCAGCTGATCGTATATTGACAAAAACCCTAGCAGGCAACAATGGTTTCTCTTCTCCCAACGAATACCCTTTTCTCTTCTGCATGCTTTACCCTCCTCCCTCCATCCTCATATTCTCCACCCATACCTTCATCGCCGACGAAAACCCTACCGACCCACTCCTCTGCCCGGCACCGCTCAATCAGACCCCGTGCCGTCCTCCAGTGGAACCGCAAGCCACAGCTTGCTGGTGAGACCCCGCGCGTGGTCGTAATCACGTCCGGCAAGGGGGGCGTCGGCAAGACCACCACCACCGCCAATATTGGCCTCTCCCTGGCCCGCCTCGGCTTCTCTGTCGTGGCCATTGACGCTGATGTCGGCCTCCGCAACCTCGACCTCCTCCTCGGACTAGAAAATCGCGTCAACTACACAGCTGTCGAGGTCCTCAACGGCGACTGCCGTCTTGACCAGGCTCTCGTCCGCGACAAGCGCTGGCCCTCGCTTGAGCTCCTCTGCATATCCAAACCCCGGTACAAACTACCCCTCTCCTTCGGCTCCAAGGCAATCACTTGGCTCGTGGACGCCCTCCGCTCGCGCACCGACGGACACCCGGATTTTGTACTCATAGACTGCCCTGCTGGCATTGATGCTGGTTTCATTACCGCAATTGCCCCCGCCGACGAAGCCGTCCTAGTTACGACTCCCGATATCACCGCTCTCCGCGACGCCGATCGCGTCACCGGTCTTCTTGAGTGCGACGGCATTAGGGACATTAAGATGATTGTCAATCGAGTGAGGACGGACCTCATTCGCGGTGAGGACATGATGTCAGTGCTTGACGTACAGGAAATGCTCGGCCTTCCGTTGCTCGGCGTCATCCCAGAGGACGCCGAGGTTATCAAGAGTACCAATAGAGGCCTTCCCTTAGTGTTGAACAAGCCACCGGCACTGGCAGGCCTGGCATTTGAGCAGGCTGCTTGGAGGCTCGTAGAGCAGGACAGTATGACGGCTGTTATGGTAGAGGAGGAGCCTAAAAAGCGTGGTTTCTTCTCCTTTTTTGGAGGATGAAAGGTGAACGCTCGCTGCTGGTTCATTTAGAGCTGCTGATGCTTTTAAGAGGTCTCACTGATTATCTTCATTCTTTTTGTACCTTTTTTATTAAACTTTAGTGTGCTAGTTCTGAGTTTTGCCTAGAGTTGCAGAGCTTTTTTGGTTTTTTTATTTTTTAATTTTAATTTTTTGTCTTTGTAAAATACATGAGATGATCAGTTATCATCTGTGGGAATGGTTTTTTGTTCTATTTTCTTATCTTTGGTATCGTGTACCATATTGCTTGTTCAGTTGCTGCGTTTTTTTCAGGAATGAAATTTGTGTAACTTTTCAAGTCTCTTCTTCCTGGAATGACCTTGGGAGATAAAAGTTGTCTACAGAAAGAAGATTTACACGTGTTAGGGTTTTTTAATTGCTTGCAAGCTTGCCATACCGACCAAACTTTCATCTATCTGTCATAAAAGGTATGAATATTATTTTTCTATTTTGAAATGTCTGTAATTGTCACTTTATCATGCGACTAAAGAAGTCTCCAGATATGTGAATTGCTCTGCTAAGTCAAAATCAGTATGGCTAAGGGAAAATTGTTCCGACATTTTAGAGCTTGTAGTAACTTTTTTCAGTGTTTGTTGTATATTTTTTGGTGCTTTTTAGAAGTTTGTATGATGAGAATAAGCTCATCATAACTAGATTTGTTACTTTGATAGCTCTAGGCATCATAATTTAGGTCCATAACATGGTACAACTTGATAACATTGGGTGCGTGAATGAATATATGAACATATTTTGTATTCATATAAGGCTAGATGTTTATATACACAAAATATAAGTAACAATAGTAAGTAAGAAAATATAAATTTCATTCATTTCATCAGAGTCAATTAGTAATATAATTGGAAAAAATCATGAAACTAACTGAAAAAAAAGTAAAACATCAAATGAATAAGCAACTTCAAAAAAGCCAAAAGAACTAAAAGTAAAATGATACATAAATCAAAATATCAAAGTGCAACTAATGTTAAAGGGTATGTATTAGACCGTCATCTAAGGGCAATTTAATTTGTTATTAGCTATTGTTATGAGGTATAAATACGGGTAATATGTATAGGGTTAGATTATGCTATGATGAGATTGTTTTCTCGTGTCTTAGGACAGGGATTGGGAGAGATTTCCAACCTCTCAAATTGTAGGTAGTAGAGTTAGGGTTTGAGAGAGATCGTTTACTGCTCGAATTATAGGTGTATCTTTTATGTATTCAGGTTTAGTTGTTTTGTGTTATTGAAGAAAAAAACATTTACCTTCCCCATTTTTTGCAGAAGTTCCTATCAAATTGGTATTAGGACAATCAATTTATGGGATATCGTTGACGATATCGTGATATATAAAGCTTTCATCCCTGTAATAACCAATTTTTGAGAAATCGGAGAAAATTTTTGGCGACATAAATTGTTCCCAATTTTCTCACCCATCAGATTTCAATCAAAATAATTTTATAAAATTCTACATGAAAAATCAACAAGTCCATATAAAGCACTACACATGAATAATGAACGAATTTAGGCATATAAAATTGGAAAGTTATAATTTTAATAAATTAATTAAATTTAATTAATTCCTTAATCCCACAGCTTTACTGTTTCCAACCGACTAATGCTTGTATGTGCATGTTTAAAGGAGGATTGTACCCCCTAATGATATATGTTATGCATGCATCAATGATCTTTTTCTAAATGAACATATTCAATCTTATATAAACATTTAACTTTACTTTATATTTTACATACACATGTCTGTGAAGATCACTGTCAACAAGCCTAAAACACCATTGGCCAATATTGCCCTGTTAGCTCCTCTCGACATAGCGGTTAGCAATGTACACATCGCAATTGTCTAGGTTGGAAAAGTCCTTACATACCTCTTGGCCGATATTGTCTAGTTGGCACGCAGTTATTAATGTAAACATTATAATAGTTTAGGGAGGTAAGCTCTGTTATACTCGCCTCTGATCGATATTATTCCGTCGGCACAACGATTAGTGATCTATCCATCACAATTAGTTGGGTTAGTAGAAAAATTGAAAAGAGTGGCAACTTGCAGAACAGGACGGTGCGATTCACGGTTGATATGGAATAGGGAACCATGGTGTGTGGGCACCGATGGAGGCTTGCAATCAACTGTGACATTGTCTTTTGTTGCTACACGGTAGACAATTCAGGGTTAAAGATGTGAACGAGAGTTTGTAGGGGACTGATTTTGACATTGCAGAGTATTTAGGAGTGGGACAAGATGGTAGTGTTTCACGGTGACCTTCACTTGTGTAAGACCTTGGTTTCGTTAGATCCATCAAATGTGTCGACTTTGTTGAAGTGGCAACTACCTTAGACCGTGAAGGGATTGAGAGGATTTATGGGGCTTACATGATACTAGTGGAAGTTAGTGAAGGGTTGCAATTTGATTATGTGACCGTTGATGGAGAAATTGAAGAATGATAACCTTTAGCGAGGGAAGGGCCGGCCCAAACTTTTAATAAGCTAAAAATGGCCATGATGAGTGTATCAGTTCTGACGTTATCCGATTTCAGCCAACATTTTTTTGTAGAGACGGATGCTTTAGGCTATGGATTAAGCACAATTCTCGTGCAGTGTCAACGACCCATCACTTACTTTACTTGAGTGCTGACCGCAAGAGCCTGACTCAAGTTTGTTTATGAGTGGGATCCATACGATATGATCCATCAGCAATTATTTTCCATCTTGAGGACAAGTGTCTTTTTGAGAGGGGAGTAATATTAGACTGACATCTAAAGGCTATTTAGTTTCTTTTTAATTATTATTATGCGGTATACATAGGGTCAATATGTTTAGGTTTAGGTTATGCTATGATTAGATTATTTGCTAGAGTTTCAGAGTTAGCATTTGGAAGGTATCATCCACATCTCAAATTGCATGTGTTAGGGCTAGGGTTTGGGAGAGATCGCCCACGCCTCGAATTATAAGTGTTTATCTTTCATATATTCTGAATGTGTTGTTTTGTGTTATTGAAGAAAAAAAATATTTTGCCCAAATTTTTGTGGAAGTTCCTACTAGTCAGCTCTTATGATGATGGTCCACCATACACACGGGTAGAACCTACTATAATAAAATATCAACAGTTAATTTTTATGAATAAAACTCAATAATTAACGTTTATTTACATAGTTTAGAAAACCAGACATAATCGGCCGGTTCGACCGGTTCGACTGTGAACCAGCCAGAGGTTTGGTTCTAGGTGACTTCAAAATCACCCCCACATTGAACTAGAATGAATCAATTGGAACCGGTGGTCCAACCGTTGAATAGGCTAGAACCAACGATCCAACCGTTGAACCAATTTATTTTTTAGTGCTTTTCGAGAGATATTTTTTGGATTATAATACTTGATTGCGAGTCTTCTTTTTGAGAGTTCACATATGATTTTTATTTTTGACAGAACATTAAAGGCTTTTTGAGAGAGAGAGAAAGGAGAAATACCTTACTGTTGCAGTTGATTCACAAAGGAGGAAGGGAACAGTGTTGGAGACGAAATCCAAATGAAGCACAGAGGAGGGGTGTTTGCTTTGTCCCAAAGGGCTCGATGACAGTATGGAATTCGACAGCTAAGAAGATGTTTTGGGTTTCAGTTTGAAAGAGAAAAGAAGTTGCTTATAGATAGGGTTTCGACAAAAGTGGGAAGAAGGTGAGGACAAAATCTATGGTGGCTGTGGAGGGAAAGAGTTAATGACAAGCCATATATGACCTTAAATCGCCCCTAAAGGCAGTTGAGAAGTCAGGGCTGGACAGTGGGATAATCGCTCCGGAAGGGCGATTTGGAAGGCGGTGGAGAGACATTGGAGAGGTCACGTAATCGGCGAAACTATGGGAAGTAAAGGCAGTTGTGAACGGGGAGGAATTCAAAATTCTCAAGATTCTGGAGAGGTAGAGGCGAAGATCGTTGGAGCTTTTGGCTCTTTTTGCATGTGTATAATGAAGAAGTTTTGGTCCTTATGCCAACAAGGCTTTCATTCAAATTTTTTAACTGGAAAAAAATCCATAATAACCACAATAGCCTTTAATGTTCTGTCAAAACTAATTTACTGGCATTCATAGCCATCCGAAAAGGACCCCCATTTGTTCTGCAAAAGTAAATTCAAAGTATTTAAACTTGCACAACATTTTGCTTCATCTCGTCTGATTTTGTTGTGCCCAAGTCCTTTTACTTGAAAAAATTGTTGCTCCTCAAGCATATGTTTACTTAGATCTGCTGTAGGACAGCTGACATAAGAAATTGGCATTATTTTTTATATCTATTAATGCATTGTCTTATCAAATTTCATACATGTTGAATCTAACATTTTTTTCCTTAAGATCACATCGCTTGCTACGCGCTTTCTTCTATTACATATCCTTGAATTTCATTGTGATCTGGTAGATCATTTGAAATCTTGAATTTCATAATATCATTGCTGTCGTGGAAACACATGCTAAATAAATAAAAAAAAAAACGAAAAAAAAAATCTAAGCACCTAAAGAGCCGAATCTATGTCCACAAATTAGTGAATATTCAATGTTCATACCATTTCAAGCGTGGTTTGTGTTTTGATAACCATTGATAGAGTGACGCTGCTAGTGTATGTCACAACATAGTATGATGGTTGCTTTATTTATGTTTATGAGAACAAATATCTAATATTGGTGTTGCATTTCCTCTAGCTTCGCGAAGTTAGAGATTGAAGCTGTGGCATTGCTGTGTAAGTCAAGTTTCTGTTTCTAAACATTCTCAGGTTTAGTTTAGAGCTCATACTTGCGCAACATGAACTATTTAATGTAATGCCAACATATTATCCCTTTTGATACTTCCTCTTTTATATATGGTTAAGCTTAATCATTAAAGTAGGAAAACTGTTCAAATTGATTACATTGGAGAGTGCATAAGAGGATCACCTATATATTGCAATATTATAGGATATTGGTGCTAATAATTTTAGCATAAAGGATGGAGATGAAAAGATGGGTAGTGGAGTTGGCTTATTTGGAAAGGGCCTCGGTTTATAGTTTAGGATTCAAGAAAACAATAAACAGCAAATGGGTCACTGAGCTAATCATTGAAGAAATTTTTTGCTGTCTAGTGGAGTTTGCTAGTTTGAGTAAAGGCCTTCTTTCCTAACTGGGCTCTTCATTCCCTGCTTAATTTTGGTAATGCCACTTTCACCTCACTCGGCCCCCATCCGCGTTTCCGTAAAAGCATGGTGAATTCCTTTTGAGTTGAATCAATTTTTATTTGGCCCAGCTTGTCACTTTTATTAGACATTTTTTTTTTATGTTTTTCTAAAAACAAATTAACATATTTTTTAAAATACTTAAAATAGCTTCTAGGTTTTTTTGAGTATTTTTAAAAAGAACCATACCCTATTCAAATAGTCAAACTTATTTTTGTTTTAAAACAAAAAATAAAAATAAAACATAAAATCCCAAACAGCCCCCAAATAACCCCTTAGGGGCCATTTTGGATCACTTTATTTTTTTTAATTTTTTTAATTTTTTTAATTTTTTTATTTTTATATTTCAATTTAAATTAAAATATTTTTTATCGAGATAGTTGTTCTTTAAATCACTCGAAACATCTTTTAGTTGTTTTGAGTCTTTTTAAAAATAAGTTGATTTGTTTTTAAAAATAAAATGTAAAAACATAGAAACTGTGCTAATTAAACATGTTTTTAAAAGCAAAAGAAAATATAAAAATTAAAACATAAAATAGAATTGATGTCATATGGTCCCTAAGATAAAAAGATCCCCTTTCTATGTGATTTTGATCATATCCATTTTGGTGACTCCAATAGAACTCTATTGATCTATTTAAACATTGCTAATAGAAAAAGGAAAGGAGCTTAAATCATTTACTCTTTCTCCAATATTTCTATTTGCTAAATTTCCTTCCTTCACCTCCAATACCCACACCATTTTAAAACTATAGAAAACTCATAGAAAGTACCATTTTCTTTTTCCACTCAAAATTTTGTCTGATCTAAGTTTAGTCTTTAAATTCATGTTAAAATGAGTTCACTCCAAATTTTATTTGATCAATCATAGTTACACGTATCTCAAAACAAATCCTATGGCCATAAATTCCATCCCCACTCATGATTTTTTTTTGTATTTTTAATAACCATTTTTGTTCAGCTTTGGCTTATTTATCTTTACTATACTGCAGCTCTTGTTTGTATTGGTGGGGAGTCTTTGGAATGTGATCAACACTACCGCAGGCATCTCTTGCTTATTCTTCCTTTCTGTGATCTCTGGTCTTGGAAAAACTGTTTGGATTTAAGGAAAAGATATTGCATAGTTTCTATAGCTGATGTTGGGGGCCTAAAACTGGAGAAAATATTACATCCGGAACAGGATGTGCGGATGACGGCGTAGATTGCACCACACGTCCATCATCCGAGTGTAGTATTTTCTCCTAAAACTGCTGCAGGGATGAAATTATTCAAGGAATCTTAGCAAGAGTTTTTGGCATTGCTATCGTCGGCTTTTATTGGTATCACCCTTTGATTATTTGTCCTCAAGTATATCTCTCAACTCTTAAATTTGCTGCATGTTTTGGTGTATATAATTTTTTACATTTGCTATGTTATGTAGAAGTTGTGGCTCTCAAACAAAATCTTATTTAATTAGGATCTTCCAGCATATTATATTATGTGAATTAGTAATCTTTAAAAGCTAAAATGATTGTACTTTTGATGTGATATGAAAAATGTATAAAGCAAAACTTTGGTTTCATTTATGTAAATTCATAGGATTTGAGTGGTATGTATGTAAATCTTCTTCTTTTTATTAAATTTAAAATTTTCTAACTTCTGTTAATTTTGAATTATCAACTGCAGGTATTTTCATGTAACAACTTGCACAGCAGATAAACTCCAGTCCTAATGGAGTAAAATCTATTTTGTTTAATCAATTTGGTGAATCTACAAGTATTCAATAGATATGTTCTGATTGCAGTTCTCTGCCCCCTTATTTTAATTTGGGTTTGGAAAGCTTAAGAAACTGAGATGTTCGATTAGGAACTCAGTTAGCTAATTTAGTAGGGTTGCATCTAGTTTTCTGGCAATCATCACATTTAGTCAAGTCAGATTGTAAAATACAACTTTCCCATCATAACTTCTTTATAAAGCAGGCAGGCAAAATGCAGTTTTGTCAGCCCCATAAATGATGCGGTGTGGACCATTACCATGCCTCTATCACTTCCCCCAACAGACCCAATGACTGCTATTGTGGTTTGATTTGAAACACATTGATCCTAGTAATGATATTAAGGTATGAGTAAATGCATATAAGTCTAACAACAATGGTTAATCTAATTTATCATTAATGATGATTTAACTAAGTAGTAAGTTGCTAAATAATAGAAATTTACTTAACTCAAATTGTTGTTACAACTCATTCCCCATTCCATAGGTTGGTGGTGAGGAGTTTAAGGCAATGTTCCACCAATGATGATGTAATTGAACTATCAGCTATAGGGAAGGGTGAGGCATCATTTTTGATGGCTTAGAGAAATGATTTAAAGAATGTTCCTTTCAATATAAATTTTAGGTAAAATAGATTATTGCTAGTTTTATTTTACAAGTTAAGTCATGGAAAGAATCTACTTATATTAATATTCATATTAATATTAATATGAATAATATTAGTATTATTATTGTTGTTTTCAACTAAGTAGTGTGTCTTGTTCATATTCTTTTGTATTCTAGAACATTTTGGTAAGATGTTATCTAAACATGAAGATTTTGGTATTAAATATATTCAATTTATTATTTATAAAATATATGCAAAATTACACATTTATACTTTTCATGGACAGATGAATTAAACTTAAACTTACTATAATTTGTTTGAAATTAAACAAAACTTTGGTTTTTTTTTAGAATTTTCCAATTATATGTTAAATTTTAATCATTTAGAGGACATTGATGTTTCTATAAGCATCAAATTATGGATAGGGGTAAGTGTCCACTTCATTATATATTATTTTAAGGATGGATTGGTCCTGGGTTCTAATCTATTTCGGTTGAATTAATACATATTGGGCGGACATGCACATGTTGTTGTCCATTGTTTTTAATTTATATATACCATGGTTTTTTTTTTTAAGAATGGTTGGAGGCTACTATACGAGCTCATAACCACACTCATGTGTCTAGTTATTCGAGAACCGCCCTTACTACCAATAAATTGGTCAGAGGAGGATTTGAACCCGTGACCTGTGATGTGTAGGTTTTAGAATGATGACACGTGCCAAGCATTTTCTTTTATAAGCTTAACAAAATTATCTTAAATTTATTACTAATTCAAAAGAGACACAAAACTAGTTACAAAAAAAGGCAGGCCTGAGAATAAGAAGGGCATAAAGTTCACCAAAGAGGGCCTTCGACCATAAGAACTTTTTGTCTTTATTATTTTGAAGATTTTTAGATTGATTTTTGCACTTCAACCTGACAATAATCACTACATTTCAACCCATTTAACCCCAATCAAATTTGTCTGAGCCAAAAGTTCACCAAAGAGGGTCATACTCATCTCAGGTGTGATGAGCTATAACTATCAAGCCAAGAATAACACTTAAGGTGGTGTGGAACAACTATTCATTTTTGGCTTCCTTATCTACCATGCCATAAATGTCACTTAAGGGTGACAACATCCTCAACGGTAGGAGCTCATTAAATAAATATTTAGAGAGCTTTTGATTAATACTAAGGTCATAGTTACCTACTTATCATGAACATTGCTTACCTAGGGTGTCAAAATTGAATTGCATATAGAGAAATGAACATAATTTAGAATGCATGAATGCAAATTGAAGCTCTCTATTTTAAATCTAGAAAAGTAATTTTTGTTGCATGGCAGCCTAAGATGTATGGAGTCATTGGATGTCTAACAATTAAAGTTATATTTGATCATGAAAAATAAAAGAAAGGAGGAGTATGTGTAGGAATATCAATCTTATTCTTTACTCATTAATATGATGACATTAAGTGGAGTATCATCAACGTAGTTCTCACTGACACTTGGAATAGCTTGGAGAGTTGCTACGAAGAGAGGCGAGGAGGTCTCTAAATGCACGTAAGCGATTAAGAATAATCTCGCATGCCTTATACAACTTGTAGCAGACCACATTCAGAGAGAGTTCCAAGTTCATTTGATCCAAGACAAGTAAAAAAAAAACCCTAATTTGATTAAATCAATCCATCCCTTGTTGTTTATTTGAGACCAAAATGGAACACTATTGCCCTAGACAATAATATAAAAATGGAGGCTATTGCCATGTTATTTGGATATATTTTCGACCTAGTTTTCATTTTGTTTAGAATATTATAACTTGGTGTACTTGATGATACTCTAATGAGCTTATAATTACTGATTGTATTTGAACCATTATGACTTTAAAGATTGAAAAGGGGTTCATATATGGATAGGGGTGTAAACGAGCTGAGATTGAGTGAACCAAGGCTCAGTTCTTGATCGACTCGTTAAAAGATATCATTGTTCATGTTCATCTCGTTTATATATCGAGTTCAAAAAATTTATTCATTTTCGGCTCATTTGCTTAGCTAGCCGAACACGAGCTATTCGTGAACAACGTTTTGATAACCCTAGTCACTCAACCATGGGATGTTAAAGAGTACGGGCGCGATTTAAATCTTGTTATTTATATCAAAATATTCATTTGAATTGAATTTACAATACATTTATTCTATTCTTTAATTAATAATTTTAATTGATTATAAATCTTTGTATCCATGAAGTCAATTGAATTATATAAAAATAATACTTATCAATTATATATATAATTTTTGAGCCAAAACATGCTGAACTAGAACAAACAAAATTTTGTTTGTATTTGACTCGTTTATATGTTGAGCGCAAAAAAATTGTTCATATTCGGCTCGTGCTTGGAGAACAAAACGAACACGAGCTATTTAACAAGTCGAACATGAGTTGTTTGCGAACCACGAGTCTTTTTGAAAACCTTTTTATATATGGAGATACTATCTCAACTTGGAATCAACTATCACATGACATACAATTGACTGAAGTTACCTATATTAGAGAATTTTGATTAAGGTCAATTAAGGTTACTTAGATTTGACCATATGACTGACTCAAATGCTCTTATTGTTGGACTAATTTAAGCCATTATAATATTATGATGCATTTCTCGACACATCTATGAACTTGATTGTACAAGAAAACATGACAATCAGAAATTAAGAGCCTAATTAGGATAGTTGTTATTGATCCGTATGACCATCATTAATTAGAGCCAAACACAATTGATAAGATTCACTCAATAATAATATATCTATGATCGTTGGAGCAGGATTGATTGAGACTCAATTTGATTAATCAGATTAAACAAAATTGGATTGACAAAATGAGATCATATTGGGTAAACTTAGTAGATTGATCATGGCCATGTTGCATATCTTGAGTTTTTGATACAGCAATAACAAATTTTCATTATCCAGGATAAATCTCGAGGCACGACACGAATCTCGGTGCAATCTTTTGAGAAGAAACATCCAAATATTGATAAAAAGTCATCCAGAGCTCCGATTTTAGTAAATTTATAGTCAAACTGACTAGCTCGATGAGAGAAACCTAATGATATAAAAACAAGTCCAATCCGAGTCAAATCAAGCCCAGATCAAGTCATTAAACCACTCTTGAAAGATTTTTGGACAAATTTGGAAGGTCAAATATATGTTGACACTAGCAAGCCTATACTCGAATCGAGCGTCTCGACAAGACGAATCCAACGAGCCTAAGATCACTCAATTCCGACATCGTTAAGACGCTCAAATGTCCATTAAACGTCGTATCATCGAAAGAAACTCTCTGGACCGTCCAATCAAAATGATTCATATATCTGCATTAAATGCACATAAAACACTATAAATGGACCCCCACCGCTCACATGAGGGGAAAGAAGTCTAGAGAGAGAGTTTGAGGAGAAAGCTACAACTTAACACCACCACCTACCGTCGTTGATCATCGTCGACTTCCGTCGACCTCCGTCGAGCACCACATACCGTGGTCGACCACCGCATGCCGTCGTCAAACATCACCGATTTCCGTAGACCAAAGCCTACCTTCGTCGATCACCGCCTAACATCATCGACCACCGCCTACCGTCGTCGATCACCACGACCTTCGTCGACCACTGCCGACAGTAGTCGACCGTCGCCAACCATCATTAACTACTATCAACCGCCGATGACCACCACCGACCGTCGTCGACTACCACCAACCAGACGCCTTTAGTCGACGTTGTAATCTAAAACATATAGTTATCTTTCCCGTTTATGGGATAAGAGATTTTTGTAAACATCAATCAATAGTGGATTTTTACAACTGGGTCAGACCCGTGGTTTTTACCTTGACGGGTTTTTCACGTAAAAACTTATGAAGTCATCACTTGTTTGTCTTTCATGTGTGTGTGTGTTGAATTTTCGTACAACTCTAAGACGATAATTCGTTACTCCACCTTCGCGAATTTTCTAGCACGCATCTGTTTGACGTTGTTTGTGGGAAGCTCTCAATCCCACCACTGAAATACTTGCTCAATTTTCTACATGACAAACATACAAAATATTCGGGACAACGGAGCAACTCACTCCGACAATTATAGCTCCAGGGAGCAGTCAAGAAGTCAAGGGAGACATGTTTCTTGAAGCATTCTATCCTGCCAAGAGCGGATTTCAGGTCCTTCTATGGAAGAACACATGCGAAGAATGAAGGAGTCTCAACTGCAGGTCATACAACTCCTACGTGGGACCCAACAACCACCGATGAATGAAACTCGTTTACCATTAAATCAGCTACATACGTGAGACATGCTGGAGGAACTCGTATCGGCCCCAATCCCCAAGTAGAAACACTTCCCATGCCATGTCATTATGCTGAACTCATAGACACTGCAAGTTTCACTCATCCATCTCAAGCAACTCACCTGGCACTGCCACATCTTGCTATCGTTCCAAATGATGTCATCTGTAACGAACTACGTCACCTCGTCCGGGAGGAGTTTCCTCTAGAGAAAAAAGAGCCCTCATTTTTAAAGCACCCTTAACTACATAAAATGATGGTTGATGCTTATCCAGCTTTGATATCGAAACAATCATTGTTAATAATTTAAAAATAATCAACATTATACTTTGATTTTCTTAGAAAGTTGGAAGTGTTGGGTAATATGGAGATCCGGTCCACCATGATTTAATTAGCTTTCTAATTAAGAATCCCACATACCGCTCACCTACCTTCCCACCTACCGTTCACCTACCACATCCCACCTACCGCTGACCTACCTCTCACCTATCGCTCTCTTGGTTTCGATAAATAACCTCTTTTGGTTAAAGATAAAGTTAGGCTAAGTGAAGTGCCAAGCAAGAGCTAAGCAAAAGCCAAGCCAAGTCCTGTATGAGAGAAAGAAAGGAAAAGAGATAAAAAGAAGGGAGAGAAGAAAAATAGAGATTTTTCTTGTAAACGTCGAGGTGCTCGACGGTGTAATTCCTCTGCAGCTCCGTGGACGTAGGAAAATTTGCCGAACCACGTAAATCTGTGTGTCGCTTTGGTGTTTTTTTCGGCATGCAATTTATTCTCGTTCTATTTTTCACTTTATTGTCGTCATTTTTCACAACAACTGGTATCATAGCCTTGAGTTTGGATAAGGAAGAACGATGGGCGGAGACGAAGTGATGACATCGAGGATCGAGAAGTTCAATGACACAAACTTTTCTTACTGGAGGATGTAAATAGAGGACTACCTCTATGGGAAGAAACTTCATCTTCCGTTACTGGGAAAGCGACCGGAAAATATGGACGAGGCGGAATGGAATCTGTTCGATCGACATGTTTTGGGGGTTATACGATTAACTTAGTCGAGATTGGTTTCCCATAACGTCATCAAAGAAAAGACTACTGCAGATCTCATGGCGGCTTTATCAGGTATGTATGAAAAGCCATCTACGAATAATAATGTGCACTTGATGAAAAAGTTATTTTACTTTAAGATGGCGGAAGGTGTGTCTGTTACTCAACATCTGAATGATTTCAACACTATCACAAATCAATTGTTTTCTGTTGAAATTGATTTTGATGATAAGATACGTGAGCCGATATTATTGGCTTTATTGCCAAATAGTTGGGAAACCATGAGGATGACAGTTAGCAGTTCTACAGGTAAATCTAAACTGAAATATGATGATATTTGTGATTTGATTTTGGCTGAAGAGGTGCGCAAAAAAGATTCTGGCGAGACCTCCGGTTCGAGTTCAACACCGATTGTTGATTCCAGAGGAAGATCACAAGACAGAAGCTTAAACAGAGGAAGATCAAAATCAAAGTTTGTCAGCAGGCAATTTGCTGGAATTGTGGCAAGCTTGGCCACATAAAAAGGAGCTGCATGAATCCTAAGAAAAAGGAGAATAATGACGCTAATGTTGTAACTGAAGAAATACATGATGCACTATTGTTGGCAGTTCACAACTCTGTTGATGATTGGATACTGGATTCAGGGGCTTCCTTCCACGCATCTTACCACCGAAAGTTGATGCAAAATTATGTTGTAGGCGACTTTGGGAAGATACATATGGCTGATGAAAAGGCTCTAGACGCGGTGGAGATGGGAGACATTGATATTGCACTCCATAACAAGAGCAAATGGACTTTGCAAAAGGCCAGACACATTCCTGAGTTAAAGAAAAGCCTCATCTCTGTTGGGGAGCTCAATGAGTATGGTCATTCGATAATGTTTTCAGATAACACCTGGAAGGTTACCAAAGAAGCATTAGTGCTGGTTTAGGGTAAGAAAACTGACACACTATATATGAATACTGTTTATGTAACACTGTTGCTACTACAGTAGTAAAGAACACGAGAGATCTGCGGCATTGTAGGCTTGGACATATGAGTCAGAGGTGCATTATGAGGAAGCAGAAGAATGTCAATTTCTTGAAAAGTGGCAGAGCGCCAAATGCAGGAAACTGGATCTTATACAGACAAATGGTGGAGAACCACAAAGCTATGAAGAAATCTTACAAGATGAGAATTCGAGTAAGTGGGAGTTGACCAAGAAGAAGGAGACAGATTGCCAGGGAATCTGACTTGGGAGCAGGCAGAACTTCCACAAAGGAAGAAGACATTGTACAATAAGTTGGTGTACCGGGTGAAGACTGCGCTTGATGGTAGTAAGAGGTACAAGGCTGGACTTGTTGAAAAAGGATTTCAGCAGGGGCAAAACAGTGCTCATGCAGTGGGAGTTGTAAGCAGATACATGAGTAACCCAGAAAAGAGCTTGGTGGCACAAGACTACGTTGACGGTGATATGTCAACTGAGGGTGTTACTCGTGAGAAGCTAAAGTTGTGCTCGACTTCAACTAGTCTTCTGGCATGAAGACAGGGGCTTTGAGTTGCAGGGGTGGAGGATATCATGTTTGAGGAAAAGGTCGGTATAGTTAGTAGATGATGCATCCAGTAAATGATGCAGTCAGTGTCTCAGTCTCCAAGTGGGAGAATTGATGGGTAATGTGGAGACCTGACCCACCGTGATTTAATTAGCTTCGTAATTAAGAATCACACCTACCGCTCACCTACCACATCCCACCTACCTCTCACCTACCGCTCTTTTTCTATAAATAGCCTCTTTTGGTTAAAGATAAAGTTAAGCAAAGTGAAGTGCCGAGCAAGAGCTATGTAAGGGCCAAGCCAAGTCGTCTAAGAGAGAAAGAGATGAAAAGAGAGAAAGAAAAGGGAGAGAAGAAAATAAGAGATTTTCCTTGTAAATGTCGAGGCGCTCGACATTGTAATTCCTCGAAGTAATAAATTCCTCTGCAGCTCCGTGGACGTAAACAAATTTGTCGATCCACGTAAATCTGTGTGTCGTTTTAGTGTTTTTTTTTCGTGCAATTTTTCCTCGTTCCATTTTTTGTTTTATTGTCGTCGTTTTTCACAACAGGAAGTTCATATTTGTAGGAGATAAGTTAGATGCAATTCTAGTTTTGTGTGTTGTTCCCTCCTATATGAGGGATAAAACTCCAATTGACGTAGGTGGCCTATGCTGTCTTTTCAGGGAAGGTGAGGATGATCGATTCAGCCATTTTGGTAAGTGGGCTCGATTCAACTACTTCGATATGTGGATTTGGTAGATTTGGTTCAGCCACTTCGACATGTGGGCTCGATTTAGCCACTTCAGCTAAGCTAGTGAGCTCGATTCAACCACTTCGATGCAGGTGGGCTCAGTTCAACCACTTTAGCAGGTAGGCTCAATACAACCACTTCAATGAATGTGTTTGAAAGTTCAACCACTTAGGTAGTGAGCTCGATTCAAGGAAATGATATTTTAGCAAAAAATTTTCGCATACCCCTTATTTGACTATACTATTAGCCATCTTCCATTATATATATATAGATAGATAGAGAGAGAGAGAGAGAGAGAGAGAGAGAGAGAGAGAGAGAGAGAGAGAGAGAGAGAGAGAGAGAGAGAGAGAGAGAGAGAGAGTGTAAAATATTTGATGGTGAGAACAAGTAAAAGCAATTTATTGATCACATAAATACATGAGTAGTTGTAATGACATCTTCAAACACAACTAAAGAAAAAAAATGTAGTATAAATGCACCTTCCAAACGTCCAATAATTAATAATGACATTACACCATCCCTATGCGGACCCATCACCCACTTGCTCCAAATATATCCATTGCGCGCTCAGCCATCATAACATTATTATTATGTTGAGTTTATAAACCAACAAAATCTTCATATAATTGACAAAATACAAAGAAGCTAACTTAGGAAAAAGTATCTAATTATTTCCCTCACAACCATACAAATTGAAAACTTTGGCTTAAATTATTCTGATTAAACTTTTCAGTTCAGAGACATTTA
The DNA here is from genome assembly GCA_022702705.1 of Papilionanthe hookeriana x Papilionanthe teres. NCBI lineage: Eukaryota > Viridiplantae > Streptophyta > Magnoliopsida > Asparagales > Orchidaceae > Papilionanthe > Papilionanthe hookeriana x Papilionanthe teres. Next base: position 130,742,648 of record CM040422.1, on the reverse strand, counting down.
CATATATATCACATAATTCTCATGTATTTACATATCTAACATCTAAATTTTAATATTTACACGCATAGCGCTTAAATCTTCAATATCATAAATAAAAGTGCTACTACCACTTTTATATGTAAAATGAAAGCTTAAGTGTGAGATACGTAAATACATAAGAAATGTGCTCTACGTATGTAAATTTCTCTTTAATTTTTAAGTTTATTTGATTTCATTTATATTTCATCGTTCTCAAAGTAAATCTAATAATTCTGAGAGCATCATGCGTACATACATGCAAAAAGATTTTTTCTTTTAATAAAAGGAATGACCAGATGATATTATACGAGCATCCATCCACTCTTAATGCGCCTAACAATTCGAGTACTACCTCCTTAAGGTCAACTGTTCAAGAGGAGATTCAAACCCCCGATCTGAGGGGTCTTACATAGAGAATGCCATCCAACATACCAAGATATGCGACACATGCGTTGAATGCAATAATCTATAAACAAAATTATATATTGTGTTTCAAAAATTCAAAGGTGTATTCTACAAATATAATTCATTTATATCTATTTTTTGTTCAACTTACTTATATATAAGAACTCATTTATAGAAAACAATAATGTCATTAATTTAATGAACTCATCATGGTGAAAATTTACATCACAATATGCTGATATAAAATTTAGTTTATTCTTTAGCCTGTCAAATCATGGAGCAGCTGAGCTCCCATCAAGTTTCTATACGGGATGTTCTGATTCTCTCCCTCCAATATTGAAAACTGCACTTCATCTCCTTCGTCTCCAATGGCCAACTCCCTTGTAAAAAGCAGAGGTCTCTCATGCTGCTGTAAGCTGAGGGTGAGCTCGTGGCCACCATGATAAGAGCCAAAGTCTGTCTCAAGAATGCCATAGTTCTGATTAGGGTTAGCAATGTTTGGGTTCTGGTGATGAGCATTGATGTTGTTGATTATGGAAGAGAGAGATTTCTGGTCTTCAAATGGTGTTTGAGAGGTTGGGCTAGGGTTAGGGTTAGGGTTAGGGTTTGAATAAGGATTATTGCTGCAGTTGCCTGCTTCTTGCATGGTAGTTGCATGGGAGGACTGACTGTTCTTGTCTTCCTCTTTCAACTCTTCCATGTACATCTCCTCTATCATGGGCTTCCACAGCCTCACCCTAGCATTTATGAACCAATTGGAGACCTAAAAACCCATCAAAAATTTAGAAAAAAAATAATTTATATATAATCCAGATTAATAAATTTAATTAATGACAGCACTCTAATATGGTCTTTTGATATTATTTGAGTGCTTTAATATCTGCACAAACATTTCATTATTTACAAAATCATTTTCTCTTATTGCATATTCAGCAATATGTGGTGAAGGGTGCAATAAACTGCACTGAAAATTTGATGGAGAGTTATGCATGGAATTTAGTTAATATGGTATTGAAGTAAGACTTACCTGGCTCCTAGATAGCCCAGTTTGCCGAGCCAAAATGTGCTTATCAACATCACTTGGATACCTATATAATACATTAATAATAAAATGAGGTATCCACATTGTCAGTATTGGTATTAAATGTTTGCATCAGTAATATAGAAGTAATAGAATAGAGGTAAATATGCAAGAAAAATTTTCAGCTCAAATCTCACTGTAAACTCCTTTAGAGTTAATCTGACTGATTCAAATTATAAAGCAAGATTTGAAAAAAAGTAGTGCAATTTATTAGAGGCATTATAAATACATATGTGGACTAATTAACACTTCAAAAATCTCCTCATGCCGCTGAATACTGCATTTTTTTTTTACTCATGAAATGCATGAGTAGAATTCTTAATTTTGAAACCATATTTTGTTCCCACAAACTATGTCAAATGAGCTCTAATTAGCTCACTCAAATAGTTAGAAAGATCTCTAAGCTGAAATTTAACATTTTGAATACTGTAGCAAGAAAATTTTATCAGGTTCTAGTCGTGCAAGATCACAAATTCATATATATATGCGCGTGTGTGTGTGTGTTCCGTGGTCTGTTGATAGAGCACCCTCTTTGAATGTCGTAAGTCCCCTCAGGTCACGTGTTTGAATCCCCGGGTGGCGCAGTGTCGGCTTAAACCATGTGCTACTCAAATTATTTGCACACCAAGTCGTCTTCTGACCTAGTAGGGGTTGAGCCAATAGAGTGGGTTGGGGACTCCACACCATGACCGATTCTTAAGAATAAATAAATAAAAATAAAAACTATGTGTATTTAAAAAGAATGGTAGAGGCTATTATACGAACCCCTAGCACTACTTGCAAATTGTTCAAGGGGGATTCAAACTATTGACTTGAGAGGACTTACGACCTTCAAAGAGACTGCTCTACCAACAGGTGATGGCTGGCGGCACAAAAATAATATATATATTTATATATATGATTATTTATTAGATTTCCAAGACAGTTCATGCATTGTGGAGAGCTCTCACTAAAGACAGTAAGAAGTGGTTAAAGAAGAAGACAATCAAGGAGACAAAGTTAAACTAAATAATGAATTTCAGTCCATTTGTACATTGATAAAGAACAAATAATTAAACAACACAGAAAATGACTTTGTAAGAGTTAAATTTCTCACCCATTTGCCAAATACTACACCTATTTTATTTTATTTATTCTATAAAGGGAGACAGCTTGCATTTTAGTATTAATAAATTGCATTATTATATAAATAAAACAATGTGTGTACAAATAATACACAAAAGCACATAATTTGAGCTTGGTCAACCATTTGGATTCACTGACAGTTAAGGACAAGAGTGGTGAGTGGGGGATCAAAGAGTCAAACAAACATATAATCTGGTATAATAATTATTCATCATCAAGAATTCTAAATAACTAATGAAAAAAATGTCCTATATATATAATGTTTCTTGGGGCCCAAATGATTTAATAATTATGTGAAGATTTAAATACACAACTTAGAAGTTCATGCATAGAACAAATTTGTAAAAATCATGAACATGATCAAGCAGCCTCTTTGAAGGTTGTAAGTCCTCTCAGGTAACGGGTTCAAATCTCTCTCTAACCAGTTTGCCTGTAGTGAGGGCGGTCCTCGAATAGTTAGACACGTGAGAGTGACTGTGACCTTGTATAATAGCCTCTGGCCATTCTTTATATATATATATATATATATATATATATATATATATATATATATAAGAAAAAATAATAATAATAACAATCAGTCTGTTATGCATTTTTGACCGAGGACCTGATAAAATTTGTTTTTATTAATTTCTATGATTACAAGTCAAGATTTAAAATTGAGTTATATCTGACTATATATATTTGATTACATTATCTGTGAATAATTCTATAAGGTTTTATATTATTCAACTTGGCCTTATATCTATCCTCCATACTTCCCCCATTTTTTTGAAAAATTTACATATATACCACACTATTCCTATGTATTTCATTTTTAAAAATTAAAATATTGCATTCTTGATGTGAACTGGGTGGTATAACTGCAAAAAATAAAATTTAAATGTTAGATATGTAAATACACATAAATTGTTACTTTCCTACAATTTTGACTAACAAGTGATAAATATTGTTTTCATTTAATGTATTGCACTTTTGCAATAAAACCCATAACTTCATTAACTTTGCATTCATACCAAACATTAGTTATCAAAGAAGCATATACTATAAGCTTGGCAATCAAACTACTCCTTTCAAGCAAAGCAGTCTCTTTAATATATATATTTGCATAAGGTTTTTTAGGTAACAAACCTTTACATATATACCATGCACCTAATCTTTGATATTTACATTTAAAACCCTTTTTTATTATAAATTATGAAAGAAACATTATAAGGTGGATATGTTTGTAATATCCGAAAAGTTTAAAGGTGACAAATGTAAATAAATAATAATAGACTGGTATGTATATATGCAAATCCTTCAAAAAAGAGATGTATAGAGAAGAAGAGAATTACGGATGGAGAAAGTGCTCAAAAAGCCAAGCACGTAGAATGGAGACGGAGCGGTCCGGTAAGCCGCGCTGTGGCCTCCATGGATGACTCTCCATCATTCCAGCCTGCTGAAATGCTTTCTGTTGTCTGATGCATTGATCCAGCAACTTCAGCCTCGGCGTCTCACCCCTCGTCAGCCCGGTCGCCATCGCCGTCGTCACCGTCGCTGCGGCGGCATCGTTCTCTCCCATCGCTCTCCTCGTCGCCTTGATTTGCCCGGCTATCCCGTCTCTCAGGCATCGAAAATGCCTCGACATCGCCTTCGAAGCGAGCTGCGAGTATGTCCTTGCGGCACCTTCGCCGGCCATGTCCTCGAATGCCAAAACTACTGCTTTCATCTGCTCACAGTATCTCCTATACCTCTTATCCACCTAACCAAACGAGAAATGAAAATGTAGTTTAAGTTAGATTCAATATTGACATTGTATAACAAATATAACATAAGTATTTTATCTATGCTACAAATGTATAACTTCATACCTTCATTCTTATTGCATGTATGATCATTCTTACTAAGTGAGTTTATGTCAATGAGCTAAATTTCTCTTTTATATATATATATATATATATATATATATATATATATATATATATATATATATATATATATATAGATAGATGAAAAGGCTAAGAAAATAAATATAAAGGAAAATATATAGTGAAGGAAAAAAGATGGGTATTAATGTGATCAACTAGGCTTGCAGAACTAGTATATATTCTGAAAGGGAAGTGATTCTCAGATCAAGTAGCTCTAGTATAAAAATAAATAAATAAAAAATAAATTTTAATATTAATTTATATTAAATTTATAGAGTTATTTCAATCCCAAGACAGAAAATAAAGAGTATATTTAGGCAGCAAATTGAGTCATGGAATCGAATAATAAGGTGTGGTAGTCCCACATGCTTGTGGGCACAAGAAATTAAAAAGAAAATAAATAAAAAAAATTGCCAGCTAAATTTGAAGGGGACATATATTTCATAATTTGCAAAAACAATATATGTAAAATATATACATCTTCCTCCTATGATTTATTGCAATATTATTATCCAGTCCGGAGCGAACGTCATCGCAGCACGTACGCTGCAGGTGCGGATTTTAAGGGTACTGGGTGGGTATTGGATGAGTATTGGGTATTGGGTATTGGCTATTAGGTAGGTATTGGATGGTTATTGAGGGAGATGCGTACGTTCTCCTATGATTTATTGCAATATTATTATCAGCCTGAGGCATATGAATAATGATTTGAAAATTGCAGAAAAGGCCATCCTAACAAGAATGTAAAATTAGTAAACCTTTAATTACCAGAGCAGATGCAATAATCTAAAGTTTCAGTACTTTAGTGGGTTCCATTTAATATCAATAATAATGAGGGGAGGGGATGGAAAAAACAATATAGAGTGAGGTAACAATGTAAAGTGGAGAATAGAGGTTTCCAAAATTAAGTAGAGAAGCATCAAACTGTCATTCTGTCCTCACTCAGTAGCAGCATCTACCTATGGTTAGCACAATTTCTTTTTCTCAAAACCACCCAAATATTTCATAAATTTACATCTATTTTTAAAAATAAAAATAATAAATTTATCACCTCTTCTAGCATGGAGAGAAGCTTTGCCTTCCTCTTCTGCAACTCTAAGGGTTCCATGGAGTAGAGTGACTGTTGGCTCCAAGAAGAACTGGAATCCTCCATTGGCTTGGCAGTGTTACTCCTCCTACAGCTATTTCCATCTCCAAGGCTGCAGAACTCATTTATAAGCTCTTGGGTTGGAAGGAGATATTTGCAGGTTTTTATATGGAAAGGGTGGGGAGAAGAGAGATGGTTATGGAAGGAGGGGGGCTGAGGAGGGTTGTAAAGTGACAGGGAGAGGCTTTGAATTTGGTTTGTGTGAAGAGATTCCATGGGCCAAGCGCTCGTCGCCGCCGCCACCGACACCGTGTCGGCGGCGGTGCTTTCTTGCGAGAATCTCCTCCAGCTATGACTTGACGGCATATCCATTGCGTAGAGATCGTGACCGCCGGTCTCGAAGTTGGTTGAGTTTGCAGTCATGGCCGCGAACTCGTTGAAGGGGTGTTGGTGATGGTGAAGATGGTGATGATGATGTGATTCGTGAGACATCATGAATTAGCTAGATTGAAGGAGATATTGATGGAGTTGTGGAGAGACAAAGAGAAAGATGAGAAAGGGAGAAATTTGTGGGTTTATAAACAGACTAATTGATGAAGGTGGAAGGTGGGCTCTAGTTCATCTAAGCTATGAAAGAAGATGGGATCATTTTGTCTTAAAAGACTAGGGGGAAGGCTGAGGAGGGGAAGAGAGAGAGAGGTGGGAGGAGTATCTAAAGAAGTAATTATCTCTCTTTATGGGTAGGAGAGAGGACCAAAGCTATATAGCAGCCGCCGCATGGTGGTCCCATGAGCACATACACCTTCCAAGCTCTAATCTTTTTTCTATTGCAACCTTAACTCCTCTTTGCCGTTCTTAGTTTCTCTTTCTTCAATCTTCTTTAATGGCTACTCAACACTTTAGGCAAGATACGGCTTTTCCTCTCAGCGCAAGGAGTGGCCAAAACCGGGATTGGTACTAATCCCTATCCCTCCAAAGTAGCAGTTCCTCATATCCTTTTCCTTCTGCCTCTGATCCCTAGTTGAAGTAGCTTAATAAGAGATTTCTGATCACTCAGTCGTCCTCCTTCAAAGAAGGAGAAGAGAGAGAGAGAGGAAGAAGAAGAAGAAGAAGAAGAAGAAGAAGAAGAAGGTGTGGGAAGTGGTCCTATGATCCCAACCAATTCCAATTAAGAGGGATAATAAAGGAGGGTAGCCACCAGCCATGGGACCGCTTTTCCTCTTACCTTTTCTTCTTCTCTCCTAACAGTTATTGTTTGTGTGTGTGTGTGTATGCTAACTTTCTCATACGGCACATGGAAACATCAACTGTGCGCGTGCGCGCGCATTGGAAATCACTGTAGCATGAACCAACTTCTTATTAAGGTCTCTTTGATTTACAGTTTTGATTTTAATGATGCACTGTAGAACTAATTACATGAACTGTAAAACAAAAAATGCTGTGACTTTAAATGGTATTTAAATTTTACCAAAAAGCTACATTTACACGCAATCCTCTCTTCTTCTCAAGATAGCTCATAACACATTCTTATTTTATTCCTCAACTTTAAACATACAAAGTCTTTCTTTAATTAATGTATCTAATGAAGTTCAAATTTTTATTTGTGGGAATAGCATCAGAGGATATTTTCAAGCTATTTTGAAGATATTGCTCTTAAGAAAGAATGAGGTGTGGGCAAGAAGAAATGAGAGGATCAGAACTCACATTTCAGTAGAGCTTCAAAAGATTTATTGAAAAGTAGTTGCCTATGTAAGTGGGAAATTGACTTCGGTTAGCTTCCTTTTGTGGGTTTTATCTCTAGTTGACATTTTTGCGTTTTTCTTATCATATTTTATTAGTTATACTTATTTATTTTCAGAATAGGACTTCATTAACAATTTATGTTTGGTAATGAAAAAAAACATTTTTATACATATTTGTGTCATCACACATACACATATATTTACCTATATATCCATGTATTGACAAATCAACGATGTCCACAAGAGAGAAATTGAGCGCAAAGAAATTGATCTCGCCAGGGCAAATGCAAACTGGGAGCTTCCAATAAACTCGAAAATCAACGATGTCCACAACCAACGTGAAGAAACGAAAAGGAACAACTCGCGAATCCACCAAATCCGACGGTGAAAACCCACAAAAATCAAACCATAGCAGGAGGAAGTAGAGAGATGAGAGGGAAAGATCTCACCAGCCACGAAAATCAGTGGAGATGAAGCCTTGGAGAAACCCTAGCGAGCTTTCCCCAGCACCCCCATAATCGTCGGAGTCGAGACCCTTCATGCGGGTGTTGTTGGTAAAAGTCCTACTACATGTACGAATGTTGATCATCTTGTTTTCCCTCAAGCTCTTTATGATGCTACTGCTGGAACATGTGTTTGTCCTTTTGTTAAACCCCATGGGCGGAAAGATGACAAACTAGCCATTATCAAGAAATGCAAACTTTGAATGATATTGTCAAATTTACTCTAATAGGTAAGTTCCAGTTTGGCCACCCAAAGATGGAATTGGTTAGACAATTCTTCTATGATCTCACTCTTAGTGGAACTTGGAAATTAAGATTAATGGATGGAAAACACTTATTGATCCGACTCTCTAATGAGGATGACTATGCTAGACTATTTGTCAAACAAACTGTGTTGATTGCTAACACACCTATGAAATTATTGAAGTGGACTCCTGATTTTGACCCGAGCAAGGAACCTCCTATTATCTCTATTTCGTTCAAATTTTCGGATCTCCATATATAGCTTTATAATCAAAATGTTTTATTCAACATCAGCAGGGCTTTGGGGACTCCTTTGAAGGTGGACCCCCCTACATCTGCTACAGCTAGTCCTGTCGGGGACAGAATTTTAGTTGAAAGAGACATAACATTACCTGACTTGGAAAGAGTTTGGATTGACACTGATGAAGATGGATTTTGGCAGAATATTGAGGTGGAACATAGGTCTCTCTACTGCCACCATTGCAGAATGTTTGGTCACCTGAAAGACAAATGTTATAGGCTCCTTCCCCATTCCAAAAGGAAACCTAGGGAGACTGTTATGGTACTGACTCCTCCTTCTTTGGAAGTGGGTGAAGCTTCTAGCCCTTTGTTGGCCATTCCTGTCCCTTCTGGTCATGAGACTGTTTCACTTCTAGCTCCAGTGATTATTCACACTGAATTGATCCCTTTGGCTCCTTTGGTTGATGTTCTGTTTGAGCCCCCCTCTTTAGTGGAACCTATTAAGGCTCCTTTGGCAGTTGTTCCCGACAACATTACTACTCAGACCCCTCTACTTCAAATGCTAGTGAGACAATCACTACTACGGTGGAGGTAGTTGATGACTCCCTAATTGTGGTAGAACTGCCTATTGAGAGAGTGGGAGTTCAAGGTGTCACTGCATAACATGCTGATTATACCCAAGAGTCCTTAGAAGTAGAAGAAGAAGAAGAAGAAGAAGGAACAAAAAAATGGTTCTTCTACACTTCTCGGAGGAAGGAAAAAGTTGGGGGTAATCTTCAGCTTGGATTATTGGACGAAACTTTGGCTTCTCCTGGCATGGGCTCAGCTCTTCAGAGCATCATTTCTCCCTCTTCTTCAAGAAATAACCTGAGAAAGAAGAAGACTTAGGCGACCCCTTACATGCACTGCTTATTTGTATGTCTTGGTTTGTTTTGTCGTTTATGTGAGTTTTGCTTATGAGTAGAGCTTTATTTTTTGGGCCCTCTCATATCACTTGTTGTACCCCCATTTCATTTCAATAAATTATATACTTTGCTTTATATATATATATATATATATATATATATCTTTATACACCTACGCGTGCGCGCCCACACACACATGCACATGCGCGCAAGCACAAACAAGTAAACGTGTGTGTGTGTATGTGTGGGTGAGCTGAATCCTAAATTATCTTTTGGAAAACACACCCCCCAACAGTTAGAGTTGAAAGGAGAAAGAGAGAGAGAGAGAGAGAGAGAGAGAGAGAGAGAGAGAGTATAGAGAAACTGACAAGTTTGCGACAACTTATTTATAGTGGTCTCGAAATACAATTACATAAAGAGGAGGGAATAATTATTATAATCGCTCAAATAACTGAATTGATATATATGTTGAATGAAAATTACATTATAATGCAAAGGAAATTTAATGTCACTCGATCACTGGAAGTTTCAGTTCGACTAGTCATGTCGAATAGCCGCATATATAGATTCGATTACGTCGATGGCACTGGTCAATTGATCAAAAGGAAGTCGAATTAGTAACCACATATATCTAAACCCTATCTAATCTTTAGATTAAGTAGGGGAATGATCTGTTGGGAAATTTCACAGACCCAATAAACATCATAAATTTCTCAGTTTGAATAATTGAGACTATCATCGATGGTTATTCTCAACTGTTAAGATGAAGCATTTTTTGTAATATCATGCTCGGTTATTTAAATCATTGAATCTATGAGAGCTTTTCGGTCTCATTTTTTTCAAAATTAAAATAGTTCCTTTTTTCAAAATTAAAAATTAAAAGCTGACAGCCCCGGGAGTGGAACCTAGCGTAGCTCGGGGCCATTTCCCCAAAGTGATCAAAGCCACAGCAAATATGCGGAAAACCCAAATCATGAAATAAACAATTGTAGCAAGCAGAAGATGAAATCGTGAAAACCAAAAGCAAAAAACTACCAGTAGAAAGGAAGGATGAGATGAGAGACGAAGAAGGATATCACCAGCGAAGTAAATCAGAGTCAGAATAGCCATGCGATGCGAAGCCTAGCTGCTCCCCTTCGTTACCCCCAAATTCGCCAGTGCTAGAGCTTTGCATCGCAACTATATCAATGTACATATATACATAACCGCTTGAATAACTTAATTGACATATATTGAATTAAAATTAAATTACAATGCAAAGGAAATATAACATCTCTCCATATTTTGACCGGTCATGTCTATCAGCCGCATATATTATTTCGATTATGCTAAGCGGGCTGATCGATCGATCAAAAGGAAGCCGATCAATTTTTGTGAGAGATCCGTCGGCCGACGATCCTGTTGGTCGGCAGGTCTGTCAGCTGATTTGTCATGTAGTTGGTCGATTGTTTGTCCGTCGACATCCAGTTGTTTAATTTGAAAATTCAATCACCTAGGTCTCCATTTCTAACCGCTCAATCCCTTTGAGATTCGTGTTGCATTTTTGTTATTTGCGTATTAATTGACGATTAGTTTTTCTACTCATTGATAGCGACAACTACGATATATACAGAAAAGAAAATATTAAATAATAAATGAAACGTTAAACATGAAAATTAATTTAATATTAAATTCTCCCTTGCATTATGTGTCCAATGAACGCTATAAATATGGCATGAAGGCTAATGATCTGTACATTTCATTCAACGTCCCATGGTCCCTCAACTGACATCGTGGCTGACGGTCCAAGTACAAAGGATGTTGGCATTCACCTTGTAGTTTTGGAAGGTTTTCGACTTCTTACTTTTACCACATTGGAATAAAGAAAAGAAATTCATAAAGAAAAAGAAATGATCGACACCCAAACCTGGGCCGGTCGACCAGGTCGCTTCTTTGAAAGGTATCGACAGTCATGCGCCGAAGAAGCCCCTGAATGTGGAACATTGCCAGAAAGTTCTCACTTCTAGTCTAAGCATGGATGTGATTGTCGAAGAAAGCCCGTGAGACGTTCCACCCATCAAAAGAACTGAGGGTGGTCAAGGGAGTTCAAAATAAAAAGTTATTGCAGGTTTTCCTTCACCCCCACTGTAGAAAAAAGGATGGAGGTCTCCTGGCACAAGGAACAAGCAAATTTTCCATTACCCTTTCTGAATTAAGTAGATATTTGGGTATGCTATTTTTTATTTTTTTAACTTTGGTAGTATTTAATAATTCTTTGACATTATTTTTAATGCAGGTGAGTCAGTTACGCTGGTGACTCGTACTTATGGCGAGTCATCCAAGAACGTCATCGTTGATTCTGCTCTAACGCTTGTGGCTGAACCAAAAAATCTTACTATTGCACCTCTTCATTCGTTGATCTATGAGGGAGTGCACAGTCCCATTCAGCATCTCCCAACAAGAACATTTGGAGAGTCGGCAGCTGTCTTCGGTTCGACAGAGCACCAAATGAGGGATATGGCTGGCCTTTTAGTGAAAGCGATTGAGGAGGTTGCTGATGTGCCCATGCAGAGGTTGCTGCATTGCTGTGCAAAGTTGGAGGTTGAGTTTGCAACGCTTCATCACGAATTAAGCGATGTATGAGCTAAGTTAGAGCTCATTTGTGAGTTGAGTGTTTTGAGTAAATTCTTTCAAGAGGTCGACCGAATGGAGCAAATTGGTTTTAGCGAGGAGCTGGTCTTCCGAAGGATGTCTCAGCAGGGGTACTCCTTGGTTGAAACAACAGAACACTATTTTATTAAGTTTTCCCTTTGAAAACGGCAATAATTTCCTTCAAAAAAAATGTAATTTTTTCATTTATAAAAAAGATAATATTTTACTTAATGTGAAATGATGTTTGGTGTGACACTTATCATTTCGAGATGCTTCGACTTCTACGCTCACCCTATAAATAAGGCATGAGGTTGTGAATTTTTTCATTTAAGCTTTCTTTTCCCTGAGTTTCTCTCTCGAATTTTTGTGTTCACGATCTCCCGATGACTTCAAAGCATTCTGCTAATCACTTACCCCACTATTGATGCATCAATTATGACCGTGTTAAACTTAAAGGAAATGCAAAACTACTTCTTCAATAAGAACGTCATCCTACAATAGGCTCAGAAGTCGGATCAACCGACAAGCAACTTCGTCCCATACTTGGTTTCCTATAGAGACCCGTTTAATTTCAATCATTGCCATCTTGACATTCGTGGACTTTTTCCACTGGGTGGCAAGTTGGTAGGCAACTGCGTGTATAGTCATAAGACCCCTATGAACCGGGTTCGATCCTTACAAAGATGAATAACAAATATGGGGAGTGATATTCTCAAATACTACCCTTTTATATATAAGTGTGTGTGTGTGTGTGTGTGTGTGTGCAGGGCTGTCCACGCCTGTCGACCGAGCATGAAAATTGAACCAGTCCGGCCTTACTACTTGACCAGGACCGGTCCATTTCTACTTAAAGCTCGTGATTCCCCCGGGCTCTTTTTCCTCGATCAACGCCTCCCATGCCATATTCTTCTGCCTCCCCCTAGCAATTGATATCTAGCCTCCATCACCCCTCTTTAAATCCTTCCATTTCTCCGCCTTCCTTTCTTAGATCTTTCCAATTCTACCTGCTAGCCTTCCCATTATTTATATGTGTTTTTTTCTTATGTCCTAATCAGTTGTTGATTTTCTAATTTTCAGATGCTTCTTCCTGGTGTTCTATCTTTGAGGGTTGTACCCTTTGGTGAGCGGTGCTACAGCTGTATCTCGCACTGGGTGGTGGGTATCCCTGCTCCATTCCTTCCTCATGTGTCACCTTCTACCACTACCAACCCTCCCAGCTCCATCCAGTGGATCGGCCGAGCTCCCAGCCAGACTCTAGCTGCAGCATCCCCTTCCCTACACCTCCTCCAACAAGCCACAGTACCCTCAGATTCCTCCTAGCTAACTCCAGGAGCTGCACCCTCTTTCTGCATTTACTATTTCTTTATTGTTTATGTATCATTTCTACTTACTGTGTGTATGTTTCTGCTTACTGTTTATGTGTCCTTATTGGTGAGGAATCACCATTGTAGTCATTTTAAGTTGCAGCAACAAAATTTGTCGCGTCTGAGTAGTGATTTGGGTTAATTCTGGTATGCGCGCGCGCGCGAGAGAGAGAGAGAGAGAGAGAGAGAGAGAGAGAGAGAGAGAGAGAGAGAGAGAGAGAGAGAGAGAGAGAGAGGCATGTAACAATTAAATTGGGGCATGTCCATACCACACAATTCTTACATATTTGCATATCTAACCTAAACTTAAGCTTTTGAGATTCATTACACCCAAATCCTTCATATCACAACAAAAGTACCACTACTTTAATTTTTAGAAGTGCAGTACAAATAAGGTGACATATATATATAGAAAATGAAGTTTAGTTGTTAGATATATACATGCATAAGAATTGAGTATTATGTATGTATCTCCTCCAATTTTAAATTACATCATTGAACAAAATAGAAAAAGTTTATTTGTTGAAGATTGCATTTTAATTTTATTGGAGCTTATTAGCAATTACTAATTATAATTATATGAGATGTTTAACAATCAAAATTAATAAATGGCCCACAAATGTAAAATTGGATTCCAAAAAGTCATTAGGAGAGAGGTACATAGAATCACTAATAAATCAGTAACTCTATCAACTCTTGACTTCAACCCTCAGTTTGAAGATATTAAAAATTATTTGAGGAGCTCATGAAGTTTGTCAATAATTATGGCTACTTGCCAAAAGACCTCTTTTCCTCTTCAAAACTACTCTCTGTCTCTTTCTCTCTCTTTCTCTCCCCTTAAGAGGTTCATTGAGATATAACATCTCTTGCCCCTCCGAGCGCCTTGACTTTGATTTATTTCCTTAATAATGCGTATGTATTTTCATAACAAAATAAAATATTTTAGAAAATAACATGATAGTGCTAGCACGATAAGTGACCTAATGACTATATCACGTCCAAATAAATGTAGCGCGTGGAGAATCCCATGATCACATCCAAACTGCTTAAGAAATTATAGAGACTTCTTTTATTTTGAGTATAAACTGAAACATGAGGACACCTTCATTTCAAAGTGTAGCGATAACTATGGCGAGACTCGAATAGCGATAATGAATAGATAACTGTAGTCTAAACTTTTCTCTTGGATAAGGACAAAGAAGACGGTTAGAGACTGATATATATAAACTTCTAAAATGTTAGGATTAAATTTTTAAAATTACCTAAAAAAAGGGACAATTAAGTACAGACCCGCCGAAACTTGCTATTCACAAATCAATCACCCTCTTTCATCAAATGTTCAAATTCTCACTCAAATATCAAAATTCATGGTAATACCCAACCTACATTTTCGTTTTTATCAATTCTTAATAGTTCAATCGCGACACGTGTAAATACTTTTGTTTCGTACTTCAAAAAAATTGTCTAGGTGATTAGTTTATAAGCATCAATGTTTTGAATGATCTGTATGTAATTATCCCAAAAAACAAAATTTGAATTTGTAATTTTGGTAGTTTCAATTTTTATTTTGGTATATATATATATATATATATATATATATATATATATGTGATTGAAGACTATTATACGAGCTCCCAACAATCTTTATGCCATTATTCGATGCGACTACCTCACTACTAAAGAACCTGGTCGGATGAGGATTCGAACACGTGACTCGAGGAGACATACGACATTCAAATAAGATGCTTCTACCAACTAGTCACAATTGATGGTACTCCATCATGATATATATATATATATATATATATATATATATATATATATATATATATATATATATATATATATATATATATATATATATATATATGTAGTGTTTTATATGCGGGGGAAATATTGGCTACCACAAGAAATATATTTTATTAAAATTATTGGTGTTTTAATGGACCACGTTAGTTAAGTAGTTTAATGGCGCCGACAATCAAGTGGATTATTACAAGTGCTGGAGACTGATTTAAATTGCAAAAGGAAAGAGGAGAAAATAAAAATACAGAAAAAAGTTGAAAGGTATTGTTGCAATTTCACACATCAGGTGATGTGCAACAAAGTCAAGGTCATGAAATAACATGATTTTCATTAATTGCCCGCAAAAGTAGGGAACTTTACCTAGTCTAAACTTAACTCCAATTATATATATATATATATATATATATATATATATATATATATATATATATATATATATATATATATATATATATAATAAAGATATTTTCACCTAAGTACAATTGTGTTACCGTTGCACAAAAACTTATAAATTATCGATGTTTTGGACTTTTTTTTTTTTTTTGAAATTATAGCATTATATATATATTTAGAGTGCGTACCGTGATTTATTGGTAGAGCAGTTTCTCTGAAGGTCGTAAGTCCCCTCAGGTCACGATTCGAATCCTAATCCTCCCGTGAGTAGGGCGTGGTACTCGAATTATCAGCACACCTGGAGATGGTCGGGGCTCGTCTAGTAGCCTTCGGCCATCCTTTAATATATATAATACATACCAACCACCCAAAATATTGAATATAATTTCTTTTTTCATTACATTCACCTTCATTTACCCGCTAGTGAAGGTTTTGAGTGAAAGTTCTGAATAGTAAAAATATTGAAAGTTAACATATTATATTCAATATTTTGGGTGATCAATCTAAATTCTCGTGATTCATCAAACCAAAAATCAATCTAACTACAGTCTACCCAAACAATCCGTGATTAACAAGTTTATGATTGATCGACCTAAATTCAACACAATTTTAACATGATTATTGGAGCGTAAGCTCGAACTTAGCTTAATTAATACTAATTAGTCCCATTTCACCATATATGACTCCAATCAAGCTTCATTTAGTGGAAAACTAGGTGGTGGATTGCATTCAATTTAGCCCTGCCTTAGACTTAAAAATGTCACATGAAGACAATTTTTTATAAGACTTGTATGGATGGATTTAAGAGCCTTGATGGGACCCAATACTCCTAACAAAGACTGTGAAAGCACCTTAAGTCCATTGTTATGGATTTAAGTATCTCTCATCAAAACTTTCATTTTTACACATAGCACCGAATAAATGACGATAATTACACTTTTTAACGATCAGATCAATATTTTCATACATAGGCATAGTACTGTGCCTGCATTTATGGTGCAGGATTAATAAATTTAATTAGAGGATTTACATAAATACCACTTAAGATATTTACATATCTAACACTTAAACATCAATTTTCACACACATGCTGCCTTATTCATGCATGAAAAGATATATTCCACTATTTTTAAATGGCTGAATTTTTGATGTGATAAAAAATTTGAATGGTATAAATGTAAGAAAATAAAATTTTATATGTTGGATGTGTAAATACATAGGAATTGGGTAATATGTATGCAAATGCCTCAGTTTAAATTAGTTCTCTCTTCCTTACAGATGATATATGAATAGTAAAAACTTGAATTTTAAACTACATTTAAATAAAAACTGTATGAGCTATGGACAGTCTCTGCAAAATGTACTTCAAAAGCAAAAGAAATAAGAAGAATGATGCAGTTTTATGCTTTTGGAATTAACATATAGTAATGAGATAAATATTTCTGAGACAATAATAATTGCATCAAACTGTGGGGACTCGAAAGATTTAAAAAAAAAAGTGCAGATCACAAATTATGAAATTTATAGATTACAGTCCTTGCTGGTAGACCTGACTGGATCAATCTGCACTGTTAAATCTTGAATCCCCAAATCATGGTACAATTCATGCACATAATGAAGAACTGAATTATCATTTTCTCCATCTTTCACCTGAGAAAGAATTATTTATTCATATACCCATTTTTCAACTCACTTTGAAGCAGTAATTTACATGCACAAAAAAAATGCAAATAAAAGCATTATTGTGAAGTTTTTTTAAGATATTCAAGTCTATTATGATGATCTTATCTTTGTGAAGTTTTGAGATAACCGGCTAGGCGTTTAAAGAAGTTGAGTCAAGCTCGAGTCATGTCTAAATTTATTGAGTGTGAGCTTGAGTTTGAACTTAACTCTATTAGTATGAAACTGTTCACAAGCTTGTCTCATTTACTATATATAAAAAAAAAAAAGATGATGATAAATCAAGCTACCGTCGTAACAAAATTATTCAAAATGAGTTTTTAAAAGAGAAGTAATAAGTTATGGTAAGAGAGAGTTTTTAATAATTTAACACTGAAAAGTCGAAACATTTTATTTTAAGTATGCTCAAACTTGTATCATATTTGTTGAAAATGATATGAAGATTCCCAGTGATATAATTCCCACAAGCCCTTTAGCCTAAATCAGCTAAAGCAGCAATAGCTAAGTTCAGAGAACACATACCAGAATAGAGAGTGAACCAATAGCATGACCAGGAACCAATTCCCAAAACCTGGACTGGGTGACTTCTGAAACATCTTCAAGAGCATTTACCTACAGAAGGTAGCATTTTGAAAAAATGGACAAGTCGCAGCATATAGCATATGTAAAATTAAGTACAAAAGATACTCTAAAATTTAAAAAACTAAGGGCGTGTCTGGGACTTTTTTGTTTTTATTTTTATATTTGTTTCAAGAACATATTTTAGTGCATTATTTTAATGTTTTTATTTTTTATTTTCAAAAATAAATTAACTTATTTTTAAAAATACTCGAAACATTTAAAAATAATTGAGTGTTTAATAAAAATTTCTGAACATGTTATATCATTCCAAATATGTTTTGTTTTACATGAAAACATAAACAACACAAAATAAAAACAAAAAATAAAAGTGATCCCAAACCAGCCCTAAGGGTTGGTTTGGGATCATTTTTGTATTTTGTTTTTGTTTTTAAGAACATGTTTGTTTGGGGCATTTTTTAGTGTTTTATTTTTTAAAATGAATTAAATTGTTTTAAAAACACTCAAGATAATATTTTAATGTTTTGAGTATTTCTAAAAACAACTAACACAAAGAGGTTACTTGGGATCACTTATGATTTTTTATTTTATTTTGTTTATGTTTTGGAAAGCAAAAGAAATAAAAACATGCAAAAAATGTAAGAAACAAAAGTGATCCAAGAAGGCCCTAACAAATATATTTTACTAAAAAAAAAACATAAGCAGAACAAAATAAAAATAAAAAATAAGATGATCCCACACGACCCCTAAACAACAGCTCAGAAACCACACCTGTCTCAAGCATTTGCTGAAGGCAGAAGAAGGCACAGTAGCAGGAACCTGTTGGAGCAAGACACCACCTGTGGCTCTAAAAAGTGGAAGGATGACCACAAATACTGCAGCTGAGACCAATCCTAAGCACAGCACTTCTGCATTCTCAATACTTAAAAAAAAAAAAAAAAAAAAAAATTATCAGCATTCTTGGCGTAAATAAATTTCGTTAGGTGTTAACAATGGCTATGAATAAATCAAATACTCACCCTAAACTAAGTAACCATGACGCAAGAATCAAACCGGCGCTGAGATACAATTCACAGATAAAGGCTTTAGAAAGGAGATTTGCTTTATGGAGAAATTTGAAGAGAAGACAAAGCTAGGAAAAAAATGAAAGGAAAATTTACATGCACCACACAATTCCTTAGTATTTACATATCTAACAACAAAAGTTTGATATTTATATTTCTAACATTTTGGTGTCAAGAACCTATGCATAAGAGATGTACTTTAGCTTTAAAAAGTTCGTAGTAGTGTTAGTTTTGATGTATGTAAACATGAAAGTTTAAGTTTTAGATATGTAAATATATAAAAATTGTGGTATGCATGTAAGTGCCCCAAAATGAAAATTTAGCTGATGTTGTAATGCTGATGAATTGTTCAATTACTAGAAAATTATACCTCCTGATAGAATCAGCTAGAACATGCAGACAGATAGAGTGGCAATTCATATCTTCAGCCTTCCTATATGCTGCACATAAAATCAGGGAGAGGGATGATAAAGCCATCATTGGAGATTTTTCATGTTAAGAAAAGGTATCAAAAGTGGTGAATGTGCTATCCAGTGATCTAAAGCCAAAATATGTAAATTTTTTAATCATACCTGACAGGAAGAAAATGAAGTCATATTATAAATACAGAAAAGAAATCAGAGATATTAATAAAATTATGAAAGAGTAAAGTGCCAAAATAGTCCCAAACTCTATAGAAGTACAAAATTAATCCCAAGACCCTTTTAATATGGACTGAAACAGTGTATAGGGAGGACTATTTTCGCTCGCATTAAAATCGTCTGGGATAAATTGACACTTTTACAGACTTTGGGGCTAAAATGGAAACTTGTGAAACATCATTTTGGCACTTTTCTCAATTATAAAATTATAAAAAATTTAAAGATATGCTCCTAGATCTGAAACAGAACATTTTACCTAGATTAACACGTGCATAGCTCCGAAAGAACCAAACGCCAAGTAAATTCACCAAAAGATTGGTAACAGCAGAAACAATCAGGTAATGCCTAGGTAATAGAAAATATTAATTGGCAAGAAAACACTTCAAAGAGCGAAGGAATATATAATCAGCAACATCTAGAGCAACACCGAACATGCAAAGGAGGTGTTATAAACATTTCAAAAAGGTAATATGAATTCCAAACAGTGCAAACGATTTAGCAATTTAATCAAAGCAGATTTAAACCTGGGTAAGCCAAAAGAGAATCAAATGTTAGTACATCTAGCAGTTTTTTATCTTTCTGTTACAAAATAATAATAATAATAATAATAATAATAATAATAAAGCACACATATTTATCCAGTTCAAATCATGTCTGCATGTGCCAATTTCCATGATAACTGTAACAGAGAACTATTTATCCGTCTAAGGTTCTGTGTATGAGAAAGAAGGTTATGGTCAGAGAAACAAGCAAAGTTGACACAGGAACTGAGTTATTCAAGGAAAGAACATGAAACCTTAACTAAATATTGCAAACTAGCTAATTATAGTTAAATTTGCAAAAAGAAAAAGATTTTTTTGCAAAGGGAACAGTGTATGCAGTGTAAGAAGAATAATTTGGAAACAATTGGCCCTACAAAAAGCCACTAGTCCAAGCTGATAAGATAGCAACTTTATACAGCTAATAAGACCATTCTATATGGAAATTACAAAAAGTTCTAACAGTATTCTTGACTTCAATGTATCTAAATTGGCTATTGATGAACCTAACACTAATACCAGAGATTCTTCTCTTTTTTCCTTCTCGCAAATTCACATTCAGACTCTTACCTGGCATATTTCCACTTGTTCCACGTGTTATCTTGTATGAAGAGATATTATCTAGTACTGTCGGTGAATATCCTAGGTTACATTTACCTAGGGATTACACATTTATCTGCAAAATTTATGGGCTGATAGGATTTGAAATCGGCATGATTCTCCGTAGAAATTAGGACAAAATAAAGATTTTTCTTTAATAATCCAAAACAACAAGAATACAAGGATAAGCATCTACAATTCGAGAGATAGGCGATTTCTCCCAATTCATACAATTAGAGAGATAGAAAATCTCTCTCAAACCTTAAACCTAAGACTCACAACAAACAATCTCATGCATACCAACCCTAATCCTATTGCGGCCTATTCATACCAAACCCTAATAATAATAAAAAACTAAATTGGCCTTAAGCTAATAAAAGATAAAATTGCCCTTAGGCTATCAAATTGCCCTCGAAGGGGGAAAAAATGAAGGTGTTCCTCCACCACTTCTTCATCCGACTCCTCACTATTTGCCTCCTCCCCTTAACAAACAAAAAGGACCCGGAGCGTGTGATCCTTGAACGTATTGTTTGGGGAATACTTCTCATCACATTGGAAACAAAATCCCTTTGACCTCTTGTCCTGCACCTCCGCCTCTGTGAGGTGCTTGAAGCCCTCGATTGGGGCCCCCGTATTCCTCTCCTTCAGCATCTCCTTCCGAAATGACATCGTTTGGGATCTCTGTGCCATGGTCGTCGAGGTACTCTTGTGGAATCTTCCCCAGTGTTGCTTTTGTTGGTATTCTTCAGCAGGTTCTTGTCTTCCAACATTTGGATGAGCTCCATCGTCTCCCTCATTCCTCACGATCTCAATAATCTGGGTGTTGCCCGTATGTCGAGTTTTAGACCATTCATGAATTCCTTCAATCCTGTTTCAGAAATATCCCCCAGCCATCCTGACAATAGCTCGGATCTATCCCTATATTCTATAACAGACTCCTCATGAGTCAAGGCATAGAATTGCTCGTGTAGATCTCCTTCTAAAATAACTTAGAAAAATTCCAACAAATAATCCTCAAATTCCTCCCACGAACATATCGGATATCTAGCCTCCTTCCACTGAAACCAGGCCCTCCAAACATAATCTTGTCGCCATGAGTTTCTGCTTCCCATCCAACTAAATCACTACGAAGTATCGCCCCACTCGATAACCCACCTATGTGGGTCTTCCCACTCGAAGATCGACAACTTCAACTTCCTAACC
The DNA here is from genome assembly GCA_022702705.1 of Papilionanthe hookeriana x Papilionanthe teres. Classification (NCBI taxonomy): domain Eukaryota; kingdom Viridiplantae; phylum Streptophyta; class Magnoliopsida; order Asparagales; family Orchidaceae; genus Papilionanthe; species Papilionanthe hookeriana x Papilionanthe teres. The sequence continues at coordinate 130,720,889 of CM040422.1, read as the reverse complement.
CTAGCATCTCCAACCCAACTTCCTCTCCTTAGGTTGTTTCCCCCATGAATCAATGGTAAGACTCCTCATTCGATCATAACCATATACAAAAGTGAAATTCAGGTCTTTCTAAAGAAAAAAAAAAGAAGCCTCTCCTAGCCAAGGAGAATAACATGAGAGAGTCTAGCAGAGCCATGGAAAGGGCCATTTTGTGATCCTGTTCGCGTGATTTCGAGATATCCACGAAATTTAATGTTTCTACGATTTGGGTCACAATGCCCTTAACAAACACCCAAATTTCCCTATTTTTAGCATATTTCTTTCCTTTTTAATTTATTTCCTATTCCTTTACTTCGTATTTTTTATTTCATTTTTTTTTTAATTTCTAAGTAGGATTTTACTTGAGGAACTGCATTTAATTTTTGGTTGAAGGACTTCTGACGACTTTTATTGTGTTTAGAGATTTTAATCTTTGACTTATACTGAAAGTATTGTATCATCTTCCTTTTGCAAGTGATGCATATGTATCTTACTCAAGAACAAGTTGTGAATCCCCCTCCCCGTTTGCTCATTGTTTTCAATCGGACAGACATAAAAATTGTACCAACATGCCATCCACAGCAGATATTTCAACCATCGAACACCTTATATCCCTTCCAAGCCCAACCAATTGCCCGTAATTTTCATTCCCTCATTATTCCACAACTCCTTCCCTACTAAATTCTTTTCCTAAACACTTCTAGGAGCCTTAGAACGGTATCACTTGGTATCAGAGTCATGCAAGCCCTAAAATTTTTAGAGTTATCTTTCTTGCCCAAATCCATAATTTCAAAAAAAATTCCATCGTACATAAATCATTCATATAATCATATGACAATTTCTAACTACAACCCAAAATTTTCAAAATCTAACATTCAACATTCAACAAAAATTCATCTCGATGTCTATCACCAAAACCTAAGCTCCCGAACAAACTTGATTTGCAACCCTACATCCACTAAAAATCTAATCGAGAAAAAAATTACATCATGCCGCCAAGGAGAAACCCTCAACGAGCTGTTCAAGAAATCACGATGAGGAGATGCAGCGAGAACATTTCAATTGCAACAAAGGCTTGTCGCTTTTGATATGAGATGTCTAGTGAGGTCACCCATAACCACAACAGTGACCGATCAGATCAAGAGTAAGAGGCGAACACCTTGTACCAAGAAGTTTCAAGTGACGAACCATTGATGTCTTGTCAATTTGCAATTGAATATCGGAGAATTCAAGTTTTTTAGTAAAGATCGACTTATCAGATTTTGAAGGGCGCATAGATCCAGACGAATTCATCAAGTGTATTTAGATAGTGGAATGTGTCATTAAGTATAACAACATTTCAACTGGCATAAGGGTCAAATTAGCTGCTATTAAGTTAAGGATGAATGCTTCTTTGTGGTGAAAAAACTTGAAATATCTTTGAGCCAGAAAGGAAAAAATTAAATTACTACCAAATCTAAGATGAAGAGGGACATGCAGCATAAATACCTTCCCCACAATATCGATATGATATACTTTTAAAACTCCACAATTTGTGCCAGAGGGATTCTTTTTGGAGTACACAATATAATTTGATAAACTAATGCTAAAATGTGAGTTTGTGGAACCAAAAGAGCACACAGTAACAAGAATCTTGAGAGAATGAAGGTCATCTATCAGGAATTTGATGCAACTGCAGCCATATTTGTTCCTACTATGTCCAGACCCTAACTTTTAAGGTAGAAAAACAACAAAATCACCAAGTGACTACCACACATTTCAGGTAGAGTTCAGCCATTGGATCAGGCAGCAAATGTACACCTAGTGGAGCACCCAAGCCAACCCCACCAAAGAAGAATCCCGCACAGAGTGAAGAAAAGGTGGAGACCGCCAATACTATTAAATCCATTATAACTAGGAAGTGCTCTAAATGTCATGGTTTTGGGCACATTGTGCGTCACTGTCCAAATAAAGGTGATATTTTTCATTGAGCACACTACACTGGAGGAAGCAGAGAGTGAAGACCAAGAGGAGGATTATCAAGTAGAGTATCAACTTCCAGCTGACTAGGGAGAGATGCTAATAATTCAAAGTTGAGTCCATGAGATAGACTCCAACATGATTATCATTAGTTGTCCTAAAAGAAGGTGAATCCAATATAATATGCGTTCATACAGAGTTTAAGGATGTGATGCCCATCGACATGACTAATATTGGTTGTCGAAGAAAGTCATGAATTTGCGGAGCCAAAATCGAACACAAGATAACAACAAATAAGTGAATTTAACAATTACTGACCTACACTCTATCTCCTAAGTTGGCATTACTAAAAGAGATCCAACATGGCATCACCTTCGATAAAGATAAATAAATTTTTGTGCTATTTTGAGAATATTCTATGAGTAAGCTACAAAGTTTCAGTCCAGTTCAACAGAACATTCCCAAGCAGTTGGCCAGATAATAGTGGTGAATTTCCGACAGTAGGATTCATGTTCTTCTAGAGAAGAAGAAGAAGCCTCACCTATTTGGAAAGAATGGCATGCGAGTGTCCCACAAAAAAAGCGAAAAGGGCTATCCCATGATCTTGCTTGCGTGATTTTTGTGATATCCACGAAAATCAGTTGTTTATGTGATTCAGGCAATACTGTTGCAGACAGAATCAAACGAATTTCCTTGTTTTCAACATATTTCTTTCAATTTTAATTCATTTCCTATTCGTTTATTTTCTATTTATTTATTTTCTATTTTTCTTATTTATAAGTAGGGTTTTTACAAGAGGAAATATTTATATGTTATTTTTTGGTCGAGGGGTTTTTTAGAATTGTAATTGTGTTTAAAAATTATAATATCTAATTTATGCTCTCTGGATTTTGTGTCATCTTACTTATGCAAGTAGTATATGTGTATCATGCTCAGGAACAGACGGTTGATCTCTCTCACCATTCGTATCACCTATTCTTTGTTTGCTCATTTTCAGCCGAACAACCACTAAAATTGGGACAACCTGCTATCCACAGCAGATTTAAGCCGCGAACACCCATATCCCTTACAAGCCTGGCAAACTGCCCATTTTTTATTCCCTCACTATTCTACAACTCCTTCCCCGCCAAATCCTTTTCCAAATACTTTCTAGGAACCCCAGAACAGTATCATTCCTTCAACTGGCACATGCAAAAGTTAAATTAAAAAAAAGCAGCTTGCCCAGAAAATTTTTGAAACTTGTAGTATTTCATGTAGGATGTATTGAAAAATGACATTTGATCAGGTTTTGATGTATTCTAAAAATTTGTAATATTTATCTCTTTTTTTGTTATAAATATATCTTTTAGAGCATATTATATTCATTTAAAATCTAGTAGTGATTAAAATATTAATTTCACCCAATTCAAAGTAAGTTTTAAATTTTGGTATATTGTGTCATGAGCAAATAATATAACAAATAATTTATAAACAATATGGTCAAAGCTTATTGCATATCAATAAACTATGATTTGCATGCGCATTATTTATTTCACATTCACTAAGAAATGCACATGAAAACAGGTTATACTGTCATAAGATTTGTTTCAAGAGCAAAGAATTGTTGCAATAAATATCTAGGAAATGCTAACTACACCTAACGTGACATCTCAAAATGAAAATAAACTCCTGTGATTATTTAAGGAATGACTCAGATATTAAAGACGCGATTGAAAACCTAATACCAGTAATTTTACTGCAAGTATCAAAGCTTCAAAGGCAACATCCCTGACAAAGAAGGTCGCACTTATCCTTTAATAAAGAAAAGTTAACTGCCAATGTGCAAAACATGAATTCAAAGCTTAATTAAGATCCAAGGAAATAACACTACATGGTGATCAACCAAAAAAATCTACAACAAGGCAATATCTACATTTAAAACACAAACATTTACTGCTTATACCAAAATATCCTACATCAAAATTTGACGCAAATAACATATTTTACGCTTAAGATTAGTTTAATCAATTATAAATAGTGCTAAAGGAACAATAACTTGAAAAACAGAGAATTTAGCTTAGCAACAGATACAAAATCAATGAAATTTAAATGGGACGCAATTTTTAGCTAAAGATAACGGCTCTCGCATCTTCAGGAATTTAAGCATAGCAAAATGAATCACTAAAGCCTACAACAGCGTCAGAATATAATGCATAAAAATATGAGGGATCATTTGAATGCATACCACCCAATTCCTACGTATTTACAAATCTAAAAACTAAAATTTGTTTTTATACATTTATACCACCCAAATCTTTTATATCACATAAAAAAATACCACCAATTTAATTTTTGCTAAAATACATCTTTTCATGCATGAATAAATTGGTATGTATGTAAAAAATTGAAATTTAGGCGTTACAAATGTAAATACATAGGAATTGAGTGGTATGTAAATGTTCCAAAAATGATCACATGGTAGCATGGCAACCAAAAACAACTTGCATTTCATATTCAACTCAATATTGCTATGTTTGTGAGCAAGTTCATAAACTGTTTACTTGTGTTCAATTGGCTATCCAGTCAACATTGCCGGTAGACATGATTAGTTTTAATAGAAATATTGAATCAAATTCAAAAGAAAAAAGAGCGCAAACATACTTGTGCTCTGATTCATCCTGAATAAATGCATGCAATGCTTCCACAGCCAAGGAGAAGGACATGAACAGAAGAAACAGCTGTCTATACAATTGAAACAGTATCACATGATCCTCATGAAAAAACTAAAATATTGAAAAAAAAATAGATAAAAGAATGTAACATGGTTTATAAAGCTTTATCCATGTAATTAAAATAATATACTTCCCTTCTAACATAAAAAATCAACATGTGATATTATAAATAAATATACTCCAAAAGCAACTAGTAAATTCAAAAAAATAACAAGGTGGAGAGAAAACGGTAGATCATGGAATAGATTGAACCCTATCCTAGCAAAATGAAGTTATAAATAAGTACCATGTGTAGCAATAAAGTAAATGGAAACACTCTTTAGCTAGAACAGCAGAAAATGAGCAACAATACATTTATGATTTCTGAAATAAGCTGCGTTCACAGTATATTCCAAAAGGTATTTTGTGATTTATTGATTTAAATAAATTTATCAAGCTAGAAGTGGGCAATAAAAATGTTGGCTAAGGCAGCATTATGATTTCTTCATTCCCTTAGTATATCCCAAAAGGCTAAGAGTTTAAATTAAGGGGCATTTACACCATAGCACCCAATTTCTATGTATTTACATATCTAACACCTAAACTTTACTTTCTACATTTATGACACCCAAATCTTTTCTATCACATCAAAGATACAACTATTTTAACTTTCAAAAAGAAATACACCTTTTCATGTAAAGGTAAGGTGGCATGTAAGTAAAAATTGAAGTATATTGAGTGGAATGTATGTAAATCTTCCTTAATTAAATATTGGTATGCGGTTAATGAACAAGCAATGAGAAAAAGCACAAAAATGGATGACATGGTTGCATCAAGAACCTTTAGGAGATTTTTAGAAATAGATGGCAACTTCGGCACAGATGTCATATCAAACTCAAAAAAATGGGACACCTGAAATACCGCAAAAGAACAGCAAGGAAATAAAACTATATGAACAAGCAATACATTTTGCCTTTACAGTAGGTTGGCAATTCTTTAAAGATAATTCCAAATTGAAATTATAAAATATAAAGATAATAAAATTAATTATGAGAAACGGTTTTATGATGTTGAGAGGTAACAGTTATCATCTAAAACCACAAAATGAAAAAGTCAACATGAACCAGCCTGTTGAATTTCTATTTCACTTAATAGCTTCGGTTAGGATCCAGCACCAAGATCAAATGAAGCCAAGCCCTCCAAAGTCCCTTTAAACGTTTGGAAATCTTGAAGCAATCTGACTGAGTATACAATATGATAGCCCACCCCCCTCATAACCCATATAACCCCATGAATCCAGGAGTAAAATCCACAAGTCAAAAATTGGAAATAGCAACAGCAAACAATACAAATTTATCAATAGAAAAATGTTAAGATATTTGGATCAATTGTGATAATGTATGTCCTTCAGGTTTTGAAATATTTTGTCACATTCATCAAGACATTTTTATTTTGAGGATTAAGTATATTGGTGACAAGGTGATAACCCAAATCTCCTATAAATCACAATTTGGGCAGTTAATCCTATAGATAAAAAAAAAAAAAAAGATTAAGTTTGTTGAAGTTTTGATAGTTTGCTTTCTTCAGATATCAGAGAGGATGTCAACAGAAGTCCACTATCACGATCAAATCACCAATCCAACACCATAAGATGGAAATCAAAGCTCTAGAAGCTAAACCACTGAATCAAATGTTCAACTATAGCAAGATAAGGATGAATTTGAATATTTTAAAACTCATCTAAATAAAATTGTATGAATTTAATTCAATTTATGATAATTATTGTTTAGTTTGAACTTATCAAATTGATTATTTAAAGATAGGATTTTCCTCTTTTGGTGTAGCTTGTTTGTTCATGGATTAAAATAACCACCACCATAATTGCCAATTAAGAGGTGTCAATTCCCGCGGAAAAGCAATGAGACTTCTCCCAACATATTATTCCCTCTCTTATTCTCCTTTTGAACGATCAACCTCAGGCCCTGCTTGTGGGCCAACATCGAGATGCATACAATATAACCATTCTTTCTATGGTTTTCTTTTATTTCTTCACAACAACACTTACAGATAAACATTAAAGGCTCTTCAATCCACAGACACATACAAATGAAAACCGCTTCATTCAAAGAAATCCAAACATAAAATGGATTTTTTTAATTCCTACACAACACATCATTATGTATGCAATACTTACCAATTTTCAAATGAGCCGTGTATGTAGCCACAATAACACATACAGAAGAATCAAGAAATTGGGCTCGTTTTGGGGTAACAGCATTACACCATATGTGTATATAATGCCCATTCTTATACAAAACAGATCCAATACATTTAAAACTAAAAACATGCATCACTTGATCATCTACCATTATTGACTATGTATTCACAATTTGTCCGACAAATCCCAAAGACCTTATCTTCTAAGTTCTCCTCCAAACTTTTTTAAACATTTTGTTTAGTTCAAAGCTAGTCTATTTATTAGAACTATTACTCCAATAAATAGTGTTGGCCAAGTTTATAAAAAAATTTCAAAAGCATTTCTACAAATAGTTTCAACAGAAAAAAAAAAAAAAAAAAAAAAAAAACTTTAATGCAAAAGTAGATATTCATCGAAATTTAACAAACCCTATAACAATTTTAAGCGCGTATTATTAACTCTAAAATATCAATACTGAAATACCTTTTTCAAACATTTAGAGCTAAGTTGATATTTGATTGAAAAATCACAATCATGTTATTTTAGTATTTATCATAAGTTTTAAGCAATTCCAAAAGTTATTCATAACACCATTTTTACCTTAATACTCGTACCCATTCAACTTCTATTGTTTAGAATGACTAAGAATATAGCTTTTAAAAAACTCCAAACTTGAAACTCACTTGAAAAGTGACTCGAGTTAGAATCAGCTCAACTCAATTCCGGTTGGATTTGAGCTCCATTAAGAACTTCAAAATCAATTTAAGTATTCCCTAACTTGCTCAAATGTATTGAGCGAACTCAAAAAAGGACTCAAAAGGAGTATTTACATAAAAATCAAAAATCACTTTCAAGATGGCTCTACTAAAAATGAGTTTGATTTTATTTCAATATAGATTAAAGCTTTTTTAGCTTAGGCCGATCTAAACTTGTTCCAGATAACATCCAGTAATTCTCTTCTCGTTATGCACTATTACATATCCATCTAAGGATCTAAATAAGAACATTTCAAAACAGCATTCCCATCTTTAGCTAAGGTCTTTTTCGTAGAATAAAATTCTATAATCCCTGATGATAATAAATCTAACTTATTAAAATTCCTAGCTTTTCTTCCACCTAGCATTCAGCGGCTATAAGAATTACCTTTTTTTTTACTATTCTTAGTAACAATATCACTACGAGAATTATTAGAAGTTATGGTTTTAACTTTTTTATTTTTATTTTTTTTGCTATTTAAGCTTTCAAAGAAGTTAAAACATTGAAATCAATTTTTTATTTCAGTAATTATTTCATGACTTCTTAAATTTATAAAAAACATACCTTTGGAATCTCTGCTTTCATTGTAGTCAAGGAGAAAATCGAAGAGTCTAAACATGAGAGGAAAATAAATATGTATATGATGCAAATTTAGTTGGATTGATGGCACGAGCCTTTCAGGATGCTGATATCTCCCATAAGCCATCACATCATTAACATAGATGAAAATAGCAAAATTATTCGTAACATGCTTTCTAAAACAACTAAGAGATCACAATTTTATTTTTATTCAAGCCAAGCTTTGAAAAATGATAACTATTCTCAAATAAAGACCTATCTCTCTATGAATTAATTTCTCTTCACTTGAACTTACACTACAATAATTACAAGTAGCAATTCTTTTTTTCTTCAAAGAAAAGAATTTTATTACAGTGTATTGGAGCTACTTCCAAAACAATAAATGTTCTTCTAGTTCCTTGATGCAGATTCTTAGTAGTGCTAAATCTACACCTTATCCCGTGCTTGTAATGAAACACCTCAAGCCCTGTCATTTAACTTGATATCATAGTTACCGTTTCTTTAGATATATATGTTGAAGAACATATCCATGGCTTTTTCAAAATTATTTCTTCAAGCTTTTCCTCTAATCAAGGTTGTGGAGTATAAACACAAAAGGAATAGTATTCTATAATCAATAATAAGATCCATAAAATCAATTAATCACTAAAAACGCCTTTGTAAGATTGCCCTTGTTTCTCTATCCACCATGTTTCATATTCAATTCTATCATTAAGTTTCAAAACATACAATAGCTTTTAAAATCCCAAATTTTTGTTTAGGTCGATTTCATTAATGACATAGTGATAGGAAGGGTCTTTTTATAAATTATTAGAAGACCTCTTTTCTTTTTTTATTCTTTTTTTGGATAATTTAGTAATTAAGTGAGCTAGGTGTCATTTGGCATAACTTTCTATAAATAGATCTTCCTTTAGGAAAAATAAAAGTTTTGGGAAGAGTCTGATCTCAGGTTTTACTGGAATTGAAGAGAGGATTTCCTGTTTTGGCAGTTCATAGATCCTGTAGAATTTTCCATAGCAACAGGTGCTAAGCCAATAAACTTGTTAAGCCAATAAAGACTCCTATCAGTTCATCCAAGCCATTATGCTCCATTGCCCGAATCTAAAAGGCTTTGTGTACCAAATTTCTAATTCAAAATGTGTAGTTCTCCTTTTTAAACATTTAATCAACGCTACCGCTTTTACTTAAAACTTGCAAGTGGTTGGAATTTATTCCAACACAGATGTTTGGTTGTTTCCTTAAATCATATTATCAACGAAGATGTCATATTTGTGGAAGACATAGCAAAGACGGTTTTCAGAGCCAAATATGGGTTCTGTAGTGATGTCATTTGAACTTACTAATGATTCGGCAATTTTTATGGATCTGATGAATAAGGTCTTCAGACAATTTTTTGATATATTTGTGATTATCTTTATTGACGATATTCAGGTGTATTCTAGAGATGAAGTTGGTCATAAAGATCATTGCATGTTGTGCTGCAAGTTTTGAAAGAGAACACTATATGTCAAATTTTATAAATGTGAATTTTGACTTAAAATTGTGGCTCTTCTTGGGCGTATTAGCAATGGAGATGACATATCTATGGATCATACTAAGATCAAGGCGGTTGCAGATTGACAAAGACCTACTACTTTTACCGAGGTCAAGAGTTTTCTAAGTCTGGCATGTTATTACAAACACAAATTTGTTGAGTTTGAAATTGGAGAATTTATCTTTATAGAAGTTAGACCTTTAGTGAGTGTGCAAAGATCAGGAAAGACGGAAATTTGAGCCCCAGATATGTAGGTCCATACGAGATTGTAGATAGGATTGGAAAGGTAGCTTACAAATTGGTTTTATCAGCTCATATGCAAGGAGTGCATATTTTTTCCACATTTCTTCGCTTAGAAAATATATTGCAGGTGAATTGAGTAGGGTAATAGCGGCCTCAATTAATATACACTCTAATTTGACTTATATTGACGAGTCTCAAAGAATTATGGATTATGATGTAAATAGAGAGATTCCATTTGTGAAGATTTTATGGAACCATGAATTAGAAAATGATGCAACTTCGGAGAAAATTTTTAATATGCAAGAACGATATCCATAGATTTCCATTTGAGATATGTTTGCTTTCATGATACTTTTCAAATTTCGAAAACGAAAATTTATGAGGAGGGGAGGTTATATAACATAATTTTTTAAAGAAATAAATAGTAATAATAATAATAATAGAGGTGTAGGTTAGAGAAGAAGCACTCTGTCGTAGGAATCAAATCGTACACCTCTACCATGCTTCACCTGAACAAATGAGAGGTAGAAAGAGAGCGAGAGAAGAAGAATCGAAGAGGGAAGAAGGGAGAAGGGGTCATTTCCAGCCCTAATTTAAGGCTTTATTAAGGAGCTTTGCATCCGACGCACTATGCTGCACTATCTAGCCGAGTGGCTTGTCTGTGGGTGAAGGAAGAGGGAGGAGTTCAGCTCATCTTAAGGTTGAAGTTGAGGCCCTGTGAGAAGCTGGAAGCAGTATGCTTGTGGGTTCGACTGGAGTCATCAAAGCATTTGTGCGAGGGTAAAGGGAAGAAGGTTGTGGCTCTGTCGAGGGAGAAGCAAAGTGCTCGAAAGAAGAAGAAGATCGTGGAAGGGAAGCTAGTACATGCAAGAAGGGGGAAACTTGTGCACAGGTTAGGACAGCCAAGAGATTAGTAAGGTAAGCAAATTGGTTTATATATAATATAATTAATAAGTTTTATATATATTTAAGTTTGTTCATTAAATATTAATAGTAAGTGCATTTGAAATCAGAAAGAAATTGAAGAAAAGGAGATTAAGTTTCATGATAGAAGAGCGAATAACTTTGAAAAATAATGCATGCTTTAATTAATGTTAAAGTTTAATTTACCTAATTTATAATTAATATTTAATAAATAAATAATTTATAATAATAATTAAGGTTAAAAAATATTTGAACTTAGAAGATCTGAAGATTTGGAGTCAGTAAGACAGCAACCAAAATAAGGAAAGTAACTATTTTCTTGTATGTAGTAAATTATAGTTTTATTAAATGAATATTTGCATAATTGCTTCATATACTTATTTTTATAATTTGAGGCATATTATCATTGAAAGAATTATTGAAATGAATGAAGGGAAAATTGAAAAAGAAAATTGTGGCTCCAATGACTTTAATGGAGATAATGATAAGAAATAAAATGTAAAGGCTTATGTCAATAAAGATTACCCCAGATGATACTGACAGGGAATACGATGTAGTCATGCACAATAAAGAAAATGAAAATAGTAAAGATATATCTTCAAATGCAAAATTTTGAGCGTACATACAGGTGCAATTTTGATGATACCTTTAAGTATGACGATAATCTTGATAAGATTTCTTAAATAGGTTAGAAATAGTAAATACTTGAACTAAAATTGAAAAGTTAAATTTAAAATAAAAGTTTATAGTTTAAATAAATAATTAAGTATATTTTTTTATCATTCATGCATAGATAATTGCTCACTAAGTTGTAAAAACTTACTGTTGAATTTAATATTTTCTTTTCAGAAAAGAAAATTTGTAAATTGACATGTCAGACATAACGAGTTTAGTTTATATGAGAACAACATCTGATAGTTATCATGTTATGAAGTGATTATAGTTTCCTTTTTTACTTATTTCTTCGGTGTAGTGATATATAGTTATATGTTGAATAAGATGTCTATAGAATATATTACTTCTGGATGTTTTGATTTTCTATTTATTGTATTTTGTGGATTTTAGTGACTGTTTTATATAGTGGAAGCTTCTGAAAATCTATAGAAAATAAATTAAATGTTAATACCACTAGAGAGTAGTTTCTGACTTGAGTAATTCTAAATTATCAAATCGGACCGTGACATCGCAAGTGATTGGAATTTATTACAATCACAGATATTTGTTTGTTTTCTTGGAGAAAGAAGGCTTAGGGGCAAGGACAGGGTTAAGAGAGAACATTTATCAACTTCATTCACCTCTGAATTTCTTCATAGCTAATTGTGGTTGAAGACGAAGCAATCATCAGAGTTGCAATAATAGAAACAACCAAGAACCTTTTAACGTCTAAAGACGGGTTGCTAGCAATGCTAAAAAGAGGAATTTTTCCTGGGAGCCTTAGACAATACACAACCATCAAAACCTATTCTTGAGGTTGGATTTCTTTTAGAATCAATTCTACCATTTCCAAATTGTAGATTTACTTGGGTCCTGTTTGGGATCAATTTTATTTTTATTTGATTTTTTGTTTTTATATTTAATCTGTTTGTTTTTTTGTTTTTAGAAATTGTATTCGGTAGTGTTATGATTTATTTGTTTTTAAAAATATAAAATATAAAATGTTTGGTTGGACTTTTTTTTTTTAAGAAAGAACTTACATCTTGTATAAAACAGTTTGGTCCTCACCCAGCATAAAGCATTACATGTGGGCAATGTGGCGGATGACTGTTGCGATTGGCGGAGGCGGCAGGGGGTCGGCGGCTACGGTGGCGATTTGGAAGGGAGGGGGGGTGGTGCAGCAGGCGGCGACTGGCAGCCGCGGCCGGCGTTGGCAGGTGGCAACTTGCGGCGGCAAGCAAGCGGCAGCGTTGAATGACGACCAGCAGCGACCGACGACAGGCTGAGGACTAGGCAAAGGATTGTTTTTGTGTTTTAAGAACACGCAAAAACATGTTTTTTTCTATTTTTAGTATTTTAAAAGCATAAATATTCTCCCAAAATTAAAAAATATAAATAAAACGAAATACAGATAGGCAAAGATTGCATTTATGTTTGTTTCCTATTTTTTATTTTCAAAATGAAAAAACAAAAATTGATCCCAAACAGAAGAAATTCAGTACATCAGCTATAAACAACTGTAATAAGGCAAATACAACAGAACAAATTTAGGTTATAAGATTTATTAGCTTGGCTTTGGCATCTCTTAATATTTGTGAGTCAATTAAGTTTTTTACAAGCACAGCATATGCGATCTTCTTTTCATCACTGTGCCCACTAACTTTATAACTTCCCTAAGAAGTCAATGATTCAAAATAGAAAAATGTTTTCTTTTTTCCTATTTTGGTTAAAAGAATTTTTATATTTGTAACCCTTTTCATAAATCTGAGATTGGTTTTTTGTTAACTTAATTGGCCTCTAGTCAAATATTTGATAGTTTGTACTCTTTTATTTAGTTTAACAACCATTTCCCATCTCTCAGTATATTCACATTAAATTTTGGCATGCCGCTTCTACATAACATCCTAACCAATCCTTACCTATTCGTCGGCACAATTCAGTTCAGTAGAGATGCATCACTAGAATGCAATATCTTATTACCTTCACAATAGAGATGGTTCCATCAGAAGTCTTAATGAACGGTTAAAGGGAATGGCAAAGGCAAAAAACCTTTAAGAAGGGTTAATCTTGGTGGACGTTTCAAGTTGCTTAAATAGTATATTATGATGCATAAAAATCCATTCAACTTAATTTTTAACTATGTAGAAGGTAACATTAAATTTAGATCTTGAAGAAGACGTTCAATTACCAGAATAGAGAGGGGCTCATTCAATATTTCTGTTGTTCTAATGCAATAAATAAAAGATTCAGACTCTTATTAATCTTGTCACGCTGCATCACCCTTCCGTGTTATTTTGTTACATTAAGCCCCGAGTTTCTCTCTCCGTCGATGAAATAACTACCAATATACTAAGCTTTTCAACATAAACTACATCCAGCTTTACAGCATAATTGGGAATCAAACTATACAACAATACATGATTAAGACCAGAAGATAAACAATCTGGTTGCTCAACTGATATAAGTACAGATTAACTTCAATCAGAAATCATCGAGAAATTAGAAAGATAATCCAGGTTAAAAGTACTCACAGCATTCGTAAAAGCGGCTAAAACTTCCAGCCTCTTATACCTAAAGAAAAACAAAGGTTGAAATTCAGAATAAATTTAGATTCCATCAAAAAACTATTCAAAGATTATATGCAAGCCTTCAGTTTTTTGCAGCAGTAGAGTAATACTAAAAGAGAAGCTCACCCATAGGTGTATATTCCATCAGGCCTTTTCTGAGTAGCAATCATTGCAAACAAAGAAAAGGTTAGGAGACCACAACCAAATGTCAAGTGGAAGGAATCAGAAACAAGACCTGAAATAAAGTTAATAAAGAAAAAAAACAGACATGAGGCACGGGAGTAACTCACATAAAGAATCATCACTAAGAAAATTATCCCAGTACTATGCATATTATGGCCTTAATATTGAGTGATTGTATAAATTACATTGATAGATTTCTGCAAAAAATAACTGATCAGCTACTGCATATATGAGCTAGCTCACAAGCTGATGAACCAAGCCTTGACAAGCTTCTCAAGCTCGCAGTTAGACTCCTGAGATCTCTAACGAGTCAAATTCAACCTGGCTAGGCATACACGCACCCCTAGTCAAACCTATTCTATACAAACCATTTTGTACAGTTTATATCGAAATAATCTTAAGTCTGTCCATTTTTCCTCTAATCCTCGAACACAAATCATATCAGCTCGTCGTCTAGCATATGCATTTCTACCTTTCCTTGTAAATGTCAAAACAGCCTAAGTACATTTTCAATAATCATATTTTTAATAGATATTCACCTAATATTTCCTCGAATATAATGATTAATTAATTTTTCCACACAACTATCATAACATTATTTCGCACTTAACTTAGATATCAATGACTTATTTATAATATAATATTCAGATTCATACAGCATTGTCTGCCTAGTTATGAATTGTGGTTCCATAAAATTTACCTTTTAAAACTCCATAATATCCTTTCATCACACAAACACCTGAGGCACTTTTCTATTTAACAATTTAACATTTGAGTCTAAAATTTATATGCTTTTCAATATCTTTTAGTCTTTTGTATAATATATCAAAGATATTTAAGTCAAGCATATCAACGTGTAAACTTTTCTTCTGATAATATTAAATAATAATTGTTGATATTCTACCTAGTTAATGAATACTATATATTCAATCACTGTTCTACTAATATATCAAAGATATCTAAATCGGGCATATCAATGGGTAAACTTATCCTCTAATAATATTAAATAAAAACTGTTGACATTCTGCCTGCTTAATGAATACTATATACTCAATCATTGTTCTACTAATTCACAGCTTTCCATCGTCTAAATATTTCCTCAATCATTCTAACTTTTCACATATTTTAGTAGATAAATCACTAATTATAATTATAACATCCATAAAAAAGCATACAACAAGGTGTTTGGCTATGATAAAAAATGAAGTATCTCCATAACTAATACATTAAATATATAAACTCAATGTTGATACCTAAGATAAGCCTACAGTAATTAGAAACTCTTGGATCACTCCAAAGTTATTTCCAATACAGTCAGTGCTCAAATTCAAACTTTCAATGATGTCAACATAATTTCAACCATAAAGCACATCAAATCATTTCTTGTAAAATTAAATCATATGCTTTATTAGGATTAATAAAAAAACATATGAAAAGTCTTTCTTTATTTTCTTCATTTATTCATTAATATTCTTAAAAAATAACTTCCATAGAAGCTCTTCATAGCATAAAATCAAACTGCTCTCTGAAATGGATGAAACATTTCAACTTCTATGTACCATTACACTTACTCATAACTTTATTATATAAAACATAAATTTAATTCATCTATAAATAGCAAAATTTTAAATATCATCTTTGCTCTTAAATATTGGTACTGAAATGCTTCTTTTTAAATCATTTGGCATCACCTCGGACTTCAAAATTTAAAGAAAACATTTGTTAACTGGATCAATGCAATACTGCAATAAACCATACAGTTCTCCAAATTTTAGCACACATCCACACCCAAAGTTTTACCTTCATTCATCGTTTTTCAAAGTTAACTCTACTTCATTAGATAAATTAAAATTATATTTCAATATATTGTTCTCTATGCTCTTCCAAAATTATTCTTTTCTTAAATATGCCATTTGATTTCACAGGTAATGTTTTCATATTTCTTCCGTCTTCATCCATAACCAAATTCTATTATCTTTGATTTTAATATATTTAACTTTAGCAAAATCTCTAAACGTCTTATATTTCACTTCAGTTATTCTCTGCATCTGTTATCTCCTTTTCTCCTTCCATCTATCAAACATATTTATGTACATATACATGCATTTTAAATAACCTCAACTAGTTCAGGATACCGTTAGGGAAATACATTACAAATTTATAAATTAGAAACATAATAATGAAACAAAATACTGATCCAACCACAGCTCGAGACTGGTCATTCAGTCTGATCTAGAGCCAAGCCATATATAGTTATAAATTTACTAAATTCAAGCCAAGCTTGGCTTATTTAACTTCAATCCAAGTTCGATCTGAGCCAAAAATCAATTCAATATCTGTTAAATATTTATCTCTTAAAAGCAAGTACTAGTCAAGCATACATGCATCCATTTGAATGTGAATCCTAAATGCATATACTTTTCAATCCGAACTAAATCAAGTTAGATTCCATCTAGCGCTGGCTCAATTAGAGTTTGATCCAAGTCAAGCTTGGCTCCTTAGTCAACCATTAATCTAGATCCGTGACAAAGTTTGATCCAACTTCCGAGTGATATTTAATCTTTGAGTCAAATTAAGAGCATTGCCTAATATTAAGTACCCCCTTTTATGAGTGGTTACTAGCCAATCATTAGCAACTGAACGAAAATATTTTAAGATTTCTACAACGCACATAAGAAACTTTTACATGTATGGAGATAATATCGATTTCATCAAAAATGTGTATTTACGCAATAAAGGAAGTATAAAAGCACACACAAAGGAAGTTGATGAGAAGCCTGACCTATACGCCCAGTAATTAGCCCAATCAATAACTCCACCGTGGAGTAGGCCACGTTGAGCGAAATCAACAGTGCAAGCCGCCTCACCTGTCGATTCCCAGACCTTACAGCCATTAACACGGACGCCATCTGATACAGAACAGAACGCTTCCACCCAATATTGCCTCCTCCTACGAAGTCGGCCTTCCCATGTCCTTCCCATAACTCCTCGTCCTCGAAGTGTTTCCTACCGATGCTGGAATTGTTTCGCAAGAGTTGAGACTTGAAAGACCAGTTGCGAGAAAAAGAAAACCTCCGATCACTGCTACCAATACCGTATCCTCCGTTCCATGGCCGCGGTGTCTCGCCGCCGGGGAGCCGATGTTTGAAGGAATCCTGGGTAACCGGGGCAGCGGTGAAAGAGCTCCCGGTGCCTCCATTAGGTTCGGAAGAAACTGCACGGTCGAACATCCCAAGGCGAAGCAATATGGAGCTGCACCTGGTCGCCAGAGACGGCTATTTGGATCGGGAACAGACCATCTAGGGTGTGCAGTCCGCGGGAAGAAATATTAACATTACTCTTTAATGCCGCTTTTCACGAGTATTGTCTGCTCCACTTACGAAAACACGATTTAATATTAGAAGCGAACTTGGCTCGTGGTTAACCCAAGAATTTATTTTCAGTTTTAGCGTAAAAATATTTCACATCTTATTTTTCTATTGCTTACAGTTGAAAAAATATTTGAGAGTTCTGAACGCACACAGCTAGAATTTATGTTTAGGATTTTATGGACTTCTTCTTCAATGATGTTCAAATGTCGGAGAACATTCACCCGTCGTTCTCCTTTAATTTTGAAGATCAAGTGAGTCTTGTTTTACGTTATGTTGGGATTGTCGTTGTGTTTTCGGTGTTATCATTGTTGTTTGCTGGTATAGTTCTTTAAATGCAGCAATTTTTTTGTTATTATGGTATAATTTCTTATGTTTTACTTATGCAATTTTTGTATTATTATTGTGTTAAGCTTGTGTTACTTTGATGTTACTTTGGTGTTACTCTAGTGCTATTCCAGTAAGATTTTGGTTTTTCTAGTGTTATTATGTTGTTACTCAGATGTTAGCTTGGTTTTTTTACTTTCATTGAGTATTGTTCATGTGGTATAGTAGTTGGCTTAATCTGATGTAAATGTTAGTGTTAATGTAGTGTTATTGGTAGTGTTGTACAGCGGTGTTATTATTGTGTTATTATGATGTTTTTGATGTGTTATCATGGTGTTTTGTTGATATTATCATTTTGTTTGCTGGTATAGTGCTTGGTTGGCAGTTTTTTTTTATATTATGGTATAATTTTTTTTTGTTTTACTGGTGTTACGATAGTGTTAAGTTTGTGTTATTTTGGTGTTACTTGGTGTTATTCCAACTTGATTGTGATTTTCTTGTGTATTATGGTGTTACTCCGATGTTATGTTGTTTTATGCCTTTAATATAGTGTTGTTAATGTGGTATAATAGTTGGATTTGTTTGATGTAAATGTTGATTTAGGGTTTAGGGAAGTTGGGTGGTGTTGTGCAGTGGTGTTATGTTGGTGTTACTATGGTTTTATTGATGTGTTATCATGGTGTTAATAATGGGTGTTGTTCGGTGCTTTTGTTTTTTCTGACTTTGTTTTAATTATGTTCAAAAGTCCTGTGAGCCTACACGTGTTCACAATGAACCTATTACAGAGAAGTTTCTGAGCATCACTGTCCATAATGAGCAAGAAGCATATGAAAGTTATCATGTTTATGCACATCATGTAGGATTCACTGTTCGGAATGATCATACTAGCTATTAACCTAACTCCAGGAAACTAAAGAGCAAATATTATATTTGCGGAAAAGCTGGCTACAAGAATAAGTCTAACAACATGGATATCATGAAGTTCAAAAAAGCATACATGAGGACTCACTGTAAGGCTATCATTTGATTTGTTGTTGATCTCGAAGGCAATTAGACGGTGATGAAATTTATTGAAAATCACAATCATCCTTTGGCATAAAATGGTGATAAACATCTTATTTGTTACAATTGAAGGATGAGTGAGTTAAATGCAGACATCTTAAGATTAATGATGGGATCAGGGATCAGAGCAAGCGATGCGTACCAATTCATTGCTACGGAGGTTGGTGGTGTGGAGAATTTGGAATGCACTAAGAGAGATGCGTTTAATTTCATTCAAAGAGAAAGAAGATAAAGAATTGAATAGCGAGATGCCGATGCTCTGATACAATTGTTCATGGAGAGACAAGCTGTAGATAACATGTTTGCTTGAGATTTCCAAACAGATGAGTCTGGTTGGTTAACAAGCATTTTTTGGAGTGATGGGTTGTCCAGGCTGGATTATGACTGTTTTGGGGATGTGATAATTTTTTATACAAGTTGTAGATTAAATAAATATAACTGATGATGTGCTCATTTTATGGGGGTTAACCATCACTGGTGGAACGTTCTCTTTGGAGTTGGATTTTGTCCGATGAGACTACTAAGTCATTCATGTGGCTTTTCAAATCATTCATTCGAATAATAGGAGATAAACATCCAATAACATTTTTCACTGACTAGGATCAAGCGATGGCAAAATCCATTACAGAATGCCTCCCACAAACAAGTTGCAAATTATGTCAATTACATATCTATAAGAAACTGTCTTCAAAAGTACATTGTGAAGTTCGTACTAAGAGAGTCGGTGGTCTTTTTAATAAATGCATAAGTGAGTGTGATTTTGAGGAGGACGTCGAAGAAATTTGGTCTCTAATGATATATGTAGGAGAACTACAAAGCAACGTCTGATTAGACGAATGTACCGTATAAGGCGCAGATGATCAATATCATTTAATAAATATATATTTGGAATGAAAATCTTATCAACGTAGAGAAGTGAGTCCACCAATAATATCTGTCATAGTGTTGCAAAACCCACAGGCTCTCTCTCTGATTATTTAATTAGTATTGAAAAAATACTGAAATCGTGGTGCCGGAACGAGAAGAACGAATATTTCAAATGCGGCTGGTCCGTCACAACGCTCATGGTTAAAATCAATCCAATGCTGAGGCAAGCTACCTCATTCTATACAAGGAAGCTTTATTCAATGTTTGAGCATGATCTATTAAATAACTTATATAGGCTTACAGTTGAATTACCTATGGGGAGTGAGGATAAATATTATGTAATGACCTTGGACGATGAGGGGGCAAGGCAGTCGTTGACTGTGTTAGTTGACAAAGTTAACTGTGAGGTTATATATTCTTACAAAAAAAATTGAAATTATAGGACTGTTGTGCTCTCATGCACTATTTGTTCTCAATGTAGCCAAAATGAAGTTGATTCCGAAAAAATATTTCTTATTGCGATGGTCCATGCATGCTAAAAGGGACATCTATAACAGGTTTGGATGCAGAGATCTGAAGGACTCCAGGTTGAATAATGTTTCTTTAAGTGGTTTTCTATTTTTTTCATGCTCTCAAAAATTTGCATATCAACTCATTAATAAAACACAAAGAAATGATATAACATCTACAGGATGTTGAACGATAACATCACTAACTCTCTTTATTCTCTTAACCCAGTACTTTGATACAAGAGCAGTCAATGCCCTGTTCCTTCCACTGTTGTTGAACTTCTCCCTTCGAAGAGGGGATTGGCCGGTACTGTTACCGGTGGCTCAACCACTTTGTCAGCTTTACTTTCACTTAACCTCTAAACAATATATGTGAGGTTAGTTAATGTTTCTACCACAGTCGGCATTTGTTAACTCAACCTAGTCACTATATTTTGTATATTTAAACTTATTTCTTGTTGAGCTTTCAGCGGCTCTACTATTACTCCAAAATCATCGTTCCCATTTGTATTTGCAGTCATTGGAGTGGCATCGCTTGAAACATTTGTACCCTTGCCTTATGATCTTGTTGAAGATGGACCTGCCAGAGTTTCATGGTGTGGGAGTGGTCTAGCAGGATTGGGTGGTCCCTGATCTAGATTTGAGAGCAAGTCAAACTCATCGCCTCTAAAATCTAAGAAACTGTCATTAACCTACAATGAAAAACACAATGTCCAAAAATAAATTCGATAAGACGTTCTTAAAAAATAATATATGAGTAATTGACTTATCTGTACATGATCGAGCCTCTTAAAGAATTCATGAATTTGTTGAGCAAACCACCCATGATTTGTTGGCCACCTCAGAATGCGAGGTCTAGCCTGAGGTACGACATGAGTAATCAGAGACGTGTGCTTGTAAAACCATATTTGGGGATGTTAAATAATATAAACAATTATGTAAAAGTAAATACAACAAAACAAAAACTTCAAAAGAAATAAATTTAAATGTAAACAACAATTACTTACTATTAAAAGAAATACAAATCCTTAAATATACTAATGACTTATTCTGCCTTAATTTCATTGCAGCAATGCTGACTTGATCAATGATCATCTCACATATGACAGCATGCCTATTAGAAGAAACAAAAGTTTGTACATTCGTAGCAAAAAAAGAAAGGTCGACAGACATATGAAAATTACTTGAAGAAAACAATAAATTAGTTAGTAGAAACTTCAAATATAATTGCTCTAAGCGAGGGGTGGAAGATCCTTCTGCAAAAAAGTTTGTCAAATGGCTTTTTATTTGTCTGGCATCCACGCTGGACAAGGGACCTTTCTTCCATGTAACGAGCTCTCCTCTATTTGGCATGCCTTTTATTAGAGTCACGTGGTCGACATTCAATTTAACCTCTTTCGAACCAATCTGAAGAGCCTCCGCTCATGAATCCAATATCTGTGAATGTGTAATGTTAGGACATTGTCCTGGGTATATGGCAACATATCAAAGAGAGTGATCACCCTCATTTGCTTTAAATTATTAACTGCATCATCTGAAATGAGATCTCTAACTGTATCTAAAGCACGTCTTACTGCAGATAGAAGACATATACAGTTGAAAGTCCTTGCGCTCATAATCCTGCAAATTGAAGAAGTCTCAAATTAATCAAATAATACATAATTAGCACCAATATAGAGTTGTTTTAAATTGTTATTGATGTGTTGCTCATATGGTATGAATAACCCATAAATAACACATAAATAACACATAAATAACTCATAAATAACACATCAATAACATTTTTATGTTATAGAGGTACAGTTGAGGTGTTATTGTTGTTTAGAGAGCAATAACACCTCCATAACATAAGAATAACAAATCAATTATATAGTTTTTTTTTTCATTGCTTCTATCACTTAATTAACACAACAATAACACACATATAACACAAATAATACAAGAATAACACACTAATAACACAACCAAACCGCATTAATACACATAAAAATGACACCTATAAGGTTATTGTTGTGTTATTGCTGGTTAATAATTTGGTATTTGTTGTGTTATTGATGTGTTATTAGTATGTTACTAGTGTATTATTAGTTTGTTATTGATGTATTATTCATGTATTATTACATAACATTTATTACTTTGTTATTATTGTGTTATTGAAGAGTTATTACTTGTTATTCATGCCTCATGATAGAGCCTTTGAGGTGTTTTTGTTGTGCAGACAATAGTTGCAGTTATTTAAGAAGGAATATTAAACTTACAACAAAAAAACTAAACATACCTTGATTTTATAGAAATGCTAGATGCCACGATCCTTGCGTGCCGAAGAATGCTTCACGGGAAGGTAAGGTTTCAACTGGGTTTCACCAAAGAAGGAAATTTTTGCCCTAAAAGAAGTAAACGACAGGGTTTCGGCCTGGGAAGATGGATTGAACCATTAGAATATAAAAATGTTTCAAAACGTCACGAGTTTCGCTCGGACCGGGTCGCTGTTTAACGTTGTGTTTTCGTGCGTGTGGTCGGGAGAATATAAGTGGCGAGCGGCTACAGCACTCTGCACGTAGAGTGACATGCGGAGTCCTGATGTAATATTTCTTCTGCGGAATGGAGGCTACTTTAGCCTTCAGATTCTCGAAAAGATAATTTAAAACATAAATTTTTTTTCATTTTATTCATTTTGATAAAAAAATTTAAATAATGTTAGCCTATAAAAGAGAAGCATAAAACTAAATTAAATATTATTGAGATGAGAATGTTTAGGTGGATGAATGGCTTAACATTTAGTGACGAAATTCAAAATGAATATATTCGTGAAAGGGTTGTTATAGCTCCACTAGTAGGCAAAATTAGACAACTTTAGTGATTTTGGCATATTAAATGTCTCACGAGTCGACTCAATTAGGATTTAGGTAGTCACATTAATGTCGTCTTCGATGAATTGCTGTTGTAATTCTCTTCCTCTCTAACCATTGATCGTTTTGGTTTTTTTGGTGAACTTACATAACAATTTCATTCAAGATAGTGAACCAGCATGCAAGTTTATTTTCAATGCTACAAATCGAGCTTCAGCTTAAATTAGACATGGCTAGAGCTTGGCTCTCCTCATTTACGCTTCTATGATCAACCATGACTATCATATTTGCACTTAATATAGGCTCCAAAAGTGCCACTCAAGTCCTACTATCCCAAGTCAATCGCTATAGAAGAGGGGATACTAGTATGTAAACATTTTTTTTTAATTTGAAAACAAACTTGTTTGTTGGATTTGTTAAATTTGTTCCAAAAGCATTGCCCATGAAAACGGCCTGTGAATGCTCCTGAGCACTATACTCCAAAGCCTAATGGTAAACCACATAGATGCTATATATATATATATATATATATATATATATATATATATATATATATATATATATATTATTTCTTACATTTTATTGCTCATAAAATGAATTAGTGATATTTAACCATGCGCTTAAACGATATTAAAATGCTTCTTCTTACAATAACTATTGTATTGTTATTTCCAATAAACTATTTAAAATAATTGTTAACCAAATTATAATAGTATGGCTCACAAATTTTCATCTTTCAATATCTAACTTGGCTTATAGGTTTAACTTCCCACATCTCTTTTAAGAGCAAGCTCCACGTATTGTGGTTCAATTCTATCAATATGAATCATTGGTACATCATTTTTATGTTTAATGATGTTTTTTTAAAAAATATTTTCTTCTTTAAAACTCATATTTAATCATATTTTCAAAAAAATAGTTTTCTTCTTAAAACAACATATTCATTTTTTAACTTATATATTCAAACAATATGATGTATTTTTAATTGAGATGTTAATTTTTTTGCATCCCCATTCAACATTGTTAGGTTAATTCCACTCATTTAGGGGTGGCCTCAAAAGTCTTATTTAGCTCATACTAAATCATAGATATGACATAAAAACCTATTATGTGCAAACTCTTATACCCTACCATCAATATGATATTTTGATCTAAAAAATTTCTTTCATGTCCTTTTATAAATCTCATGCACCCTTGAATTTTAAGAGGACAAAAATTGTGAGTTTAGTGAGTATGAAAGCACTATTCCACAAAATTCTAATTCAAAATTTTTTTTGAATTACACGATCTAACTTATGCAAACATTTCTCAATAAAGCCTAATAGTCAGTTTTATAACATTTATATTGAATCAAACTTTGTGGATAATATTGGTGGCATTTAAGTAAGAAAATATAAGAACTATGCACTCAAAATAGATCACCAACTTTAATATATCAAGAAAATGATGCTCAAAATGAAAAAAAAAATATATATATATATAGAAAAATCTTCAACTATTATGAGGTAATCTAGTCTAACTTCCTTGCACTTGTCATGACAATCAAACTAGAGCCATGGCAATGCCATTATTGGTGATTTCAATAAACAAAGTGTTGACTAAGCTACCAATATCAATAAACATTCTTAGTGCTTATAGGAGCTTAGTTACTCCAATAACAATAATGATGTTATTGGTACTTTTCTATCAAATAGAGTAATGATTATCATGCATGTTGATATATTCACTTTGTACTTGTCTTTTGTAGGTTAAGTTGACATGCAAAATTGGCACTAGTTCATCCACTAAGAACATCTAGCCATCCAATAATTTTTACATCATTCTAACTTATTCCCCGATTATTCTTTATTAGGTCTCTTATATGACTATATCCAATACAAATCTCCTCAAGATGCCAAGACTTGACAATTAATTTTTTAAGGACCATCAAAAACACTATAGTTATTTTATATTATAACTATAGTTAACCTGATGCTGCGTCTTTTCAAAATTTAGATTAGAAAAGTTAACCTGATGTTGCGTCTTTTCAATTTGAGAACTTCATTGCTCCATTTTAGAAGAAGATGAGAAATATTGATAGGATATTGCTTACCTCTAATAAATTCACTATCATGTTTATATTTTACTTCCCATAATAACATTTATCTCATGAAACCTACCAAATTGTGAGCAATAATAAATTTAAATATCCATAGATGAAGCATAAGAATATCATGAGAATTTGTAGAGAAATAAGTCACATGTTTACTTTATCAAGTGATGCTTATCTATAATAGAAATCAAGAAAATGAGTGTTATTGTGGGTCAAAAAATTACTGCAATCTTGGAAGAGAGATTTATGTCTTAGGGCTATACAGATCCAACACACCTACAAATATAAGCGATAAAAGATAACATTCTTTTTTTACGTGAAAGGCTTATAAAGAGAAAAAACAATAATGTCGACTCTGTTAAAATAATCTGTTATATATTTAAAGTTACAAATTTTTCTTCCTTTTTTTTTAACTTGAGACGGTGATCTTATATAAATACGAGCATTGCCTGTCTTTTCACTATTACATAAAGGTTAGTAAACACTAAAGTTAAACATGTTATAATGAGTAGGTGATAACAGTTAGAAGGCAATAATTGGGCTATAAAATCCACAAACTAATAGTTAGGAAACAAAATTTATTATTGGTGGTCAGTGATGATTGACAACTATTACATCCAGACTCCGCACTTATCTCTACGTTCAGAATCCAATGCAACTCGCCATGTCAACTCGCCTGACCCCACCCGCAAAAACAGCAATGAAAATAAATTTTACGTGCAGTCCGGCCCGAATTCAACCCGTTTCAAAAAAATACCATAATAATATTTCCGATTTCTTGGAAGATCAAATTCTTCAAAATTGCCCAAAATTATTTCGTAGCAAACATAAGCCGGCCTTTAGATCCTTGGCTGGGGAGGCTGGAGGAGAAGGGCGGCAATGGCGGGCGAGGTTGCGTGGCCGCGCGATTTATTGCCCCTCGCCTGCATTCTCCTCCTAGTGAGCTTCGTCGACGCCTGGAATGATGAGGCTATTCCTAAAGTCGAGGTCCTCACTCATTCAAAGATTTTCTTACACGTGATTGTTTTGTTTTGTTTTTTTTTAGTTTCCCGGTAGGGTTTTCTCATAAGGATTTGTGGACTCAAGTTTTATGTCAGTTTGCTGTAATATTTGCAGGGAAGTTGCAGTAGATATTGCGTCGCGGAGAATTGTGACAGTGAGTTTTTTTCTTTTTTCTTTTCTTCTGTTTGGGTTTCTAGTTTTGCTTTTTTTTAAAGAGCTTTGCGCTACTAGGTGGGTGTAGCGAAGCAGGATTTAGTAGATTTTACAAATCTAGATATATCTCTAAAAGATTAAACTCTGAAAAAGTTGTTTGACTGTTTATTTCTGGATTTAAAGAGTTATCAGCGGAGAAACTCTTTAACAATTATTAGATTTAAGTAGTAACGCGTGAATTAGGATTTATCAAAGCAGCTGGATTAAAATTTCGGACAAGTTCTGTTTGATAGGATTCAAGCTATCTTGCTTAAATTCTTCCTAGAATAAAATACCAAGCAATTCAGAAGACTGATAAAATCTTCTTCAATTTTCCTGTAATGTTTCAGCTTTTGGAATTCGATATGGAAAGTTCTGTGGTGTGGGGTGGAGTGGTTGCCCTGGAGAGAAGCCCTGTGATGATCTTGATGCTTGTTGCATGGCTCATGATGAATGTGTAGGAAAAGCAGGTTATTTATTTTTATTTATTGTGAAATTGAATTACTGGATTGTATAGTAATTTAGTTATGTTGAGTTTCATGCGACATTATTTGTAATATCTGTGATTATTGTTTAACCTGTAGACTGTTGGATCACAATATTCCCAAGAAATTATGAAAATAAAAGCACTGATGGAAGCTGAATTGACTGCAGATCATGGCTTTATTAACAATCATGTTGGAATGATTAAGCTTGTTTTTAAAAACCATTTAGTGTTAATAAGCGTGTTTGTTTGATCTAGGAACTATTTCTAGACATCAATTTGTATGAATTGATTGATTTTTCCTTTTGCATGGAAGGCAATCAAATTTTAATTGAAGGAGTTTCATTCAAAATTTGAAATGTGGAATGATCCAATCCACTCAAACTGTACATCTGATGATCCCTTAGGAAGGAATATCCCGAATAAGATCTGTTTGGTGGGTTTGGCACACATATTGATGTGAGTGCATTATAAGGTGTCAATCCTTCTACAATGAAGTTTATAAATAAAAATGATTAATAGTTTGTCACGCTCATGTTGTATTATGCTTCATTTCTTTTATTTGGAATTGTGGGTTTTTTATGAGGCCGGTGATGCTTGTAATAAGGAGATGCTTGATGAAAATTGAGATAAAATTATTGCTTCTTCCTATTCCTCTTGACTGATTGACTTCTCTCTTCATCCTCATTTGATTATTGTGAAATGTTCTCATGCTCTCAGGGGCCATTTGGGGTGTTTAATTTCTCTTTTTTTGTCTTTTATTTATTTTTATATATGTTTGAACTTGAAATAAAATATGTTTGTTATGTTATAACACAATTGGTTGTTTTTATAAACACTCAAAATATCTTTTACATGTTTTTGAGTATTTTTAAAAGTAGACAAATTTATATTTGAAAAAAAAAAAAAATAAAACAAGCAAAAAATGTACTAAAACAAAAATGTTTTTACAATAAAAGCAAAAAAATACAAAAAAAATAAAAACGAAAGTGATCCCAAACAAGCTCTTAGTTGTTGTTGGGTAACCTCATCCATCTTCCCTTTTTTTCTTTCATCAGATTGTTGGAGTACTTACAATTCTTTGTTTGATTGGCTACTATCTCCACCTCTATCTCTTGTCACTCCTAGCTCTGAAATCATGGATCCTCTCCAACAGCAGGCCTCTCAAATCTCCATCTTCATCCATCTTATGGTGTTTAGGCTTTGAGAATGTGTGGAAGAATTCACTTACATTGGATGTGGTTCGACCAATTTGACATAGTTTAGGCCAAGCCAAGCAATTCTGATCAAAGATTAACTCAATCAAAATTATGCAGTTTCTTCCACGGTGTTTAGGCTTTTGAGAAAGTGTGAGAGAATTGTTGATCTCATTTTTGTGTGAGGTAAAAATGAGAGGTTTATCTTATCATAGCTCTCTCTAGAGCTTAGGATCTAACTTTATGGTTTCCGTAGTGACTCTTCTAAAAGATTAGTGGCAGAATCAATACCAAACTAGAATTTCAAACATCTCTTCACTCATTGTGGTTTCATACGCTTGACTTCAAATCCTTAACCCTTGGTTCAGCTGGTTAGAGTTATGTTATTTGAGACTTGAGTTTAGTTCCCATAGGAGTGAAAATGCCTCAAGTGATCATTGGACTCTAGAGACTTAGGTCTTCTTTGGGTCTCTCACTTGATACGTTTCCTTTACAAATACCTTAGATAATTATCTTTTTAGTTTAAAGAGCCCATTGGGTATTAGGCTTACCTTGTGACTAGGCAGGATTCATCTTTTAATTAAAGAAATGGTAAAATAAAGCGTACCAATAAAAAATTGAATTTAACAAAATTATAAATATAAAATAAAATCGAAAGCAAGATCATGAATTAGTGAAAATTGAAATTGAAGTGAAAGAAAAAAATTCAAATATACCGAAATCATCTAATCAACTAAAATTAAAAACGAAAGAAAATCAAATTCAAATAAAATCATCAAATCAACCCCAAATTTGAAATAAAATAAAATTAAAATTCATTAAAACTTCAAAATAAAATCAAAATTGAGACTGATCCACCAAAATTGAAAATCCAAAATAGAAATAAAAATCCCAGAGCAAAAAGCCGATTTGAAAATCCAAATTAAAATTAAATAAAAAAGTCAATATCCAGATAAAAAGGAGCCAAAATCACTAAAATTGTCATTAACATGACAAAATCCAAATTGATTAATAAAATTATAATAATAAATATCAAAATTAATTTGAAATAAAATAAAGTTAGAAAACTTTTAAATAATTTATTTTCACAAGTTAAGCCACTAATCTATGTCATGCCAAATAAATCAAAGGTCAAACCCTCTTGATCCAATTTCACCTAATTAATTAAATCGTAAACACTTTTAACCCAAAATTAAAACAAAATCATTTGATTAAACAACAACAACAACAACAACAACAAAGCCTTAATCCCACTAAGTGGGGTCGGCTACATGAATCCTTTTTCTCCATTGCGTCCTATTTAGTGTCAAATTTTCGTTTAATTCTAATAAATTAAGATCATTTTTTTTGTTTGATTTGTTTAATAAAAAATCATTTGATTAAACAAATCGAAACAAAAAAAAAATCTAATTCAAATATCATTCAAGCAAATCAAAGGTAGATCCATCTCATTCAAATCAAGCCAAGTTCAATGGAAGTCAAAGATAAATCCAAAACATTAAATGCAAAAACCACATGACAAAATCCCATTAAAAAAAATCTTAACTTAAGCTCCTGGTTATGAGAAAGCTAGAGTGTCCTCATTTGCACCGAGCATAGAGGAGAAGCCGCATTCCCGAAACCCTCGTTACCTTCCCCTCCTGCCCGAAACCCTCGCCTATGCCCCGGTCCCTCTCTTGGTTTCGTCCAAAACCATCTCCTTCGTGACCTAACCCTCGCAATACACCTGCTAGTAGAAGTCTTCGCTAATTTCTTGGATATGAGAAAAATTTTAAGAGCTTACAAATCACTTAATTCCTATGTATTCATATGTCTAATACTTAGGATTTGTAATATACATTTATACCACTCAAATCTTTTATATAATCATTGTTTTGAGTTTGCAAAAGTGATTTGTATTTCTTATTTCATAAGCAAAGCGTCATATTTGTAGAAGTTGAAACCTTAGTGTCAGCTATGTAAATTCATAGGAATTGAATGATATGTATATCTAATATACTTGGTTGTTTGCATGCTTATCACTACACATATTTATATATATATTTTTATGATCCTATGTTAAATCGCTTCTCATACGAAATTCTCGGTGTGTCTTTGTGAGGTAAATCTGGTGGCGGTCGGGATGCCAAGTACTCATGAAGCTAGAGTCTCCTCATTCTTAACTCAAGCTGCTGATTATGAGAAGGCTAGAGTCTCCTCATTCGCACCGAGCATAGAGGAGGAGCCGCATTCCCGAAACCCTCGTTACCTTCCCCTCCCGCCCGAAAGCCTCGCCTACCCGCTCCCTCTCTCGGTTTCACCCAAAACCATCTCATTCATGACCTAACCCTCGCAATACATCTGCCATTAGAGCTAGTTGGGAAGGCACCTACGGGATTGCGCGTACAGAGAGCCGAAGCCCTCCTTCCATTCAAACTGCAAGCAAAGATCTCAACTTCTTTCTCCTCCAACCAAGTCACAAGGAGTCAGCCTTTCCTCTTTTCGATTCGGATCTTTCCTTATTCGATGGGATTTATATGTAAGCACAACAACAAGGTAATCTGAAGCTTTAATACTTACACTTTCATTTTTGAATTTCAATTGATGGATTGCATGTTCTTGGCTATGATTTTCAATCCTTTTCCCTTTCTCTTTCTTGATTCAAGCTTTATGGATGATTTTTTTTTGTTTTTTTTTTTTTTTAACTTGCCCTAGAATTCCTGGATTGCCTTTTTCCTTTCTATTTCTAGATTTAGAAGAAGCCTTAGATCAAATCAAAGTGTTATTTTTTTCTTCTGGCCGAATTTTATCTGGATGACATTGCTTGTTTTATTGTTATACATGATAAAGATTTATCCCAGTTGAATTCAGTTGCGTGAGATTATAAACCATGTTGGGAGGCTTTGAGATTAAAGTGCATATTGAACGTAGTAATCAGTTGTAATTATGTTAGCAATACTGTGGAGAGGTATCCACAGAAATTTTTCGAAAAAAAAAAAAAAAGGTTGAGCACATTGGCGTTAAAGTTGAGCTTCTTGGTCAAATTGTGTTGTATTTTGACCGAAGTTTTTTATGACTTCAATTCTCTTGTGCGTGAATTAGATGATCTTGGTGAGATTTATGAGAGAAAAGCAAACTTATTTGAGTTCTACACTATTGCAATACCTTATGAGTCTTATCATGGGGTGTATGTGAAGGTCCACGGCCACTTGAGATAGATTTCAAGGCAAAAGACATGCCTTAGCTTTCTCAGTCCATTATGCAGTTTCATTATATTATCTCATAACTTATTTATATGTATATTTCTTAAGTGCATTAAACCTTTTCCTGGAACTTTACCTCCTTGTGCTAAGTCATCTAAAAATTTCTTTCATAGATGGCAAAAGAAAAAAAAAAAAAGAAAAAGAAAAAAAACGATGCGAGCGATTATGCATTTATTTAGAATGAGATTAATGTGAAATTTTTGAAATGCTGAATTTGAGAAAGTAAAATTAGTCATGTAGTCATGAGAAAACCAAGAATAAAGTGGATTCTCATGATTCTTCTTTCCAAACCGTAAAAAATCTTCTCCCTCATCTTTAAACTAAGTAGCCTCTATTGATTTTAGCAAACTCTTTTATGTTTTATTGGTCATGTATTCCTGAGAGAAAACTGATCGAAAATATCTTTCAAATTAAATTTTGGTTTCATTTATACTTTGATAAATCATTTTAAAGGCATTTTGTATTTGATTCTCTCTATATTTTCTTCGGTTAGTGTGCAACCGGAGAGAGCTTCTAGGCTTCTTTTGACAACTCTCCTTGACAAATTTTTAATATCTACACAGTTGTGTTTCAAAGTTAATATATGCATACCAACAATTTTTATGAATTTACTTGTGTGATAACAAATTTTTAGAGGTGTACATACATACCATTCAAATGCTTATGAGAAATACACATGTTATTTAATACTTATGTTCTATAAAATATATAAAACCTAAATCTTGATATATTTACATATTTAATACCCAAATGAAGTTTTAAATTTCAAATTTGCTTTAAATCTTATGTATTTACACAAATGACACCTCATTCTACAACTCTGTGTGTGTGTGTATTCATGTGATTCATCTTTTATGCATTTATATCTATTTTCATATGGTTCATCGGTTACATATTCTTTTGAAACCATTTATGTTTATGTATAACATATAAATCACAGATTTTTGAAAATTCTAACATAAACTTCAAAATATATGTGGTTCAGATTCTCTTAAAATTAAGGTGTTTACATGCATAAACATTTCACTTCAAGTACATATATATGCATATTTTTTTGTATTTACATTTATAACTCTTCTTTCAACACATTTCTATGTGCAGATTTTTTCGAATACTTATGTGTGTACATGTATAACACTTGAATTTAAGAATCTATATACTGATTTTTCTCAGATTTTATGTGTTACATGTATAAACATGTTGTTCGACATAAATATGTGTAGTGTTTTCTCATATTTTATGTGTATACATGTATGAATTTTGGTCTTCCTTGTCAAGGGTATTTGAGCCGTGCTTCTTTAGCAAACGAAATATTCCAATTGTGAACTTTCACAAGAGGTCTTCGCTAATTTCTTGTCGGTGAGAAAAATTTTAAGAGCTTACAAATCACTTAATTCCTATGTATTCATATGTCTAATACTTATACCACTCGAATCTTTTATATAATCATTGCTTTGATTTTACAAATATATGTATATCACAAAAATATAGTTCTTTTGAGAAGCGGTTTAACATAGGATCACATATGTATATGTACAAATATGTGTCGTGATAAGCTTGCAAACAACCAAGTTTATTAAATATGCATATCATTCAATTCCTTAGAATTTACATAGCTAACACTTAGATATCAACTCTTACAAATATGATGCTTTGCTTATGAATAGGAAACGTAAAGAACTTTTGCAAAATCAAAACAATGATTATATAAAAGATTTGAGTGGTAGAAATGTAAAGTGCAAACCCTGGGTATTAGAAAAAATATGAATACATAGAAAATAAGTGGTATGTAAGCTCTTAAAATTATTTCACAGCTAAGAAATTAACGATGACCCCTTGTGAAGTTTAAAGTTTGAATATTTTGTTTTGCCAAAGACACGTGTCAAATACCCTTGACAAGGGAGACCAAAATCCATACATGTGTATACATAAAATCTGAGAAAAAACTACACATATTTATGTCAGAACAAAGTATTTATACATTTAAACAGATAAAATCTGAGAAAAATTTGTACATAGATTCTTAAATTTAAGTGTTATACATGTACATACATAAGTATTCGAGAAAATTCTGCACATAGACATGTGTTGAACGAAGTATTATACATGTAAACACATAAAAATCTGCATATATATGTTTTTGAAGTGAAGTGTTTATACATGTAAAAACTTAAAATATAAGAGAATCTGAACAACATATATTTTGAAGTTTATGTTAGGATTTTCAAAAATTTGAGATTTATATGTTATACATAAACATAAAGGTTTCAAAAGAATTTGTAATGTGTGATATATATAAATTCATAAATGATGAACCATTTGAATATATATATATATATATATATATATAGAGAGAGAGAGAGAGAGAGAGAGAGAGAGAGAGAGAGAGAGAGAGAGAGAGAGAGAGAGAGGTTATATATGTAAATGCATAAGAGT
Source organism: Papilionanthe hookeriana x Papilionanthe teres (assembly GCA_022702705.1). Taxonomy (NCBI): domain Eukaryota; kingdom Viridiplantae; phylum Streptophyta; class Magnoliopsida; order Asparagales; family Orchidaceae; genus Papilionanthe; species Papilionanthe hookeriana x Papilionanthe teres. Next base: position 130,686,959 of record CM040422.1, on the reverse strand, counting down.
TGAAGCAAATCCGAACTTTAACTCTTTATTTTAGGTATTATATATGGAAATATATGAAGATTTAAGTTATATATTTATAGAATGAGATGTTGTACATATAAAGACATAAGTATTAAAATAATATGTGAAGTTCTTATAAGCTCATTTGAATGGTATGTATGTAAACCTCTAAAAATCTGTTATCACATATATGAATTCATAAAAAATGTTGGCATGTATGTGTCAACTTCGAAACATAAGTGTGAAAATATTAAAAATTTGTCAAGGAGGGTTGTCAAAAGAAGCCTAGAGGCTCTCCGGTTGCACACTAACCGAAGAAAACATAGTGAAAACCAAGCTCAAAATTTCTTTAAAACAATGTTTCAAAACATAAGTTAAACCAAAATTTAATTTGAAAGATATTTTCGAATAGTTCTCTCAAGAATGTAGGATGAACAAAACATAAAAGAGTTTTCTAAAATAAATAGGGGCTGGTCGGTTTAAAGATGAAGGAAAAGATTCTTTATGGTCTGTAAAGATGAATCACGAGAATCCACTTTGTTCTTTGTTTTGCCATGACTACAAGACTAATTTTGCTTTCTCAAATTCAGCAGTTCAAGAACCTCACATTAAACCTCATTCTGAATAAATGCAAAATCACTGGCATCTTTTCTTTTTGCCATCCATAAAACAAATCTTCAGAAACTGAACAGGAGGTAAAGTTTCAGGAAAGAGTTTAATGCACCTATGAAATATACATATAAATACAATATGAGAGAAAAGAATGAAATTGAATACTGGATCGAGAAAGCTAAGACATGTCTTTCGCCTTGAAATCCATCTCAAGTGGCTATGGACCTTCACATGAAACCCATAGTATGAATCATAAGACATTTCATCAGTGGCGAACTCAAAGAAGTATGTTTTTCTCTCATAAATCTCATCAAGAACATTTAATTCACGCACAAGGGAAATGAAGTAAAAAAAAGCTTCGGTCACAATACAACTCAATTTGACCAAGAAGGTCAACTTTAACATCCTTCTGCAATGTGTTGTCAACATGCAATTCATCAATTGAAATTAAAAAAATGGAGGTAATAAGAACAATCGCATGCAAATGAAAGCTTCAGATTTATTGTTGTGCTTGCATTTAAATCCATAAGAAAAGATCGCTTACGGATCAAAAAAGGAATGGCAGGCTCCTTGCGATTTAGTTGGAGGAGAAATAAGTTGCGATCTTTGCTTGTGGTTTGAATGGAAGGAGGGCTTCGGGTCTCTGTATGCGTGATCCCATAGATGCCTTTCCAACTAGCTCTAATCGCAGATGTATTGTGAGGCTTATGTCACAAAGGAGATGGTTTTGGGTGAAACTAAGAGAGGCAGTGGGACGTAGGCAAGAGTTTTAGGTAGGAGGGGAGGGTAACGAGGGTTTCAGGCATGCAACTCCTCCTCTATGTTTGACGCGAATGAGGAGACTTTAGCCTTCTCATAACCAAGAGCTTAAGTAGATTCTTTTTAAAAATTTTATTTTTGATTTTTTTGGATGGGATTTTGTCATGAGTATTTATTTGAATTTAGTGTTTTGGATTTAACTATGGCTTCCATTGAATGAGATGCATTTTGCTATGATTTGTTTTGTATAATTAAATGTATCTGTCTTAATTTTGGGTTAAATGTGATTAGGGTTTAATTAATTAGGTGAATTTGGATCATGAGGGTTTGCCCTTTGATTTATTTGGCATGACATAGGTTAGTGGCTTAATTTGTGAAAATTAATATTTTTAAAGTTTTTTTACTTTATTTTATTTCAAATTAATTTTGATATTTATTATTATAATTTTATTATCAATTTGGATTTTATCATTTTAATGAAAATTTTGGTGGCTTTGGTTCCTTTTTATTTGGATTTTGGTTCATTTTTATTTGATTTTAATTTGATTTTCAATTTAGCTTTTTTACTTTGTGATTTTTATTTCAATTTTGGTGAATTGGTCTCAATTTTTATTTTATTTTGAAGTTTTAATGAGTTTTAATTGTATCTAATTATAAAATTGGGGTTGATTTGTGATTTTATCTGAATCTGATATATATATTTATTTATATATATATATATATATATATATATATATATATATTAATTTTGGTTGATTTGATGGTTTTGGTGAATTTTGTTTTTTTTTTCTTTCAGTTTAATTTCAATTTTGACTAAAATTCATGATCTTGATTTTGTTTTTTTTCTTTCACTTTAATTTCAATTTTGACTAAAATTCATGATCTTGATTTTGTTTTTCTTCTTAAATTTATTATTTCGAATTTGATTTTTGATGGTGCCCATATTTTATCTTTTCTTTTATTAAACGATGAATCCTGTTTTTGCCCAAGATAAGCCTCGCACCCAATGGGCTCTTTAGGAAGCGTAGAGAATTATTCAAGGTATTTGTGAATGAGAAGTGCAAAGTGAGAGACCACAAGAATGCCCAAGTGTCTGTGGTCAAATAGTCACTTAAAACATTTTTACTCATATGGGAACTCATCTCCGGTGTCAAATAACTTGACTCTAACTAGTCTAACCAATGGTTAAGCATTCAAAGTCAAGCATATGGAACCACAAGGAATGAGGAGATGTTGGAAATTCTAGTTTAGTCTTAGTTCCACTACTATTCTTCTAGGAGAACAACTATGGAAAACCCTAATGCTAGATCCTAAGCTATGGAGAGATGAATGATGAGATAGACCTCATAAAAAAATGAGGTCAATAAAAATTCACTTACATGTTACATTGGCCGTGGAGCTATTATTATCAGGCCTAATTAGATCAAAATCACGCAATTTCTTGTATCAAGAATCGTATGAATTAATATACTAGAGTTGCATCAACCTTGAGATTGACATGACACTAAATGTACCTCTTTTGAGTGTGGGGCACAATAATTATACTTGAGATATAATCGGTCCTCAAGGCTAGCGATGTGTTTCTTGTTGCCATCCAATCATGAAAGCAAATTAGCTAATTTGAGAATGCTTACGGTCAAAGGCGTCACTAGAACAAGTAACAAAGTCATCTTGCATGTCATCGAGATTAGAACAAAATCTCCATTGAATCATTTCCTAGTGTGAAATCGTCATTTGGATAAATAGCATCTAGCATGAGTTCTTGATTCATTCCAAGATTTATTTATTTATTTATTATTATTATTATTATTATTATTATTATTATTATTATTATTTGTGGAATCAAATTTGGTTAATGTTATTTTAATCAAATTTGGCTAGGATGGATCTTAAAGCTGTTGCATTTATATTGAAATGAGTGCAATATATGGATAATCAATCAAAATTTATACTGCGCTCATTTCAAAGCAAATTCAATGGTTTTGAGATCCATTCTGACTAAAATTTGGTCAAGATATCGTGTGGTAATTTTTTTCCATTATTCTACTTAGAATCATTTTAATTTTCAATAAATTGTTTGCGGCCTATGACTAACCAATGGATGAAGACTAGCGGTTATTCTCTACGCTCGACTATAGCCTCTTGTCAAATAATTTAAATCTTTTATTCAGAGATTGTTTTGGCTGTATCTTCATACTTTTGCTTTTCAGATAGTTGCCACTAATTTGCTTACCTCTGTCTTTCTTTTATTTCCTTAAAAATTTATTCTCTGTGAGAAAGCATTTTTCCAATTAAATTTGCTAGTATGATAGCCATATGAAAATCATTGTTCAATTTTTAAGAGGAAAATTTACATACATACCACAAAATTCTCATGATCTAACACCCAAAGTTTGATGTTTACACTTCTAACACTTGATGTCATAAACCTATACAACAACAACAACAACAAAGCCTTAATCCCACTAAGTGGGGTCGGCTACATGAATCCTTTTTCTCAATTGTGTCCTATTAAGTGTCAAATTTTCGTTTAATTCTAATAAATTAAGATCATTTTTTATGCAATAAGCCCAAGTTTTCCTAGGTCTCGCCTCGCCTTTCTTAACATAAGTTGTATTTAAAACATCTACTCTCCTAATCGGATCATCAGGTGGTCGACGTTTAATGTGACCAAACCATCTAAGGCGACTCTCTAATTTTATCCGTCACTGGTGCAACTCCAACCCTTTTACGGATATATTCATTTCACATTTTGTCTCTAAGTGTAAAGCCACTCATTCACCTAATCATTCTCATCTCGACAACACTTAACTTAACATTATGCTTCTCTTTTAAAGGCCAACATTCAAGACCATAGTAGCATCAAGGTCTCACCACCATCTTATAAAATTTTCCTTTCAGCTTAAGCGGAACTTTTCTATCACACAATAAAGCCGGACGCATTCCTCTACTTCAACCAACCAACCTCGAATTCTACTATTAACATCCCCATCTATATCACCATCGCTTTGAACAATGGACCCGAGATATCTAAATTGTTCACACCTTTTAATAATTTGATCACCCAAAGTTACACCGTCGTCACTAGACCTACTATTACTAAAATTATATTCCATGTATTCAGCTTTAGTTCTACTCAAACGAAGACCTTTAGAGTCCAATGTAGACCTCCATAATTCAAGTTTTTCCTGGACTTTTTCTCTTGTCTTATCCACAAGGAGGATATCATCGACAAAAAGCATACACCAAGGTACATCCTCTTGTAAATGCCCAAGAAGACCATCCATAAATAAAGCAAAAGATATGGGCTTAAAGCCGATCCTCGATGTAAACCAACGAAATAGTAAAATACTTGGTCAATCCTCCTTCGCTCGAACACATGTAATAGCTCTCAGCATACATATCTTTAAGGACTCGAATATAAGTCATATCAACACCTTTCTTCTCAAGGACTCTCCAAAGAACATCTCTAGGAACCTTATCGTAAGCTTTTTCTAAATCAATAAAAATCAAATGTAGATCCTTCTTATTATCTCTCGTACTTCTCCATCAAACCTCTCAATAAATGTATAGCTTCCATGGTAGACACTCGCCCGACATAAATCCAAATCGATTATGAGAAATCTTCGTAATACGTCTTAACCTATGTTCAATTACCCTCTCCCATAATTTTAAAGTATGACACATCAATTTAATTCCTCTATAATTTGCACACTCTTGTGCATCTCCTTTATTCTTAAAAATGGGGACCAAAATGCTCTTCTCTACTCCTCGAGCATCCTTTTAGTTTTTAAAATAATATTAAAAAGTTTAGTAAGCCAGAAACTCCCAAATCACCTAAACATTTCCACACTTCAATCGGGATATCATCAGGTTCTACGTACTTTCCCCTCGGTTTTCTTTAAAGCCTCATCAACTTCTTTTTTACTAATGCGACTGTAAAATGAAAAGCTTTTATTATTATTAACGATATTAAGATCACTAACGTCAATCATACTTTCGTAATCATCATTAAAAAGCTTTATCAAAATAACTCACCCACCTATGTCGGATATCTTTTTCTAAGAAAAACACTTTTCGATTTTCATCTTTAATACACTTTACTTCGAGTTAAATCTTTACTTTTCTTTTCTCTTTGTTTAGCTAGTTTATACATATATTTTTCACCTTCCTTAAGATCTAACATGTTATAAAGATCACTAAAAGTCAATTTTTAGCGTCACTGATTATTCTTTACACTTCCCTGCGGCCGTTTTATATTTTTCCCGCTCTCTACGCTTTTACATTTAAACCAATTTTCGTAACATAACTTCTTATATTTTATCTTTTCTGCACATTATTATTCCACCACCAACTATTTTTATTTATGTAAACTTTTCTTTCGATTCTCCAAGTACATTTTTAACCACTTGTTTAATAAGTATTAGCTAATTTTTTCCACATAAAATCGCATCTTCACGAACATCCCAAATATTTAAATCTTCGAATTTTACTCATAAAAATAATTTTATTTCATGTCTTTTAGCGTCTCTATCTGTTTCTACGATGTCGAATCCTAAGTATTCTTTATTTTACAACTCTTCATCTTAAAATCTGTAACTAATAATCGATGTCGTACTTAATCGCTCACTCGAATAACCTTACAATCCTTACAATCTCGACGATCTCTTCTTCTCATGATAAAATAATCAATTCGTATTTTATTAGCATCCATTCTTATAAGTAATAAGATGCTCATCTCTTTTCGAATAAAATATTAGTAATAATCATATCATACGCTAAAGAAAATCTAAAATTCGCTCTACCTTCTTCATTAATCGCTCCATAACCGTAGCATACCTACGAATATTTCGAAATCTTCAACCACTCTACCGACATGTCCATTTAAATCTCCTCCAATAAAAAATTTTCTTCAAGGGTATTGCAGATGTATTAAGTCTCTAAATCATTCTAAATTTATCTTTGAACCTATATCTAAACCAACTCGATGAAAGATAAAGACTTATAATATTAAAAATCTTAAGTATCAATAATAATCTTAAGTCGCTATAATTCTATCTCCAACTCTATTAATTATGACAACATTATCTTTTAAACTCTTATCTATAATTACACCTACACCATTTCTAAGTACGACTCTAACTGTAATACCATAGTTTAAAATCTAAGTTATCAATCTCCTTAGCTTTTTCTCCAACCCATTTAGTTTCTTGAATACATAGGATATTTATCTTTCTATGGATCATAATATCAACCAATTCCATTAGTTTACCATTGAATACATAGGATGTCATAAACCTATGCATGAAAAAAATTATTTCACTTTTAAAAGGTAACGGTGGTGTTTATTTTTGATGTGATATTAAAGATTTACGTGGTGCATGTAAATATGGATGTTTATGTGTTAGATATGTAAATACACAATAATGTTGTGTTATGTATGTAAATACACCTTTTTTTAATATGAAAAGAAGTCCATGAAACCCACAATAATTTTCAAGATAGACATGATAGACAAACATACAGATCGATCGATCTATCTATCTATCTATCTATCTATCTATATATATATATATAATATTCTGCGTGTCGCGTACCCCGACTTGTTGGTTTTTATCATCGGTATTAGACCCCCCAGGTCGGGGGTTCGAATCCCCTCTAGGGACGTGAGCCTTAAGGAGGTGGTACTCGAATTGTTAGGCACTTTAGGGGTGGCTGGAGGGTCGTAAAATTGCCTTTGGCCATTTCTTTTAAATAAATAAATAATAAATAAATAAATAAACACACACACACACATACACACATATAGATAGACAGATAGATAGATATAATATTCTGCAACTATTTTTATTCACAATACGGCGTCATGGAATGAACCCTTCGAAACAGTTAATTAATTAGATATTAAGAAAGCTGAACAAACTATGCACATCACCAAAATATTTTAAAAAGTTTTGTGATTTATTAGATGTTTGACATATATTATTCACTTCTCATGATTTTTCAGGTATGAATAATGTGAAATGTCATGAGAAGCTCAAAAGATGTATGAAGAAGGTAAGGAAACATGGGAAGGTAGGATTCTCAAAGGCGTGTCCTTATGAGATAGCCATCCCTACCATGACTCAGGGAATGGATATGGCCATCTTACTTAGCCAACTGGGAGGGCATAGAGGTCTGGAAAAGGAATTATGAACTGCTTAGACTGCATTGCACTGTAGAATTTAAATTCAATTTGAAGGTTTGTTCTCTCTTGTTTTATTTTTCTATGCACAACAGTCTTAATAATAATTATTTGAGTCATTTACATACATACCATCCAATTTCTATGTATTCACATATCTAATATCTGAACATTATTTTTTACATCTGTATTACCCAAATCTTTCATAACACATAAAAAATATCACTTTTTGAACTTTTAAAAACTAAAATATACATTTTTATACATAGGTAATCTCACACACGTGCTCACACACGTGCTCACACATGTGCTCACACACACACACATCTCTCTGCTTTTGTACACACACATATATATATCTCTGTGCGTGTGTGAAAATTGAAGTTTGTGTTGGATATGTAAATACCGCACAGACACATTTTTCTCTGTGAGTGTGTATACACAAGTATATATATCTGTGTGTGTGTTTGTGGGAAAACTGAAGTTTGTGTTAGATATGTGAATACTAGGAGTTGGATGGAGACCTTCATTCTTGTTGTTATTATCATTTTAAAAATTTTATATTTGTTTTGCAATCATATCGCTTTCTGGGCTGTGTAATGACATTCCATTGATCTTATAAATATGAATTTCATTACAAAAAAAAGTTGTTCTAGGCAGTTTTATGTTTTACACTGTCATATATTGAGAGCTAGGGTTTTTTTTTCTCTGTTAGGTTTTTCTCCTCCTTGGCGGCATTTCCTACCTTTATTCCCTCCAGCCATGGCCGGAGGTCCATCTTCAATGAAATCTCCCTCTCTACCACATTCCAGTCCAGCTAGTTCTTTCAACAAGATCCACTCTTCCTTGAAAAAGTTCCTATCAAGTGGTCATCTTGCCTGCAATGGTCTCGGAGTCAATCCTTGAGTTCCCCTTTCTGCCGGGACTTTGTATTGCTTATCTTCGGATTCCACCCCCGCCCCTTCCCCCGCTCCCCTCACCATCCCTCTTAAGAAGAATGAAGCCGAACTCTTAAACATCAAGTCGTCTTTTGGTGTAATGGTGAAATTTCGATAGAAACTCCGATATTAAGTGTGCACTCGCATGGGAGCATTCTTGGGATGGGTGACCTCGTGAAAAGTTTAACCAATTGGGCAAAACTGTGAGACCACTAAGCCAAAGCAGACAATACCTTGATGGGTGAGAGTTCGGGCTGTCACATCATCTCTGTGGCTCATGCTGCCAATACTCCTCGTGAAAGGGCAGAATTTTGGGAGTCCATTTCACACTTTGCAAGAAATGTTTGTGGATCTTGGGTTGTCCTTGGTGATTTTAGCTGTTGTAGATTCCAATAGAAAATGTAGGTGGCAAACTTCTTTCTCCCAACAAACTGAAATCATATAATGATTGCTTTTTTTCTGCCGGTCTGGTCTTTATTTTTACGTGGTCGAGATTAGACAATCAAATTTACGGCAGCTTAACATAATCCTTATTAATGAAGCTTGGTTAAATGCCTAGCCCCAATCCTAAGGTTATGTACTTGATCCTCATTGCTCGCATCGTTTTCCCTTCATCCAAACCTACTCCTTTTAAACCCCAAATAGATTTATTATAAAATTTTTTTTTTGCTCCAATTGTAGTAATTTGATAATTTAATTAAGGGTATTTGGTGTATTCATTATCACGATGAGCCTATATTTTTAATCTTATGCAAATGCTTAAGAAGCTCAAACATCACTTAAAAGTGGCAAAATGGAACTCTTTAAAGTCCGATATTCAGAAATCTATTCTGGTGACTTCTAAGTAGCAAGAGTCAGTACTCTTCATCCTCAACAATAACTCCATGACGATCAATTACAACATATTTTGAAAGACAAGAACAAAATAACTTTACGACCTCACCCTCATCAAACCTCTTTGATCGCTCAAAGAACCAAAACCCATTGGCTTAGTGAGGGTGAAGATAACCTAAAATTCTTCTTTTCTAAGATCAAGGGCAAGAAGAACAAAATAAATATTAGTCACCTCTCTGCCCCTGGGGGATTCTTTTCAAACATCGAGACTTAGTTGCTGGTGTCCAATATTTTGAAGAACTTTCTGGTTCTTGTGCCTTCTGGGATAATATTCCTGCCGGTGAGACCACCTATGCATCTTTGGCCTCATCGGACCTCCTCGATTACTGATGAAAAAAATTAAAGGCACTATCTTCACTGCCCCCATCAAATTCTACTTTTGGAATTGATGGATTTACAGATGAATTTTTCAAACATTATTGGTTTTTGGTTGGGAATGACATTAGTTCTACGTTTAATTTCTTTTTTCATACATCCAGCCTCCCAACTCCTGAAAGCTATTACTATTACTTTAATTCCCAAAAAATGCTCATGTCTAATCTCTTTTTGACTATCGACATATTTCTTCATACAATGTTCAATACAAAATCATTGCCAAAATTCTTGAAAAATAGAATTAAACTTGTTTTGCCCGATATTATACATAAAGCTTAGGCTGAGTTTATGTCTAGCACGAGGGTTGCAAATAATATCATTCCTTACTAATGAGATCCTCACCTTCAATACTCCCAATACTACATTCCGTTCTAAGCTGGACAGTAAAAATGCATTTTGATACCATCAATTGAAGATTTATAATTTCTAGAATGCTGAAGTAAAGACTTTCCTTCCATTTTTGTTTCCTTGATCGAAGCAGTTACTCTGTGTTCTTCATAAAGATTGCTGGACTCTACATGCCGACTACCTGGGAAATTATATGGGCAATGATGATTCTTCTAGTGAGGAACTAACTTAGACCGTGGGGCATTTGAGGTTTACACCGTTGTTGGGATATTTCACACCTCCATTTTTTTTGTGAAATTTGAGTGAATTTAATCAGAAACACGTAGGCATATGCAAGAACTTGAATGCGATATCTCTTGGTTGAAAGACTAAGCTCTCGACCGACAGATCAAGGTGGCTTGCATTCCACACATCTGTAAATACACAGATTGTCTTATTATGGTTTTTTTGGGGTCATTTTAGCAAAAGATTGCACTATGATAGATCCAAGGACCTACTTTCTTAAACATTATGTTTTGCCATATACCACAGCCCCTTTCTCCCAGGTATTTGGAGTTGTTTTTGCGCAGGTTTATTATTTTGTAATCCTTCTTTTCCTTCTCTTGCCCTATTGGCTCTCTATAGCTCTGTAATTGGTTATTGTCAATGGAAATCCTGGGCAACCCCCTTAAAATTTATATAAAAAAAAAAGTAAATAAATAATAATCAAAATCAAAATAAAAAAAAGGGAGGGCGTTGACATGCACACCACTAGGGGTGTAAACGAACCGAACACGAACGAACAGAGCTAGTGTTCGTGTTCAAAATGTTCGAACACATCACTGTTCGTGTTTGGGTCGTTTAACAAACCGAACAAAAAAAATTGTTCGTGTTCGTCTCGTGTGCTTATCGAACGAATCGAACACGAACTTCTTGGCGAACCAAACCCGAACTGTTCGCGAACAACGAGCTTTTTTGACAGCCCTACATACCACCCAATTCCCATGTATTTATATATTTGACATCTAAACTTTATTTTTTTACATTTATTTAAAAATAGATGCGGAAAGCAGCTGTTGAATTACATAAATTTTTGTGATGTTTTACTATTGTTAAATCAAAATTTATTTATTTATTTAATAAAATAGTTAAAATTTGGACGCTTAACTGCATCATAAAAACTTTGCATTTATTATTTTAAAACAAAGCAAAACAGATGAAGAAAACATAAATAACTACATTTTTAATTCATTCAAAACTGTTGTTTTGTTTTCTAACTTTAATCGAATTAAATTTAAAAAGGGTTCATTTATTAATTTTGAAGTGTTGTGTGCAATTTTTATTTTGCAAGTTACATTTACGTTTTCTATTTTTTGATCTGAATATGATAGCATGGCTTGGTGAAATTTGTTCAGCTAGATTTGAAATTATTGAGTCCTCTGATGTGATGTGCTTTACTGTTAAAGCTTCATCTCATATTTACTAGAAAATATTGCATCAGGAGTTCTGATGCAGCTTTGCATCAGGGTCGGTCACGTGTACATGCAGACTCCTCTTAGTAAAAAAGAAAAAAATAATAATTTAATGCGTGAGAGGGGTCTGCCTGTACGCGGGATAAACAAACTCTGATTGGAGTCAGAATGTAAAACTGCATCGGGAGTTTGCATCAGGACTCTTGATGCAATATTTTTTTCTCATATACATACAACATTTCAAGTTTTGCATTGAGAACCTTGGGAATCCTATACTTTCTTATAGGAAATTTATTTAAATACCACAAAATCTATATATTTACATGTCTTCTATCTAAAATTTGATAATTATTTTTATAATATTTTTGATGTCATAATTTATGCATGAAAAAATATCAATTTTAATGGTTTTACAATTCTGAAAGTTTTTATGTAATATTAACGATTTGACTCTCATGTATATAAATAATAAAGTTTGGATGATAGATGTGCAAATACATAAAATTGGATGGTATGAATCATCTATTTTTTTAAAAATAGAAGTGTCACATTCGTGTCTTCATATCCGAGTCCGTGCATCATGGATGCCTATATTATTTCTTGAAGAGTTTCTATTATTTCAAGAAAGTATATTGGGAGTAGTCAAAATAAATAATGTAACTCGAAATTATAGATAGATATCTACTATCTTCATCATGTAGATTTAATGATTCATAGTACTCTTCAACAACTAATATTAATAGTCACCATTAACATTGACATCGTCTCATCGTTGTTGTCCGACCAACCCATAAAATGTTGTTTGATTGTTATCATTGTTTTAACCATCACTAGTTATTGGACATCACCAGACTATTTTCTTCTGATCATAGATGCCCGACAACCCTCATCTGACTTTCTTCGCTTAACCAATGTCGTCTGCTCTTTATTTTCATATTCTATTATTTATATCATATTCACAACAGACCCAACAAGTACTCTCAATCTTGTGATTCAGTATTATCCAATCGTGGACAAATATATACTTCTATAACATCACATGGATTATTTTAATTAAGTGAAATCCCGTGATTTTTTTCTCATTCTATAATTTTCACTTGAAAAACTCGATCCTATATTCTTCTCATTGATCTGTTTGTGTGCGAGATATTCACACAAAGTTATGAATTAAAACTCTCTATCAACAACAAATTTTTAACACACAATTAATATATATTATAAATTTATTTTTATTTTATTTGCGTTTGAAAATTCACAGCACAGAATTATTATGATCAATAATAATAAAAATAATAAACTATTAAATAATCAAAGATAATATGGACCAAATTGTGTGAACAAAAAGTAAAGAAAAACAAAGAGGAAAATGAGGGATATTTTTTTAATTTTAGCTGAGGAGTAAATCTAAGCTAAAATATGATGATATTCGTGATTTAATTTTAGCTGAGGAGGTGTGCAGGAAAGATTCTGGCGAGACTTCGTGTTCGAGTTCGACACTGAATGTTGATTTCAGAGGGAGATCACATGACAAGAACTCAAACAAAAGAATATCAAAATTAAAGTACAGAGGCAAGAGAAAGTCAAAGCCTAGTCAACAAGCAACCTGCTGGAACTGTGGAAAAATTGACCACATAAAGAAGAACTGCAAAAGTCCTAAAAAGACGGAGAACATCGGTGCTAATGTTGTAACTGAAGAAGCTCAGGATGCGCTGTTGCTTGCAGTTCACAACTCCATTGACGACTGGATACTGGACTTTGAGGCTTCTTTCCATACATCTTCCCATAGAGAGTTAATGCAAAATTATGTTGCAGGTGACTTAGAGAAAGTATATCTCGCAGATGGAGAAGCTTTGAATGTGGTTGGAATGGGAGATATCGACATTGCACTTCCAAACAATAACAGGTTGACACTACAAAAGGTCAGACACATTCATGAACTAAAAAAGAACCTCATTTCTATTGGGCAGCTTGATGAGTGTGGACATTCAGTAGTATTCTCAGATGACACCTGAAAGGTTACTAAAGGAGCACTTGTACTGGCTCGGGGTAAGAAAACATGCACGATATATATGACTACTGGTTTAATTAACAGTGTTGATACTACTGTTGTAGAGAGCACAACAGAGTTGTGGCATTATAGACTTGGTCATATGCGTTAGAGAGGTATGAATGAACTTCGATCCGCAGGCAAGCTACCGAACCGAAGTCAGCTGATCTCGGCATATGTGAGAGTCAGACATGTGGAAACAGAGGAAGGTCGGTTTCTTGAAAAGTGGCAGGACGCCAAAGGCAGAAAAGCTGGATCTTGTACACATAGATGTGTGGGGACCTTCCCCAGTGATATATCTTGGAGGCTCTCGCTACTACGTCACATTCATAGACGATCACAGCAGAAATGTATAGGTCTACTTCCTGAAGCATAACTCTGATGTATTTAATGTGTTCAGGACTTGGAAGTCTATGGTTGAGACAGAGACATGCTTAAAGTTGAAATGTCTGAGGTCTGATAATGGTGATGAGTACATTGATGGTGGATTCAAGGAGTATTGTGCAACTCAAGGCATCAGAAAGGAGAAGACCATTCGAGAGACACCGCAATAAAATGGTGTTGCAGAGCGCATGAACATGACCATTAATGAGAGGGCTAGAAGCATGAGATTGCATGCTAGACTACCACTAGCTTTCTGGGCAGAAGCGGTCAGCACTGCAGTTTATTTGATCAACAGGGGGCCATCCGTTCCATTAAACTGTGAATTACCTGAGGAGGTCTGGAGTGGGAAAGAGGTCAGATTTTCTCACCTTAAGACTTTTGGTTGTCTTTCATATGTTCTTATTAATCCAGATGCTCGAAGTAAGCTTAAAGCTAAGTCAAAGACGTGTTACTTTATTGGCTATGGAGATGATGCATTTGGGTATCGTTTCTGGGATGATCGGGATCGGAAGATCATACGAAGCATGAACGTGATCTTCAATGAGAAGATGATGTACAAGGACAAGCCCAGTATAGTTTCTGAAACAACACTGCAGAAATCTGAGTTAATAAAACTTGATGATTTACCAGAGGTTACAATTCAGCGCAAAGATGAAGGTGATGAAGAGAGTGGGTCCGAGGCATCTATTCCTATTGTCCCGCAGTCAGTTTCAGAGCAATCTACCCCTACAGTTGCAGTTCGCAGGTCAGAAAGGGCTTGACGTTCTCCACAAATGTATTCTCCTACTTTAAACTACATTCTGCTGACAGATGGTGGAGAACCTCAGAGTTATGAAGAAACCTTACAAGATGGAAATTCGAGCAAGTGGGACCTAGCCATGAATGAGGAGATGGATTCTCCGCTGAAAATCGTACTTGGAGCTACCGCATCTTCCACCGGGGAAGAAGACATTACACAACAAGTGGGTTTATCGGGTGAAGACTGAGCATGATGACAGTAAAAGGTACAAGGCAAGACTTGTTGTAAAAGGTTTTCAGCAGAAGCATGGTATTGATTATTCCAAGATTTTCTCTCCTGTGGTGAAGCTTACAACTATCAGAATGGTACTGTCTATGGTGGCTACTGAAAATTTCTTCCTTGAGCGTTAGATGTGAAGACGCCTTTTCTTCATGGAGACCTCAAGAAGACATCTACATGCACCAACCCGAAGGGTTCGTGGTACGGGGAAAGGAAGACTCGGTCTGCAGATTGAAAAAGAGCTTGTATGGCTCGAAGCGAGCTCCTAGACAAGTGGTACAAGAAGTTTGATAAATTCATGCTCGATACGAGGTACAACGGATGTCGGACGGATCATCATCTGCTATGTCGAGTATTTTGACAATTCATATATCATCCTACTATCGTATGTGGATGATATGCTTATCATGAGGCTAGCATTTATGAGATCAATAATCTGAAAAAGCAGATGTCAAAACACTTTGCAATGAAGGATTTGGGAGCGGCAAAGCAATTCATTGACATGAAGATTATCAGAGACAGAGTTAAAGGTACGTTAAGACTTTCACATGCTGAATATGTGAAAAAGGTGCTTAGCAGGTTCAATATGGACAAGGCGAAACCAGCTGAGCACACCTCTGGGCGATCATTTCGGACTCAAGCAAGAGTCGACCACCCACGTCGGAGGAGGAACAAGACTACATGGGTAAGATTCCTTACGCTTCAGCCTATTGGTTCACTTATGTATGCTATGGTCCGCACTCGTACCGGATATTGCCCATGCAATGGGAGTTATGAGCGAGATACACGAGTAATCCAGTGGAAAGAACATCGGGAAGCCGTGAAGTGGATCTTCGGATACCTAAGGGCTCTTCGAAACCCGCTTGTGTTTCTCGGAAAGAGCCTGAAGGTACAAGGCTATGTTGATGCAGATTTAGCTAAAGATATTGACAGTAGGAAGAGTACTACAAGTTATGTTTATACTCTTGGTAGTATTGCAGTGTCATGAGGCTCAAATCGTAGAAGACAGCTTCTTTGTTCACTACGTAGTCGAGTATGTTGCGAGATCGTAGGCCGCAAAGGAGATGATATGGCTGCAAAGTTTCTTGGAAGAATTGGGTAAGGAGGTTCAGAAGGGTACTCTTTACAGTGATAGTCAGAGCGCTATATTCCTTACCAGGAATCCTGCAGAGAGAGGAAGAGAGAAAGAGAGGAAGGGAGAGAAGAAAATAGAGTTTTTATTGTAAACGTCGAGGCGCTCGACGGTGTAATTCCTCGAAGAAATAAAATCCTCTGCAACTCCGTGGACGTAGGCAAATTTGTCGAACCACGTAAATCTGTGTGTCGCTCTAGTGTTTATTTTCTGCGTGCATTTTTCGTTCCAATTTTACTTTATTGTCATCATTTTTCACAGTGGATTTGTCGGCAGAACAAGAATAGGATATCGAGCAAATGGTGGATCATTATAACTCGATAGATAGCTCATTCCTTAATGAGGGAGGTCCTTCGGGACGGTTGTGAGGCTTTGTTTCATTATCAGTTCTTGGTTCCTAATGAAGAACCTTGAGGGCGTTCGTGGGACGGTTGGTTATAGCGATGAATTGGATTTTCTCCTCTGGTTGTATCTGTTGAAAGGTAGGTGTATACTTATGCTCGGCTTTCTTATGGTGGTTAGCTCGGGTGTTGATCTTTTCGTTCAAGTCTACTCGTCCCGGACTTGGATCGTTCTTTTATATCCTTCTCCTAATTAGTTTGGCCTTCGTCCTTGGCTCGAATGGCCACATTCAATTGGACAAATGGGGCCTCTCAGTCTCCTGTCGATAGGCCATTCTTTATTGCACTTCAATCTTTCTGAATTTTTCCATTTCCTCGAAATTCATGTTTTCACATTCTTGACATACATTACTAATGCATGCTTTAAAAATTATATTTCACTTATAAAAAGATAAAAAAAGTGATATTTTTTTACATAATACCAAAGATTTGAATAATATAAATGTAAAAAAATAAAATTTAGGTGTTATACATGTAAATACATAGGAATAGGGTGATATGTGTGTATATGCCACAAGAAAAATACCTTACAAAACGGATTTATACTTATATTTATATTATATTCTATTATTTTTATTCAAATTTATATTGCCTTTCCCAAATCTTTATGACATGTCTCCAGCAAATCTCCATCACCCGACACGAATCTCGAGGCATTGACATGAATCTCGAGATATTTTTTTTGAACAAGAAACAGTTTAGACTTGAATTAAGAGTCATCCAAAACTCTGATTTTAGCAAACTTATAGTCAAACTGATCGGCTCGATGAGATGAACCTAATAATATAAACACTAATGCAATCTGAGTCAAATTAAGCCCAGATCAAGTCATTAAACCACACTTGGAAGATTCCTGAACACATTTGGAAGGTTACACGGATTTCGATTCTGACGAGGTCATAGTCAAATCAAGTGTCTCGATAAGAAGAACCAACGAGCCTAAGATTGCTCAATTCCAACATTGTTAAGGCACTCAAATTTTCATCAAAAGCCGTCTGATCGAAGAAAACTCTTTGGATCATCCGATCAAAAAAGTTATATTCCTGCATTAATTGCACTCAGAATACTATAAGCCTCACCCCTCACATGAGGGGGGAGTTTGAGCCTTATGAGAGAACTTGAGGCTTTGAAAATGAGCTCAAGTCCAACACTATCCCTGCACATCATGAACCACATTTGATGACCACTGTTGATTGCAGCTGATCACTGTTGACCGCGTCAACCATAGCTGACTGTTGTCGACACCCTCGATTGCCGTCAGCCACTGTTGACCATCGTTGACAACCACCAACCATCGTTAATCACCATCAATCGTAGTCAACCACAACCAACCATAATCCGTCATTCAACATTGTACTTGAAAATATAATAATAATTTCTAATCTGCGGGACGATATTTCTGTAATCATCAATCTATATTAGATTTTTACAATTGGACAAGACCCCATGATTTTTTTCCTTAATAGAGTTTTCCACGTAAAAAACCTATTGTATCATTACTGATTATTTTCCTTTACCTAAACGTGCTGAATTCTCGTGCAATATTAAGACGATAATTCATTACTCTACCACCACAAATTTTCCAGCACATATCACTTTATATTTTAACTTCCGATATTTTCATGGTTAGATTTATGTCATTGTTTGATGCATTATTGCATGAAAACGTGGAGATCTTGATACGACTATTTAATTTCACCAGCAACGCCGAGTCATATAATTCAGCTCCCTCCGGCGGGCCCCACATCACCTTCCCCTTCCCTCTTAAAATCTCGCCCGGCCGGCCCCACCACCTTCTCACCAATAAATGAATTAAAATTTAATGAAAATACCCTGTTGAAAATGTCAATTTATTTATTAAACCCTGTCATTGCACCTTACTGTCTACGTACTTGACAGAAATAAAAATAAAAAGTCATTTACATTTACAAATGTACCCCATAAATCTTATATATTTATATATTGAACAAATAAATTTTCATACTTACATAATTGACAATTAAGTAAAATTTTTAAATAAAAGGAAAAATATCCCTTCGCCTTCTTCCTTCCACAGGCGACCAGCTATCCACAATGGGCTCCCAAGTCTCCAAGCAAATCGAACGCCGGAAAGCCATCGCCGCCGAGAAGAAAATCCTGGCCGACCTCCTCTCCAACTCCGGCGATCTCTTCCCCTGCTCCGACTACCACCCCCACAACCGCTCCAACTGGATTTCCCAGCTCGGCGATCTCCAGAAACTCCACCTCTATCAGATCGTCTGGCCGGGCACCCACGACTCCGCTACAGACTGCATCGGCTTCCCCTTCATCTCCCGCCCCTTCGCCCAATGCCAATCCCTCTGCATCTACGACCAGCTCAACCTCGGCGCCCGTCTGATCGACATCCGGGTCCAACAGGACCGCCGGGTCTGCCACGGCGTTCTCAAAACTTACCCGGTCGACCACGCGCTGGATCAAATCATCAAATTCATCTCCGATTCCCCTTCCGAAATCGTCATTCTCGAGATCCGGACCGAGTTCGGCTACGAAGATCCGCCCGGCTTCGACTCCTTTTTGATCGATCGTCTCGGCGACCATTTAATCCACCAAGACGACTCCCTCTTCACACGCACCGTCGCCGAAATTCTTCCCAAACAGATCATCTGCATATGGAAGCCGCGGAAGGCTGCGCCGCCGCATCCCGGCGGGGCGTTGTGGAGCGCCGGGTATCTTCGCGATAACTGGATCGACACAGATTTGCCTAATACTAAGTTCGAGAGCAACATGAAACATCTAGGGCAGCAGCCGGCGGTGGCCGGTAGGAAGTATTTTTACCGGGTGGAGAACACGGTGACGCCGCAGGCGGATAATCCGGTGGTGTGTGTGCGGCCGGTGACGGGTAGGATTCAACCCTATGCTCGCCTTTTCATTTCGCAGGCTTTTGCTCGGGGATTTGGGGATCGTTTGCAGGTTTTCTCCACTGATTTTATCGATGAGGATTTTGTGGATGCTTGTGCTGCTCTTACTTTTGCTAGATTGGAAGGGAAGGCTTGAGAGATACATCTTTAGAAAATAAAAAATAAAAAATTATATTATGAGTCACGATGTAAAATCATACTAGAACTCTAATCACTGTCTGTCACGTATACAAAATTAAAAAAAAAAAAATAAATAATTTATTACATGACGAGGACAAACTGTATACGTGATAGACAGTGATTATAGTCTAGTTATTGTTTTGCATCGGGACTTTATGTAATATCTTTAGGTGTTACGCCCTTTTTTTTGGAAGGTTTTTTATATACATACCACTCAATTTTTATGTTATTACATGTCTAACATCTAAACTTCAACTTTTACATGTTCAAACACTTGCCTATTCACTTTTTAAAAGTTACAATGTGGCATTTTTTTTTATGTGATGCGAAAAATTTGGGTGGTATGAACGTAGAAATTCAAATTTAGGTGGTAGAAATGTAAATACATAAGACTTATGTGGTATGTATGTAATAAAATGTCGGAATTTTTGCATACATACCACTAAGTTCTTATGCATTTACATATCGAACATCTAAGCTTTAATTTTTACATACTTGCCACATTTCGTATGCATGAACAAAATGTATTTCACTATTTAAAAGTTAAAAAAGTGGTATTTTTTGTGGTATAAATGTAAAAAAAAAAAGCGAAGTTTAGATGTTAGATATGTAAATAGATATAAATTTAATGGTATGCATGTAAATGCCCAAACTTTAGTTGTTGTGCATTGTCCTTAATGTTGATAATTAATGAGTTGGTTGTGCATTGAAAGTTTATTGTAAGATTTGTTGTTGTAATGTATGGTTTTATTATATCTTAAATTCATGTATGGATGTTTTGTTTTCTTAAGAATAAGTATGTTTATTTCATTAATTATGGCGTATATTTGGACTCTACTTATGAAAATTTGATATTTTTTTGATAATTTTTGTTTTCTCATTTACTTGTGCTTTATTTTATAGTTTGGTCATTTGTAAGGGTGTAAATGAACCGAGCTGGCTCGACCAGTTAACGAGCTCACAAGCGGTGCTTATCAAGCCACGAGCTCGAGCTCATTTCGACTCGACTCGTTGGCTTGCAAGTTGGGTCGATTAGCCTTCTGCTAGCCATTTCGATAAATTTTCCGATGATTTGCCACTGCATCCTCTTCTTCCAGCCACCAATACCTTATCTGAATTGTTATTGTAAAAATTGAGTTTTTATTTCGAGCTTATAACTATGAGCTAAGCTTGAGCTCACCATTCGAGCTCGAGCTCACAAATTGGCATATGAGTTGGGCTCGATAATGGCATGGTTTGACTTTAACTCGACTCGGTTACACCCCTAGTCATTTGTACACTCATATTCCCTTTACTTTAGTTGATAGTGAATAGTTGGTAGTATGCTCACTTGCTATAATAATTAATAACTACAATTCCAAGTTAATTTATGTAATTTTATTTCTAATTTCATTGAGCTCATATGCCTATAAATATGATTTCAATGATTTGGCTTGAGCATGAAATGATTTATGAGAAGGGTTAATAATATTTTTTGTTCAAGTATCTATACTTATGATTTTTCTCATATGTCCGGATGTGCGGACAACGGCCCGGATGCAGGAGGAATCAGACCTCCGCCCTCCTCGCTGCATCCGGCCGTTGTCCGCACATTCGGACTCCGGATGTAATATTTTTCCCATCTCTTAACCCTACTTTGGCTCAACCCAAATATGTAATAAGATTTTAGTGTAACCCTACAGCCAACAATGCATCAAATATTTACAATTGTGGGTATACCAAAGACTAAGAATCAAGTCATGGTTGCATATGGAGGGTTATTTGTAGAGCAACAAGAGCTATAAAGGAGCGGAGTTTGAGCGAGCTCGTGTTCAATTCGTTAGAAATTAATTATGTTAGAAATTCCTCTTCTTTAATGACTTGGTAAACATCTACCTCAAATGACTAAAGTTTTTGTATTCAAGACCGATGAACCTCAACACCTTACTGGCCATATTGGATTCTTGCAAGGGTAAGTTGATCTTGACTTATTGTGTTGTTGACTCGGACCCGAAAATCTCTACACTCACCATCAACAATGTAATAAAATGTCAAATTTTCATTATGGAGACAACATCGTTGCAATCACGAACCAATTCCAATTATGCACACACTCAAATTTATGATGAAATAAAGTGTCTTGAAGAGACAAACCAAATGACATCAAACTAAATCTGATCTGAGTCTAAGTGAGCTCAGATCATGCACTGAAAACATAAAAAGAAACTCTATAAAATACTTTGGGAGACCAAAATGATCTACGAATATGAGAAGCTAATAGTTAAAATCAAGATTATTGACAAGATGAATCCAACGAGCATAGCATCGCTTAATCCTGGCATCAGTAAATCATTCAAATAATAATAAAAAAATTACATCCGACCAAGATAATCACTATAGTACTTTCAATGCAGCGGTCAAGATTCATGCACTATTTATGGAAGATGCCACTCTTAAATCTATAAGTAGAATCACACTATATTCATTAAAAGGGGGACTGGGGCTAGGATGAGAAAATTGAAGGGTGCTTCAAAATAGTGAGGATTCTCGAGCTTGATCACCATCAAACCATTGTTGCAAGTTGTTGCAGTCTCCAAATAACCGTCGCCGTGTTGAATTGCCAACATCGGGTCGCCTTTGCTATATCGAACCACCATTATCGATCTATCACCACTGTTGGACCACCGTCGAACTACCATTACCAGATTGACTCTGAGTCACCACCACCTTGCAAGATCATCGTCACATGTGTTGCCGCCATTGGACAACCATCACCTTGCCAACGTCAAGACATCGCCGTCACTGTCGGACCACGGTCACTCGAAGTATGTCGAGCCACCACCACCATCTTCAAGGGCTACTGCCACCATCGGAACACGATCACCTAGACGACGTCGAGCCACCGCCACCATGTCGAACCACCCAACGTCGAGCCACCACTGCCAAGGTCAGACCACAGTCATCGGGTTGCCGCCACCTTCGAATCACCTTCGCCCAACCGATGCCAAGATACCACCACCACACAGGGCCACACAACCATCTTCAGACTGTCACCAACATAAGATCATAATCACACGATCGATACTGAGCCACCACCGCCATAACCAAACCACGATCGTTGAGCCCCACTGCCGCCATCATGCCACCATTATCGAGCCATCACCACCGTCACTAGACCATCATCTCCACATCACCACTATGTTAGATCACCATCTCTCAACCATTATCACCATCAAATCAATGTCGTCTGACCAATGTTGTTAAACCACCACCATTGTAATTGGTACACCATTTCCCCACCAATGTTGTAGCAACTGTTATTGCGGCCAGACCATTATCGACTTCGCCGTGTCTCCCCCACTATTGTCGAACCACCAACTCGTATTAGCAAGTGGACCACAATCATGCGAATGAAGCCATTATCGCAACCACCCCTTCTTGGCCACAATCATTTTGTTGCAGTTAGACCTCTATTGTCGTATCACCATTGTTAGATCACGGTTGTCTAGTTATAACTGTTAATGTTGTTAAATCACTACAGCCTAACGGCCATCATCTAGTCCATCATCATCAATGTCGATGAATCCAAGTCACCACCGCATAGCTCCTATTTGTCGTCGGTTTTCCATCGTACCGATCAAGTCATTGTTAATTTCATAATATTTTTCTCATTGTTCTAATATTGTTTTATATTTCTCAAAGGCAGACATGGTCTCATAAGTTGCATTTGAAAAATAAAACCATTTCAAATAACAAGGCTAAAACAATATAACTCTACTTGTATATTCCAACACACAAAAATATCTTAAATATAAAATTCATGACATTTTTATTTTAATAATTTGCATTGACTATGATTACTATAATAGTAAAATAAGTCATGCTAAATATTTGTGATAAATGGAACGCGAAATAGTTATCACGTTAAATATTTGTTATGAGATCATTTCTTCCTCTGTAAGACTGAAATTGATAATGCAAAATGTTTCATTAGCTCTTTTATCACATCAAAAGCAATAATTTTGATGCAGTTTATGAATATCATAAGTTGTGTATTTTACTTTAAGTTAGGCCCACAAAAGGTTGAGAATGTCATAATGAATTGTTGTTGGGTTTGATATTAGAAGTTCAATTCATCAGCCCTTTCTTTTTCAAGCAATAAGAAGCTAGATTTGATTGGCAAATAGTGACATATCATTTGTTTTTTTAGGGCATTTACAAACATACCACACAATTCCCATATAATTACATATGTAACATCTAAACATTCATATTTACATGAATACCAATGAAATCTTTAACGTCGGATCAAAAATGTCATCATCATTCTTTTCAAAAGTGAAATATAACTTTTCATACATAGATTTATCGCACCGAGGAAGGAGTGATAGGTGTAAATATCAAACTTTGAATGGTAGATATGTAAATACATAAGAATTGTGTGGTATGTAAGTAAAATTACCTTGTTCTTTTGAGAGAAAACAGACGACATATCATAATGAAGGGTTAAATTTCTGTAGAATTATCACATCAATTTTGGCGCCGATACCTCTTATTAACCCATTGAAAGTGTCCACAGTTTGCCTCTGGATTAGCTGCTGGACCCTACAAAAACGTGAAGGACATTAAGATTAGCGCTTCAAGATTCAATGGAATGAGATAACTTCACAATAGCAGATTTTGTAATTTTAGAATAATAAAGTCAGCAGCAATGGCAGGCCCTTGGCCCGATCATCCAATCGCTCTAATGAACAGGCATGGTTCACTAGTCAAAGCAACTTGGTCTCTTTCGTGTATCCATCGGACGGCAGGTCTTTCGGGTAATCCTTAGGGACCGATTCACTTTGCGTAGATTGACTAGACGCAGAAAGCCTTCCAGTGCCAGCGATCGTGTTTTTCATAGGATTTCTCGTTACTCGTGTCATTATTCTCACTTCTAATATCTCCCGGTGAAACGTTCCCCCAATTATTCAAGTGCGCCATAGGAGAACAAAACAATGACTAAATCTAATCCCCAGGCCAAGGTATTAAGAGGTACAAAAATTTCTCGTTACTCATGTCATCACTTTATTTTCTTTATAGTACATTACTTAATAGTAATACATGCTATTATCTTTTACTGTAAAGATAATATAAAAGGATAGTGGAGAAGAATGTAAGCAACCTTTTATTGATTTTATCAACAAAACTATATTCTGTTGTTCTGCTCTGTTTCTTTGCTCTTTCTGTGGTTACACCATTTTGGTATTAAAGCCATGGCTGAACCCAGAAGACTTCCAGTCGGCGATGATGTAGGCAACGATGTAAGCAACTGGCAAACTCTGCGAGCTGTGCTCGCTACCCTTACCTGTAAGGTGGAGACGATCAAAAGCACTTTCCAACGGTTTGTGATGGAGACATGAAGAGAGCTTCAAAATTTGAGGAGCATAGTTTTATTCCCACCGACAACCACACTGGTAAGCTTGGCAACCGTACTAACCATGAGATATTCCATTCAGGCGAATCCAGCTATGAGGAGATTCCAACGATCTGAGTCGGCCCAACCTAAGGTCAAATTCAACGAGGGAAGAAGTTCTTGACACAAGGCAGAGATCGTGGATTCCGATTCAGACAATGAGAATGAAACATGGTGAACTCAAAGTGAAATCATATATTCCTATTTTGATGGGCATTTGCACGTTGAAGATTACATGGATTGGGAACAAGCAGTAGATCCTTCTTTGAATACATGGACAACTTGCCGGAGAAATAGGTCAAGTATGTCATATATTGGTTGAAAAGGGGAACAAGAGCTAGGTGGATTCAATTGGTTTGACTCGGAAACATGAGGGGTGTCAAAAGGTTTAGAGTTAGACTTGTATGAAACAATTGTTGCGAGGTCATTTTCTTCCCACCGATTATAAGCAAATGATATATTTACAATACAAAAGAAGTGCCCAAAATGATTGAAATGTGAGTGCTTATACGGAAGAATTTTATAGGCTGCGTGCACAAAATAACCTGAATGAAACATATCAACAAATAGTAGCTCGATATATTGGTGGCTTGAAAAAAATCGAATTCAAGAGAAATTAGAAATGAATGCCGTCTGGTCTCTGTTACATGCTGTTAACTTTGCTTATAAAGCATAATTCAACAAACTAAACAACCCAAGCCTCAATATTTTCGTCGTGGATCAACCGACTTCAATGTGGAACCAAATCGGGGAGTGTATTCACCAAAACAAAATGTTTTAAAGGTCAAAATAGTGCCAACCAATCCAACTTGAAGGAGTCCAGATCCAATTCAAGAACCAATTATCATCGTGACAACACACATCAAAAACCAACTCCGGATAAATGCTTTTGGTATCTCCAACCTAGGCATAAATATAATGAATGCCCAACCCAAAGCAAAGTCATGTGCTAGAAGGAGAACCTGTCGAAGAGGGCAGTTATGGGTTACCAATTATGTCTGAAGATGCGGAGGATTTGCAAGCCGACGAAGGAGAATTTAGTTCCTTCATATTAGAGAAAGTATTGCTCGCTCCAAGCCGTAATAATTGTACCTAGAGGCATTCTATATTCAGGACACGGTGCACTATTGGAAGCAAGGTATGTGAACTTATTGTTTATAATGGTTGTACTGAAAATAATGTTGCATTAAAGGTTGATAAAGCTCTTCAACTAAAGACCACAAAGGATTCTCAAACGTATAAAATTAGTTGGGTGAAGAAAGAAATTTAAGTGTCAGTTACCGAAACATGCAAGGTCTCATTCTCTATTGAAAAATTATACTGTTGTGAAATTTTTGACGTAATAGACATGGATGTATGCCATGTTATCGTGGGTCCTCCGTGAAAATTCAATGAGGTGGTGTGGTATGATAGTCGATCCAATGCTTGTATTATTGAAAGAAATGAGCAAAAGTTGAGATTACTGCCAGCCAACATCTGTGTGAAAGATGCCCCTTCTGATTCATCAGCTTTCATTGCTATGTCAGGTAACCAGTTAATGCAGGATTACAAATTAGAGGCTCAAAAGCTACGCTATTCTGCATACGGAACATCAGCCAGTCACCAAGGAAGTGCCAAATAGGGTGCAGCTTTTAGTGGATCAGTTCTCCCATTTAGCTCCAGCAGATATACCTGATTCATTACCTCCTATGCGCACTATTCAACAACAAATAGATTTCATTTTGGGATCCACATTACCAATTTGCCCCACTACAGGAGATCGTCGATGAGTTACTGCAGAAATAATATATCAGGAACAGTTTGAGTCCAAGTGCCGTGTCGGCATTAATTCTACCAAGGAAGGATGGAAAGTGGTGAATGTGCGTCAACAGCCAAGCCATCAATAAAATTTCAACCAAATTTCGTTATTAAAACCGATCCCGACAAAATAGCAGCTAACCGGTCTTGGCCCACTCCTAACTTTATGTTTGAAGCGAAGCTTTCACGGATTAGCTAGTTTTTATAGAAGATTCATCAAAGATTTCAGCACATTGATACACCCATTACCAACTATTTGAAAGGCAAGACTTTCCTGTGGGGATAGGAACAACAAGCAAGCTTTGACAATATTAAGACCGATTTGTTTATTGCTCCAGTTCTAGCTATTCTGGTTTTTGACAAACCATTTCTTGTTGAAGTAGATGATTCTACTGTTGGCATTGGTGTGGTTCTATCTCAAGAAGGTAAGCCTATTAAATATTTCAGCGAAAAACTAAGTACCACACGACAAAAGTGGTTTACCTATGAGCAGGAATTATATGCAGTTATGCGAGCTCTCAAGCATTGGGAACACTCTGGTTCAACAAGAGTTTGTTTTATTCAGTGATCATAAAGCCTTAAAATTTCTTCAATCTCAAGACACTCAACCGGATGCATGTATGGTGGGTTGTCTTCCTACAAAAATTTATTTTTGTATTAAAACATAAAGCTGGTCAAAGTACAAAGTTACTTACGCTCTTTAGCCACAAAGCCAATTTGTTGGTCTCCTTCCAGACCTCGATTACCTAGTTCGCAAATCTTTGGAAAAGTTTATATCCAAAGCTCTGGTTGTGAATTATTCTATTAAGCAGGGCTATCTTTTTAGAGGCAGCCAGTTGTGCATTCTAAACACTTCTCTTCGCACTCGCATAATTCAACATATGCATGTTGGAGGGTGGCCACCCATACCGATCATGAAAAAACTATCACATTACTGACAGCTCATTTTTTCTGGCCAAAATTATGAAGATATGTAGGCCAGCTAATTGAACGGTGTGCCACTTGCCAAACTTACACAGGAAATGTTCAAAATACTGATCTTTAAATGCCATTACCGATTCTTGAAACAATTTGGGAAGACTTG
This sequence comes from Papilionanthe hookeriana x Papilionanthe teres, assembly GCA_022702705.1. Classification (NCBI taxonomy): domain Eukaryota; kingdom Viridiplantae; phylum Streptophyta; class Magnoliopsida; order Asparagales; family Orchidaceae; genus Papilionanthe; species Papilionanthe hookeriana x Papilionanthe teres. The sequence goes on along the minus strand of CM040422.1, from coordinate 130,659,024 downwards.
AGTCTAGATTTTGTTTAGGGACTTTTGAAAACTAAAAGATGTTTTGATTCTGTAATAGTAGTGATGGACCGTTTTTCTAAAATGTCCCATTTTATTCCTCATAAGAAGACCTCTAATGCTCTTAATATTGCACCGCTATTCTTTAAGAATATTGTTCGCCTCCATGGATTCCCTCGAAGTACTACATCGGAACGTGATGACAATTCACGAGTTGCTTTTGGCTGGAATTGTGGAAAATATTACATACTGAACATAGAATAAGTTCAGCTTATCATCCTCAAATTGATAGCCAAACAAAGATTGTTAATCGGACTACCAATAGCCTGATTCGATGTTTAGTTGGAGAAACCCCCAAGCAATGGGATGAAATACCTAGTAGAGCCGAATTTGCATATAATTTCATGCGAAATCGATCAACAAGCAGAGATCCATTCAGTATAGTTTATACCAAGGCACCCAATCATATGGTTGACCTCGTGGTCCTCCCTCAAGCTTGCATTAAAACTGCTGAATCGTTGGTTACCGATTTCACCACAATGATTCAAGACGTCAAAGATAAGCTTTCTCAAAGTAACCAAGCATATAAAGCACAAGTTGATACTAAAAGGCGCTTCAAAGAATTCAAGGTCAGGGATTTAAGCATGGTTCATCTGCCTAAAGAATGAGTTCCAACCGACACCTATTTTAAATTACATCAGCACAAAAGGGGTTCATTTTCAATTGCACAAAGAATAAACGATAACGCCTATATCATTTCTTTACCTCCGGAATTGGAAATTCCGCCTACATTCAATATTGCTGACATATACGAATACCATCCTCCAGAGGCTATTGCTATTTCAGAACCTGAGACCAGTTCTTCTGAAGCGGAGGGAAATCTGGAGTAGTCGAAGGGCGGACTAGGCCGAAATATCCTTTTATTAATTTCCTTTATAGTACATTGCTTACTTAATAGTAATACTTGCTATTATTTTTACAGTAAAGATAGTATAAAAGGATAGTGGAGAAGAATGTAAGCAGCTTTTTACTGATTTTATCAACAGAAATATATTTTATTGTTCTGCTTTGTTCTTTGCTCTTTCATTTGCCTGGGTTTACACCATGTTGCCAAGCGAGATAATTATCAAAAGGTCTTCATTAGGAAACTAAGTTGCAGCTTTCAGAAGCTGCAATGCAGGACGGCAAATGAAAAAAGAAGAAGAAAATTTTACATACATACCCATAATTCTAATATATCTATATATCTAACATCTAAAGTTTGATATTTACTCTTATGGTCTATCATAAAATTTTGCATAAAAGGATGAATTTCACTCTTACAAAAATAATGATTGTGGTATTTTTTATGCGATATTAAATATTTCAGTGGTATGCATATAAAATATAAACATGAATTTTATGTGTTAGATATGTAAATGAGTAGAGTGCTAAGATAGTCCCAGACTATTTACCTGAGGCTATTTTAGTCCTAGAATATATAGAAATGCCAAAATAATCCCTTGCTATTTTAAAATTCAGCTCTAATAGTCCTCCATGGGGACTATTTCAGCAACAATTTAAAAAGTATGGGGAAATTTTAGCACTTGTATAAACCCTGGGACTAATAGGCCCATGTAAATAGTCGGGGACTATTTTGATAATTTATTCGTATGTAAATACATAAGAATTGTGTAGCATGTATGTAAATGCCCCAAAAAACAATACATGAAGTAGAATACTACCATCAATTCCACAAAATTTATCGTTTATCATCAGTATTACAAGAGCATTAGTGAAATGGAAATGACATGCAAACTTTTCAACACAACATGCACTCCATCAATGTTCTATCATAAATGGTCTTATAAATCCGCTTCCCAAGTAGAAATTTTAACTATCAACCAACAATATGGACTAGGTTAATATTCATTGCTATAAAGCTTTAGGAAGCAGAGTTTCTCCTGCTCCTTCCAATGCGGACTATGTCAATGTTCTGACATTAAAAATAGTCAAACAAACTTAGTCTTCAAGCATACATGCATCAATCTTCCTACAACAATAGCAAGCCTTTATCCCACTAAGTGGGGTCCGCTACATGAATCATTTTTCCCCAATGTGTCCTATTGAGTGTCATATTTTCATTTAATTCTAATAGATTAAGATCATTTTTTATACATGCCCAAGCCCTTTTAGTTCTAGCTCTGCCTTTCTTACCATAAGTCACATCTAAAAGATCTACTCACCTAACAGGATGATCAGATGGCCAACTTTTAGTGTGACCAACCCATCTAAGATGACTCTCTAATCTTGTCCGCCACTGAAACTACACCAACTCTTTAACAGATATATTCATCAATCTCCCTACTTCATTATAAAGCTTCCGGGAACAGGTACCACCCTCTTCGTCCCTACCCCATCACAGAACAACAGGGAAAAGGCAGATCAAAATTATAGCAATATCATCTAATGAGAAAAAATAAAGATATACTCAAATAGTGAATTTAGAATTTTGAGGATCCTATTTATCAGGAATTAACATAACTGACCAAATTACATTTTTACACCAGAAACAAAGTTCAAGTTACTGTAACGTTTGCTGAATAGAGAACATGTTATTTCTCCTGAGTTTATATAAAGACCAAGAACTAAAGCTATAAAACCTCTTAATTTTATAAGAAACAATGATTCAGTAGAGCTTGAAACAAATCATTAGCAATTAGATAGAATTAAATGACTAAAAAAGAGATCACTAGAGAATTTTCTACCTGAGCACGAGCACATACATAAAATCCCCGCCCCATATTTGCGCCTTCCTTCTTTACAGACCTTGCAACACAGGGTTCACTATGGCCCTTGCAAAGTGGTATACTCGTCTTCATTTTCTGCTGAATTATTCGCCACTCCAACAATGCAATATTTCTGCTTTCGGTTTGAGAGGAAGAAGATGAGCATTCATCAGTTTGATCTTCAGAACGAAGACCCTTCCCAGGAAAGTCTACCACACAATTGTAGTCTCCAACATCAACCAAAGAACCTTTAACAGATATCAGGTCTGTTCCAAAAGAAAGATCATCACTAATCTTTCCATTATCATACAGATCCAAAGATTCATCAGCATTCTTTCTTTCAACGATACAATCAGAGCCAAGCTTTGGTTTCTGGAAATAAGACCTCAAAGTAAGCTGAGAGTATGCAGCACGCTTAACCTTTTTCAAAGGCACTTTAATTTTATGCGAAAAACTATCTTTCCCCATATTCAGAGCAGAGGAAATAGGCATGTTACTTTCAGTACAGATTTCTTTACTGATTTTTTGATCCAAAGTTTGTGGACTAGTTTGATCTAAATCAAAAGGACAGTTATCAGAGATTGAAGCTTTCCCGCACTTTAAAGACAAACTATTGTCCGGGCTTACAACTGAACCTTCACCACCATGTTCTGATATAAGATGAGCAGAATGCTCATTGGCATCAGGAAGCTGTCTTTTCTTCAAGAATGGAACTGTAAAAATCCATTATTAATCACTAAATTCAGTAGTATTAAGATGCTGCAGAATCAAAGCAGGAAAAATTATTCAGATTTGTAGTGTTATATAAGCTGAAGTATATTACTAAGTATACTAACAACAAAATATAAACTTCCTAAGTGAAAATAAATAAAAAAGTGACAAATACCAGAATTCGCTCGCGTATTTAGATATAGAATTAAAATTTATTAGCTTCTTAAGTTCAGCTATAACATTTATGAATGGGTATCAGAAATAGCCGTGCACCTTTTCAGCACAATTTCCACAACAGCATCACAACATTATTCATGTTAAGATTATGGACTTTTAATTAAAACAAAATAAGTAAAAATATTATATCACATATTCTAAACCATTTTTTATTATATTAGGTCACACTATTCAAATAATATGAACAGATAGATTGACATAATTGTAGAAACTGGGCAGAAAAGAAACGCACACAAGCAGCTCTGATTAGAGTAGACATGGATACAATGTAGACGAGAAAAATAGTCCTCTGATTTTTGCGAAAGGATTATTTGTCCTAAAGTCTATAGGTGCCAGTTAGTGCCCAGACTTTTTTAATATGGGTTGAAAGAGTCATCCTTTGAGACTATTTAAGCCCTAGTCTAAGAGTTTGGGGACTAATTTGACACTTTTATAGATTTTGAGATGAAAATGACCCCATGTAAGTAGCATTTTGACATTATATTCTAATGTAGAAAGAGCCAGATCAAACTGAGAACTAGCTTTTTAAAGCAACCATATTAACATCAAACAAGGTAGAAATCTCCATAAATTTTCATGATTGGATTTACAACCAGGCTCCACCACCCAAACCACCTGAATTTGTACTGTATGGATAAAAACCAGGGAATTATCAAGCGTAATTTTTTTTGTTATAACATAACCATATTTCATCAACCATTTCAAATTTATACTGAATTAAAAAGTTTTTATCCGGCAGTCTGTTTGAAAAAGTAACGAAAAACAATTAAACTCCTCACCAATAGTTTGTTGCCAACCGCGGACCTCTGGAACATATCTCACAGCTAAAGGTGGAGTGCTATGCTCTGGAAGATCAGGGATGTCATTTAAGATCATGAACACAGGTACATGATCTGAACCTTCCAATTTTATGCTTCTTCCCCCTATCCACCTGCAAATATACCAGTCTAAATCACATCCAGAATGCAAAAGCAAGAACTTTCACCTAATATGTATTATTACTTGGGTCTACCGACAAAGTTTCCACGGATGAACTGAATCATTATGTCACTTCCTCCAACATGACAATCAAATAAGCTATGTTTATCTGAGGATTGATTTTCATGAAGACAAGCTCCGGCAATGAGAATATGGTCAATCCTTGAACCATAGTTGAATTCCTCAGCACCAATACATGGAGAAAAACAGGTGTACGCTCCCTCTCTGTATCAGGAAAATAGAAACACAAATCAATGCAGCATCACAACAGTAAGGCTATCATAAAGCACTAAAAATCCTCATTATAAAAAGAAAATAACCGTGGAATCCTAAAATCCTCACACCGGCTTTGTTGATATTATAGTGGTTACAGGTTAAACCATTAAAGTCAAATCGGTATAACTACCTAAAGATTTTTCCCTCTAGAGAGGACTTCATAATCTTGTTTTGAACACATCGATACATCCAAAATATATAGTATTTTTATACACATTTTTATATCTATTTTTGATGATATTACACTTTAATGTAAGATATTTTGTGTATTTTTCTTGCAGGCATGATTAAATGGATAAATATGATGAAAGAAGTGAAAAAGTATCAATATTGATGAATAATTTTTAAAATATCAATTATTCGAGATAACTATAATATAATTTGATTAATTAAAACTTGATTATAGTATTTAAAAATAATTAAATGATTATTAGCTTATCATAATTAAATTTAGACAAACCATACTTAATAATTTCTCATGTATTTTATTGCCAAAAGAGGGCTGTTTGCTTGCTTAGCTTTAAAGAAAAAAGAAATATTTATACATTCAAAATCTCATAATTTGCATAATACTTGATGCGCCACAATAAAAGATTTCTATATACCAAACTGACGCTTCTCGATGAAGCATTTAATCCAATAATACCGTAATCATCAACATGAGTCAAATTAATTCAGACGTTCATTAAATTACTTTTTTTTAAGCTTCTTGCGTATATAATTTGAAAATAAATAAATTTTAAATACGATATATTTATAAATAACTGAAAGATCTCGACAAAAAAGTTAATCAGCGCCCTCAATATCACTCACTCGACATCATTAATACACTAAAAATATTCAACAACATCGTCCACCAAAGCGATTCTAAACCGTCCGATCAAGCAGTAGAGCGAATTTCTTCTTTATTCGCAACCTGAAATCTATAAATAAAGTTCGCCCCTCTTATGAGTATAGCTGGCATCGTCGTTGTTCGCGAATGCCTGCTCTCGCCGCGTTAGCCTCGTGTTCCCGCCGTTCGTTAAGCCTAACGAGCCGAACACGAACAAATTTTTAAGCTCGAACGTAACGAGCCGAACACAAACAACCGTTTCGTTCGCTCATGCTCTCGCCTCGAATTAGCTCGAAATAAAAAAATAATCATATAATTATCTATATAATATAATATATATATTATTATATATTAATATATTATATATATTTATATTTAAGTTTTTAAATCATAACCTGCCGCGCTGGGTGAAATAAGTACATGCCTCGTTTCCATCTCATTCGTCCCAAGTGCTCGAACCGCGCTGCATATATTTCTTTCCATTTAATTTTAACGAGCCAATTTCGAGCCGAACACGAGCCGAACACGAGCCGAACACGAATGTGCCCATTTCGAACACGAGCCGAACACGAACACACCTTTCACGAGCCATTTCGAACACGAGCCGAACACGAGCCGAGCTAATTTCGAACGAGTCGAACACGAGCCAAGCTCCGAGCTCGCCAAGCTCGCCCGTTTTTACGCCCCTACTTATGAGAGAGGACATAGAACATGGGCAAGAGGAATGCCGAGCTATGTACAGAAACCCGCAACATGATGTCATGTGTCGCAAATTCGACCAACTTTAGTTGTTGCCTCCTTTTGACTAACTTCGATTGACTTCCGACAGTGGCTAACTCTCGCCGCCTCCAAATACTTCACTATCAACCATTATCAACTGTCACCGCTCTTTACTAAAGTTAACAACAAATCATTCGCAGTTACTGAAGGAGAAGAACAACATTCAGAATGATTCGTACCCGCAATCACGAAACTCACAGTAAAATATATCACATAAAGCAGTAAAAGACGAGATTTTACTCTGTTCAAATATTTTACCGCAGAAGCAGTTGGACAGAGAAAGACATAACTTATTCTTTCACAAGCTTAAAAAATGGTTACATCGTTGACGATAACGTTGATCAAAGATTGACAATAAATTTAAAATTTTTTTAAAAATATATTAAATTGCCATAATTTCTTAAATTTAATAAGAAAATAATATTGATTTTAAAAACTTAAATATAATTTTGAAAGCCACAAATACATAGGAAATTGTTTGGGATGCATGTAAATGCACCAAAGAAAATATTTAATGAATTAAAGTTAATTCACTTAAACTCAACTTGATCAAAAAACAACATTTCTTTTACTTTTTTCTCAACAATTAACAGAAAAAACAATATCTTACTCTAAAAATAAGTTCTTATCTCTCCTTCAACTTAAAGGACCACCTAGACCACGCACCGGAAACTCTAAGCATTGGAGGAGGTGAGGTTCGTGTTCCACACCGAAGAGCGTACAAACGCCACTCGTTCCTGCAACCGCCGATGACTATGAACACTGCCGTTTGCTATCTTCAACCACCATCGACTCGCGCCGGGCCCTTCAGCCTATCTAACAAAAATTCTTATGGAATCACGTCTTCGAATCCCAACTTATGTTTTCGAGTAGTGAAAAACACCGTGTGAAAGAGTAGTGAAACACCGTGTGAAAATACTTACTATCCTGCAAAGAAAGAAACATTCATACTCAATGCACCTCAAGACCACAGAATAACGTGGGACTTTCAAAGTACTCGCATAACATCGACTCCAAGTGTTATAAAGAATTCGCCAAAGGCTATTCGAGCCCCCAACCACCCTCACGTACCTAATCCACCGAGACCGCCCTACTACCGACAACCGGGTAAAGGGGGGATTCGAACCCGTGACCCGAGGGGACCTGGCGTGCGATCGCTCTACTCAATGGGTACATTTACAAGACAACCAAATATATTCAAATTAATCAGTTATATTAAGCAATGTTGGTAAAAACAAGCATTATCATTACAGACAAAGTTCTGCACTTTTTTCAGCAATTATCGTCTGTACTTTAAGATTAATTCAAATAATATCACATTAAAAACCCTGATAAATCCAATCAAATCAAATTAATTTCATTTGCAACAGAATTAACAGTATCAATCATAGTACAGTACCTTATAACAATTTTATACAAAGTAAAAACTGAAAAAACCCACACAGAATCCCTATTCTAACAGAGCGAATCTATTTTCTGAAAAACCTATACTGAAACTGCTTCTATTTACAATCCTGTATTGCAAACCTGTTCAGTATGAATCTGAAAATCTATATATTTAGCTGTTTTATCAATCAAAATAGGCTCAGGACGTGCACAAGTTATTGGTGGTGGATCTGAGTCTGGAAGCAGGAGATTAGTTGAATTGTAGAAGGAAATGATCCCATTTCTGCAAAGAGGGCAAGGATTGCTCCAGGTGGATCTATGTTCTCAGATGAGCGATGTTTGCTGAGTTAAAGACACAGTGCGCATTTTATATGCACAGTTCATGCCTGCAACCTGAATAATTAACTTATGATTATTGATTATTGTAGAGATTAGTGGAATCTATGTAAATCTTCCAATATGAGCAGGTAGTATCAACAATAATAGATCAAATCACTGAATTTAGGGGAGAACAAAGATGATACAACTGACCTTCAGCAGCTACTTGAAAGCAAGTTCTTTCTAAGCAAATAGCACAAAGATCACTGTCGTCGCCGGATGTGGATAATGAATTTAGGCCGCTGCCGCATTCTCTGAAAGGAGTTGCATTTTAAGAAAAATTGAGATCTTTAGAATAAGTGGATCAACAAAATCTTAACTTGCGAGGTTCTTATAATTTAGTTCCACATTATGCCAAGTTGCACAAATAAAATGTCAAACAGCATACAGATCGTTTTTATACATTTATTCAAAAGAACTAAGTAAAAAAGAAATCAAAATAGAAAACAATTATCAGAACTAAAATACCAAGTATCTTTCGAACAGATCATTCAACAGCTATAATGGCTTCTGCAGAGCTCCATCCATGGATTTCCTATTCATTCTTAAGCGCCCTTCTTATGAGGACACCCACACACTGCTTATCTAACTTTTATAGACTACTCAATTCTTATGTATTTACACATCCAACAACTAAACTTCAGATTTTGCATATATATGCCAACTTACCTACAGTATTAAAAAAGTGTATTTCACCTGTTTTAAGTTGATACACATACGTATTTTTTAGATTCGATTATCGTACGCCCAGTGCCGCAACGTCGATCCCTGAAATATCTAACGGTCCAAGCAAAAGACAAGGCAACAAATGCAGACTCAACCAATAGAAGACCAAGATTTACACATATATGTCAAAGCCGAAGGACAACCGAATTAGGAGAAGGATAAAAAGACGACTATTTGATTGAATCTGAAACAATTGGAGTAAAACAAGACACGTAAGCATTCAAGCCAACTAATACAAGAAAGAGACCCAAGACAGCAACCTACCTTCTTAGTAGATCCGCCTGAGGAAATACCTCATTCCTCAAAATCACGAGTCATCCCACGTGCACACCCGATAAACTTCTTACTTAAGGATCAAGACCGATAATAAAATGTAATCTTGCCACTATCCCACAGTCTCTCCTCGCTAAGAAGAAGCCTACATACATACATAAACATTCACCGCCCGACAGCTACTGCTCTACCGACAAGTTCTCTTCATCTAGGATTATAAGTCGACAGCTGAACTCTATCAACCAATCAACAAAGCCTACCCAATCAAAGAATCATGCCGAGCCAAAGCAATCAAGCTCATTCGACCTACAACGCCAACTCAACCTAGTCGATTGGACCAGCCTCACGAGTAGAAGCCTAGTTGATTGGACCAACCGGCCGAAGAAGAGAAAGAGCGCGAGCACAAAGTGCCTCATATACGTAAAATGCTTATAATATCTTGCACAAATCTCATTAATGCAGGTGGAAAAATATAATCACCCATATGAATGAAGGAGTAATCATGATTCAACACATATGAATGATTTGAGGGGTATAAATGAAAATTGTAAAGTTTAGGTATAGCTGTAAATACATAGAATTGGGTGGAATTTATGTAAATGCTCGTGTACCTTTGCTATGTTAAGAATGCTCATAAGAGGCAGAGATAAGTAGCTTGATGGAGTAAACAACGGCAACTTCAATTCAGAATTGGGTGACAGCAGTGGCACAAGGTGTTGTCGTCCCCAAATCCTAGCCACATCAACAGTGAAGCCATCTGACAGAACAAAAACAATTTTTTTTAAAAAATAAGAACAGCAGCATATCAATCAACCCAATAAGCAAGGTGAAGAAAAGAAAGAATACCCATTAGAATTCAGAGTCAATCGGCAAGCTCCTCTAGCAAGGAGGACCTGCAAAAGTCAACGCCTCATCTGTAAGCGTAAATGCATCAAAAAACAGAGCAACTTTTACATAATGAAAATGAGAAAGCTCAAAGTTGCTTTGCCTGACAACACTTAAAATTTTCGCCGAAGGACGCGTAGTGAAGAGGAGTGCTACCAGCTCCCGCATATTATTCAGAACAATCCTAATCATGTTCTGAATTTACATAAATTGCTAAAATCATACTGATCACTAAGATACCGATACCTATGGTCCTAAAGGATGAACAATAATTAAAGGTTGTTGCCGATACATTTGCTTTAAAGTCAAGCAACAGCTGAACGCAATCGAAATGCTCTTTTACAGCCGCCACATGCAGCGCCAAACTCCTCCATCAGCCACCTTGTTGACCAACCTCGATAGAGCTCTACAATCAATTTAAAACTCAAAAGTTCAATAATTTAACATCTGCGACAAAATTCAAATCTTGAAAAGCAGCATACAATTGATTAAATTCAGCTGCAGAAGAACATTCAGAGCTCTTGATGTCCTTCCACCCTTCATCTGTCACTGAGAATGGAGCACCGGGAACAAAGTCTGCAAATAATAGCCTGATGCACCGGACATACCCGCCTGCAGCGGCGAAGTGCAACGCCGTCTGACTGCTGAAGTACGCAGCTCCTTGAAACTTAATTAGTTGAAACTCGAATCCGTAAGCGAAAATGAAAGTGCAGAAATTAAATCAAACCGGGAATGAGAAATACAGAATACACATACGTTGCATCTGAACAGAAGCAGGACCTGTACTATCTCCCAATGGCCATACCGACATGCTTGCATCAATGGCGTCTACATAGAAGATCCGTAAAAGAGAGACTAAAATTAGATTTTGAATCATAAAACGAACTGAAAAAGCGATTTTTCTTTTTTGTTTTTTATTTAATACCAGCCCGGAGTAGTTTGCGAGTTCACGTCAGCGCCCTTCTCCAGTAAAAGCGAGACTATCTGATCAACCATGCTCACATAAGACTGAAGAAAAGCGAAAAGTAATTGAAGAAGGAGGAGGTGGAATGCGGAGGAAGAAAGAACCTCAACGTGACCTCTTTTGCCGCGGCGAAATGTAAAGGTGAGTTCTGAGCGGCGAAGGTGCAGTACCTCGCGAGGCAGGGGTTCCGCTCGAGCAGAGCAGCCACCTCTGCGACATCACCGTCAATCCTAGCAGCCGCCACCAGCTTATCGCCGGCCCCGGCTGCTGCGCAACCAGCGAATTTCCCATCGTAAGAGTACTGTGGATTCCGAGAACTTAGGTAAAGGTATCTCCTTTATAATCGGCGGTCCCTCGATGTTGGCGTGAGAGCAGATTGCGACCAAGAAAGAGTGGGGTTTGGTTTTGCCTTCACGGAAGGTCTGCTTATCGTGTACCCGGTTTTCAAAGGTGCACTGCTCCGGCAGTGGCTACAGAGAGGGCTACAGGGAAGATGGTTAGTGGCTGCGGTTCGTCTTACGGTGACCGGTACGTGCGGGAAAGGAAAGATGAGATGGTGGCGGTCGTGACTTTATCCGGAGGCCGGCAAATTAATTCTTACTTTATTCTGAAATTTTTGCACACATGGCTGATTTTAGATCTATTTCAGTTGCAAATTATTAATAAATTATTAATAAATTATTAATAAATCATTTAAAAATAATTTAAAATTTAAAATTGAAGTTATGTTATAATTTTTTTTTATAAAAGCCTCGATATTAATTGCATAGACACATCATTATCTCGATTTCAAATATTAAAACACTCGCTTTTTAAAAATCACAAACGTAATTTCATAAAACTAATTCATTTCGTTTTCAAACGACCGCTACTAAATAATCATCCCCAAACCTCAACCGAAACACCTTAAAAAAAATGATAAAGAGATATCGGAGAACATTTACATATACTTCCTACCCAAATCTTTATTATTAAATGTAAGACTATCTCAATTTAAAAATCACAACGAATAACGCAATACAAAAACCCTAATTTCATTTATATTAACGAGGACAAATAGTCATTATATTAATCCTATAATAAACGCATAAGAAAAAGAAACTACTGGTATAAAGATATATAAATTATCATTCTAATAATTAATTCATATTAATTATTGGCGAGATATATAAAATAACATAAAATATGTGAGAGTAATCATATAATTCCTAATCCAAAATAAAATAAATAAAATAAGAAATAAATATCTCGTTAATCTAAGTTAGTAAAATAATTTATTCCTTATATTTTCTGCAGGAATAAATTTTTTTCCCTATATTAATTTCTAACAATAATTAAAAAAACAATCTAAAAAATATAAACTTTCACATATATAAAATGACATATATGTAAATGCTGAGTATTAGATATTTAAATACATAAGAATTGAGTATATATATATATATATATAATATTTGAATTATATAAAAATAAAAATAAAATTTAGGGATGTCAGATATATAAATAAGTAAAATTAAGTGATATAAATGTAAATGACTTAATATTTTTATGTTTTATTTAAGATATCCCAATCTTCTTTCACTATTATATCTTATAAAAATTTTTAGATAAACTTGAGTTGCATTAATTAACTTCGTACAAATCTTAAAGCAAAATCTTAACGGACATCAAACCCTTTTTAATTGCACTCTTTTCCGAATTTTAAAATAATTAAAAAATATTTAAATAATTTAAGTTGTTGGGAGGTTGACCAACTAAGAGATTGATACGATCTAATCATCTAATTAATCAAATCATTTCTTATGGGGATAGTCATACTTACGCGTCAATAAACAGTGTACCAGATGTAACAAATTGTTATTTTTGTAAATATTTTCATTATCTCTTTGCATGTTAATATATTTTTGATATTTTATTTTTATCCTTTATTAGCAATTTTAGTGGAAGTTCGGATGTCTGACGTCATGTTTGGTTGAAGGTTGACTAAAATGGTTAAAAGTAGCTAAAGTAATCCACAAGGTTTTTTTTCGATTGTTTTGCGGTCAGTTTATTTTGGTATACAAGATTTTAAAATGATCAGCCGATTTCGATAACCGCGTTTCGATAGCTTTTTTTTAATCGCGTTTTCGCTTAAATCAACATTTCACACCGTCGATCATGCATTGCCAGCTTCTACCGCGTCTCGCTTTTATATTAAAAAAAGTCATATGATCATCGTAGCTTTTCGAATACCGTATTATTTTTCATCTCGCTTATTAATAAGCCTACAACTTCCAAACGAGCATTTTAGGATTCGTTGGCACAAAATTATCGAATAATCATTGGCAATGTATTGAAAATAATCTGCGATAAAGAAAAAGTAAGGCGCATATTATAAATTTTTATTTTTTAAAAAATGGACGATAATGTAGAAGTTTCTTTACCTAAGTGTGAAAACTGCTACCGTTTTCAAATGCATGTTTATCAAAACGCATTTTACCTTAAATAATTCATATATGCTTCAAAACGCTACCACACCAACAACCGCCCCAAACGAATTTTTTTTAATTCGTGTGTGCGCGTATATATATATATATATTTATTTATTTATTTATTTTTCTGTCGCAGCTTAACCTGGAGAATTGAGTCGGTGGCCAATAGTCTCGCCATAAGCTCGCTGGCCATGGACAGGTTTGACAGTAAAAAAATATAAATTTGGTTGGCTCGGATTGATCTTAGCCCGTGTTGACTTAGTCAAACTGCTGGCCAAACCTACTGCCCATGTGAACCCAACCGGAAAAATATATATACAAAATTTCATGTAGAACGATAATTTTATGAGTTATAGCCGTCTTAAAAGACTATCATACCATGCATATAATAAAAATATTAGCATGCGATTTATATATATTTATATGTCTGAAATCTAAAGTTTTAAATATCTACAAACATAATATTCGATTCTTAGGCATTGCTATTTAATGCCTAATCTTCATATCTACATACTTAACATTCAATCATTATGTATTTGCATATTTAACACCGAATCTTTATATCTATATATATCAAGTCAATTTGCAGAATGTATCAGTTAATCGACGTAAATCTGTGGGGCAACACAAAGATTCAAGCGAGATTATAAGAAAGCATTTATACATCAATTTGTTATAACTACAATTCACTATTTCCGTGCAGGTTAACAACTTTGATTTTATACCATAGTGCTTCACATTTATTTATGATAAAACACACAGATAATATTAAACGTCAATTTCCAACCCACTAAATTTCAAGACGATTCTTTATTCCAAGTAGATCAAATTTAAAGATACGAATATACCAAGATATATAAAATTTTAAATTTATATTTACATATAAAAATATTTTTTGGTTGACCCGCAAGCTCATACAACTTGACCCATTTAATGGACGGGTCTGACTGAAATTTTAGTGGGCGGGGTTTTCAACTAACGCCACTAGCAGCGAATAACCATCTGCAATATTTAGATTTTAGCGATGGCAATCTTGTAAACAAAATTTGGTGGTATTTTAATATTAGTCTGAGTTAAATAAGAATTTATTTTTGGACTAATATGTAAAGTCGTGAGTGAACCGGAATCAATTTATGTTATAAAAAAATGGTATTTACATCTGTACCCATATTGAGATCCACGAGCCATGCCTCTTACCAAAGAAAATATTACATCAGGACTAGATGAAACACATGAAGTATACAGGATTAAATTAAATCAATACTTTCCATTTCGCGTGTGGCAGAAAAATTTTTTTTCCATAACACAAGCGAATATTCCCCCCTACGTTATTCCGCCGTTATTTGCGCTGCTATTTCAGATGTTATTCCGCATATATTCTGCTCGGGTATCATTCTCGCATTATAATAACACACAACACATTAATAACACATACGAATAATATACAATAACACTGTAGCAATACGATATAATATTCCACATATATCGGGCGAAAAAAAAATTTTTCATGTTTCATTACCTAGTCAGCGATTTCACTGACTCACACGTAACTCTACGCTACGGAAATTCCCGATACAATATTTTCTCCACCGATAGAGCTTCGTCGGGCCTTTTTAGCGAAAAAAAATTATTACGTCGTATAATTTGCTTTCGCGATCTATCGAGGTTATTTTTTTATTCTCCTCTCGGCTTCCTGGCGATCGTAATCGGTTGTCGGCGCAGTTTGTGTCCGCGTCCGAACCCGGACGCCGTGAATCGAGAGCGAGGCGCATCAGCGCTACCATTGTCACCAAACAAATTTTTTTCTTTTATGGAGACCTTTTGGCAGCAAAATTGTACGTATCACACAATTCTTATATATTTACATATCTAGCACTTAAACTTTGATAATTACAAGTTCAAGACGTATAAGTGTAATAAAATGTATAATGTAAAGTGTCAAAATAAGCCCCGCGATCATTTTCATTAGATCATTTTAGTCACGTAGCTTTATACAGCCACAAAATACTCTCGACTATTTTAAAAATTTTAACTCTGTCATTTTTCACAGGATTATGTCGATCTCATATAAATATTCGATTACTATTTCAACACTTTTTGATTCCTGAATGTAGATATCAAGCATTAGGTGTTAAACCATGTAAGGCCAAGAGGACTTTTCTCCCACATTAATGATATAATTCTTGACTTTAGCTGTTTAATTATTAAGGAAAATGTGAAATGGAAATAGCATTTTGGCTCAAGAAATTGAGTTGTATGGAATTTCTCTTCACAGGAAGTAGAAATAACTCAATTATTAAGAGAATTCAGCCCCTTGATTGAGTCTCCTCTCTGGATCGCCTCTAGTTCACTTTGCATCTCCCTCAAGCTATTCCCGTGACCGTTACGAGAAATTATTTCATACCTAGCAGCCACCAATCCATCGAATAACCTTTCGTTCGTATTTCGGGACTCATCAGCTTCTTACGTTTTGGCTTCAAATTTTCAACGTTTGCTTTTAATGATCTAACCAACATATCGAAATTGAAACGTCACCAAGGTGATTGAGATTGCCTTATAATGTCCTTTTTGAGACTTAAGGGTTTTAGATCTTTGAAGCGATACAACACACACATTCACATGCATCAAACAAACGTACAACAACATATACAAACACCATAATTCAAATGCAAATTACTAACCCAAAAAAAATAAAAAAATAATAAAAAAACCTAAAATGACGGTCCCCATGACACAAGACAAATTTGAGACCCTTCGCACGGCTGAGCGACTCACTATCAAGCAGCTGCTCGCTAAACTCCTCATTGCCGTTGCGAATCGGCCTGCGCATTTCACTTCTCATACGACTCCAATCGATCTACAACACATTCGTCGCACCACGCGCGAACACCCCACCGCCCGATCGTCACGAACTCGGCCCGTACTCTTCCGATGACAAAAAAGGACTACGCGAGCGTGTTCGAAATGTCGAATTTACGTAGGTAAAACATCAATATTGCACTCTTGTGACGCCCAGAGGTCCCCGCTTCCACGAGCGCCGCCTCATCCTTCGCAAAACCCGACTCCTCTCGACCCGTATCACCTCGCTCGGTGGCCTCCTCTCACCGACGGACTCCTCTCTCCGCAGAGCCCTCCCATGCGAACACCACCCAAGTAAGGCCAACCGCACGTGTCCTCTCAAAGACGAGATCGCACAACACTCTCTCGTGCTTGGGCCAGCGCTCCGACCGTGGGGTGTAAACGAACCGAACCTCGAACAAATAGACACGTGTTCGTACCCGAAATGCTCGAACACATCACTGTTTTCGAGTTTCTTTGCCTTCGTTTAACAAACCGAACGAAAAAAAAATTGCTTGCGTTCGTCTCGTTCGACGCAGCCGAATATGAACTTCCCCCGACAATCGAACACGAATTGTTCGCGAACAACGAGTCATTACATCCCTAGCTTTGATAACATATTTCCTCAAAATGAAGCAACTTGATCGCAATTGCATACTACGAGATAATCCATACTTCCTCAAAAACGAAGTAAACCGACAAGTGCTTTTAATTTTTGCGAAATGTTTATTTTAATATATAAAGATGCAAGATATTAAATATATATTATAATATTTATATTAATATAATTAATACTATAATATTATTATTTTTTTTAATAATTTATCACATATTATAATTGCGAAGTTTAATTATTTATTTAAAATATGATAAACTTTTATAATATATAATTATTTTTAAATATCATTAATTTTTATATATAATTATTTTAATTTTTTATATTTCGAAATAACGATCCAAACATGAACGAATTAGTGACACCTGTTCTGTTACTGCTTAACAAACCGAACGAAAAAAATTACTGGTATTCTGTCTCGTTTATTACCGAACGAATCGAACACGGACTTCGGCGAATCGAACACGAACTGCTCGCGAACAACAAACTTGAGGCGGCCCCATTCGCCGAAACGAGTTTTCACGTGATCCCATCTCCCCATGCGAGCCGAAGAAGTTCAATTATCACGCTGCTAGGTTCAAAAAATATTACCATTAGATCTACTTTGTTTGCAGCCTTCTTCCAGCTTTGTTTATTTTTCAAATGGGGATTATGTTAGATGTTTGGAGCATCTTAGAATGAATTTTTTAGCACAACTTTATTTCATGCTACTTTTGCTGCCAGTTTACATTATTTTATCTTATCATGGATGTTCATACCATGCTATTTTTGAGTTGATGAAAGGAATAAAGCGAACGAAATCCTAACTACTTAACGAATGACGCTCATCATCACCCGGTACACAAGCTTACGTCCGAATTTGATGTAATATTTTTTTCCTTTCGTCGCTCATTCAAGACATTTCCGACTCGGAATCATGTCTTTGCTTGTCTCTCCGCCCTCACCGGTGTTTGCACAGAATATCTGATGAGGGGGAACAATGACAGCCTTTGCTGACAAAATGCAACTCTACACATTCGGTGCTATCTTTAATACGATCAAGGTATCTTTGCTGATTTTAGATGGGGATATGAGAGGGTACCTTGGTGACGACGCTCAATGGGTACACATTTACAACATGGATATTGCTGATTTTAGATCAACTAGACGACGTCTAGGTTGACAATTTGTCTGTAAAAAAAGTTTCGTCGTTCGTTAACAATGCCGCTTCGTTAAGCATTTTACAAGCCCAACTGCCAAGAAACGAGCCAAACACACGAACCACTTTTTATTCACTCGTGTTCAACTCATTTTAAATTAAAATAAAAAAAAATCGTATAATTATTTATATATAAAATATATCAAAATATTTTTTATATAATATATTATACATATTTATATTTAAGCTTTAAATCATAAATAATTAAAAATAATACGTTCGAGCTTTCTTTGCATATATATTCGACCTAATTTCGAATCCAACTAACTACATATATTGTTTCAATTAGTTTTAACAATCGAATTTCGAGCCGAACACGAATAAAAACATGTAACGCGAGTCGGAAGACGAACACACCGTTCAATAGACGACTCCCCAATCACTTGCTCAATTTCAAACACAAACAATTTCGAACGCACCAAACACGGTACCCAAACCCAAACTCACTCAAACTCGTCTCATTTACAGCCCTACAATATCACAACATCTGCTGAAAATGAAATCGAAGACTCGTCATTGACCTCTGTCCTCATTGACCACATGGGTTTCTGCAAGTCACCAATAAAAGACGAGAGGAAAGAAACAGTTTTCTGAGCTGCCAGGGGTTTCAAAATTTCCACACGTTTGGTCGAGACTTCTCATACATCCATTTCTTTCAGGCGTACACACTTCCTTAACGGATAATTCATCCTCCTCACATTTTTTCTATGGGAAGATTTACATGTATACCACACAATTCTTATTTATTTACAGACATACCATCTAAACTTTGGATTTTTACATTCATACCACCTTAGCTATAAATAAAAGGTGTATTTCACTTTCAAAAAAAAATTCAACTAAAATGAACTAAAGAGTAAACTTTAAATTCATCAAAATTTACATCGTACTCGTACTTCCTCATACTCAAACACAATTTATTCAAATCCCTCTAAATCAATTGTATACATCACAAATCTTTTCCAACTGCCATTCGTTTTAAAAGAAATTTATTTCGACAGTATTGCGTTTTCAAACGCACTCCGCCTGTTTAAACTACGTTTCGATGCTCTTTGGCGTGTTTTCAAAACGCAAAAAAATAGCTTTTTCACACCGCACCTATCCGACAACATTTTCATTGCGGTTTGTCTTTTCTAAAAAATAAATTTTGTAATAAACACTAATTAACTTTATCAGCAGATTATTTTTAATCGCTTATCAAATTATTCAATAAACTATTAGCCATTTCCCCCAAAATGTATCTCTAAATAAATTTCTATATCTCTTATACGTCATAATGGTGTCATTTAGCCTCCTCATTCTTTAAATGGATGCTTCGTGATTTTCGGTCTACAATACAAGAGAAGCTGGCTGGCATTATTGGAATTAAACTGATTGTTTCGTGCTTTGCCGCATTCGTTTCAGAGAGTGTCATCATCGAATCAATTTTCGCTTACTTTCTCGCACTCAGACAATAGTCGCATGTCAAGCCGAAGGTAACAGGCCAAGCAGACGTGGCCGCAGCGTTTATCTTTCTCGTGTTCGATTGCTTCTATTATTCGGATGCTGTGAGTTTGCCTCCTTTGGATCTTTGTGATAATGGTTTTGCTTTGTTTTGTTTGTTTGATCGTTTGTGTGTGTCGTTTTTTGTCTTTTCTGAAAATATGACTCAGATTCTTATTTTTTTGCGTGAGTTGTTAAAAGTGTTGATGTAACATCTTTCCCGTTTTCAGGAATTTTACTACATTTTAACGCGTAGTGAGCTTCCAAGTTTCCTTCAACTAAAAAATCTCTTATCATAAATTAAAATTTATTTAAAACGAGAGTCGATGGCATTTTATTACTCTTCAAAAATGTACTATATCAATATTATTGTTAAAACGTTCATGTTTTAAATGTGATATAATGATGAATAAAAGCACTTAATAATGTTTCATTATTGTGATACACTAACAAAATAATTGATTATAGGTGCACCAAAGATAGTGATTTTACCTATCATGATTTATAACAAATAATTATAGTATTTCATGATTTAATAAAGTGATATGCACTATAATATTATTTATCAATTCAACACAACCCATAAGATACAATATCTCAAGAAATATTTTATTTTACTTCCAATTACTATAAATTAATATTATTAAGTGTTAGAATATTCTCAATAATAATAAAAAATATACATAACACGAGATTGAAAACACTAACTTGATCTCGCTCGTGTGATCATAATAGAAATTGCTTAAGAAACGATAAAGGATAAATGTCAGGTAGACGCCGATAATCGCCGACGATAACTGTGATGAGCAATGATGATCTTTACCGTCGATTATTGCTCGACGAAAACATTTCAACCGAGTTAAGTAGTGGGGCCAACCATGGTGAATCTTACTCCATATTTATATTAACTTTTTAATCATCTTATCTTCAATAAATATCTCCCCAATAATTTATATAATTGACCATTCTTTAATATTTATTTATTTTTGTCACATATTCATCTTAATATATGGTAAAGATAATTTAATAGAAAATACCAAAATGTTTGGCAAAGTAATCTATCAGTTGCTGAACTCATTCACACTAATTCACAAATTTCTCTCAAAGTCATAAGCAAAGTCAGCAATAATCCATTATTTTCGCAGAGAATATTTAGTTTGTGGAAAAATAAATGTAATGTAGAAATAATGCATAACATTTTCAAATACTTTTAGAATTATTGGTATTGGTATAAATTATCAGGTTGACGGCGCCATGGGAGGTGGTACGATCGCGCGACTGCATGGCCACAGCTGGTGGTCAGCGTTGCGACCGCCGCAGTAGCGGAGGCATGGATCGGCGCATTCGTCGCTTCTGCTGGCCGACGCGCGACGCGCGGTTGCTGCGGATAGGGGAGTCCGCGACCGCGCAGCGCCGATATGGTTGACTGAGGCATTGCGGCCGATGGTGGCAGTGACCATCGGCGATGGTTGGAGAATAGAGCGACTAGCAGCTGTGATGGCCAGCAGAGGTGACCAGAGGTGGCGACTAGGAGTGGTTAAAGTTGGTGATAGCGACTGCAACCAAAGGCAACAAGTTGCCAAGAGTCTTATTTTGAAATTCAATTAAATTCATTGAAATGTTAAATTCATTCATGTTTTACATTAAATTTTTAATTCATCCCATCAAATGCTTGAAGTCTTAAAAGTCCCTCCAAAGGAATGCATTAACACAATTCTTACATATATACATATTTACATATTTAGTAAAATAAAACTTTCAATATTTACATACAAACATGCTATAAATATATGTATCAATAATTTCCAACTGAAAAAGACGAACTATAAGATAAAATCACAAAACCTATAAACCTGCCCAAAATACCATAAAAAGCATCCAGCTTTCAGTTCCTTCAAACAGTTTGATAAGGTCAATCATAAGAAAAAAAAAATTTCGAAAATCATCATTCAATATTTTTACAAGACAGTAACATTCGCAAATGACAGAAAGAATAAAGCATCGTCTTAAGGTTGAGCGAGAATTCGGCTTACCAATAAAAACACTAAGCTTTTACGCGAAACCGAAAAGAGAAAAAGTAATGGCTCGTCCAACCGGCTAAAAAATCACTATAAATCGGGAGATTACAAGCATGCCCACTCATCCCACTCGTCGGAAATGTCCGAACACTCTTTATAGCTTACAACGTCGGCGCACAAACGAATCATTGCAGTTAAGAATGGTAACCCCACGGTGATCGACAACACCGGGGACAGGCATGTCGATGCCACGGTTAAATAGATTCAGCGATTAACGTCGATCAGCGGTGGTCGACGACACAGAGTGATGATGGACTTCGATTATTCTAAATGCTTCAATCTCTTCTTCGAGCCTCAAGCTCCCTCCCCTCATGAGAAGAATGCGACCCGTTTATAGAGTTCTTTGTGCAATTAACGCAGAAAGCCTTCATTGACCAAACAATATACGACGCGATACTTGCTGTCTTAGTGACGGTGGAATTGAGCGATCTTAAGCTTCGTTGATTCATATCGTCGGCATTTAAATATTCGACTAAAATCTCATCAATTCGACATCCATTTAACCTTCTAAATTATTCAAAAAACTTCAAAATGATGAATTGGCCGATCGAGGCTCGATTCAAGTCTAGATTAGATCCATTTTGTACCATTGAGCCCGTCTCGTCAAGCTGATAAATTGACTATAAGTTTGTTGAAAATGGAAAGACCGCATAACTTCAGTTAAAGTTCGAATATTTCTCCTGAAAAGTTACCCGTATCAAGTAAAACCACAAACACATTGAGGCTAACATTGTTGAAGACTATACTAAATGATGATGTTTCAGATTTCGAAGATTCAATTAATAATGTTACATAAAAATGTTGTAGATAATCATAGGTATACTATATCTATCCCTCTCGGAGCTCGGTTTCCGGCGCTCGACGAGGAGACACGCCCATCGCCCATCGTCGGCCAGCCTCTCCGCCTTCGCCGAGCACATTAGCCATCGAAGCGATGGCGGAGCGGGCATTATCATTTCGAGTTCTAAAACTATAAAAAATTAATGTTCCCATAATACCCCAGAAACTATTTCACCAAACGAAAATAAATCGCATGTTCCATATTCACAAGGGAAAGTGTGCAAGGGCGTCCCCGGAAGCGACGCGCCGTATGGCCTCGACAGCGGAAAAAGGCTGCCACACCGGCGCCCGGCGTAGTGTCAAGTGTTAGCGGTTCCCACATCACGGACGGATGCGGTAAAGAAGTTAGTCCATGATACTAGTATTAGGATAGGATCTTGGAATATAGGTACTCTCAATGGTAAATACTAATTGGTTGATATTATGATCCATAGAAAGATAAATATCCTATGTATTCAAGACTGGTAGAGATGATGTGGTTGAAAGCCTTGTTGGTAGAGCTCAAGGTGGAGCAAGGAGCTCAAATGAACTTGAGGTGCAACAAGTCAGCAATCAACATTGCCAACAACCCGATGCGACATGATAGAACCGCACATGTGGAGATTGATAGGTTCATTAAGGAAAAGCTGAATAACAGACTACTGAAGCAAGTTCAGGTAGTCGTTGGGGAGTAAGTGGATCACTGCCTCATCAAAAGACTTAGCTCATTAGATTTGTCTAGAAAGGTTTAGTGGATATCGTTTTCCATCTTGAGGGGGAGTGTTGAAATTTGTATCTAGTTTAAAGTCCTATAGATTAAAAGGAAAATATAGAAGAAGCCTAGGGGTTTATTTGTAAAATGTTGTAATGCTCTTTATAAGCCCGTGTCATGAATGAAAATAGGATTTTTTTCTTTTGGAGCAATTATTTCTTTTAGAAGGAACAAGAAATGTTCTTGAAACTGTAAAAGCCAAACCGTACATTTTGCTTGACTAAAAATTTGCAAGTTTGCTAGAAAAACTACAGCTCCCATGATTGGAAGATGCTAAAGAAGGCTTCTGAAGTGCCATAATCAATTTTGGCCTTATACTTCACTATGACCACTTATCCTCTCGAATGGATTTTTTTCCTGCTGCTGCTTTAAGTATTCCGCTGCAAAAATTCAGTAGACAGACTTGAATTGTACATGTAGGAATTAAGAATGATAAGGAAAAAAACAAAAAAGGCTTGACGATCAATTGTAGCAGAATCCTAGACTCCGCTACGACCTATTTCTCTAACCTCTCCAAAACTTAGGGAGTCTACTGCAAAAACAAAGAATTCCTTCCCATAACTTCGAAACCAGAGAACAAACTCTCCAAAACTCCCCTTTTATTCTAAAGCGTTATGGCATTTGTAAGCTAGCCAAATCAAAAAATACCAAGCCTCTCTTATTTACTAAATTACCTTTATGAGGAAAAAATATCGCGGCCTCTAATAATTAATTAACAATTAGATCCATCATAATACTATGTTATTAGACGTAATTAATTAACTAATGCCTAGGTTCAGTTTTAACTTAAGGGGGTGTTTGGCTGGCGGATCGGATTTACGTTAATAGGATTTATCAAATCCGGATTTCCAGCGAGCTCGTGATCGAAGCGAAGGTCGCGAACAACAACATGGTAAATCCATTAAATCCGCCTGTGGCATTCATGAAATCCAGATTTGCAGACGAAACAGCTGTGCAAAAGACGGAATGGGAGGTGCCGGAAATCCGGATTTCACTTTTGTTTTTTGCTTTCTTTTTATTTATTTTATTATTTTCTTTTTGAAGTGTGGAAATGTTTAGGTGATTTGGGGGTTTAGGTGATTTGGGGGTTTCCTGGCTTACTAAACTTTTTAATATTATTTTAAAAACTAAAAGGATGCCTGAGGAGTGGAGAAAGAGCATTTTGGTCCCCATTTTTAAGAATAAAGGAGATGCACAAGAGTGTGCAAATTATAGAGGAATTAAATTGATGTGTCATACTTTAAAATTATGGGAGAGGGTAATTGAACATAGGTTAAGACGTATTACGAAGATTTCTCATAATCAATTTGGATTTATGCCGGGCTGGTCTACCATGGAAGCTATACATTTATTGAGAGGTTTGATGGAGAAGTATAGAGATAATAAGGAGGATCTACATTTGATTTTTATTGATTTAGAAAAAGCTTACGATAAGGTTCCTAGAGATGTTCTTTGGAGAGTCCTTGAGAAGAAAGGTGTTGATATAACTTATATTCAAGTCATTAAAGATATGTATGCTAGAGCCGTTACATGTGTTCGAACCGAAGGAGGATTGACCAAGTATTTTACTATTTCGTTGGTTTACATCAAGGATCGGCTTTAAGCCCATATCTTTTTGCTTTATTTATGGATGGTCTTACTGGGCATTTACAAGAGGATGTACCTTGGTGTATGCTTTTTGCTGATGATATCCTCCTTGTGGATAAGACAAGAGAAAAAGTCCAGGAAAACTTGAATTATGGAGGTCTACATTGGAGTCTAAAGGTCTTCGTTTGAGTAGAACTAAACTGAATACATGGAATGTAATTTTAGTAATAGTAGGTCTAGTGACAGCAGTGTAACTTTGGGTGATCAAATTATTAAAAGGTGTGAACGATTTAGATATCTTGGGTCCATTGTTCAAAGCGATGGTGATATAGATGGGGATGTGAATAGTAGAATTCAGGTTGGTTGGTTGAAGTGGAGGAATGCGTCTGGCCTATTGTGTGATAGAAAAGTACCGCTTAGACTGAAAGGAAAATTTTACAAGATGGTGGTGAGACCTTCAATGCTCTATGGTGTTGAATGTTGGCCTTTAAAAGAGAAGCATAATGTTAAGTTAAGTGTTGCCGAGATGAGAATGATTAGGTGGATGAGTGGCTTTACTCTTAGAGACAAAATGCGAAATGAATATATCCGTAAAAGGGGTTGGAGTTGCACCAGTGACGGATAAAATTAGAGAGAGTCGCCTTAGATGGTTTGGTCACATTAAACGTCGACCACATCGATGATCCGATTAGGAGAGTAGATGTTTTAAATACAACTTATGTTAAGAAAGGCAGAGGCAGACCTAGGAAAACTTGGGCTTATTGCATAAAAAATGATCTTAATTTATTAGAATTGAACGAAAATTTGACACTAAATCGGACACAATGGAGAAAAAGGATTCATGTAGCCGACCCCACTTAGTGGGATTAAGGCTTTAGTGTTGTTGTTGTATTATTTTCTTTTTGGTGTTTGGCTGGATTTAAGGTAAATACATGGTCAAATCCTATTAAAAGCGGGCTACTAAACACCCCCTAATTGCGGTTCAGAATTTGGATGCTTGATAGAATTTATCATATTTTCAATCAATAGTAGAATGTATTGTTGTGCACCAAAATAGGTTCCAGTCCTATTTAACAAAGTTTGTAGGTAGGCACTAAGTTACGGTCAGACAAAATAATAAAACAATAAAATAAACCACAAATCAGGTCAACCATTAATTAAAGGATACTAATTAATAATGGCACTCAAGGAATACTTGAATTAATGTTATTTCATCAAACATACACCTCCTCCTTGAAAAGCTTCAATTTTAATGCGGCCAAGTGTTGTTCCAGGCACAGCAGACTGCATTGGTTTGTACTTATGCGCAGCAGCAGCCACCGGATCCTTTTTTGACATCATCTCTGCAGTAGCCAGCAAATTCATTTAGAATCAACCAGTTACTAACATGAGATTTCTAAAAAAAATGATATATCCACCGTCTTGATGAGAAAAAAGAGAGAAACAAAATATAAATCAAGCAGCAAAGAGACTTAAAAATAATAAACATAAGTAGTATTATGAGAAACTTTATATTGTCCAAATCCAACTATTCAAGGCTGCAAACAAATCATTCAACGGGGACAGTTGATGCTGCCCAAAACATATCCAGACTAAAGTTAAAGCCACATCAATGGCCAATAGCAGATCTGGTGAAATGTTTTATGATCAATTACTTAAAATCTAGGAGGCACAATGATTAATTAAATGAAAAAATAAGATCCACCTACATTCATGTTCCCACAATCCCCTCTTTGCTTGATCCTGCTCACTGCTCAACTCCTTGCCATTGCCCAGCGGAGTAGAAGAAGACAGAGGTGGCTTCAACCTCCCTCTTCCCTGCAGGTCATATCAAATACATAGAAGGCCTCATCACTCCCATCCTCACGACAGGCTGGGTTCTCTTCATCTTACAAATACTTGCTCTCCATCACCTCTAATGTTGCTTTCCTCCATATCCTAGTAGAGGGAGACAAATTGATACCGGAGTTAACCCAAACCACAATAAGATACAAATATTATTAATGAATTCAAGGGGAGTTAAACCAAGACTCTTCAAACAGGATCAAAACGACACAATCACCTGCGACTCTCTAGGATGTGAGCGAGGATGGTAGGCTGGCGGCGTGACTGCAAGTAAGGAATACTCGGGATGCGGGGGCGGCAAGCATGGTCAGCAGTGGGTGGGGTTGCAGCAGGTGGAAAAAAGGGGCTGCAATGGTGTGGATTGAATGCAGGTGGACGGAAAGAGGTGCAATGGTGTGGGTTGGCTGCAGGTGGAAGGGGCTGCTGTGTTGCTGTAGATGGGGGAATGGGTAGAGAAACATAAGGCTCACTACAAGGAAGCAACAGGCTGCTAGGAGTTACGGCAAGGGGAACAATAGGCTGGCTGGGCTTTATGGCAAGGAAACAGCAGGCTGGGGGGATTTATTGGGTTTCACGGAAGGAAAAGAGCGAGTGTGGATTCAAAACAGTAGGTTGAGGCATGGGATGGATTCCAGAGCAGTAGGTGGCGTGGGATGAGGGAAGCAAAGGTACGACAGGGAAGGTAATGGGGGTTGGCAGCTGAAATCAAGGAAGAGGGGTTGCGGAGGGGAGTGGGGAGACGATAACTATTCCTGTGGGATTGAGTTACAGCCGGACAACCTTTACGCCGTTGGATACAACCCTTGAAGGGAAAAGGAAGACGCCGACGGCTGTCCCAAACAGAAACTCAGCAAAGACTCACAAAAAATTAACCCTAAAACAAAGAAACAACATATAAATAAAAGATGGATAGGAGGAAAATGAAAACGGGAATAGGGGAATAATTCCCGCCCAATGAAAGGAGGGAGAGGGGGCCGATCAAGCTTCTTGCTGGACCAAACCCTCTCCTGTTGAATTGGTTGGGACCGGTTCAACACCCAAGCCCCCACATCAATCTGTCGAGGAAAATGAAAATATGAAACTAAATAGGACACAATGGAGAAAAAGGATTTATGTAGCCGAGCCCACTTAGTGGGATAAAGGTATTGTTGTTGTTATAGTAGTCAGGTCAGTCATGTTGTGAGCGCCCAGTAAGTCAATTCTGTAGCAGCATTGCTCCAAAGAACATCTTGATAGAATTGATATTTGTCCACGTTTGACACAATATTAGTCGGAGGTCCATAACGAAGTAGATTCTCTCGAGCAAACTCTGAAGAAGTAAAATATAATATGTTTCTTCCACTCCGCCTACTCAGCGGAAGGTAGCCGATAAACCAGTATATGGGGAGAAATCAACTACGGGGTGAAATCTGTGGCAGCCTGCACCATTCTCACTCGCAACCACTCAGTAGAGACTTCTTTTTCTCCAATAAGACTAGGATCACATTGAAAAACTTCCTCCCCCATCAAGCTCCTAAGACAAATTTGAAAGTTGGGGTTCATCCCTCCCGTCTGGACATTTAATGATGGGTACAAAACTGAATTGGATGTAACATCTGAATAACTCCCTAGACCTTCTTGGCGTGACATAAAATAACCTCATTTCTGACATAGTGAATCTCCTTTCGTAGGGGCAACTCATCTATATATCTGAAATCCTTTTATCTAAAATTGATCTATGTCTTAGTATCAGCTCCTCAAGCTCATGACCATTTTAGACATCCAAAGTCAATATCGTTGATGTTCCTCTCAACACCTGTCAAACAGTAAGCTCGAGGCACTATAATCTCATATTCTGCATGAACATCCACATCAAAGTCACTACTTTCAGCTGGAACCTTTCTCCTGGGATCAACTGGAATCGATAAGGCATCTTGCTTGTTGTTTGCGAGAGGAGAATCCTCTCTAAAGTCTTCATCATCTCTCGGATCAAATGTGTCATTGCCCATTTTTTTAACAACACCCTGCTCGGTGAAACAGATCAACCCTCTAGTTGTGCATTCTTATTCACAATACCCAAATTCGTGGCACTTACAACACTTCCTGGCCGTGACAGATTTAGCGATGCGAATTGGTTTCACCTGTTCAACACTCTGAATAAGCTTGTCCACTGATTGGATCATCTTGAGTATCCTCTTGGGTCTACTCTGGTTATAACATTCTGAGGTTGAACTCTGTCTATAAGATGCAGGAGTCGCTCAGTGATGTGACCTCTCCACTTCTGAAGCAAAGTTTGCACTCTATCAATAGTAAGCTGGTAGGAATAGATATTGTGTTTCCCGCTTCATCTATAGATTCTCTTGTTCTCCCCTTCAACACTTCCGATCATGGTCAAGGGTAGCCTCCCATCGGATTTCATCCTCAATGTCCATAAGTCTCTACTGAAGTTGGCAGATCTCTCGGTATATCTACTCACGGGTAGGCTCAGGCATGTATCTCCTCAATGGCATGACTACTGTTTAGAGCTGGGAGTTGAAAGAGGGTAAAAAAAATTGGTTTAAGGCTGCTGATTTTGAAAATCAGCAAGGGAGAATTAGGGTTGGGGATATGTGGTAGTGGAAAGGGTATTTGTTGGTCAGAAAGAATATTTTAAGGTTATGACGGATGTTAGGAAATCCTAGGATAGGACTAAAATTAAGTTGCTCTGATACCAAATGATACCAGAGCTGAGACAAACCACGACTCAAATAACACATTTTATTGCTACAATTAAGAAAGTACAATGAAGACTTTAACGAAACAACAAGAGCATGTAAAACAGTAAACAACAATAAATACTGTGGGAATAAGAGAAGGGCGTGACAGACAAAAAATGGCCCTGTCTTAGGAAGCGCAACGGATCCGACTTTGTAATGCTAAAACCATAGTGTTGGCAGCCTACAGGAAGGAGGCTGCATGACTAATGGTTGTTATGAGGGGCCCGACAGGCTGCTGGAAGATGAAGAAGAGGGCTGGCGGACCGCTGGAAGGGAACCAGAGGGGCAGCAATGTCGCCGGCCTGTTGGTTAGGGCTTGGGATGCCTAAAAACATGTGGGAGGGGCCAAACAGGCTGCTGGAGGTGTTGGAGAAGGCAGATGAGCTGTTGAAAGGGAACAAGAGGGGAGGCAAGAAGGTTGGTAGCTGGCGGATGGAGTCCGGAGTGACGAACGGCGGTTAAAAGGGTCGGGAGAGGGCAGGAGGGCTGTTGGAAGGTAGATGACAGCAAGGTCGAAGAAAGGTAGTCACCACCTCGGACGAAGTAGAGGCAAAGCACCGCTCACCGCCCACAAGTCTACAATCGGTCCTACACGACTTCAATGACGTAATGAGTAATGGTGACAACCTTCCAGACGGCTCACTATCACTAAAGGATATCCAACACGCCATAAATCTCATACTAAGATCGGTGCTACTAAATTGCCCCGCCTACAATTTTCGACCTGTAGAGTACGAGGAGCTCTAACATCAAGTGCAGGATCTTGTTACAAGAAGATTAGACAGAGAAAGCACTAGTCCATGTGTTATCCTTGCCCTTATAGTACCCAACATAGACGATTCATAGAAGATGTGCATTGATAGCCGTGTCATTAACAAAATTACCATCAAATATTGATTTCTCATACCAGGCCTCGACGATCTCTTAGATCAATTGCACGGAGCCACCGCATTCTCAAAAATCGAACTCCGTAGTGGCTATCATCAGATAAAAATGCGACTAGAAAACGAGTCGCCTTCAAGACGCGGTATGGTCTCTACAAATGGACAGTTATGTCTTTCGGCCTGTCCAATGCACCTAATACTTTCATACGGCTGATAAATCAAGTGTTTCGGGCCCACATCAAAAAATTCGTGGTCTACCTCGACAATGTTCTGGTTTATAGTAAATAAGAAGAGGACCACCTGCAACACCTTCGGGTGCTATTCAAGGTCTCATGAGATGAACTATACGCCCACCCCAAGAAACATCACTTCATGACAAACAAGTATATTTTTTGGGTTACATCATGTCTAGCACATGCATTCAAGACCCAATGAAGATTGAGATTATTGTCAGCTAGACTGCACCATAATAATTCACTAAGCTATAACAATTTATGGGGCTAGCCTACTACTAAAGATTTCTTTGAAATTTCGGCACTATCATCCCCCCCCCCCTGCTCCCTCTCCTTCACAAATGAAAAGAATTCACCTGGACAGCCAAAACTCAGTCCACCTTTGAAGTACTCAAGGAAAAGGTGTCTCAGGTTCCTGTTCTAACCCCGCCAGATTTCAACAAATTGTTTAAGGTGAGTGCGACGCGTCCAAAGGTGGCCATTGGAGCTATCCTCAGTCAAGGAGGTCATCTCATTGCCTTTTTCAAAGAAAATTGAATGATTCACGGTGAAAATATTCAACCTATGACAAGGAGTAGTATAAAATTATCAGAGCCCTGGATCACTGGAGAATTATCTTCCAACGAACAAGGTCACCCTATTCACAGACCACGAAGCTTTAAAGTTCTTAAATAGTCAAAGCAAACTAAAAGGGCGACACTCCACGTGGGTAGAATTATTAGCTCCATTCAAGTTTGTGCTCATACACAAAATTGGGAGTCAGAATTGTGTTGCGAACACTGAACAGTCGTAAATTGCTAATCACGTCCATGCATACTCGTGTTGTGAGTTTTGAGATTTATAAAAGACATGCAAGGCAGACGAGGACTTTCAGGAGATCTGGAAGCAGTGTCAGGTGCAGCCTACTGGGAAGTCCTGCCAAACGGATGGCTACTTCCACCAAAATAAATATGCATTTCTCGATGCTCGCTGAGAAGCCATCGTCTAGGAGAACCACAGTGGAGGGTTGGTTGTTCATTTTGACAGGTATAAGATGCTTGCCATCATAAGAGAACATTTCTTTTGGTCCCATCGAACAAGAAATGTGTAGTGACAAGTTTGTACACCCTTTGTCAGTACCTGAGGCGCCATGAATCGATGTCGGCGTGGATTTTGTGGTGGGACTTACCCACACCCAAAGGAACAGAGATTTCGTTATTATGGTAGTAAATTGTTTCTCAAAAATAACACATTTCGTGGCCTGCCACCGGACATTGGATGCCTCTCACATTGCCGACTTGCATTTCCAAGATATCGTGTGACTTCACCGCATTCCTCGGACCATCACCTCCGATTGGGATGTCAAATTTCTGAGCCACTTCTGGAGGACCCTCTGGGAAAAATTAGGCACTAAACTTCAATTCAGTTCGGCGTCACACCTTTAAAAGGATGGACAAACTAAAGTAGTCAATAGAAGTCTTGGGAACCTTCTGCGATGCTTCGTGGGCAAAAGCATCAAACAATGGGATTTGATACTTAACGCAAGCCGAATTCTCGAAACAGATCCACGAACCAAACTACAGACGACACCCTGTTTGAAATTGTGTACGAGCTCAATCTGCTCATGCCCCTTGAGTTGGTCCTAATTCTACCCCCATCAGAGATAAGTGCGGATGCTATCGAATGTGTTCACTAGATTCAACAACTCCACAAGGAAGCTAGGAGAGCGATTACTAAACAAAACCACAAATTGCATACACGGGAAAGAATGTAACATTTCAAGGAAACTTCGTATGGATTCAACCAAAGAAAGAGCGATTTCCTATAGGAGCGTTTGGAAAACTCAAACCTAGAGCAGACAGACATTTCCAAATACTAAAAAAATTGAATGACAACACCTGCAAGATTGAATTGCCTGAGGACTACAAAATTTCAATTACATTCAATGTCGCGGACCTAACACAATACTCCGAGGACCCCAAAGCTTCGACGAATGACTTCAAAACTCCCCCAACCCTAGGAGATTGACGTGGGGTTGTTTTGGTCGGGTAGGGCAAAGGCCTGTCCAGCCTTCTTGTTAGACCGGACTGGTTTGATTCTACTTTGGGCGAAATTTCCGCCCCTCCTTTCTCCTACCTGATGTGATCCTCTCCTGATCATCCGCCCCACTTTCTCATAGTCATTGTCATCCTCCCCTACTCATCTTTAACCCCTTCCATCTTCATCCACCTTCTATTCCTAGAACTTGCCTATGCTAGCCTCTAGTCTTCCTGTAATTAGAGAGGGTGTTTTGCTTAGGTTTAACCAGTTTTATTAATTTCTAGTTTCAGGTTTGCCTCAAAGGTATCTCCCTTCTGAGGGTCGTGTCCGACGAAGAGCAATGTTTCAACTGTAGCTCGCCCGAGGTGCTGACTACTTCCCTTTGACTTTGTTACCATCTACCTTCTAGTAGTCCGCCTGCCC
This sequence comes from Papilionanthe hookeriana x Papilionanthe teres, assembly GCA_022702705.1. Lineage (NCBI taxonomy): Eukaryota > Viridiplantae > Streptophyta > Magnoliopsida > Asparagales > Orchidaceae > Papilionanthe > Papilionanthe hookeriana x Papilionanthe teres. Next base: position 130,625,833 of record CM040422.1, on the reverse strand, counting down.
TCTCCCGCCCGTCCAGCTATCGTCCGTCACTCCAGGCTCTATCCCGCCGGTTGCAAGTTGTCGACCTTGCCGCCTCCCTTTGGTTCCCTTCTAGCAGCTCGCCTGCCTTCTCCAACACCTTCCAACAGCCTGTTGGCCCCCTCCTAGCAGCTGCAGGCATCTCAAGTTCTTTCCAGTAGACCACTGCTGGCACTGTTGCCCCCTCCGATTCCCTTCCAACAGTCCGCTAGCCCTCTCAAGCATCTTCCAGTAGCTTGTCAGACCCCTCCAAGTAGCCACCAGTCTCTCAGACTCCTTCAGCATTCCGCTAGCACTATTGTTCTAGCATTACCTGTCGGATCTGTCGCGCTTACTTAAAGAGGGCCATTTTTGTCTTTGTATCACGCTCTTTTCTTATTCCCGTACTATTTATTGTTGTTTAGTGTTCTACATGATAGTGTTGTTTCGTTAAAGAGTCGTCGCCGTTATTTCTTGATTGTAGCAATAAAATGTGTCATTTTAGTTGTAGTTTGGGTTAACTCTAGTATCACAAATGCATATGATTCCATTGTTCTCCTCAATCTAAATCAAATCATATAATGTCTTAATGTATTCAGCTTCCCTTGCCTTTCCATTTTGGGCAAATTGCTCGTCTTTATCATTAACCTCGTTACCCTCATCAAAGGTCCGACAGTGAATGAAATTCAATCATCAATTGACATTTTAAGAGCTAAATCATCATCTTACATGTTTAGGTTTGCAATTTATGTCAAGTAATTCATTATTTCGACTTGCTTCTTGGACTCTCAAACCTTGTTTAAGGATGCTAAGGAATGTACAAAATCATCTTAATAAATTTGATTATTGTAATTGTACTATTAGGAATTCAAACGAGTAGGCTTCTTCCATAAATCATGCAATGTGCTGTCATGCTTTTCAAGTTTGGGTTTCTTCGTCTATTGTACTGCAAAATATTTAACAATACAAATTTTATTTTCGGAGTGTGCCTCCTTCTCAAGAAAGTTAAACATAAAATCAAGCCAAGATTCAAGTCGAATGTTGATGTTGATAAAACATAAATTATATATAGTAATACAAAGAGGATGAGTAGAAGATCAATTTAGAAAATCTCAAATGGTTCCCCTTCTAATTTTATTTTTAAGATGCCTGTGACAAGTAACAATTGTCATAACTTCAGAATTGTTGCTTGAGGTATGGGGGTAGAGAGAATATATCTTGATTTCGATGGGAAAATAATGAAGTTTCTTGAAATAGATATCACTCATTTTAAGACTAATCATTTTAGGATGCAAAGGCTAAAAGCTTAAGGAAGATGAACCCATAGTGCCATGTTATTGTTCATATAGAAGAAGTCAATAGATGATTGATTAATTACTACTAAATGAGCCATTACCAATACTCTTTTCTAGTTTTTAATTTTAAAATTTTACATTAACTTTCATATGGACCTCTGATGTTGATCTATATCAAGTATCAATTTATTTCAGAATCACAGCATTATTATCAAAAAAGAGCGGAGTTTTGCCATTTTTATCAACATGAAGGAGAAACAATCCATGCTACTACTTTGACATTGCTCTTAATCGGCACACAGTACAGATCCCTTATGAGCCATAAAGACTTCTTTTAAAATGGTGAGTGTATTGTTGATCATCCAATATTTCTACAAAAGGTTGATAATAACTTTAGGGTACTAATGAAGCAACAAATATTTGTACTTCATATACAATTGATAAAAAATATTATGATGTAGATAACAAAAAATCACACAGAAGTGGTGTATATTTCCAGTAAAGTGTGCCTCAACGGTGATACACATTCAGAAGAGCATAAAACTTCCAACAAAAATTACAGAAACTTGGACGCATTGCAATAGTAATAGAACTTTAAATTATCATAAGTATGTCAAAAAAGCTTACTAAGTATAGCACTGATGAAAGCAGATTTTCCAACGTTGGCTGATCCCTGTACAAGACATTGGTAATAATTAATTATCATAATCTAGAACTTCACATTAGGACAAATTTTAAAATAAAGTAATTTATTAATAAAAATTAAAGCTTCCTGCACTTCAAAAGAGAAAAATTTATACTTCAGCGTCGCCCGTAAAACAGGCGACTGCATGCTAATGTGGCGCGTGAATATGAGCCGCGGTGTTCTTCAATTTTTTTAATCTGCATTTTTCTTTGCTGCTTTTCCTTTTTTTTTTTCCCTTGCTCTGACAGACAGATGAAAGACGTTTTTCTTGGTGACTCGGATTTTTATATATATATATTTTTTTTGTTAATTTGTTTTAATATGCCATGAAAAAAGTTTTTTTTTTTTCATGCAGTTGAGAGTTGCAATTTCATTTTTTCAATCATAAAATTTATTTTATTTAAACTCTTATTTTAACCTATAAATACATCTCTTTATTTTAATTGTTCACTTCTTTCACTACACCAAAAAAAAAATAGTAATTTGATTTGAATTAAATAAAATTTAGTCACAATTTTTTTAAATTCAAATTTATTTGTTTTAACATTATTGTCAATTTTTTTTTTAACTGTGATAGAAAAATTTAATCACGACTTATTAATGTGTTTCCAATTTGCAATATTACAATCGGACAGAAGAAAAGAACAGTTAGAAAATTCTATTCTTTTAAAAAAGAAAAATACAATCCAATTGCGTGCTGGGAAACCGCGATGGTAGAGTAATAATTTAACGTTTCAGTGTTGTATGAAATCCAGCATACACAGATAAAAATTAACAAGCGAAGACACCATGAATTTTTATATGGAAAAATCCAAAAAGGAAAAAAACCATTGAGTCTAGCCTAATCAAAACGATACACTATAAGTTTGCAAGTACAAAAATAGACCCTCATCCAACAACTGGGAAAAAAAAGGCTACAATGTTTCTCCAAATACGATATTCATATATAGAAAGGATCGTTGTTCAGCGATCGAAGCAGTTGTTGCAAAAAATTTTCATCGGGTCTTTGATACATCTTGCTACTCCGTATGCAGAAGACTTCCCAAGAGACTAGCACTGAATATTGGCTCTTTCTTCTCTTTCCCTTCAAGTGAAGAGAGGGGTCTATTTATAGTCGTGGGGGAGTTCTCATTTGACAAATAACTCCTAAAATCACCCGATCAAACGGCCCACCTTAATAATGGAAATTTTTTTTATGATCTGGTAGCCTTAATATCCTCGGAACCGGAATGTCAAATTAAAAATACATTCGATCCTTCAATTAACCACCAAAGTCTCCAAAAGTAATTTAACAACTTTATATGGGCTTGATTTGACTTGAATTGAATCAATTTTTGTATCATTGGGTTCGACTTGTCAAACGGATCAGTTTGACTATATATTTGTTGAAATCAAAATTTTGGATGATTTTTAATTCAAATATGAATATTTTTTGCTCAATAAATGCTTCAAGATCTATGCCAAATGTCTCGATATTCATTACAAATGATAAAAATTGGTGATGTGACATTAAATCCAATCAAATAAATAAAAAAACAGCTAAGCAGTCCTCTTCAAAATGCAATATAATTGATCTATTTTTTTTATTATTTTGGCTCAACTATGTCGAGTTTATTTTTTTTTAATACAAGTATTTTTTATTTAACTTGTTAATATGTGCTACGTATAATTTGTTCGAAAATAAATTCATAAAAAATAACTTTAAAGCCTAAGCCACATTAAATAAAGGAGAACTTGTGTCAGCCGTCAGAGGAGGTACGACAAAAATGAAAAAAGCAGCAAGCAAATGCTTTTCCAATTTCGGGAAAGCATCAAGCAAATGGAAAAAGATACAAAAATGAAAAGTAGGCACACCGATGTCGGCATGCAGTAGCCCGTGTGTGTGTATATTAGGGTTTCACCCGATGGCGAAACCCGGCAGTGACCTCCGGCCTCTCCATCGTTTTCGTTTGGCACCTTTTCTTCGGTTGTTGGCCCAGTCGTCTCGCTACTCCTCGGCGTCGCAGTCTGCGCGCGCCCTCGGCGACGTCTATGTCTCCTTCGATGAACACGACCTTTTCCTGCAGGACTCGGCTCGTCGCCTGTGTTCGTCGACGTCCTCGGCACAGCTCGACGCCAACTTCCTGCAGCTGCGGGCTCGACTCGACAAAGGTGTCGTAGTTCGTTTTCTTGGATTCACTTGCTGCCTCTGCCGCCTCGCGTCACCTGCGTCTCCCTTCTCTGTTTCGACTGGATGTGTTCTGCATGTTAGGTCCCGCTACCTGCAGGTCGACCTGTGATCCTGCAGCGAGCCTGTATGCTGCGCGCCATCCTGTCAACAATGGCCTCGGGTCGTTCTTACGCCGCCGCCCTCACCGGCGACAATCCCGCCGGCGTTCCTTCACGTTCTAACATGTTCCCGCAGAGGTTCCACAATGCAGTCGAGCAAGGTGTCGAAAGTGGGTTTCTCAAAAAAGCATCACGTAAAGACGGCAAACCTGCAATCTTTCTCACCGAGGAAGAGATCTCTATCCTAGCTGCACCCTGCAGGTTGTTTCTAGTGGGTAAATTCCTCTACGGCAATCTTAAACTTAAACTGATCCGAAAGGAATTTGAGCAAATGAAGCTCAATGGAAGTTGGAAGATAGGAAGACTGGATGGTCGGCACGTTCTCATCCAATTAATGGATGCAGATTACGCCCAAGTGTTTGCTAGAAGAATATTTTGGATAGACAATCGAGTGATGAAGGTGCTGAAATGGACGGTGGATTTTGATCATCGAACAGAACCTCCTATCATTCCGGTGTGGTTACGCTTCCAAGATTTGCAGGTACATCTTTACGATCAAGAGCTTCTCTTTACTTTCGCAAAGATACATGGAACGTCACTCCACATCGATCCGCCTACAGAGCATCTATCTAGACCTTCTGAGACTAGAATATTGATTGAACGGGATATTACGTTACCCTTTCCGAAAGAGTTTTGGATTGATATACAACATTAAAGATTTTGGCAACCAGCAGAACTTGAACATGTACCTCTGTACTGCACCCATTGTCATATGTTTGGCCACTCTCACCAACAGTGTTACCACCTGCATCTGAATCTTAAATCTTCCCGTACAAACGCTACTAGCCTACACATTCCTGCGACGGATATACCGCCTTCCTCAGTTTCAGAACAGGGTGAGAAGGATCGAGCCACTGATAGGCAGGACATGGTCACCTCTCGCGCCTTCTTCTATCGGAGCAACTATACTACCACCTCGAGCACCCACTACTCTCGGAGTGAGTTCGGACTTCCCACCTCGACGAGTGCCGAAGACGAAGTACCAAACACTCATAATTCGACAACCGAAAAGGTGCCTACTCCTATCGTGGAAGAACAACTGGGTACCTTGGTTGTTCTACCCGCTCATGGAGTAGGAGAATCCCAAGCATCAGTACCAATCACTTCAGCTGCCTTTCCCGCTTCGGATCAGACTGTCAAGTCTACTGAAGAAGAATGACAAGTGTATACCTCCCGGAGGAAGAAGAAAGATGGGGTTACTTTCCCCCTGGGAAACCTAATGGATGATATTTTGGTCTCCCCTGGTAATGGAGAAGCCTTGCAGAGTATTATTTATGGATGTGCTACAAGAACCAGGGGTAGATGGAAGCCTTGGAGACCTCGCCCTCTTTAGTTGCTTGTTTCGCTTTTATTCAACTTTTGTATCGCTCTGTTCGAGCATTAGTCCGTTTGTTTCTTATGAGTTGAGCTCAATTTTTTTGGGCCCTCTCATAATATTTGCTTTGTATCCCTTATTATTTCAATCAATAGGCCATATGGTTCTTTCCTTTAATATATATATATTCACTATGCGGATGTTTTAATTTATATTAATAAAATAATTTATTTTAAAATTCTTCCTTCGCGTTATCAAAGAAATAATAAGAAACAAAAAAATTCATATGTAGATAGTAATGAATATATCACAAAATAACATGAAACACAAACAGCAGCAATTATTCTGAGACAAACTTATATTTTGAAATTAAGAGCCCACAAATTATCATTTAAGCATCATGATTGTTGCTATGAATGATAATTCTATGCTTCAAGCTTTATAGGTGAAGATAATTATAATCTCTTATGGTGTGCCAAGTTCCAACTTCAAATGTATTGTAGTTTGTTTCAAAAATTTATCAAACTAAGTTTTTGTCATGTTGGGAAGTAATTAAATATGTCTAGTTTTATTTTAAAATTAGATTTTTTATATTTAACTCCAAAACTAGCCAAAAAAAGGAAAATGTGCATAAAAGAATACACCAAGCCCAGTTATCAGCAAAGACCATGGACCACTTCCAAGGGTTTGAAAGACATTGTTGTCAACAAATAGAACTTTGAGCAACGGAATTGCTATTTTCCCTATTTTAAATACTTTATTGTCATCCTCTTTATGGAGCCTTTCCTTCCTAACGTTAAAAAGCTTTTCTTTGCCCGCAAAATGAAAACTTTAAAAAATTAATAAATTTTCTTTGCCCGCAAAATGAAGCCACTGCTTTTGGCACCTCATTTTAGCGTCGCACCGCCCCAAACACAGCATAATGGTTGTATTTCCACGTCTAGCACTTGTGTGTGTGTGCATGTCTAGCACTTGTGCATGAGTGCACGTGCACGCGGGAGTGTGTGAGTGTGTGCAGGAGTGTGTGTGACTGCGTTCGCACATGCGTCTTGATTAATTAAGCAATAAATATTAAAAAGGATATTAAATTAATTTAATGAATCAAATTAATTATTGAAATTAGTAAGTAAATAAGACATTTTCTAATCATTATAATAAAAAATGGACTAACTAATTAATAGAAAATTTTAGTAATTAAGAATTAATTAGGTAAATTGTTTACAAAATAATTGTTTAGAAAATAACTAATTTTAACTCCTTATTAAATAATTGATAAATAAGTAATTATTTTAATTATTTATTGTGCCAAAATAAAGATAATTAGGTATTTAATTAATGATTAGGATAATCAATTAATCTTATCAGATAATAAGGAAATAATAAATCAATTAGTTGGATTAAAAATAACTTATCTATTTGATTATTATTTAATTATTTAAATAGTATATGAATATCAATAGTTTGATTAATCTAATTAATATGACTATAAATAATTTATATATGAAATTATCTTATTAAATGATGTAATCAATTAAAAATTAAAGTACTAATTTAGCCTAATTTCTAGAAAACTTATTATGGCCTCAAAAACACATGAATAGTTCACAAAAAGCAGCCATAAAAAAAATATGAATGAAAGGAAGGAACAAGTTACCAATAAAACTCACTTCAATTAAGCTAGCTTCAAAGCTCAACTCCCATCACTTCCATATAATTGACTTTTAATCGCAAAGGATGGCTTGATGTCTTACTTTTCTTTAGATTATAATGTCTACTAAACATATAACAAGTATAAATTTATATGGCTAAAAAAAATGAAATTAAAAAAAGAAAATCTACAACAAGGTTTTTACCATAATAAGAAACCAATAATCAACCTCACAGTAGTTACAAGGATGATATCGAAACAAACTTATCGTTCTATATTTTGAAAAAATTTTACAAGTGGATATTGTTGCGACTAGTCTCTTTAAACTGCTTATAATTAGAATTATGATTGAAAATGGTGTTAACATTCCTCCGAATGGAAGTGCGCATTGGTTACTCATCTTATGACTATTGACAGAAGATAGATTTGAAAACATGTGTTCATGATGTCTTCTTGTAACATTTTTTGGCACAACCACTCTAAATGCTTCAAGGGATCATCCGCAACTGAGGAAGTCAAAAAACCAAGTGTAAGAAAAGCTTACAAAGGATTGGATTCTATCTTAAAAATTGGTGGTTGCAACTCCAACTCTAGATCAATTTGCATACAAAAGTTGGCATCCACTCAAGATCTTATCATGGAATCAGAGCTTTCAAAGCCTGTCCTTGCTTCTTAAGCCCCTGAGATTTGGTCAGCTAAACTTTGGTCTTGATCGTCCTAATATGTTATACCCTCATCTTCTTCCAATTATACATCAATGATCAAGCTTTTAAACAACTTTATGATTCTGATGGAAGTCTTAGAGCTTTTACATTTTGGATAGGATGCTTCAAATCTTGTTAGCCAAATGAAGAAAGCATAAGAATAAAATTATCTCCAGTATCCAATATTCACCAGGCTTTACGCAAGACTATGAATAAGAGTACATTCTATTTTAATTTTTTGTAGAGGGTTACTTGCTCCAAGATCAATATGTTAAATTCATTTATTTTTCGTGAAATTTACTTCTAATTTGTCAATTTCTCATAATTGCCTCATGTTAAACTAATTTCATCAATTGGTTATAAAATTATGCTTTAAAGGGATGATACTAAAAAATATTATGAATTAATATATAATATATAAATATTGAAGCAATTTAAGCAATAATTGGACCTAACTAATCAACCAATTAATGCCACATGGTCAGTCAAGCAGAAAGTCGAATATAGTCTTTTACTATCAACATGCCCTTTTTATTTAGTACAAATCAAAATATTGAACCGGTGATCTTTCCAAAAATTGACTTCATTTGATTATCAAAAAATTATAAAAGTTGAAATATAACTCTCCTGTACAGCACAAAGCCAAACGAAAAACATACAAAAATAAGTAAATGTCATTTTGTGAATATATAATCAGACTATCAGGTAAGAGAATGAGAGATAAAAGGATAATCATGTGTGTCCAATTTAGCGTCCATTTCACTAATCTAGCATAAACGGGATGGAATGCTATGCATTTCATTTTTCTCCTTTTGCTTGAAATATTAAAGGGCATGCATAACATAGCGTGGCTGTTTTAAACCCTTTTTTTTTTTAATTCAAACTTAATTTCGATAACTGTCCCAAAGTTTGCAGAAAGTCTAAATAAAAACGAGAATAAACAATATAAAATCCCTAAAAAAGTAAAGCACCCAAAACAACATAAGTTTTCAATGGGAGAGGAGTGAATTCAGATTTTCGTTATAGTTAAATACCAAACCAAGCAATCTGAAAGTCTGAATTCCAACTAACATAATAGAAAATAATTAGCAAGAGACCAAACATCATCAGAAGAAAAAAAAAAGCATTTCAGGATAAATAAAGTTGTTTCACTAACCAGAACATAGACATCCCGTCCCTGCACAAAAAGGAGAGTAAGGAAACTTGTTATTACTGGATTATTCAACAAATTTAGCACAGCATACATTAGTGAAGAACAAAACCTACAGGTTAAAATCACAGAATTACATACATGCAATAATAATAAAAACCTCTGATCACTCTATAGCTACTTAAAACTAAAATATCAAAGTGAAGATCAAAGAATCACTCTCTTTCTTAATTTTTAAAAAATAATTGCCTTATAAAGAAAATATGCTCAAAAATTCTAAGTTTCCACATTTATCACCTCTATCACTTCATAAACATATGGATTGACATACGAAGCTATTTGTATATCTATTTGAGAATATAACGATATTTCTAGTTGAGAATATAATGATTTTTAAAAGATAAAGAAAAAAAATCGTGAAGCTTTGAGTGAAAACTTGAAAAAGCTTGGAAGGACACCCGATCGGAAGATTGTTGGGCAAAAGGATTCTTTTTAGGATCTTGGAGGCTAAACTTCACCGATGATGGAACAGTTTGGAAGGTTGCAATTGCTTTCAGTGAGTGGAGATTGCTTCTTTTGTATTTCTGACAATGTGAAAGCCAGGCATCAAGCCTTGATTGGAGGAACGTGGGTCATAGCAGGTCAGATAGTTGGCATGGAGAGATACTGAAAGGGATTCTCTCAAGACTCTTCATGGAGTCTCGTCACAGGTATTGATTCGGTTACCACAGTTGCCACTGTTGTATTGGAATATTTCCACAATCGCCCGTATTGCCAAGATGATTTGTCAGTCACTTTGGCTTGATGATCATACTAGCTCTTGGGAAAGAAGCTCTTTTGGTAGAATTTGTGTGAGGGTGGACCTTTCAAAAAAAACTCCATTCCGAAGTTTGGGTAAAAGGAATACAAGGAAACTTATTTCAGAGAATTGAATATGAAGGGATTTCCCATTTATGCTTTCACTGTAGGCTTATTGGACACAGAAGCAATTGCAGCTCTCTTAAGACTGAAGCTCCCATAAATGTGTACAAACCAAACACTTCCCCTCTAGGTACTTATGGGAAGATCGAGAGGGAGGGCGGTAATGCAGCTGAAGATGGAGGCAATTCTAACCAATTGAGTCACGATGCAAATGAACAGTTGAAGAACAAACAAGATAAGTTCCACAGGAACAAATAAGAACAAACAAGCAAATTGCAGCTCTCTTAATTGTACACAGACCGAATGACCAATTGAGCATGAGTAACAATGTGGGGCTGTGATTGATGATATACTCGGTTCGGATGGACCTCAACAGGCACAAGTGCAGGATGCTGCTTCTTCTACCCCTCCTGATGTGGAACTCAGCCCGTGAACTCTGGTCACCCATAAGCGCAACCAAAGTAAGATAGTTAAAAAGAATCAGCCTAACAATTTGCAGAAAATTAACAGAAAGATTGACACATTGCGGGCTGTGTTATCTTACCAACTGGACAAGTATCATGGTAGCGGGGTAGAACAAACTTCAGTTTTTGGATTTGCCCGGATATTGGAGACCTTTAATAGGAAGGGGAAGGAATCAAATGCCAAACAAGCAGAAAAATAGTAGGCAAAAGGTCTCAAAAGCTCACTTCAAGAAAGAGCACGCTAGGAGTCTCACACTCCAAAACGCAAGAAGCCAGTGGAGGTTTATATGATCCACGGGTGCTCATTCCCTAGGGGTCGTAAATTAAGAACGTCTTTTCTACAACTGTAGAGGGGCCTGCAAGAAGGCAAAATGTAACTACTTCCGACATATTATTGAAAAGTTTGAGGATTTTTTAGGGTGTTGTTGAGACTCGAGGTGAAGTTCTAGTCGCAGGGAGATGTATTGATGTAATAATGCCCTTTAATTTTTTATAAACATATTATATAAAAATTAAAATTAAAATTTCTTACAACACCTGAGAGGCAGATGTCGCTCACTCGCACTCTCGCTGCTCATGGAAAGGTTTATAATTTATATGAGAGATGATTCTCTCGTTCATTACACGAGAGAGACAAATAGAGCAAGAGAAAACCAAAAGGAGCGAGAAAAAGAGAGTGAGAAACAGAGGAAGAAGAAGAAAAAGAAGCCACAAAAAGAAGAAGAAATTAAGGAAGGAGGAGAAGAAAGATGTGGCTCGCCTGTTGTGTCGTCTCCTTTCATTCTCACGATCGAACGAGCATGACAGATGCTTGAGTGGCTCGATGGAATCCTTTTGCGTGCAAAATCGCACGATCCTGAGCATCTCGACTGTTCTAGGACCAGACAAGAGAACGATAGACCGAAAGGGAAGAAAATAAGCATTCCTCATGTGTATGTTTCTTTGTGAGGGATATGAAGGAAGATGGAGGATTAATGTTTCCCAAGTGAGCTAAGGAGAAAAAGGGAGGAGGTGAGCAGCTCACACGAACCCTCCACATGCATTTTCGACCGGCTAGAAGGGAGGAGAGTCAAGCTTTTTTCTCCATATAAGCGAATTTCATGTGCCTTAACAGAGCCGAAGAAGAGAAGGGTTGGTGCGGTTTTTTTTTTTCTGCATCCAAGAAAGCTCAAACGAGCTTTGTAAGCTCACAATTTAGGGATTGCCATTTCTGTTAACTTGAGCTGCTCGAGTAAGCATATGTGATGTTTTGATCGAAAGAAAAGGCTCAACTTCCCTCAAGGAAAAATATTAGTGTATTTCCTTACCGAAGAGGCTGAGGGGTTGCCCTTCTTCCATTACTTTGCTTGCGGTTTTTCATTATCTTGTGCGCAATGGAGTGCGCAATGGCGCGAGGAATGGAGCGAGCAATGGAGAGGAAACCGAGTGATCAAAGAAAATCCTAACGTGCGAGGAGAGGGGAAACCGAGCGAGCTTCCGCCGTCGCACCTAACGCCGAACCCTAAACGGCAACAAAAAAACGCTTTTCCGACGAGAAAGACGACAAATGCTTCTTGGAGGGATTTGCACGACAAAAATAACATTTTCGGCTTCTTGGGTTCGGGTCGGGCCTACCGAGAGAGCCTTATTTCAAATTTTTTAATGGTAGGGCTCACTTGTCCACGTGTCTCCGTCGAAAGGATTTTACATCTAGATCCTCTTGATTTAATGCAGCTTTTCATAGATCTCTATATGTCATCTTGCTCGATCTCACTCAACCTCTTCAGCTCTCAATGAAAAACATGAAGAAGAAAAAAATAAGATGAAATTTTGTGTGAATGAATCCTAGGGAGAAACCTTTCAGCCCAAAGACTCTCTTAAACCCTAGAGGCAAAGGCCAAAGGCTAAAATTGAAGTTTGAATATTTCATACATCTCCTTATATAGATTGAGGCTTCAAAACTCGCCTCCAAACATGAATGTTGGTCTTGACGGATGCGAGGGCGCCAAAACCGGCGGCGCTATCCTGTTCATAGCGTTTGTACGTCAGAAACCAGCGTAATTATGCTGATCTAACAGAGGACACGGTGTAATTACGCCGAGTCACTGTGGCTATTTATGTCTATCCTCTAAATTTTGTCACTTCATGTTTTGGCTGCTTGAGGTGCGCTAGACACTTGCAACCTACAAAGGGCAATATACCTACATGCTTAAAAATCATGATAAATAGAAGAAAACACAGTTTTTCAAGCAGGAAAATAACGTAAATTTGAGTCATATCCAACGTGTCTATCATATTAGGTGCTAGTTAGTTCAGTATTTTTTTCTGATAGCAGTGTTATACGATCTCACTATTATTTGTTTAGTAATTTCCATTTTTCAAATATAATTTATCTGATTCAATGATAACTTATAAGAATATTTTGTTCTTTAGAATAAACAATGAATTCATTATTATCTTTTTATTTTGACATTTCTTTCAGTCATTTTAAGGATATCTGCCTGGTTGGGATGTCCTTGATGTTGCGAAATAGAACTGAAAGTCACGTTAAATTTGGTTTTTAAGACATCATATATTAATAAAATATTTAAAAATCAACAGCATAATACTTCATAGTGAATAATTGAATATGATAGATACGAATGAACCAAACAATTGACATTTAATTTATAGCAGAATGTATCTGACTTAGCATCTCAACTACCTGATTTCTAGTATTGCTTCATAAAGGCTTCATAATTCAAATTACAATTTCACTGCGGTATGCCATAAGCATGGAGTAATACATCGAGACCTAAAACCTGAGCATTTCCTAGATAAATCAGAAGACTCTCCACTTAAAGCAATCGATTTTGGCCTCTCCAAGTGTTCTTCCGAGCCTGGTAGGACTCCAGTGATTCAATTTCTTCATGTGTTTTTGTGACACATTTTTATTCCATATCTATATTTTCTTATAATTGTATAATTATCCTGTACTTGTTATTAATAGGCGAGCAATTCAGCGAGATTTGGAAGTCCATTTTACATGGCACCAGAAGTTTTGAGAAGCGCAATTATGGCCCAGAGGTTGATGTATGGAGTGCTGGGATCATCCTATATATCCTTCTCTGTGGAGTCCCACCCTTTTGGGCAGGTATTTTGTCCATGTGTGTTCTCCTATAGCTGTGTTCTCTTGAGTAATGTTTTATCAAGCTAGGTTTTATGGAAAAAGAATTGTGATTTTTTGAGCAGAGAAGTTTCTATAATTGAGTTTTGTTATTACTCCTTATTCAATTTTGATGTTATCATCTTTATCAAAACTTGGCTTCCTTTTGCTGATTCAACCTGCTATGGTTTTGCTTAGGAGAAGAAAAATCTTAACCTTGATATTTAGGCTATACTCATTGTCTATTCCTACTGGAACATAGAAATAATAATGATAGACAGCTCTGAATTTTTTATTTTATTTTGGAGGTTTAAATACACACCACAGAATTCATATGTATTGACATGTCTAGCAGTAAAACTCTGTTTTACATTTTTAGCACTTTACCTATGAAAGTTTGTATAGTGGTATTTTTAATTTGATACGAAAGACTCAAGTGTTATAAATATACATAAGAAAGTTTACGTGTTAGATTTGTAAATATATAGGAATTGTGGTATGTATGTAAATGCCCCAAACCCCCAAGCCCCGACCCACTCCTATTGTTTTTGGATGAACTAGGTGGGAAGCCCATTTTTCTTTTAGACGTTAAAAAGCAACAAGAAACACACATAAATACATGTTTGAAAACTAAGCTTTGGATAAAAAAACTGGAAAATAATAGAATTAGAATTAAAATATTTTAGTGATCAAACAAGGAAGAACAAATATTAGTTGACATTTTCATGTTCTACATTGAGAAAATCTCCTCTCATGTCTAATAAATACAAAGCACGACAGCAGGTTTGTCACTGTCTGATATCTGATTAGCCATCTGATTTGAAAAACAGATAGTGATGAAGGAATTGCCCAGGCGATTATACGGTCGGTTGCTCGATTTCAATAAAGGGAGCCATGGCCAAGGTCTCCAATGCCAAGGATCTTGTGAAGCACATACTTGATCCCAACCCTAAGCTGGAGTTTACTGCTCAGCAAGTTCTTGGTAAAAACTCATGACTCTTCTTTGTCTTTACAGATTGTTTATCTTTCATTATTTAACTACAGTTTTGACGCTATCTCCACTATTTTAAGAGTGGGGACATTTATATCTATCTATATCTCTTTAAATATAAAGCACTATTACGACTTGATCTTTTCAAATTATGCCCTTGAAATCATTGTTGATTGAGCTGTTTATAATCTCTCATTCTCTATCAAATTGTTGATTTAAATATTTGATAAGTGGCATGAAGTGCTGCCAGAAACAAATTGATCTATGCACCAATCTAATTGAAATGTGTAGCGTTAAAATTGATATGTGACAAAATTACAATTTACATGTATATAGTTTTATTCCCTCTTTGTGTTTCTTGTTTGATTACACCAAGAAGACCATTTGGGCCTGAGCTTAAAGAAAAAAATTTATCAATTAGATTATTTAATCACGGGCCAATTTCAGTATAATTTCCAATGCAAGTAATTACAATTTTGGAAATGCTTTGTTTGGAGCTTCTTATTTGGGTTTTCATCATTTTTTTCTATGAAAGTAATTAATTATTTCATAATATGATAAAATATTCATAGGCACATATATAGGACGCCCACAATCCCTTAAGCTATATGTGCACCTACAGCTCATTGTTTCCCTTTAATTTTTTGGCATGAAGCGCATCCTTGGCTGCAGAATGCTAGTTCAGCTCCAAATATTCCACTTGGCGAGGCCGTCGGAGTCCCGGGTTGAAGCAGTTCCTCGTGATGAACAAGTTCAAGAAGAAAGCTTTAAGGAGCGCGTGTGTCTCCGAACTCTAGATCTCAGCAAAATACGAAATAATGATTAAATCTTTTATTTTATTTAATTATTATTAATATTATTTTTTAGATCTATAAATGAATGAAAGCAATAATTTTTTTAAGGTTGTAGCTGACCAGCTGCCTTCAGAAGAAATTAATGGAATCATTCAGATGTTCAATATGATGGACAAGGATAAAAATGGAAACCTGACATTTGAAGAACTTCAAGGGTTCAACAGATTGGACATCCTGTTCAAGAACCAGATATCAGGATGCTATTGGAAGCAGTAAGTGCTGCTCTGTTTCAGTTTCTTTCTTTCTGTTTTTAATTTTAATTATTTATTGTAATCAACATTTCTCGTAGCTAAACATATGCAAAACTAGCAATAGTGTTTGAACCAAAGGGTGACTGGGAAAGCAATCGCCACCCTCTAAGTTTTTCTAAACTCTTTGATATCATATAATACATAAAAAAAACTTCATTCCAATAAAATTTAAATATTTAATAATAATTAAATATTAATTATATTTAATCTAATAATAGTATTTATAATAATTTTAAAAGGTAAGTAGATTAAAATTTTCAACATATATATTCACCACCTAGTAGGATAAAGACTTTGTTGTTGTTATATTCATCACCCTTCTCTTTTAGGTTTCTGGCTCTGCCACTGATTCGCCATATAACCATTACAGGCAGACACGGATGGAAACGGCACACTGGATTGCGACGAGTTTTTGACAGTCTCTCTGCACCTAAAGAAAGTGAATAGCAGGCAGCATCTACCTCAAGCATTCAACTACTTTGACAAGAATGTTAGTGGATATATTGAGATTGATGAGCTGAAGAAAGCTCAGCACGACAGTCATCTCGATCCAAACGATAAAGTAATTCGAGAAATCATATCAGATGTTGATATAGATAAGGTCAGTACCAAATCTTTGTCTAATCATCTTATCCTCAACCTAAGCTTTTCTTGGAGTACAATGTCGTAATAGTTCTCTAACTATTTAGCCCCAAAGTTTCTAAAAATATTAAATTATAGCCCTTGGGCTATTTTTGTGCGAGAGTTTCAAACTAAGTCTTCACGGGGGACTATATCAACCCATATTAAAAAGAGTTTGGGGACTAGATTTATACTTCTATATGTTATGGAACTCAAAATGCTAGAAATTATTGCATGCGGAGATCGTAGTGTAATCGATAAGCTCGATAGCCGTAATAACCACATGACTAACACTGAAATGGAGCAGGAGGTTATTGGAGTTTTATTAGGGAATTTCGGCGTATAGAGATTATTATTCGATGGTTATTGCCGGAGAGCTTGCATGCGAGCGTTACTGCGTGCTCAGTATGGAATAATTTCTCTGAAATGACCCCAACAACAAGTCAAAAGGGGTCTATTTTGACGCGTTTTATCCTTTTTTGCTACAAAACTTCGGCAGTTTAGTTTTTTGTTTATCCTGATTATTCCAGAACCCAAGTTTGAATCTTTACAGGATGGGAGAATTAGCTACCATGAATTTGAAACAATGATGAAGTCAGGAACAGATTGGAGGAATGCGTCGAGACAATATTCTCGAGCATTTTACAATACGTTGAGTGGTGGCGTCCAAGCCGCCTGAGCCGGTTGGGCATGGGAGTGGGGTCAAGTTCACCATCTGAATGTGATCTTATGGTTTTGTTTTTTATATGGGGATTGTAAAGGCTATATCCAAATTTTTTATATTTTGAAAATTTTAATGTATAGATTGTTTAAATATATTTTTATTTTCAGGCTTCTCATTCATGTAGAATATCGTGACAAGGAGCTCAAATATATACGCATTCTTAATGCATTACTAGAGAAAATGAAGAAAATTGAAGTGATCTGTGGCGGCTAAGCGCCGGAACCCATGCTTACGTGCCAATGCTCCGCGGCTAAGCGTCGGAACCTCGCGCTTACACGCGGCAGTTACAAAAGATGAGTTATTTAATTTTTGGCGCGATTTTGAAGAGGTTTTTTAGGCATCTCTTGGTAAGAACATGAGTAACTTCCTATTGGCGCCAAATCTCATTCAAAATACTCTTGAATGGATGCATTTTTTGGAAGAAACGTTAAATCTGAACACAATTTGAAGACATACGAAGACACCTGTTGAAAAAGTATTAAAAAGAAAACTTGAAAATAAGTTAGTGTGTGTGTAGTTAGAGGTGTTTGAGAGTCTGGCAAGATTAAATTAGAGTGTTTTAGAGTGATTGTTGTAGAATGTGTAATTAGTGGAAGAGTGTTATTTCATTAACTACTACTCCACTTCACCATTTCTACTTAAAAATCAGTTTGTATTAGAATTAGATTAGAAATTTGGAGTCCTCAGAGTTGGGCGCCAACCTCTAAGGAGCATTGCAAGGAAAAACAATGTTTCAATCGAACTTCAAGAGTGTTGTGGAGAGAATTTACAGATAAGTCTTTATCTTTGTTATTACATTTGGTTTTTAATTAAGACTTCTTGTGTTTTCATTATGATTTCTTTTTTTAAACCAAGTTGTGATTGTATTTTATCCATGAATTCTGAGTAATTTTCTTTATCTTTTTCCTTAATATGAAGAAGTAATAAAGTTATGAAAGACATCGTGCAAGTATAGTGATTTCAATGCCTGAAGAAATTGTGATGATTCAAAACATCGTAATTCATTTACTTTCGATTTGACTAATTAAGATGTTAAAATATGTCATGAGAATACGTAAAAACCGGTATGATATCGTCTCAATCAACGATCGGAAATAATCTCATGAGATTATATGATGCGAATATAATTCATACTAGTGAGTCACAATAAATGAGGAATATATTTTAATGAGTGTAGGATTAGAAGACTTTAAAGAATGAATTAAAGCCCCCAATTCTATTTATTTTTTATGTTTTGATACGAGATGTTAGCTTCAATAGGAGGGACTCGATGAACTCTAGTAGTGGTAGCATGATCTTTCTTACGCCTAACCCATCATCAAGATTTATAAAACAATAGATTAACCTTTGTTCTTCATAGCATCTCTAGAAAGGGTAAAAAACAAAATTGCCCCTATTTGACACAACATATTTTTAGATGCTTTCACAACAATAACTTCCATGACTTATTACTGATTCATAAAAAGGAAAAATACATTTTATTTGCATTTGCTTACATCTTATAAAAGTTAAAGTTGTTACTTTTATTTCAAATTATAAAAATTAACAAAAAAAATCAAATTTTCTTTCATAAAATATTATCTTTAGTTTGAGTAAGATATTTCTTAAAAAATAAAGTTAATTTTCTGTTTTTTTGTTTAACATTTTCCCTGTGGGTTTGATATCTCGGGGCTTAATCAGAATGTCTTATATTACTTGATAACGATACGTATATTTGCATAGAATCTCATATTATAATATCATTAAAGAGAAGTATCAATTCATATATAAAACGTAAGCATAAATATCTCGGGATCACATCTCCCACAAATACAAAACTCTTTGCTTAATTGCCTTCTTAAACATAAGGCACTTTCAATTAAGACTAGCTGATAAGGTTTATGATAATTTATTTTAGCAACAATGATTTGAATTTGGGAAAGATAGTTATTGGAGAGATGATGAAACAAATTAAAATCTCATAGTTTTGTAGCCCATATAATCATGGACTACAGTCTGTTTACCCAGTGGAAGTAGTTAATCCAACTTAACTGAAAGATCATTATTAGTAACCACAAATTGCATCTTCCAGGAAGATCTCTTAGACCTTGGGAAAAGCTTAATAATGAGACAAATTTTGGGTCCCTGGCCTCCAAGGATTTATGCCCTATCAAATGCATCATTTGGCACACAACTCATAAATTTAATCATTGGAGAACATTTAGACTTAGGAAATAACCATAATATAATCGTGTCCTTCCAATTAAACCAAATACACAATCAAAAGGTATGTGTCATGTCTTTACTAACATAAGATTTTTTAGTATAATCATATGAACACGTTTGAAATTTGTTCTTTGTGAGCTTCAATTAATTTGCGCTCATCTCAAATTAAAGAGGGGTTTGGCTATGTTCAATATTCACCTAGTCACTAAGAAAGTCTACTAAGGGTAAGAGAATCCCTATGCTAGGACTGAATCCTATAAACTAAGGGAGAATGTATCGAGCCTATTAAAAATAAAATTAACATAATTGCACTTTTAAATATGAAAAATACAATTTTAATTAAACATAATGTTTCCTTCCTATATACTCATTGCATATAATAGCATTTGCTTATAGAAGCTTTCCTCCAAGGAATGGTCTTTATGTAAATATATGTTATGATTCATCTCGGTTCTTAGATATTTTTCATACGTTTATGAATCATATGAAGTGGTGAGACAAATTTTGGGTCACTCTGGCCTCCAAGGATTTATGCCCTATCAAATGCATCATTTGGCACAAAACTCATAAATTTAATCATTGGAGAACATTTAGACTTAGGAAATAACCATAATATAATCGTGTCCTTCCAATTAAACCAAATACATAATCAAAAGGTATGTGTCATGTCTTTACTAACATAAGATTTTTTAGTATAATCATATGAACACGTTTGAAATTTGTTCTTTGTGAGCTTCAATTAATTTGCGCTCATCTCAAATTAAAGAGGGTTTTGGCTCAATATTCACCTAGTCACTAAGAAAGTCTACTAAGGGTAAGAGAATCCCTATGCTAGGACTGAATCCTATAAACTAAGGGAGAATGCGTCGACCCTATTAAAAATAAAATCAACATAATT
This sequence comes from Papilionanthe hookeriana x Papilionanthe teres, assembly GCA_022702705.1. Taxonomy (NCBI): domain Eukaryota; kingdom Viridiplantae; phylum Streptophyta; class Magnoliopsida; order Asparagales; family Orchidaceae; genus Papilionanthe; species Papilionanthe hookeriana x Papilionanthe teres. The sequence continues at coordinate 130,605,658 of CM040422.1, read as the reverse complement.
GCACTTTTAAATATGAAAAATACAATTTTAATTAAACATAATGTTTCCTTCCTATATACTCATTGCATATAATAGCATTTGCTTATAGAAGCTTTCCTCCAAGGAATGGTCTTTATGTAAATATATGTTATGATTCATCTGGTTCTTAGATATTTTTCATACGTTTATGAATCATATGAAGTGGTGAGACAAATTTTGGGTCACCCTGGCCTCCAAGGATTTATGCCCTATCAAATGCATCATTTGGCACACAACTCGTAAATTTAATCATTGGAGAACATTTAGACTTAGGAAATAACCATAATATAATTGTGTCCTTCCAATTAAACCAAATACACAATCAAAAGGTATGTGTCATGTCTTTACTAACATAAGATTTTTTAGTATAATCATATGAACACGTTTGAAATTTGTTCTTTGTGAGCTTCAATTAATTTGCGCTCATCTCAAATTAAAGAGGGGTTTGGCTATGTTCAATATTCACCTAGTCACTAAGAAAGTCTACTAAGGATAAGAGAATCCCTATGCTAGGACTGAATCCTATAAACTAAGGGAGAATGTGTCGGCCCTATTAAAAATAAAATCAACATAATTGCACTTTTAAATATGAAAAATACAATTTTAATTAAACATAATGTTTCCTTCCTATATACTCATTGCATATAATAGCATTTGCTTATAGAAGCTTTCCTCCAAGGAATGGTCTTTATGTAAATATATGTTATGATTCATCTGGTTCTTAGATATTTTTCATACGTTTATGAATCATATGAAGTGGTATAATCTATCAAAATTTAATAAATGTTATGATCAATCTACATTTCATGTTAATGACTATAAATGCTATGTTATTGATATGATTACGATTTTTAAAGACATGTTTTGTTATGATTGTGCAATGCAAATCCTAGTCAAATGCATTGATAAAGCTCTAACAAGAAAATCTTACATATATTAATGCTTTCAAGTTCATGTTGATGGAGAGTCCTCCTTTTGGCACAAATAGGGGATGGAATGTATCCCGAGCATTTATGACTCTAATCTTGGCACCACTAATAATGTTAGAAATATAAAATATATCTCACTTATGCCAATGGGGATATATCAACCAATTTTGTTAGTTACCTTCTCATCCAAAAGAATAGTAGACATATGAACAACACCGCACTCGTGCCGATAAAAATTATAGCAACCAATTAATGGTTACATCTATGAAAAGCAAAAAATTACTAGAAATCTATAGACAACATGTACAGTTATTTAACTTATAATTCACAAATTATGCCACCACAACATGGCTCATAATGTTGATGATGATGATAGTCGAATGCAAGGATTATGCCTATAACATCAATGGTTATGATAAATACTATGACTGTCGTATGATATATGTCATGTGAATGATAAGACACTTCAAAAGTCATGTTTATGTGTATTTAATGATTAGCATGTGTGGAAATATGAGAAGATTTAGTTCTCTCTATGCATTCCTCTCTCATGTGGGCCGACCACCACCTCCATATCTTGAAGGATTAGTTTGGAATATCTTAGGAAACCTTTGATTTAGTTTATTCTCTTTCTATTTTATGTTTTTCTATTATTTATTCAGAACTATTCCCTTTCATAATTTAGGCGAGATATGTTTGGTAAATTTCTAGATAAAAGGAGAGATTGATTTCTCTTCACGTATGTAACCACTTAGTGAATAGTGGATGAAGCAAAATTTTCCCCCAAGTAATTCTACAAGGTATCAGAGCTTTGAAAAAAAATTCTAGCTTCCTCCTTTCGCCAGAATCCTCCGATAGCCATCGGAAATTCATTCCAGGTATTCTCCCTGCTACAAGATTCCTGGATCTCTACCTGCATGTGTGCTGAATCTCTCCCTGTTACAGGCTGAAAGCTATCCCAGTGCAAGCTCTTCCTTGCACGCGTTAATCCTTGGAGGTTTCCTGTTGTTTCTTCCCACAGCTTCAGGCTTCCTCTCTTTGCTATCTTCCAAAACAGGGCAGAACACTTGCATCTATCCGCAAGAGTGCTAAAAGCACTCGTTTTTCATCCTGTCGAGCAATTCCTATGTTTACTCTTTCTTCTCGCCTTGTTAAGCACCAATCTCTGCAGGAAAGAACACATTATTCCCCATTAGTATTGAAGTTTGGTTGTTTTAATGGAGTCAAAAAGTGGGGTAAAGAAATTAAGTAGTAATTCTTTACAATTGGGGCAGTAAACGAGCCGAACTTGAGCGAGCACAGGCTTGACCCGTGTTCAGCTCGTTGAAAATTGGCTCGTGTTCGAAAATGACTCATGTTCGAAATTGCTCATATAAACAATATATTCATATTCGACTCGATTTACGTATTTTTTTCATGTTCGACTCGTGCTCTGCTCGAAATGGACTAATTTAAAATAATTTAATAAATAGATGTATGGTGTTGGATTCGAACTTAAACCACTTCTATGCAGTAGAAGACGCATAACCACATGACCACACGAGTTATGTTTTAAATTTAGATATAAACATATATAATATATTAGTATATAAATAATAAATATAACTTCTTTATTTCGAGTTAAAACGAGCCGAACATGATCGAACAAAGGGTTGTTCGTGCGAGCTCATTTATAATTCGAGCTTATAAAATTTGTTTGCGTTCAGTTCATTTTTTTGAAGAACGATTCAAACAGGAGCTACTTAACGAGCTGAACACGAGCATTTTAACAGCTCTATTTACAATACGAAGTTCCCCTAGGTAACAACATTGAGGATGTTCGCCCCAACAACAGCGTCAAGAAGTTCCAACCCGTTGCTTACTCCAACTATGCTCGGAAGCCTTATTGATAACCTTTATGGTTGTCACTTGATTAGTTCAGGGGTTTCCCTGCACTCTTGCTTTGCTACTCGCCAATCTTTCAAACTCTTTTTCTGTTCTTACATCTTTCTTCCCTTGCATAGTCGGTTTGCTCTGTTAAGCTTGAACAGAAGGCCTTCTCCTCTACTAGATTTAAAGGCTATGAGAAGCGCCTTGAAATCACCTCCTAAGAAGATCCTTTGATAGACGATCCTTATGGCCATGGCCTCCATACTCTTAGATGGTCCCAAATTGACTCAATTCTGGAGCCAAAAAAATGCACGGTTGTCGCAAAGCTCTCGAACATGGTTTTCAATTACTACATGCTCTCTGAATCGAGCAATTTCATGTACCTGCAAAAGATTATTCTGAAAGCCTGTGGAACTACCAGGCTTCTAATGTCAATTCTTGTGATCCTTAATCTGGCTGCTGAGCTTTCATTATCTATCATGGCAGTGAAGTACTTTAGAGGAAGCTTCACATTCCCAAAAGCCCAGCCCTCTCCTAACTGATGCTTCTCTGAAGAAGCTGGGGTTCTCAATCTGTTCTTTGCCACCTTGGATCTGGTGCGGCCACTTTAATCCATCTATGCCGAACCAGAACTGGCATATTCATTATGCTTCTGAAAAGACTGAACTTCCAATGGTGATAATTGAGATGTGCACGACGGGATTAGACAATGAGATAACAACGGGGTCTTCTTCAAGAATTCTATTAGAAGTAATGTTTCATTTGCTAGAGTTATGAATTCGGCCCCTGCTGTTATTCGATGAATGGAATCAAACGTAAAGCTTTTTCAATCATTCATGTCACACCATAGAAGGGATTAAGTTATGTGAGTTGTGAAGCTATGGGCTTTGAGCCAAGAAAGTTGAGCTATAGCGATCTGATTGATAGGGTTCTTAGGTGCTTTGAACCTGCAAAGCGTTCTAAAGCATAGCAGCCAGACGTTCCTTCTGGAGCAAACGTTCCTGCAGACATTCCTTTTGGAGCAGAAAACATATCTCATCTCCTGCAGCAAACAACAAATGATCCTCACCTCCAGCAGCAAGCAGCAGCTGCAGGAACTCATTCCAGCCAGGAAACCAGTCTACAGTCCCTTCTCTGTCGGTTTATTCCCTGCAGCAGGCAGCCAGTTCTCTCTTGCAGGCCCTTCCTCTGCTGTTGAAACCCTTCAGGCCGCCAAAACTGTCCTCTTTAATACAGCCAGCTCTCTTCCCTGTAGTCGCACACTTCCTACAGGTTGCAGGCCCTCTTCAGAATCCTGAAACCTCTTTCTGTCGGATTTCCTGGAGACATTTTGTCTTCGCTTCCCTCCAGCGGCAGAGATCCTACTGATTTGCTCCTACCAAAAGTATACCTTTCATATCCTACTGGATCTCCTTCCTGCAAAAGCTAACGCACTGGAACAACTGAAAGATTCTCGACCCTCAGATGGAAAGCATAGGTTGAATACATCTCATCCTTCTCAAACAGATTCAAAATATGGAGAAGAAGATGGTGAGCAGGCGGATTCCAGTTCTGATTCGGAGCAACAGTAGCCGCCACCTCCTCCCCAATAAGCTGCAAATGCAAAGGGGAAGAAAATTCTAGCCCTCCTCTGCATTCCTCAGTCGCCCAAACTCCTCTCAAAGTCCATGTCTCGTTATTCCTCTGGCTCCATTTGCGGAATATTCCTGCAACAGCAACAGCAGCACAAACGACAATGAAGAATCCCTAGGATTCTCCTAATTCCATCTTCGACCCATCAAAGTGGTCTCCTCTCATACACACAGGAAATAGAGTTGCTACATCGTCTTCTTGTGTACGTGAGATGGTAGTGCTCTGTTGTTCCAATTTTCTCTTGATGCATGGAAGTTCAATCTCTTTCGTTCGAATCTTCTCATCATGTGTCATTCATCTCCTCCAGCGGCATCCATCGGGCCTTCTCGCCAAGCTGCCCTTCCCTGTAGATGAAACCTCAACCAGAAGCAACAGCAGCAACACTGAATTTTCCTCCATCGACTGAATACCTTGCAGTATTAAAATCACCCATGTACAAGCTACCCCGCTCTTCTCCATCCGTCCTGTCCCCATCATAACTCCAAAATTTTCTGGGTCAACCATCTAAAGCCCCACTTGTTTTACTACTTGAATAGAGATGAAGTTGTGGGTGGCCCCACCATCTCCAAACATTACTATGTCCTACTTTTTAATCTGTCTTTGAAGTTCTATAATGTGGTTCGGTGTTAGCCCAACCACCAAGTTTAATGAGACTTTTGCCACATCCAAGTGAGGGTGCTCCACCTCCACCACAACCTCCTTTATTTATTCATCCCCTGCCTCCTCCTCATTACACATTGTGAGAACTTATAAGGTTCGATCCTTGCAACAGCATCCTGGGACAAAGTTGTCATCACTTCGATAGCATAACCCCTTGGCTTGCTTCTCCTAAACCTGTCTCTGTAAGACATTTGAATAACGCCCTCAGTCGTGGCCTATTATTCCTGTCCCATGAAGCCTACCTCTGGAATCCCACTATCTGAGTATTTTGTATCTTTTTTGTTATAAAATTTCGATAGGGAGCTCCACTTGTGTCGCTCTAATCATCCCATTCCATTGTATTTTTATCTTCAACTAATTCTACTAATTTTATAGTTACCCTAATCCTAAAGATCTCAGCAGACAAAGCATTGCTTGAAGTTCTGGCCACAGCCATTATATGAAGTTTCCTTCCAACATTAATTTTGATATCCCTCTCAAACGGTCAAATATTATCTCAAAATTTTCCCTATAATCCATTATGAAAACATCCTAGACAAATGCTAAAAAGCTACTCATGAAAATTCCCTTCTCGTGTAGTTCTAAAATGCTCCAAAAATTGGCCCAAGAATTCTTCTCATATTCTGATTGGTTGACGTTGTTCTCTACATTAATACCACACTAGAGCATTCCCTTCCAAACAAAGGGCCTTTGCTATTAATTTTTCTTCCTTCATCAGTCCATTAACAACAAAGTATTTCTCTACGCAATAAACACAATTATAGACGTTGTCATTCCTCATCCGACGACCTACTCATCCGATCGCTGTGTTGGCCTACGTATTGTTGAAGCATGTAGCGCTATCAGCACAACACGAGCCCTCAACGCTCGACTAACGAGAATAACTCGCTCTGGTCCGAAGAGGTGGTAGAGACGCAGTAGAAAGATTGTCAACCGTTGGTATGTGAAGTATGAAATGTCTCATCTACACTTGAGGTTTCCCGAAGTTGAGGAGCTGCAACGCCCTCCTGATGATCGGACCGAAATTGTTTTGTGTAAGTAAAGTTCCTTCAGCAGTGATTTAAAAAAGATTTGAAGTTATAGGTTGCCTAGGTAAACCATCCGACAACACCCCAATCACAAAAATAGAAACATTATCGCGGGAGGGGGGGTTCACCGGTAGTAAGAGGGTTACAGATGGCAATGACGAAAGCAATGGTAGGGAGAGTGGGAGGAAGAGCAGATGGCGTTCCACCAATGTTTCAATAGCCAGTGGATTGCACTCAAGGGTGGAGGAGGGGCAGATGTGAGTTGGGACAAGGGACCCGATAACATTTCAACTCAGAGGTTTTAAATGAGGTTGCAAATGGTGACATTGAGAGTAAGTGTCCAAACATGCGTCAGTGGGTGCAGTAAAGTGAGAACTGTTCAAGTTTCGCTCGCTCCCAAAACCCCTGGTGCTGTGAGCCAATCCAGATCTCCCCTGAAAAAGGTGAAATAATGTCTCGTTCAATCAAAACTCTGACTACAGAAGGCCGACTCAAATTAAGTGTAGGAATATCAATTTAAGAAGTTTACCGTAGACCATAGCTAAGGAGTAGAGGAGTTCGTAATTGAATAGATGAAACTTCAGACCCTGGAAGTGCAGCCATACAGGAATGGTAGGAGGTTCAGTGAAAAGATGAAAATCGATCTTCCATTTTAAAACTTTCATCACACGGTTATCTATTCAGATGAGTTTTCACAAATGAGCATAGTATTCATCATCTGATAATTGAATAATAATATGCCTACCATCCCGTTTGTCTATCTTTCATTCACCTTTCGAACACATTTGCTTAAATTTTTTGCGAATTATATCGAGTTTGGGGTTTCCATAGACTTACCAACTAAAACCAACCGGCAGGATGAAGCTAAGGTGGTCAGAGAGAAAGATTGCAGACTTACCATTCTTATGGGACACCTTTTTGAGGAATCTGGTGTCAACGCCCAGCACTAAAGTCTCGTGGTATCACTGCGGGAATTACATGAGATGGGTGTGAGCGAGTTGTCTCCAGCAAGGGCGGCAGCATAGGAACGGCGCCCAGAAGCCATATCGACATGCAAAGAACGGAGCCATGTGCATGCAGAGAAGCCTCAGACGGGCATCTACAGAGGAGCTGTTATGCCTTGTGAAACAGAGAAGCCGGTCGGAAGAGTCGTGATCGAAGGAGAGGAAGAAAGCAGGGCTCAGTGAAGCCGAAGCTTCGTGCGTGAGCAATGGCGACGGCGAAGCTGCTGCCACGCTCCCCTTCCTGCGAGGCTTCGTGCGTGAGCTAGGGTGGCGACGAACCTGCTACGACGCTTCCCTTCCCTTCTTCTTCGAGTACGAAGAGGTGTCGACGCGACGAGCAAGCTTCTCTATCGTTTCGGCATGAAGATACGAAGGGCTAATCGAATCACGATTCGAGCAAACCCTAGTAGAGCAAAATCCATCGTTTATATATATACAATAATCACATAATATAACCCTAAATATATTAAGGCCTATTTACACCTCACAATAATAACTAACAAATGACTAAATTATTATTTTATTCTTGAGCCTAACACAAATCTTCTAATTATTTGGCATAGCGGGCACCGCATCGACTCGGTGAAGCGTGAGGGCGAACGACGCTTGACACCGGTCTAACCGATTGATATTATAATGTGGATTATATCAAATTTGGATGTTACAATTCTACAATTTTGCATGCTAAGATTATTTTGAAAGATTAAGGTTTAACGGCTCTATTATAATTTGGATAGTCTTTTTAGGTCATTATAAATTATTATAAATTCTTATATTGATCACATGTGATGTATGTGTGAGGTTGTGAATTGAACATGTTACAATGGTTCTAAGATTACGCTATTGAAATTTTTTTAGTAGTGGCGGACCAAAAATGCATGGTGGTTCACCTCTTTCCACAAAAATAATCCATTCATGCCTCAATTTCTACAAGCTCTTCAACCAATCTGTGGCATAACAAACTTCACAAATTCCCTTTAAGCTTGCCTAACTTGTTTCTCTTCTCATGTGACTTCCTTGTATAAATGCATCCTCATTATATTGTTACTCGCATGATAGCTAGCTCATTTAGCATCAATTTTATTTTCTTTATTCTTTTTTATTTAATTTTATTAAGGCCTATTTACACAATAATCACATAATATATATACAATAATCACATAATATAACCCTAAATATATTAAGGCCTATTTACACCTCACAATAATAACTAACAAACGACTAAATTATTATTTTATTCTTGAGCCTAACACAAATCTTCTAATTATTTGGCGTGCGGGCACCGCATCGACTCGTTGAAGCAGTAGGGCGAACGACGCTTTGGCACCGGTCTAACGATTGATATTATAATGTGGATTATATCAAATTTGGATGTTACAATTCTACAATTTTGCATGCTAAGATTATTTTGAAAGATTAAGGTTTAACGGCTCTATTATAATTTGGATAGTCTTTTTAGGTCATTATAAATTATTATAAATTCTTATATTGATCACATGTGATGTATGTGCGAGGTTGTGAATCGAACATGTTACAATGGTTCTAAGATTACGCTATTGAAATTTTTTTAGTAGTGGCGGACCAAAAATGCATGGTGGTTCACCTCTTTCCACAAAAATAATCCATTCATGCCTCAATTTCTACAAGCTCTTCAACCAATCTGTGGCATAACAAACTTCACAAATTCCCTTTAAGCTTGCCTAACTTGTTTCTCTTCTCATGTGACTTCCTTGTATAAATGCATCCTCATTATATTGTTACTCGCATGATAGCTAGCTCATTTAGCATCAATTTTATTTTCTTTATTCTTTTTTATTTAATTTTATTAAGGCCTATTTACACAATAATCACATAATATATATACAATAATCACATAATATAACCCTAAATATATTAAGGCCTATTTACACCTCACAATAATAACTAACAAATGACTAAATTATTATTTTATTCTTGAGCCTAACACAAATCTTCTAATTATTTGGCAGGCGGGCACCGCATCGACTCAGTGAAGCAGAGGGCGAACGACGCTTTGGCACCGGTCTAACAGATTGATATTATAATGTGGATTATATCAAATTTGGATGTTACAATTCTACAATTTTGCATGCTAAGATTATTTTGAAAGATTAAGGTTTAACGGCTCTATTATAATTTGGATAGTCTTTTTAGGTCATTATAAATTATTATAAATTCTTATATTGATCACATGTGATGTATGTGTGAGGTTGTGAATCGAACATGTTACAATGGTTCTAAGATTACGCTATTGAAATTTTTTTAGTAGTGGCGGACCAAAAATGCATGGTGGTTCACCTCTTTCCACAAAAATAATCCATTCATGCCTCAATTTCTACAAGCTCTTCAACCAATCTGTGGCATAACAAACTTCACAAATTCCCTTTAAGCTTGCCTAACTTGTTTCTCTTCTCATGTGACTTCCTTGTATAAATGCATCCTCATTATATTGTTACTCGCATGATAGCTAGCTCATTTAGCATCAATTTTATTTTCTTTATTCTTTTTTATTTAATTTTATTAAGGCCTATTTACACAATAATCACATAATATATATACAATAATCACATAATATAACCCTAAATATATTAAGGCCTATTTACACCTCACAATAATAACTAACAAATGACTAAATTATTATTTTATTCTTGAGCCTAACACAAATCTTCTAATTATTTGGCAGGCGGGCACCGCATCGACTCAGTGAAGCGAGGGCGAACGACGCTTTGGCACCGGTCTAACAGATTGATATTATAATGTGGATTATATCAAATTTGGATGTTACAATTCTACAATTTTGCATGCTAAGATTATTTTGAAAGATTAAGGTTTAACGACTCTATTATAATTTGGATAGTCTTTTTAGGTCATTATAAATTATTATAAATTCTTGTATTGATCACATGTGATGTATGTGTGAGGTTGTGAATTGAACATGTTACAATGGTTCTAAGATTACACTATTGAAATTTTTTTAGTAGTGGCGGACCAAAAATGCATAGTGGTTCACCTCTTTCCACAAAAATAATCCATTCATGCCTCAATTTCTACAAGCTCTTCAACCAATCTGTGGCATAACAAACTTCACAAATTCCCTTTAAGCTTGCCTAACTTGTTTCTCTTCTCATGTGACTTCCTTGTATAAATGCATCCTCATTATATTGTTACTCGCATGATAGCTAGCTCATTTGGCATCAATTTTATTTTCTTTATTCTTTTTTATTTAATTTTATTTTAAAAAATATATTTGTTTGGTATTATTTTTTAATTTTAAAAACAATATAACATTGAAAACACTCAAAATAACCTTTATATGTTTTAAGTGTTCTAAACAATAGCAATTGTAACGAAACATGTTTTATTTCAAATGAAAATATAAATAAAACAAAATAATAAGAAAAAAATGAAATGATTCCAAACGGCGTCTAAGCCTTTCTGCTCGACTAAGATTCAATTTCCTCTATCCATTTTGAACAAGGTTAAATTCTCCATGTATTATAAATATTGTTCCTATTAGTTACAGGTGATCCTTTATTTCTTTTTGCTAGTTTTACTGTTCTTTTTCATGACTGTAGCCTTATCTCGGTTGTCTTTTAGTACACTTGCTATTCTTCGATCTATGAGAAAACAATGCAATGGTACTAAAGAATCTATATCTTAAACAACTAAAACTACAATTAACATAAGATTGGAATGGCTCAAGTTTAAGCTTGCTAAAAAAAAATTACTTTGGTACATAAAACTCCACCTGCCAGGGTGCTTCGATCTGAAAACATCAACAAAAGGGCCACCGCATTCTTTTAGCATGGACCTTAACCATGTCCTGAACCTACAACATGTTAGAAACGCACTATAAATTTATCAACAAAGGCACAATACTAATAACTTCAAAAAGAAAAAAAAACCAAGCTAAAATAATTAGAATTATTCCAAATGATTCTATGCCATCCAAACAAAAATTTAAAGAAATAGCTCGTATATTTAGGATATAGATACGTAAAAAATATTAAATGCCAAATTCAAGAGCTCTATATTTGTTGCGGTTCGTACTAGTCGTGCATAATGCCGTTAGCGACGCGGGCGCCGTTATGTTGAAATGGGCACGCAGCTGTTTTGGGGGGAAGGGAGGTCAACTGGGTCTCCCGGTTCTTAAAAATTCTGCTCTTCCTTTGCTATTCATGTCGTTTGTTTTAGGGTTCAATTTTTCCTGTCCCGTGCTACCGAGAGCTTCAGTGTCTCCTGTTCCCTCTGAGTGTTGTATCCGGCGGTGAGAAGATGTCTTGGTTGAAACTCATACTCCGATGGTGTGTATCTTCCTTCCCATTTACATCCCCGCTCCCTTCCTCCCACATTTATTTCCCTTTTCCCACTGCCGCCCCTTCAACCCTCTGTCTAGGCCGACCCTCTAGCCAACCGTACCTGTCCACAGGAGTCCCTGCTTGCTTCTCGCCGCAAACTCACTTGCCCGCCGCAAATCCACCCCCAAATCTCAAACACTCCCACCCCCCCCCTCCCCCCCCAAAAAAAAGCCATAACTCTCTACTCCCGCGTCAGCCCAACAAAGGCACAATACTAATAACTTCAAAAAGAAAAAAAAACCAAGCTAAAATAATTAGAATTATTCCAAATGATTCTATGCCATCCAAACAAAAATTTAAAGAAATAGCTCGTATATTTAGGATATAGATACAGAAAAAATATTAAATGCCAAATTCAAGAGCTCTATATTTGTTGCAGTTCAGACTAGTCGTGCATAATGCCGTTAGCGACGCGGGCGCTGTTATGTTGAAATGGGCACAGAGCTGTTTTGGGGGGAAGGGAGGTCAACTGGGTCTCCCGGTTCTTAAAAATTCCGCTCTTCCTTTGCTATTCATGTCGTTTGTTTTAGGGTTCAGTTTTTCCTGTCCCGTGCTAACGAGAGCTTCAGTGTCTTCTGTTCCCTCTGAGGGTTGTATCCGGCGGTGAGAAGATGTCTTGGTTGAAACTCATACTCCGATGGTGTGTATCTTCCTTCCCATTTACATCCCCGCTCCCTTCCTCCCACATTTATTTCCCTTTTCCCACTGCCGCCCCTTCAACCCTCTGTCTAGGCCGACCCTCTAGCCAACCGTACCTGTCCACGAGGAGTCCCCGCTTGCTTCTCGCCGCAAACTCACTTGCCCGCCGCAAATCCACCCCCAAATCTCAAACACCCCCCCCCCCCCCCCCAAAAAAAAGCCATAACCCTCTACTCCCGCGTCAGCCTAGGACGCTACTCCCGCGTCAGCCTAGGACGAGCCATAACCCTCTACTCCCGCGTCAGCCTAGGACCCTGCCCGCCCCCCCCCCCCCCCAACCGCATAACCCTCTACTCCCCCGTCAGCCCAGGATGTCGAACACCTACCCCTCTTCGTGACTTCACCACCACACCCTATCCCCTGGCCCAACAGCCACCACCACCCAGGTTTTTCCCTCACTGGCAGGCCAATCGACTCCCTTGTGCTTCTTCCTGCAGCCAAATCCCCACCGGTTACCCTCCACTCCACCCCACTGTACCGCCATGATACCACTCTTGTAAGGATTGTTATGCCTGTCATTATTGTTATTTACTTATTTCAGTTGCTTTTTCTAATCCCCTCTTTAAATTTCAGCAATTATTCCGTTTATTTGTGTTGTTGTACGGCCTAGTGGCTCGTGTAACAATGATAATATTATTTGCTTGTAATTGTTTGGATTAACTACGATATTAGTAAGACTATGACATATACACCAAGCATCTATGCCTTACCTGGGTTTATGGTACCCAATGGAGACTTTAAAGCTTAAGTTAACATTTAAAAGCAAACGGGTTGGCCTATCCAGTTAACTTGGCATGATTCTAAAAGATTTTTTTAGATCTTCAAATTGGGCTTGTTTAAGCATCTGCTCCTCTTGGATAAGAACTCCAAGAAAATGAAAAATGGATAAAAGTAGAGTGATCAATCTAACATGGAGGGCGCATATTTAGAAAAAGAGACGGGAATAAGTCATTCCATCTAGAAATATGTTGTTCTACAACCATGATAGGCACGGATGGCAACTTGTATCAATGTAGCCTTGCGCATTTTAGTATATTGGATATTAACTAATGAATATAGGGTAAATGGCACCACATCACTTTAATATTATCATGATATTTCCATCTCATTCTCAAGTCCAATACAATTCTGATTTGATCGTTTACATGCATCATAAGGTAAAGAGTTGGATAACTATGATTGTCTCAAATCTAAGCTCAATTGAACATTCTAATGTGAAACTCGGTTCTCATTGTTAATAAACTAAGTTACTAGATGAGCAACAACAATTAACTTGCAATTGAGGCGAACACTAAGTAACCAAGCCACTGTTGTTGTCGGCTGCAAGAGGCAGTAGCCACCACCAGATAGAAGTGGGCATCGCTATAGTAGTCAAAGGATGAAAAGATGACGTGGATAGCTACATGGACATCACTCCTGCCCATTTATCCTGGCAAAAGAATCCTAGTGGGGCGGAGAGTAATGTGGCAGAGTTAGTGGGACATTGTAGCTGAAATTAGGGGTGTCAAAAAAATGAAAAACCCAACAAGGCGACTGCAATAATCCAGTTCAAGTTGACTTGATTATTTAGGTTGGGTTCAAGTAGACCGAAATAACATCAAATTGATCCAAGTATCATATGGGTTTGAATTTAGAAGGGGTAAAATCAACTGGGTTAGACAGGTTGTATTTAGTTTAATTAGGTCAAGTTGATCCAAAAAAAATTGCATGATCCATATAATAAACAAATTAGATTAGTCAGGTTCAATTAGGTGAGTCGAGTTCATATTGGGTGAACTTGAGTCTATTGAGCATAAGCCAAATATTTTGACCCATATAATAATCATTGAAGTTAATATCTAAGATATTCTAGTCAGGTAAACTTCCAAGTAAGACCTAAACCCAATCCACAACCCAAACTGACACCCCTAACTAAAATTTGAAGTCTCCCTAAAATGCTAGCCCCAGCGCACGCCAAGGAGATTGAGAAGCATTGAATAGGTGATAAAAAATTTTCAAGAAAGCATACATATTTAAGAGTTCTTCACCAAAAAATAATAATATCAAGTGATATACATATGTGAGTAACAAAGCTCCCAACCGACTTGCAGATACAAGGACAATCCCAATCCATTTTCACAAGATCGAGGACAATCTCACATCTTTCACAGGCTCAACGTCGACGCTGACGGAAGTAAAAACAAAACAAAAGGCAAGAATAACGCTAGCAAAAAATACATAAAAGAAAATCAAAAGCAAATGTTACACTAGGAAGCATTTTGCACAACCATAGCGCCAAGCTAATATACTTGGATACCAAGAAATATTCTATAGACCGATATATGTATAGCAACATAAAAATAAAGAAATTGTAAACCTTCCAAAAGCCCAGCCAAACCGCTTAAAACATCCTCAAGGTTTATTAAGTGAGCACAAATGGTTAGAAGAAAACTTGATATGAGAGAAGCATAGAAGCAAGAGACACCGATAGTGAATTTCCACAGCAATGGGTCAACTTATAAAGCTCGTCAAACATGTATTCTACAAAACATTTAGTGGGGTGATTTGAAAGAATTTCAAAATATTAATTAAGCAATAGTAAAAGAAAATGAAACGGAAAATTATAAAAAAAATGAAATGATAAGAAGATAATTAAAAAATAAATGAAATTAGTGAATTAAGCTCATCTGTCAAATCATGTAACCATGTTGTATGCCACACTTTGCCATCTTCAAGAATAATTGGCAAGCTAACCATGGAAAAGAAAGATTCTAGAGGAAACCAGAATGTAAAGAGCAATTCAAGGGACTCTAAAAGATTCCACAACACTAATAAAACGTAGAAAGAAAGAGAATATTCTAAGAAATTCCAGAATGTTTCACATAATTCCAGAAATATGTTGAAAGAAGCAAGCTTCAAGAGAGCTCTAGAATATTCTAGAAAGTTCTAGAAGCATGTATATGTAAAGAACGATGTAGAACTATCTAGAAGATAATATATTCTAATGTAATCTAGAAAGTTCCCTTAAGCTTGGGAAGGACTATAAATAGAAGTTCCTCCCCCTCATTTGGATCCATCCAAGAAAAGTCCAAGGTTTCTAAGTATTCAAGTGTTGTAATCACTCTTTCTTAGTGAAGTGTTTATTTCTCCAATACTTTTCTCTACTTTTCTTACTAGAGTCTTACAAGTTAAAGCATTGTGAGACTTAGGCTGGACTTGGCTGATTTAGTGCCAAGGAAGAACGTTAAAGCCACACGGGTGACTTGAGATAAGTTAGTCCGTGGCATGTATGTACATTGTATCTTGAATATTGTGAACTCAAGTTAGAAACTTCAGTTTGGCTTGTATGTGAAAATTATGTAACTTCTGATTACCCCTGTGAGTTACAGCACCTAGCATTCAAATCAAGACACTACAGAAAGGTTCATATGCCTGATCAAACTATAAGATATTTTCCAGGATAAGGAAAGACTGATAGAGATATCTAACACAATAGTAATAACATATAACAATATAAATTTTGAAAGATTTACACACACCACTTAGTTATGTATTTACATATTTAACACCTAAACTTCAATTTTTAGATGTATACCACCTTACCAATGAATGAAAAAGTGTATTTCAATTTTTAAAAGATAAAATAATGATATTTTTTTATGTGACATAGAAGATATAGGTGTTATAAAAGTAAAAAAAGTAAAGTTCAAATGTTAGATATGTAAATACATAGAAATTGAGTGGTATGTATGTAGATTCCTCAAATGCTTTTTGTTGACTGCTGACTAAACACCAAAACATATTAAACCCCAAAAAGATTCATATTCAGGCTCCAACACAGATACATAATAAAATAAGAACGACCAATGCAACAAAATTATTTTTTATTTTTTGCAAAGATTGTAGGCCAAGTGATACTGGAGGAAAAAGCCCAAACCACAAAAAAAAACACAAATATTATTACTGAATTTGAAATCGGTTACGACGACTTTTCAAAACATCAAATAAACGACAAAAAAACACAAAAACATAAGCCAACACCTCGAAAGTGTATCCCAAGGGCGGTGGAGTTTGGATCAATGGATCTAGAGGCTTGGGGACAACAAGTGTGAATGCGAGAGAGGGACCGACAAGGATTGAAAGGTAAACTAGAGGAGGAAGGCAGCAGGTTAAGGTAATGGGAAGGTTTGTTGGGCGGCTGGGAGGTAGGTTGGAAGGTGTGTTAGCAAGCTGGGAAAGGTGGGGCAGCAGCGAGGATGCTCTTCAGCACATTCAGAGGGTGGACAACGAGCAGGGAAGCACTGGCAACAATGGGAAAGACCTGGACAGCAAGGTAGACTGTTGGAAGTGGGTCGGCTGATTGTTGGGAGGAATTTTGGACAAGCGGACAGCAAAATTGGATTGTTCGGGAAGGGTGCCTTAGTGTTAGGATGGAGTATGGGGAGCTACAGCCATGTTGGGAGAAGACTAGCATCAGGTCGTTAGGGAAAAGGTGTGGTGGTCTGTTGTAGGTTTGGGATGCGAGTGGACAGCAGTAGGAAGGATGGAAGGATAGATAAATATCTCATCGGGGTCAAGCTATAGTCGGAACACCACCCGGATCCGTGAAGACGATCACCACCTCGGACGATGGACAGTCGCAACACCACCTTGACGTCAGATATAGCCGTTGAAGGGGAAAATACTAAGGCTAAAATCTGATTTCATATATCAAAAATAAGACCCCTAACTCTAAACACATTATCCCCTATTCATAATGAAGTTATGAATTTATTTTAGGCAAAACTTAAAATAAGAAAGAACAATCAAATCAGGATGTCAAATTTAGGAAAGAAATAAAATATGAAGAAATTCTAATTTGGAAAGTTAGTTTAGGAAAGGGATTATAATTAAATTTAGATTTAGAAAAGAGGAATAAAATATTCATAAATTTTGATTTGGAAATTCAGTTTAGGAAAGAGATTATAATAAAAATTCAGATATAGGAAAGAGGAATAAAATATTTAGAAATTCTGATTTGGAAAGACTTATATTAGGAAGGTGCTAAATATGAAAGAGGGGAAGGAGAGAAGGGGAAGAGAGGAATGGCAGTCCCCTCCTTTTGAGAACCGGTCGGCCCTCCATAGCTCCGCGTCACCGAGAGTTCCATATTACCATGACTAGGTTAAAATCATTATCAATGTTCCTAAAACAAGTTAAGAACGGAGGACAACTAATGATGCAATCTAAATGGTGCAATCAACAATTCTAGGTGCATCCATCTAAACCGTTACTCAATCTAATTTGAGCCCAACTCTCTTATTAGAGCTTATCAAACATTTTATTAGGAGACATGCTAACCAACCAGGAAATTTTGACAATAGAAAAAATGCTTTGTTTTGCAAGCTTGACTTCACTTTGACTTTCACTTTGTAGAACATAAACAATCCTCTTCACAGAACTTTCCAAAACCATAAACTCCACTTACACCTCATTATCCCACAAACTCTATATTACTAGTTTCTCTATTCCCAAAGGCTTGAGCTACCCTATTAACCCCAAGAGTCCAATTACCATCACGTACTTATCCTATTGAAATACTAATCAATCACCTATGCCAAAAACTTCAAGATGATTATATGCCTTAGTGCTTAAGTTTGATTTTGAAGTATCAGATTGTGCTGGAGCATGAAGTTGAATTGGAACAGAGCTCGCCTATTAACATGGGGAGATACAAATTCTAATACAATTAAATGACTAAAGGTCCATGCCCAAAGCTGAAGCCCTTAAATCCTTCCATCAGTGCACGCATAAAGTTGAAGCTCCCAGATCCTTGAAGAGTTGTACAATTTATTTCTATTGCAGCCTATCACTAGAGTAACAAATATATCGAGGTGAGCTTAGTAGAGCTTGAGCTAATTTACTAAAGCCCTCCTCGAGCTTGAGCTCAAAATTCGAGTAATTGTACTTGTGATTAAACTAAATTTATTTAAATTTATCGTCATTTGAGCTCAACCCGTCAACTAACCAAATGATCCCTATCAAGCACATTAATAAGCAATGTTATTAAACTAGTTAGTTAATCAAACAAGCTTTATCTAGCTTATTAAGAAGCAGTCTATTGAGCTAAAAAATAAAACTATAATTAAATGAACTACAAACTAAATAAGCATATTAATGAGCATAAATAAGTAGCTTGTGTTCATGAATAAAACAACTCTAACATAGAAAAAAATAAGAACCCCACATAATCACATATTAAATTAATTTGTAAGCAAATATCAATGGAGCAAACTAGTGAACATTGGTCAAGCTTTTTAATGAGCTCGTTCAGGAGCTTTAAATGGTATTATATTTATCATAAACAAGTCAAACACCAAATTGTTTAAGTTTACTCGTTTACCAATTAAATATTTATTAAAATGTTATAATTATTTATTTAAACGATCATAAATAAACCCTAACCAAACTAAACTGCAAGTAACTTGCCGAGCGCATAGGTTCATTTGTACTCCTGCCAATGACATGGCCATGTGACAATTTCATTCCCTCAACACAACCATGCTCTTGAGCTTTCAAGTCTTTGTATAATGATTTCTTTCAATGAAAAGTGAGCTGATACAGTATAAATTGTGCAATATACATTTACAAGTGGGTAGACTGATATTCAATCTTGTTCCAAAACAAAAATTGTGATAATTGGAGTGGAGAAAACATCGTTATGCGTGTTATTATGTCATTTGAGGTTTTTTATTATTTTATTTATTTATTTATTTATTTTGTAATGTCATTAAACATATAACATAAGGACTGTTGGAAAATGTTATAAAAATATCCCTACTTTCTACAAGTTTTAGTTTGTAACACCATCTTTTTATGTTACGTCAGCATTTATCATTAAATTTATATCAAGATCCTTAAAAAAAAAAAAAAAATCAAATTTTAATGTTCATTGGAGATGCTAAAGCATTTCTCAAAAGTAAACATCACAAACTAACCCTATTGGGGTAAGAAGTAGGCAAAGGTTTGCTAACGTACTGCCGATAAATGACATATCAAAACTTAACCAAGGACATGGTTAGCTGGAAAGTCTCCCAAAAATAAGTTTAAAAAAAAAAGTTTTGAAGAATAAATTTAAAATTAATGAAATTTAGACTATGAATATAACATGCAATTTTAAGGGATAAGAAACCAATAATTATAAATCAATAATATAAAAATACTAAATGTGATGGATTTCAATTAAATTTATTATACAGTATAAAAAAGATAAAGATTTTGATATAACTTTTAGAGTTAAAGTTGAGTAGTAAAATATGGAGAAGTATTCATGAGAAGAACGCTATTACAAATATTTAATGATAAATATTATAAAATTACAATTAAAATAATTATGACGTGCTTCTGCACGTTGGGTGATAAAATTATTTACCAAACTACATGTAGAAAAAATAAGAATGCCAAGATTTAAAAAATAACTAAAAAAAAACTAAGAAAGGACCATATATTAAAGGGATTGAAATTTAATAAGAATGCCTATTAAGGATAATGTCTAGAAACATACTTATGATTTGGGCATATATAATGGAAGGAAGAAAATTCACCATTAGACATAAACGGATTAAGACAAAAAAAAGGTGGACCAAATTATGACATATGTAAAAGTTATGAAAGAAGATATTTACACATATTTAGCATCTTATCAACCATTAAAAAATTTGTCAAACACTTACAGGAATGAAATAACGACACAAAGTTGCAAATAAAGGTAACTCATCGAGCACTTCGCATCTCATCAACCATTTCAGAATAACAAGCTTTACTAAGTCGATGGTAGAATAAGGCTAATAATAACGATAATAAATATCGACTATAACCAAGTTAACAACAAAAACTCCTGTAAAAGAACATCCACATACACAATGATATGAAAAAATAAATATTGAAGTATCAAACATCCCAAAGTTAAGTATAGCTACCAACCAGAATTTCCCCAAATTTAATAAAAGTATATTTCCAAAGACTTACATGTTTTTCTCAAATTCTACGTCGGCATCACATCTGTCTATAGCAAAAGGAGCAATGTTAAGGTCGCCAACAACAACAACTCTCCTCCCATGAGCCAGAAGAGATTCCAATCTTCTCTACAGAAGAAATACCTTAGTACAACTTGTTCAAGCTATAAGAAGTATAAAATCAGCACTCTCTTTAAAATTTCAAAAAGAATTAAGAAAATTTTAAAAAAAATATGACACTTAACCTCAAGTTCCCTAATTTTAGTGTCGCTACCAACACGGCATACCAAGCAAAGATGTGTCGATATGAAACAGTTCTTTTCTTTCTTCAAAAGTTCAAAGCAAGGCTTTACCAGGAAACTGTTGAAAGCTGGAGATAAAGGACTTGAGCCTAATTCAGTACAAGCTAGTCTCAATATTTATGAGGGTCATCATTGTTATACTTTTCATGTTTAATACGGCATACAACTAAGGAGTAATCTTATACCAACATAATGATGATAAGTAATGTTAACCCTTGCTACTCAATGATCTGGGAAAAAAGAAAATTTTGATACAATAAAAGTGGTGGTGTTATCTGTTATGTGGTGAATTTAGTTAGCATGACTTTATTTGAGGTGCAATTCAAATACAAATTTTAATTTATTAATTTATCTCTTCATATGAAAATAGGTAAAATCATAAACAACAAAATTAGAACTATCAAAGAAAGCTCACCGTTTGAGAACATCTTGTATTTGGATTACCAAATAGCTCATGTTCGATTCGTTCGTGAAGCAAACAAGTCAAACACAAATATTTATTTTGATTTCGATTAACACACCTTTGTTCGATTATATTTATTCGACTTGTTTTGGCTTGAATTAATTAAAAAGGTAAATAAATAATATTTTTATTATTTTTTAAGCTTTATTTAAAAAAATGTTAAAATTCACTATTTTTAAAATCATTCTAGTAAAATTTGAGTCAAACAGAAGCTGCAAACAAACAAAAGAATTTGAATCGAGCCAAGCACAAACATGCTATTCCTAAGCCATTTTGAACACATGCCAATTTTAAATAAATAAATTTTCAAACGAACCAAGTACGAACAAACATTGGGCTAGCTCATGCTTTGCTTATTTACAACCTATCTAAAATCCGAGAACTATAATTATGTTTGTCTCAAGGTTTCCGAGAGAAAGATGAGTTATCGTAAGAAAGATTTCATAAAAGAACTGACACAAGGTTACGGGCCAGTCGGCTGAAGCGGCTAGCAAATGAATTGGTTTGACCGGTCCAATGAGTCCTGGTCGAAGCCCCTACTAGACCGAGTGGCAAATTGGAAAGGGTGGCAGCCCTTCCCCAATTTTTCCTTTTCTGTGTGACATCTTAGAAATATATGTTATTTTCTGAGATTAGGGTTAGGTTATGTTTGGTTGTTGTTTTCATATTTTCCATGAGAGTCTCATTTTCCCTTGTTAGGGTTGTATCTGATGGCAGGTGCTGCTTTGACTGTATTCCGATCTAAAGTGGCGTTGTATCCTCTCCTATCTTCATCCTTCACCTCCTTTAGTCGTCAGACATCCCTTGTCATTCCGGTTGTCCCTGCTATCTCTGCCGCTCACCAGAACCCTGTCGTCCCCTTTCCTGCAGCACTATGTTACGGTCATCCTCTCCAGGCATGCCCTACAGCCTCCCACCATTCCTAACCCCTTACCACCTACCTACACCTCTTATAGTTGCTCTCAATACCACTGCCGGCCCACCTATCCCTCTCTCCCCAACTCCTAGCCCCTATTTCCCAACGTCTATTCCCCGTTCCCTGCTACTACTCTCTACCACCTCGCCGATACTATCACCTCCTTCGGATCTCCTCTTTCGAACTTAACTGGGGATTGGAGATTGTTTATTTCCATTCTGAGACGTATTGAAACCCTAATCTATTTGCTTAATAAAGTTTGCTTTTATTTCCGTTGTTTTGAACTAGTTTAGATATCAAGAACAAAATAAATCTAAGAAAATTATGGAAAAGGATTCATAAACAAGAGATCCATCCTCTACAAACTTAATCATTCATTTTGCAAGCAAAATTTATAACCTTAATATTCTACAGTAAATTATTGATATAAAGAAGAATTTACTATAACCAACAGAGAATAGAGTTAACCTTACTCGCAACGAAACCTAAATATTATTGTCAAAAAAACTCGAAGGGGTTACAACAAATATTCTTAAAAAAGAAGTAAAACAACACAAAACACAAATGAACCCTCTAGAGTGAGGTTGAAGGTGGTGAACACCGACTGAACAACAGGTGGGATGACTGGTTTGGGCTTGCAATGGTAGTAGAAGGGTAGGTGTGGGGTGGTGGCAATAGCAGAAGGGTTGGGTTGTAAGTGCGGCAGCAGGTATAGGCTTGGAGGGCGTTGTGATAGTAGCAAGAGATGATTGGAGGGGGTCACAACAGTAGCTGGAGGGGCGGGAGGGAGTTATGACAACAACAGGTGTGAAAGCAGCCAAGGAAGCAGTAAGCCTGGCGGCAAGGAAGAAAAAAAAAGGTGGTGTGCAGGTAGGATGCAACAAGCAGCGAAGAGAAGAAGCAAAGGATTATGAGGGGATAATCACCACCTTGGAGCAGCATAAAGCTGGAGCACCGTCTGTTCTTGAGAAAATGCTGCCAGCAGGAAATTTGAAAGCAAAATCTGAAAATCCTAATCAAAGAATATAGAATATATATAGTAATAAATAACTTGGGGGTTGGGGGGGGGGGGGGGGTGTTGTTGGACTTTCTTTTCAACAGCACCTCCAAAAAGGGCAAGGGACAGAAATTAGATGAAATCAATGCCAAGAACATTCATAGCCACTTTAGAATATAGATGTACTTAATAATTTGACATAAATATGATATTATGGGGAGCACTACGTGGAAAGAGAACATTATATGCACTAGTTTTGAGATTAAAGCAATGTTTTAAAGAGTTGAACATCTTATTTTAGCATGATGTTGCTGGCATGTCAAAGGAGGGATTTAAAATATTTTACTAAAAATTGTGTGGAATTCTAGCGCAGCTTTAGGGTTAAAATAGAAAATTTGTTAGGTGAAACACAAACTGTCAAAGAAGAAAGGTTTTAAAAAATTTGTAAAAGGTATAGTAGAAAAGTTGGAGTGGATTGTAGGTTTTAGAGTCGTAGAGCGAGTGATATTCATCATTTGTCCTTAAAGTAAATATAGAGGGCAAGATAGAGAGCGAGTAATTGTAATAACCAATTTTTTGGAGAAATCAGAGAAATTATTTTGTAACTTAAATTGCACCTCAAATTTTGAATCCCTCTAAAATTCTGCACAAAAAATCAATCAATGCCATATAAAGCACAGTAAGTTATGAATGAAATGGGAAATATAAAATTTGAAATTTTTCAATTTAATTAATTTTAATTAAACTTAATTATTCTTTAATTCTCCCTTAATCACGTAGCATTGTTTTTAACCGACCTAACTAATGCATTATGTGTCGATTAGGAAAATATTTCCATCCTAACATCTCAAATTTCCCCTCCTCTCCTAATACTCCTCTCCCTCCCTCTCATTTCGTTCAGCAGAGGACACGGAGAGTGAGCTGCTATCGCAGCAAGCCCGCAAAAGGGGCGACCAGAACCTAGTCAGTCGCGAACGACTCCCCTCACCTTATTTCCTCTCCCATTCCCCCCTCTCTCTAAGGTTTCACACGGCAGAAAGCCTGCCTTTCGCTAACTCTCGCGCTCGGACCACTGTAATAAGGGGCGGACGGGCGAACAGAAAACCAAGCAGGCCCTGGCTCCCGGACAAATTTTGTAAGTGTGAATCCCTATTTGAGACTTTCCCTTCTTTCTATTGCTTCAACTAAGTTTTGCCTTGTTTTTCGTGTCATTTACCTTTCTGGTAGCTGTAGAAGGTGTCGATTGTGTGCCAGGAGCGTCGAACATTTTTTGCAAGCTTCCAAAAGAGTTCTAACACGATATCAACATAAGAGATGTGTGGTTTTATGTGATAAAAAGTAAATTTGACAGCTTTAGAGAATGGTGGGTCACCGAGAAAGCCGCTTAAGGTGTGGTTTGGCATATTAATCATACTTTTTAGCTAAATCATCTTCCGAACTAATATATTATGAATTCCTAATTCGTTTAAGATTTCAGTTTTGTTATGTGAGGGGGCGAATTCGAGTGAATTATGTAGAAGAACATAGTAGGACGGCTCTGTAAATCCAGGTAAATAATTTTATGCTAATTTAAAAAAATAATAATTCAATTTACGGAAATTACTTAAATCTTAAAGTTTAATATTATGTTTTATAGGTTATTAACCTCAACGTGAAAGTCACCGCAACTTCCAGCTAATTGTCGACGAGTATGGGTTTAGGACAAAGAATTGAGGTGAGTAATTGCATTTTTAAATTTCAGTAATCTTCTTTATTTCAGATTATATGTTTAACTTCATGTATGCCCTAGCTTAATCAGATCTTCACACTTTTAGATAAAAAAATATGTATGATAAGCATAATAGAAAAAGAAGTATAAGGTATGATATGAAAGATATGTCTCAAAGATATGTATGAGATGCATGATATTTATGATACGTATAATATGAAAGATAGACATGTTATGAAATATATATGTATGATAAAGTTTGATAGGAAAGATATTCATGATATAAGACATATGCATGAGATAGACATGCATGATGAATAGTTGCACAATAAAGTAAATATGTATGTTAGTAGATACATAAAGATATCTCAAAATAATGTACATATTAAGAATGAAAGAGTTTATATGTGAATGCTTGTATATGCATGTCCAAAGGAGGATTTCACCCCCTAATGATACAGGCAGGGGACGCCAGTGTACCCGTGCACGTAGAGTTTTTCTACCACCCTGGACAATTTTGATAGTTAGTTCACTAAGCGTTGTGCCTACGAGATAATATCGGTCAGAGGCGAGTATACCGCATATTACATCCCCAGACAATTGTAATGTTTATATTACTAACCGTTGTGTTGATGGGATAATATAGTTCAGGGCAGGCAAGCGTCTTTCCATCCTAAAAAATTATGATGTGTTAGCTAATCGCTATGCTAACGGGAGCAGACGGGATGTGCTAGATTTGTTGACGGTGATCCTCACAAAGACGGATGTGTACGTAAAGTATAAAGTAATATTAAAGTAAATGTTTATAGAACTTAAAAGATCATTGATGTGTATTAGCATATATCAAATTGCTTATAAGTATATATATCATATTACTTATAAAATATGAAAGATCAGCATATTATAAGATTTCTTATAGACTCACGTACATGTTGCATTCTCCTCATTGGATTACTATAGCTTAGAAGTATGATTTTTTTCAGAGTTATCTTTAAATAACTCATTATGTTATTTTAATATTATTTTTAGATATGCCTTCTACATCAGCCTGTGCTTTTAAAATAGTTTATAGTGTTATTAGAGTCGAGTAACGGGTCACAAGTTTGAAAATGTGGTCCACAATTGAGTGCAAAAGGGAGAGAAAAAAATAGGAAGTAGTTGAGAGAAAAAAATAATAATTGATCTCTTAAAATCAATGATAAACAACTAAATCATGAACATTCTTTCAACCAAGGCTACTCATGGGCGGAGTACATTTACTATACCCACGAGCCCAATGGCAGTTGTGCATTTAATAATAAAGCCTTGATTTGCCTCATTGATCAATTTGAGTTTTGTTAGTAATTGATTGTTCCAATTGGTCCTATGAAAATGATAAAAATGTTTTACATGTGGATTTCTATTTAGTGTGTAGTAACAATTATGATAGAAGTTAGGCACATAAGGGTGATGCCAACAGAATTATTGTTAGGAGAACTATATGTAGTTATGCACGAGGATAATTGAATATTGATCCTTGATCACCAATAAGGGGTCATTTGTTTTCTATAAATAGAACTTATATTTTGAAAATTAATAATTTTACTTCACTCATTTTGTGCTTGAAATCGATATGATTGCATTTAAGAAGGTTTTAATAAGGTTTATAGAGCCTTAAAACCAACATTGATTTAAGAATACGCCAAACAAAATCATGGAAGTAGTAAATTTTATCACTTTGGAAACATGTTTCAAATTTCAAGAACCAATGGAGCCAAAGGTATTAGGTTGGCAGTGGATGTGCTTATATTTTAAAAATGACAGTGCCACTGATATCGGAGTTAGCCCAGACAATAATAGAAAAACTAAATCTTACTAGTGAATCACAAACGAAAATAGGAAATAGCAACAAACACGACATGACATGTTGAAATAGAAAATAGCGACAAATGACAACACCAACTCAAACTATGGTGGATCTTGGGACTGTGGTAATGGCTAGCGAGGGATTGGAAGGTGGCATAGGGGTGGAAAAGATGGTTGGCAAGCAAAAAACAGCGAGGCGGTTGTTTTCCCGGTGTCGGACAGCAAGAAAACCACAGGGAGCGATGTGGGAGGGTTCTCAGGGGCGATAGAAGAAAGCATGGAGGGATAAAATGGTGGCGGAAGCAAAGAAGAAGGGTTTGGTAGCAGCGACAGCGATGGTGGAGGGCTGGAACAGCGATGGCAGCAAAGTGGAAGGGCTGGACAGAGAAAATCTGCAAGAAAACAGCTAAATGGCTACTGTCGCGGCGACCAGCAGCAAGGAAGAATGCATGACAGCGAAGCGGGAGGGATGCGGAAAAGGTAAAAAGAACATAAGCACCAACTGGAGACCAAAGCATCACCTAGAAAACTAGGATATAGTCCTCAAAACAAAGAACAGACATCGGCGGTTGTCCAAATAGAAAACTAGGATATAGTCCTCAAAACAAAGAACAGACATCGGCAGTTGTCCAAATAGAAAACACACAAAAAATCCTAAAATGTCATAAAAGCAAATTTATAATAAATGATAACTAGGAGTGGCCCAAGAGGACCTGCCAACTCCACAACAATGAAAAAAACCAAGACTGGTTCAGTCCAAGTATGCATGCGCACGTCCGCTTGGTCGTGGGAGTTTCACGTCAATCACAGAGATGCCCGCGTCAGTTTCTCAAGGTTAGTAAAGCTTTGACCTTATCCGTTGAAGCTTATGTCTCCTAATAGTCTGATGTCAGGTCGGCCATATTTAAGGTGATGGAGACGTAATCTCCTTGTATGTTAATCATGTCGGCATTGACATTCCAAAGTTTATCCTAATAAAATAAGTATTCATCCTCTTTCGGCACAACCAAAACAAGAACTGCACATAGATGGGTACTTTCACGATGCAAGCCTTAAACTATTAAATCTGTAAGGTCATATTCCACTACTAGTGCTTGCCTGAGTGTATCTCATAAACAAGTATGTAAGGAGGAACTAACTCTGGGATGGATTCTATGGAGAACTGGGCAACTCTCAATAGCAACCACTCGGGAGAGGCATCTTCTATTCTAGTAGAACTTGGATCCCATTGTAGGATGTTATTTCCCCAAAAGATCCTAAGGTGATATCCAACGTTATGGTTCATCCATCCTACCTGATCATCTGTCTATGGTTATATTGTTAAACTGATTTCATTATCCAACTGAATCTATATAGTCTTCCAAAAGTGGCACAAAAGAGTTCCATCTCTAATAAGTTAAACCTCCCTAAATAGAGCAACTAATGAAGTGGATTATATATCTGAAAAGTCTGAAATTATATCATATAGGCTTATCATGTGATTGGCATCGACTCCTCAAACTCATTGACCTTTTGGACATCCTGTGACCTCTGGTTTCATATATCTAAGGGAGCTGAAGAGGGGGAGTTGAAACAAAGGATCGGGAACACAATGGATGAATTCACCCTCTAAATCGTTGCAGCTGGAGGAAAGATCGAGTGGGAGAGAAAATGGCGGAAGGAGAAGAAGAAACATTATTAATTTAATATAAAAGAGAACGACATGATTTAACATTGTGATTAATTTTGATGAGCAAGTGAATTAAAAGACAAATGATGATCAAACCTATCAATCGAACGAGTTTTAGTAAGGGATTATAGAAGAAAGGATAATGAGACTTAAAGGAATCATTTCTAAGGTGAAATCGAGATGAGTACTGATGTTCTTATGCCTATGATAATATTTTGATTCTTCTAGACCAAATGCATTTACTGATACTATCATTAGTTATATTGAAATTATTGTCAATTTAATATTATGTATTCTCTTGTATTTTTTTTCATATTATAGGAATGATGCGTACTCAATATTGTTTTGAATTATCATAAATATTAAATTTCATATAAGTAACTGATTGATACGCAAATGAGAATGAAGTATTTTTAGTAAATAGTGGTTTTTAAAGTATGCTTGTATGTGCACATTTTGCTATTATAGAGTTACCTCTTTAAGATACTCGTGCACGTAAATGAAAAATAATATTGATATTGAACTATCTTAACTGGTACAATTTTTAGACAGTACTCTTGTGAAGGTTGTACAAACATGGAATGATTTAGTTATGTTATTGATATGGTAAAACCCATTGAATGACATGAAATATCATAGTGGTCAAATTCATAAGATATCAAATGTTTTATATTAATTTATTTGAGGTCTAACTGGCATGCATATTGTTTTCTTTTTTCTTGTATTGTTAGAGTTTATGACTGTGAATATTCACTGGTGTTGGTTAGCTCGATATCGTTTTAAACTAAATTTTCAGGCATAATTAAATTATTTAAAAGATGAGCGATAGAAGATGTTTACAATTTGTAATGAGGTAAATTTAATTATACTGTTTTAATTTAATTTCTTTAGTATTATTTCATTTGTTAATAGCTAGATATAGAAAATGAATATAAACAGCTTATTTCTCATCATCCGACTGTCTGTACCTGCTTTAATTAATTTCAAACCTCTGATGGGTCGTGACAAAAGTGATATCAAAGACAAGGTTTAAGATTAATTGATGTAATCTTGATGAAAGAGTTAATAAGGTAAATACAAGAAAATTTTCATAATAATAAAAATTAAAAATTTAAGCTAACTCAAATTAATAGTTATATCCATTCAGGCAAAGACATGTCTGAAACTATAGAAGAAGAGAGTGTGATAGAAAATGATGAAGTACAATCTACTATAAATTTGAACATGAATGTCCTTGTATGATGGCGGTCATGAATGAACCGCTTCAGATGTCCAGATCGAGTCTATCGTAAGTGATATAGTTGTTGTGAATAAATACTCGAAGACATTCTAAGATTTAGGTTCATCATTGTTTAAGGGAAATAAAAATTCATTTGAAGCAGAGAATTGACTGATACAAATTGAGAATATGATAGATAGTATGGCATGTCAGAATAAACGAGTGTTATTAACTACACTTGTGTTGGATGGAGAAACTGAAAGGTAGTGTCATGGCAGCGTCATGATAAGCAAGGGGACATACCCTTTAAATCATTGCACTCAGAGGCAAGATCGAGAGGGAGAGAAAGAGATTGAAAGAAAGAAGAAGCAGCAGCCCCATGAAAAAAGAAGAAAAGATTCAACCCTAATGCGCGGAGAAGGAGAAAATGCCAAGGAGCTTCACGTGCGACACCACTGTCGAACCATTGAAGGTATGTCATGCCAAACCCTAGCCAAAGGAAAAAAAGGTCGGCTCACTGCACCGTGTTGAAGTCAAGCCGCGCTCAAAGAAAAAAGGGGAAATTATTTGTTGCATGCAAGCTTTGTGTGGGTTTGAAAAGAGAAGAAAATGAAGTGGCTTCGAGCAGTAAGGGAGGTGTCCAGCGTATAAGGAAAGTGGGTTAATATTAATATTTATATAATTTTTTTAATTAAATTAGTTATTTCTATTAAGTTTCATCACATTTTTTTAGAAATTTTTTCAGTGATTAGATGGAAAAGTAATTGCTCAAGAATATATTCTTTTTGGTGCATAAGCAAAAAATCAAGATAAAGAAATGTGCATATTTATAATTTTACGCTTTAATTATATAAATCATTTTAAATAGAGGTGTTATTAACTCTGATGTTATGATTAATTTTGACAAGTGATTGAATTAAAATACAGGATAATCAAACCTATCAACCGAACAAGCTTTAATAATGGATTATTGAAGAAAGAACAATGGGATATGAAGGAATCATTTTATAAGGTGAAATCGAGATGAGTACTCATGTTCTTATACTATGATAATATTTTATTTTTTCTATATCAAATGCATTACTGGTACTTTCACTAGTTAGATTGAAATTACTGTAAATTCAACATTTTGAATTCTGTTGAAGTTTTGTATATCACAACAACAACAACAACAACAACAAAGCCTTAATCCCACTAAGTGGGGTCGGCTACATGAATCCTTTTTCTCCATTGCGTCCTATTTAGTGTCAAATTTTCGTTTAATCCTAATAAATTAAGATCATTTTTTATGCAATAAGCCCAAGTTTTCCTAGGTCTACCTCTGTCTTTCTTAACATAAGTTGTATTTAAAACATCTACTCACCTAATCGGATCATCAGGTGGTCGACGTTTAATGTGACCAAACCATCTAAGGCGACTCTAATTTTATCCATCACTGGTGCAACACCAAACCTATTACGGATATATTCATTTCGCATTTTATCTCTAAGTGTAAAGCCACTCATCCACCTAATCATTCTCATCTCGGCAACACTTAACACTATGCTTCTCTTTTAAAGGCCAACATTTAGCACCATAGAGCATTGAAGGTCTCACCACCATCTTATAAATTTTCCTTTCATTCTAAGCGGTACTTTTCTATCACACAATAGGCCGAACGCATTCCTCCACTTCAACCAACCAACCTGAATTCAACATCCCCATCTATATCACCATCGCTTTGAACAATGGACCCGAGATATCTAAAACGTTCACACCTTTTAATAATTCGATCACCCAAAGTTACACTTTTGTCACTAGACCTACTATTACTAAAATTATATTCCATGTATTCAGTTTTAGTTCTACTCAAACGAAGACCTTTGCACTCCAACATAGACCTCCATAATTCAAGTTTTTCCCGGACTTTTTCTCTTGTCTTATCCACAAGGAGGATATCATCGACAAAAAGCATACACCAAGGTACATCCTCTTGTAAATGCCCAAGAAGATCATTCATAAATAAAGCAAAAGATATGGGCTTAAAGTCGATCCTTGGTGTAAACCAACGTAAATAGTAAAATATTTGGTCAATCCTCCTTCGCTTCGAACACATGTAACGAACTTCTAGCATACATATCTTTAATGACTCGAATATAAGTCATATCAATACCTTTCTTCTCAAGGACTCTC
Source organism: Papilionanthe hookeriana x Papilionanthe teres (assembly GCA_022702705.1). Classification (NCBI taxonomy): domain Eukaryota; kingdom Viridiplantae; phylum Streptophyta; class Magnoliopsida; order Asparagales; family Orchidaceae; genus Papilionanthe; species Papilionanthe hookeriana x Papilionanthe teres. The sequence goes on along the minus strand of CM040422.1, from coordinate 130,574,179 downwards.
CAAAGAACATCTCTAGAAACCTTATCGTAAGCTTTTTCTAAATCAATAAAAATCAAATGTAAATCCTCCTTATTATCTATGTACTTCTCCATCAAACCTCTCAATAAAGGTATAGCTTCCATGGTAGACCTACCCGGCATAAATCCAAATTGATTATGAGAAACCTTCGTAATACGTCTTAACATATGTTCAATTACCCTCTCCCATAATTTTAAAGTATGACACATTAATTTAATTCCTCTATAATTTGCACACTCTTGTGCATCTCCTTTATTCTTAAAAATGGGGACCAAAATGCTATTTCTCCACTCCTCAGGCATCTTTTTAGTTTTTAAAATACTATTAAAAAGTTTAGTAAGTTAGAAACCCCCAAATCACCTAAACATTTCCACACTTCAATCGGGATATAATCGGGCCCTGCAGACTTTCCCCCCTTGGTTTTCTTTAAGGTCTCATCAACTTCTTTTTTACTAATGTGACGATAAAAATGAAAATTTTTATTATTATTAACGATATTAAGATCACTAAGTTCAATCGTACTTTCAGCATTTTCATTAAAAAGTTTATCAAAATAACTCACCCACCTATGTTGAATATCTTTTTCTAAGAAAATCACTTTTTGATTTTCATCTTTAATACACTTGAGCTTAAATCTTTACTTTTCTTTCTCTCTTTTTACGTAGTTTATATATATATTTTTCACCGTCTTTAAGATATCTAACACGTTATAAAGATCACTAAAAGATAATTTTTAAGCGTCACCGATTATTCTTTTACATCCTCATGTACCGTTTTATATTTTTCTCGGCTCTCTACGCTTTTACATTTAAAACAATTTTTATAAAATAACATCTTATATTTTATTTTTTCTTACACATTATTATTCCACCACCAACTATTTTTATTTATGTAAACTTTTTCTTTCGATTTCCAAGCACATCTTTAACTACTGTTTAATAAGTATTAGTTAATTTTTCCCACATAACATTCGCATCTTCATCGACATCACAAATATTTAAATCTTCGAATTTTACTCATAAAAATAATTTTATTTGTCTTTTGTGTGCCCATCTTATTCTACGACGTTGAATCCTAGATATTCTTTATTTTACAACTCTTCATCTTAAAATCGTAACTAATAATCGATGTTGGTATTTAATTCCTCACTTGGAATTAACCTTACAATCTCAACGATCTCTTCTTCCCATGTTAAAAAATCAATTCGTGTTTTATTAGCATCCATTTTTATAAGTAATAAGACGCTTCATCTCTTTTCGAATAAAGTATAAGAATAATCATATCATACGCTAAAGCAAAATCTAAATGCGCTCTACCTTCTTCATTAATCGCTCTATAATCAGTAACTTACCATGAATATTTTTTAAATCTTCTACCACTCTACTCAATACGTCCATTTAAATCTCCTCCAATAAAAATTTTTTCTTCAAGCGGTATCAGTCGTATGTATCTTCTAAATCATTTCGAATTTATCTTTAGAGCTTCTATATCTAAACCAACTTGATGAAGCATAAAGACTTATAATATTAAAAATCTTAAGTATCAATAATAATCTTAAGTTATATAATTCTATCTCCAACTCTATTAATTTTAACAACATTATCTTTCAAACTCTTATCTATAATTACATCTACACCATTTCTAGTACGACTCTTACCAGAATACCATAATTTAAAACCTAAGTTATCAATCTCCTTAATTTTTTCTTCAACCTATTTAGTTTCTTGAATACATAAGATATTTATCTTTCTATGGATCATAATATCAACCAATTCAATTAATTTACATTTGAGAGTACTTATATTCCAAAATCCTATCCTAATACTAGTATCATGGACTAACTTCTTTACCCGCATCCGTCCGTAATGTGGGAACCCTTGCTTACTTGACACTACACCCGGGCACCGATGTAGCGACCCTCGCACACTTTCCACCGTATTCGAGTCATACAACCGCGTCGCTTCCTGGGGACGCCCTAACGACTTACACAATGATCAAAAGGATCTATGTCATGATTTTTTTTCGACAAGTTTTATCGCCATTGCCGACTACCTCAACACAACCCTCCACTTTTCACATCCGGGCTTGGGACCGCAACAACAAGTGTCAAGTTTTTATATCATGTAGAAATAATATGTGTAGTCGGCATTGTTTAGACTATCATGCATATCGAACGTTATATAAAAGATATCGATCGCTACGCAAATAATAATAAAATAATTTTTAGTAAATAGTCAATTTCGTAAGTATGCTTGTATGTACAAATTTGACTATAATGGAGTCACACCTTTAGGATAGTAGTGGATGAACAATAAGATACTTGTGCACGTAAATAAAAAAGAATATTGATATTGAAGATGATGCTTCTATGACGGCTAGTACGAAACATCAACGATATAGATAGAGTTATCGATAAAGTAAAACTCATTCAATATCATGAAATATCGTAAGTGTCATATTCATAAGATATCAAATATTTTATACTGATTTATTAAAAATTTAACTAACATACATATTATTTTTTTTACCTTGTATCATTGTAGTTTATGAGTGCAAGTATTTACTAGATTTGGTTTGCTCATTGTTTTTTAAATTAATTTTTTAGGTATGATTATGTAATTTAAAACATGAGCGATAGAAAAGGAAATGCTTATAGAAGATGTCGATAATTTATAACGAGATAAATTTAATCATGCTGCTTTAAATTAATTTCTTTGATGATTTTTCATTTGTTAATAGCTAGTTATAAAAATGAATAAAAATGTTTATTTCTCACTGTCTGATTGTCTGTACTACTCTTGGTTAATTCCAAGCCCCGAGTCGGGTCATAACACATCTAATATTTGTCCTGCTAAAGCTCCCCTCAATGTCTGCAAAAAAGTTAGTTTAAAACACTACAACCTTATATTCTACATGCCAGTTACCTCAAACTCACAATCTACTAGAACAGCCTCAATTATTCCAGTTGAAGTCGTTCTTGTGGGATCACTTGAATCACTAGCATCTCTTCTAGTCGGCTTGAAGTTTAGGCTCATCTTTGAAGTCTTCATCCTTTTTCGATGTCACTGCCTATTTCTTCCACTATTCCCTTCTCAGTGAAAGGGGTTATTCTCTTGGTTATGCAATCTGATTCAATATGCCCAAATCAATTGTAATTGAAACATGTCCTAACTAGAACGAATTTGGGAATGTGAATTGTTGGCACCAGTTCTCCACTCTGAACTAGTGTCACCTCGGGCGAGGTTGGATTGAATGTTCCCCTGGGTGTACTCTGGCGGCTTTATCCTGAGGTTGAACTCTTTTTGTAAAATGTGGAAGTAAAATGTGGAAGTCATTAGGTGTTGTCATCTCTCCAATTCTAAAGTTGGGGCTTGAACATCCTGTCTGTAAAGAATTACGAGATACATGCGATGCATCTCTCATTTCATCTTAAACCAAATAATAATTTATCTTCCCTTCTTGTTGTCGAAAAATTTTCAAGTTCTCCTGCCAAAATAATGTACGCTTACTTAACTTACTAGTAGCTAGTTTCACCATTCTGTCTAACGGGACGTCTTGGTATTAAAAAGCGCATTCCGCTGTCCAGAGCCACTCGACGAACTTGTATGGATCTATGTGGCTGTCAAAATATGAACAATCAACTTTTACTTCAAAATCCTGAATTCACTTGTTTTTCATGACAAGTCTTTGAGTTTGTGGTTCTTCATCTCTAAAATCTTCCTAGCGTAAGGGATTCAGCATATTCTTTCAATCTGCCAAGTCACTGTTGTGGCTACAAGTGACCCTTCCGGATTACCTCCTCTCAAAGGCGGTAAGCCTCTATTGCGAACTTGCAGTTGGAGGATGTCCCACGCACATCCTCTGGAAAGGTTCCCGGATATCTCTTGCAGATTTCTCGAAAACAAAATTGTGGCATTTCCTCATGAACAGATCTCTAAGAATTATCTCTTCGATGGTGTAATTGGAATTTGGATTTGGGTAGGTGGAAGATGGTGTATAAGGATGATGTATGGTGAAAGAAATTTTTTTTCGGTGACCGGTTTGGAAAAATCAGTAAAAGGAAGGGTGTTAGACTGAGATATGAATGGGTATCGGTGATGATAGAAACACAAAAATAAAACTAGTAGTAAGGCTAAGCTTCGATATTAAATGATATCGGAGCTAACCAAAACAACAATAGGAAAATCAAATATTATTGCTAAATTCAAAATAAGGGATTGCGATCACACAAACCGAAATAAGAAATAGCAACAAATAAGACACAAAGATGCTCGAAATAGAAATAGCGACAAATGACCACCAACTCAGACTATGGTGAATCTTTGGTTGGTGATGGTGGTCGGCAAGGGTTTGGAAGGTAACATGAGAATGGAAAAGGCGGTTGGCAAGCAAAAAATAGCAATGTGTGTGTCAGATATATAGCAAGCAAACAAAGAAGGACCGATTGTTGACCTCATTTTAGTGAGGTCTTAGTTTTCTTCACGTTAGACCCTAGGATCTAGCTATAGGAACTCCTTATCGACCATCCTACGGACTAGTCATGTAGCCCACCTCCCATAGACTTCGAACCATTTCTATACCCATTTTCAGTAAGCACTCGCATGAGTAGGTCCCAAGCACTCAACCCCTACAGTAGCATGGCTGATGACTACTGCAGAGAGGCTCGAAACGAGTTCTCATAGGCGTACAGCCTCAGGCGAACCCTTCATGACTCGAATCGCGCGCACCACGACTCGACACATTTTTTGCTCGACCGTCGCCGAACTTTTCCGGACGACTCTGGATGACGAAACGGACCACACGAATGCGTCCGGACGTCAACTTTAGCAGGAATGATACCCATATCGCATGTGTTTAGTACGCGAGCAAACGACACCGGAATCGATGCACATTTTTTTAATTAGCGTGGCACGGTTCGGATTCAACTCGGATTCAATTCGAGCCCGACACAAGTCGAACAAGAGCTGTGGCTATTTCAAATTTCGAAATTTTAAAATTCAAATCACCTCTTTAATGTCATTTTAATCGAATGTAATTAGCGGATTAAGTTTTTTCCAACTCACTCTCCAACACACAAGCGAAACCATTTAATCGTCCGTCAAACTCAAGCAAGAACGGCTATCGCAGAGGAGCGGGATACAAATCCCGCTCAATGAAAAAAATGTAGGGAGAGCTCCTTTTTCCTGCGCAGAGCCCCCGTTCCTCTCACCCGCAGGTTCTCTATCGAGCGCCCTTACTCCTCTGCCCCGCTCGCACCCCTGCTTCCTGCGATCAATCCCACCTGCTCTTCGCGCTCGACGCCGAAGCCCGTCCGCTCCCTGCGCTCGACGCCAGACGGAAACTTGGCGCACTACCGACGCTCCCAATCTGCTCGAGCCGATCTCCTCCCTCTGAGAAGAAGTCCTCCGCCTCCCTTCCCCGCTCGACAGAAACCCGCTCGACCTCCCCTCTCACACGCGACAGAAGTCCGATCATCTCTCCCTCGCCCGTCTCTTCCTCGCTCGCCTCCTTCCCTGCGCACGACTCTCACGCTCGATCCCGCGTCTGAATCCGGCAACTGCTCGACACCTCCGCTCGCCTATTCTGCTCGACGAGCCGCTCCCCCAGCTCCCTCTTCCTCTCTCAGCAGATTCGATCCCCTCTACCCTCCTCTCGTGCGACTTTTCTGCTGCTGCTGGGATCGACTCCTCTTCAAAAAAAAAAAGAAAGAAAAAAAAAATCCTAAGGTTCGGCCACCTCTTCCCCTCTTGAGTCTTCTCCGCCTCTCAAAATTGTGAGAGGTATTGACCGTAAGAGCTTATGGCTGTCATTGTCCGTGTTAGTTTTCTAATCTCTACTACTATTTGTCCGATATTCTTGTTTGTCCGCTTGATAATCCTGTTTCGTCTTCTTGATATTTTGGTTTTGCTCTCTTTGGTATTCCTCGTTTGGTCGTTTGATAGCTTTCGCTTAGTCGTTCGACACTTCGCTCTATCTCGAACTCGAATATTATGAATTTGTTTTGAATGCTTCTAAATTTACCATTATGAACTCGAGATGCATAATGTTAGGCTTTTGTTCGATTCTTGTTAAATACAAGTAATTTAGTATTTTCTTCTCTTGCAGAAGCGAGAGGATAAACAAATAAATTTTTTTGGTGAAATTATATAAACTCTCATGCCGATGTTAAATTTAAAGATCATTGTTATGCTTCTAGCTTTCTTCTAGATAGCTTCGATTGTCGGGATTTTCTTATATCAAGTTTAATTGCAGCTTTTCTTATTTGTTTAATTATTTCTCCTCACCTGGAGAGGGAAGGGTGTCGATTTGGGGTGGTTTCAGTGATCGATTTATGATTGTTGGAATGCAATTTTGAGCTGATTTGGGATCGTTGTATCGCTCTTTTGGAAGAGATTTTTTGGGTCAGTTCTCTCGGCAATTGCGTAATTGTTTGGAGCATTTAAATTTATTGTTTTGGGCTTCTAAAAGTGCTGTTTGGGCCATTTAAAATCGTTGTTTGGAATCATTTTAAATGCTTGTTTCGAAAGCTTTTAAGTTGTTTGGTGTTTAAGATGATCTGTTTGGAGGCTTGTGAAGGATTATACTTGTTGTTGGAGTCGTTGTTGGAGGCTCGGATTCATCGTTTGTCGTTGTTTGGGTGTTAATAGGTGTTGTTTGTGTGTTTTAAAAAGCTGTTGTTGGAGGATTAAACTGCTGTTTGTTGTCTGTCGGGTGTTAATAAGTGTTGTTTGGTGTAATTAAGCTGCTGCCTAGTGTTGTAGGGAGTCGTAGGAGAGTTGGGGGAGATTGGAATCGATGTTCGGAGCTTGCAACTTCGCTGCCCCGAGTCGTAGAAGGTCATCGAGTCGCCGCATAGGCTTCGCTAATCGCTGGCCCAAGTCGTTGGAAGCCTTAAAATCGTGATTTGGGCCCGTTTCACTCGCATTTTCTTCGCTTTTGCCTAGTTTTGGAATTGAGCCGGCCTTCTCCGTTTTCTTCGTTTTCTTTATTTTCTTCTTTTATTGTTGTTTAAAACGTGTTAAGTCACAAAAGTGGATTTCGATTTAGCAATGAGGAAGAGAACACTCTTAATCACTTGAGCACGAGTCAAAGTGCAGAGATCCTTGGATTTATGCGCACACCTTATGCGAGCCCTCTACTTAACCCACTACGCAATGCCTTCCTGTGACCTAGAGAGACACCCTAGCAGGTGGCGCTATCCACCTAATCCTCGAAGATGAGCTTCTAGCAGTTAGAGAGACACCCACAGGTGAGCCAATCCACATAATCCTCAGCATAGAGCTTCTAGTAGCTAGAGCACACCCTAGCGATGAGTAACCCATCCACCTAATCCTCAACGATAGAGCTCCTGGACTTGGAGAGCACTCCCCACAGTAAGAACCCATTAACCTAATTCTCGAATACACAATAAACGCAGCACTGACCCTAATTCACAGTTCGTTCAAGACACTGAGACACGGGAACGCACTGAGGCATTGGTTCACCCTTCCTTAACTAAATCAAACGTTGATTCCCTAAAACGACTTAACCGATATCGAAACCCATCGCACCGGGATTCGAGCTCGAACATTACGCTCAAATCCTCCCGCAATCGGGGACATTTGTTTTGCCACATATGGATCATCTGAACTGCGTGCGAGTCCGAGGCTGCAGCGTGGCGGGTGACGATGATAATGCTTATGTGTGCTATACGAGGGATACGATGTGGGATAATTAGTGATAGATATCCCTACTCTCGAGGACCTTCGATAAGTGGAGAGGAAAGGACCGATGATACTATTCGCCGACTCTCGTGAGATCATTTCTCCCGACGATCTTGGGTCGTTAGTAATCCTAAGACGATTAGAATGAACTAGCTGCATGATCTATTATTTCTACAAAAAAATAAATAAATAAAACAAAAATCTCTTTTGTTGTTAAAAGAACTCGCATAAAATCTTAAACGACTTTTGCATCGAAAATAAAAGAATTTTTCTTATAAAATATGTAAAGGTCACTGGCTACATTGACTTGGATCAGGTTAAGGATTACCCTCCTGTGGATCGTCCGGGCTGAGTAATCTCTTATCCAAGGTCGGATAAGACACATGCCCAGTTCTCCGAGCCTCCACTCTACTGATGTCTTATACCCGGCTCCGATCTTTCATATGTGATTACGAGTTTTCGCTCACGATTTCTACGACTTGTTTTCTTATTTTCTCGACTTTCGTGTCGGTTTTCATCTCGCTTACTTCCTCTCTGCAAGTTTATTTAAATCCACTGCAAATCATACACGTCATGAATACAAATCATACGACTGTAGATAGATGCCTGCGTACACATTTACATTTTAAGATCGTACTTCATTTGTCTACTTTATCGCACTTTACTCTTCCAAAGACTTTTATTCTGCAATGAATTTACTTTACTTCTCGTATGCAAAACTCGAAAACAACAACAAAACCCGAAACATCGAAACACATTCTGGCAAAACCGTTTCGAACCTTAGACCTGTAGATCAGCTTACTTGAAGAAGTTTCAGGAATTGACTCCGTGGGCAAGACAAATGAGAGCTTGGATCGAGCAACAAAAGGATCTTCTTCGCAAAACTCTTCCTAGTTTAAATGACAACATATGGACTTCGAGTAGACTCGTCCAACGTAAGCAGTAAACCCTCATTCTCCTTTTTGAGCTTCTGCAACCAGTGTCTGCACAGCCGTAGTTCTAACTCGCTTTAGTGTTCGGAGGTTATCGTGACGACGACGTAAACCCTCATATCTCTGCTGGCTATTTGCACGATCGGGTATTATGCGAGTTGTAAGTCCGAAATAATAAAATTGGCGATGATTAAACAATTAAATAATATATTTTCCAAATGCAGCCATGACTATAGGATAATTGGGAAGTCAGCTGGGCTCGCTCGGATCCGTGACATCCTCTACATTTTCTTTCTTTGACTCCTGAAATAACTGCTCCCATTGGCCGCTCTCACTTCGCTTTTCCACGTCCTACGCGAAAACCTAAATCCTCAAATTCTCGAAGACGTAACTACCGATCATTATCGAGAGTTTTTTTTCAAGTCGACACCTACGTATTGAGATGTAATTAACTATGAGAGCTTGCTCATAGGTGAACTCTGAACCTGGTAAAATAAACCCTACCTAGCTTTTTCTATTGTGTAGGGAAGCATTTCGATTACACATAAAAGATTCGCGAGATCAAACTGGATGTCACGAGTCTTTTAATTCAGTATGACTGAGTCTACCGTCGCGAGATACACTAATCTTTCGAGAAGGTAGTATCAGTTCGTGACATCGAGACACGATTATGCAAATTACTGGACAAACGAGATCCAGGCGGTCTCATTTTTCAAAATTAAAAATACACTACTTTCAAAACTACATTCAAAATCATATACCTTTTTATATTAAACTAAATCACTGCATTTTTATATTCTTTTAAAAACAAAAAAGTTTCGCTGACAAATTCAGCGACTCGCTGGGATTAGTTCCTCTCTCCATTTCGATCGGGAGGCTTTTGTTTTCATACATCGAAGATAGTGCCCATGTCCTCAGTGGCCGATCGGTTGTTCTTCGTTGAAATATCGTAGCTCATTTCTTCCTCGAGCCGTATAGATCAATTCTTTTGGATTCTGAGCCATCCGTTTAATCACTATTAAACGAGTGGTTCGTGAATCCTTAGGGTTTAGTGGGCGGACTCGATAGGTGTGCAGAGTTAGGAGCGGCTTATCGAAGCGAGTTCGATGCGACGTTAAACTCCTTCCAATCTCGGGACCAGGTCCTACGTTTCATTCCTCTTCGAGTTCGACTTGTTCTTAACAAGTTAAAACCGAAACTTCTCATCACAATCCTCCTTTTAAACTCCAAACAAAACACAAAAATTCGAGAAAAAATTCACACGAATAAATTCACAGTGATGCGGGCTCATAAGACGAGTGTGTCAACTCGAGTACCTCCATCGAAACTACGAGCACAAGACATTACCGACTTCGAAAATTCTTTAAATGACAGAGATGATGTCGTCACCGAAGTTGATCTTCTCGTTCGACGGAAGCCCGCCTCGCGACAAGGCCGCTCGCTACCAAGGATCGTTGATCGAGTTTGGAACCGGCTCGACGAGGTCGAAGTCATTCTCGGCAAGGCGCCTTATGTCTTCTTCAAGACGTACCGCCTCAACAATAAAAGAGCCAACCGCCAAATCCGACCTCGCACGCAAGCGAGAGTTCCCCGTACTCAGGAAGCCCAAGGACGGGAAGACTTTTGCTAAGACCGTTGCTTCTGATCCCATCAAGTCTGTCAGCCCCGTGGAAAAGAGGGTTGTCACTGCCACAACCATCGGATTCACAGACACTACACTCGCACACCGTCGCCCAAAGGAAAACGGATTTTCAATGAGGAAGAATCAGCTGATGCTCATTTCCCGTCGTTGTCCGTCATCGAGATCGGATCTAGCTCAAAGCTTCGCTACAACTTACCGTAATACAACACATGTAAATAAGAACCGAAAGATTTTAAAAGCCAAAAAGTGCAAAACTTCGAAACACGCTTCCGGCCACGTAAATTCCTCGACAGACGAAATTGATGGTCCGAGACCGCACCTCTCCTCGGAGGAAGCGTGTTTCACCCATCGTTCGCCGCTCTCTGAGAAGAGAGTATTCATAAGATCGTCGTCGCCTCTCGAAAACCTACATACCGCCGACCGATTCGCTCTTGCTCGGGTCCGAGAACACAGCTCGCCACCACGAGGGAGATCCCCACAAGATGAACAATGACAAAAGATCACTAGCTACCGCATCCGGACCGCGCATTAGGGACCGCGATTTATCCAGGAGAGCCGAGGCCTTCAAAGAGACGTCTAGTCTCCCGGACCTCGGTTCCGAAGGAGAAGTCGCGAGTCCCAAGGTTGCCGGACTCAGTGCCGCAACAGAGATCAAAAAGACGTCTCCCCGCAAAGGATTCTAAGTCCGATGCTCCAATCATTAGTGTTCCGCCACGTCGGAGCCGGTGTTGATGGGAGGTGTACAACAACAGATCCCCTGGTCGATCTCAAGATCATTAAAGGGAAGTCAATCGAGGAAAGATCGGCGAAACTCGCAGTCGACATCGCAGAGCTGTCAAAAGAACAAAGAGGAAACATCAGTGATGGAGAACACGATTCGTCATATCATATGGATGAAGATTTCGTAGAGATCCTTATGATTGAGACTAGAGCCTCTGCGTCATCGCGCGGTGCTCCTTTGCCCACCGAGGAGAACGCCGATGATGAGACTCAGAGGGCCATCCGAGAAAGGGATGAGCTTATCATCCGCATGGAGAAAAGGATGGAGGAGATGGCAGCCCAGATTATAGCCTCGTTTCAGAGTCGACCTCAATCTCCGAAGGCAGCCTCTCCAGAAATAAACCAGCAAGAGATCATTCACATCGCAGATGAAATGAAAGAATCAGCCCAGAACACTATGCCGGAAAAGGACATCAAACAAATTGTTGAACAGCAGGTAAAGGAGGCCTTAGCCCAATCAAAAGGAGGAGCGTTGATTCCAAAGGGTAGACCATATCCAGAGGAATTCGATGCTGGTTCTACCCGAAGGGCTTCGTGCCACCTACTTTCGAACATTCGATGGAACGGAAAACCCTCGTCGGCATGTCGCACACTTACGGCAAGTTGCCGCGAGGTAGTAGCGCAAGCACTATTATTTCGTCGCTTCGTTAGCGAGCTCTCCGGGTCGCATTCGATCGGTATGCGAATTACCCAATCGGTCAATAAAGACATTCACAGAAGTCTGAGAACATGTTTGTCAAGAGGTTCGACGGAGCTCAACATCATATCACTCGTGGGTGATCTTGTGGTGGAAAGACGTGTTAAGCGTAAACTCTACAGTGGAATACATTCTGCGATGGAGAAACCTAAGTATGAAATGCGAGCCACCGCTCCAAGAGCAGCACGCGATCGAAATTCTTCTGAAAAGCATTCATGGTCCAGTAGCATTTATGCTAAAAGGATTTACAATTAAAACATTCGAAAAGTTACTTGCTAAGGCCGGAGTCCGCGGGAAGAAGCCAAGCGACTTGGATTTCCGGAGAAACCGAAAAGCCAGGCCAACAAAAACATTTGAAAAGAGGACAAAGAATAAAGGCAGAATAAATTGACAAGCGCAAACAACCAATACAAATTCAAGTCGAGAAGCCTCAACAAACTTATCAACATCCACAACAATATGGGCACGAATCATTCCAACAATCGGTCGTATCTGTGGTAATGGAAGACAGGGTCCGTCTCATGGTTGAGCAGGTGAACGTAACATACTCTTTCAAGAATGAGGCAATAGGAAAGATGTTCGAATTTAGCCAAGAAGCTTGAGTTCGTGCTACTGCGAGCCAAGAAGACCGAAGAAGTCGACAAGAAGGACCAACCCAATTATCGCCCATACCACGTATCGCTTGGTCATACCATGAGGGTTGCTTCGTCTTCAAAGAATGTGCTCGAGAAAAATTTCGAGAACGGGAACATAACGATCCCGAAAGAATATTCGAAAGAACTCGAATAAGCGTTCTATCAATATGATTTCGGTCGATCTCGCATGTTCGATTGACTCCGATTCAACTGACAAAGGATGAAACGTCTTCTGATTACTATTGTACTACTTTTGTTATCGAATTTATGTTAATGGTATCAATGTTTGTATGTCCCTTCCCTCCCGCCGCAATAAAATAAATAAACTTGTTGTTTTGCAAAACTGTTCAATGTTTGAAAAGCATGGTTAACAAAGTGTTCAAAGCTCAGCAGGAAGACAATAATAGAAAGGAGTAATCCAAAACAAAAATTCCAGCATTGTCATAAGAATCATGATTTCAGAGGAAAATAAAATTAATACTCTAATGACTGAGTCTTGCACTTTAAAGATTTTGGACTGGGTCCTGAGTAAATTTCAGAATAAGTCAATGTGATTATAATACGAGTAATCGATTGAGGGTATCACGAGACTTTTAATCTTACACTAGTTGAGTGGTCCCGACCTTCGAACGAGTTATAATATCTCGGGATTTGTCTTAAGAATATTCGAGAATCGTTAATCGGGAGAGTTCGTATATTCAAAATCTTTAAATTATGCTTTATACCGGATATAGTAGAATTATTAAAACAAAAGGAGTAAAGAAAAAGAAAAAAAAGTGTAAAAATCTCACGAGAAAAGCTGAGAGTGGCATGAAATCAAAAATTGGTGTCTCAATTCGGACATTCAAAATCTTTAAAGATGCTTACTGCGATATAAGCAATTCTCCGTAAAAAAAAAAAAAAAAAAATGAGGATCTCAGGAAGCTGCAGGTGAGCGAATCAAAAATTGCGTGTTTGAATTCTCCCCGAATTATCAAAACTCGAAGGTCTCTTACGGAAATTCTCTGATATTATACTTTCGGGAAAGAGTTAAGCGATCTTGTATCTTTTGGTCGACTATTAATTGTCTCGTAAATATCCTTGGAGATGAAAAATATTTAAATCACATGAACTAAATTCGAATCTGTTGGCTAGAAAGAAAGGACTAAAGAAAGGCTTATGTTATTAAATTAATGGAATTCGATCCTGAAGTCATATCTTTCAATGCTCAGAAGATTCTACTCCAGCTTCAATTCGAAGAGTATCAAAATGGTTTCTCAAACACTGTGAACATCTTTAAAAAAAAAAAAAAATATGTGATGTTGAAGCGACAATGCTGCGAACAAAGTCTACAAAGTGCATGTTCTTTAAGCTACGATGTCCTTCGAAATAAGACATCTTTATGCAGACTTGAAAGAATACGATTTTGATAAGTACTATAAAGAATTGGTTGTTTTTACACATGTCTCCGCCCAAAGATAGTGTGAACATCTTTACTAAAATCGATGATAAAGAAAAGGCGATCGCACAACGGATCTACAAAGCTCGACTCTTCGAACTATGATGCTCTATAACATAGACATCTTTACGCGTACTTGAAAGAATCACGATTCGATAAGACTTAAAGAATGCGGTTATTTTTAGCATGTCTTCGATCAATGGATAAGTACTCAGAAGCATCGCACATCGCAATGTTTCAAAGACGATGCTTGCTTTCAGGAGCGACCGATGTCATACTCGTTCGTAACCTGGTCCAAATCCTAACAACAATGCAAACTCACAAAACTTGAATGAAAATCACATCCCACCATAACAAAACAAAAGAAATAAACTCAGCATCAAATCAAAACGATCAAAAAATTTCAAATTTCAAAATCAAAATTTCAAACTTCAAATTCCGACCTGGATATGTTGAGTTTCCTCGACCCATCCCTAGCGTCGCTTCTCTCGACCCGAAGTTTCCTTTCACAAGAAGCTATGGGTCCTATTCTTCCGTATCGAAGAGTTGCACTGGCTCTATCTACACTAACCGCGCTCTTCTATGCTCTTTGTCTCAGTATGCATGAGATTCTGCGTTGGTTCTATCGGACTCGCATCTCTTTTCACACGGACATTTCTTCGATCGACCATCGAGTCGGATGCGAGTCCTCGGCATTCCTTCTCAATCCGATTTCTTTCTCGTTGACATTTTTACACAATTCTCCTAATTTCCACAAGTTTCATAAGATTTACACAAATTTCTCACAAATTCATAAATTCGAATCTTCATCTTGACCAGTATGAGACCCCCTTCAATGGATGTTAAGGCTTCCGAACCCTCCAAAATCAAATTTTAGAGTCGGTGCAGGGATTCCGACTCCTTCAAATTCCACAACACAAGATCAAACACAATACAAATCAAATCAAAACATTTCAAATCCGGAACCACGTTCGATCTTCGACACAGTTAGAGCTGAGCCTCCTCGACCCATCGCGTGTCATCTCCTCTCGCACTAAAGTCTTCTTCCATAGAAGCATTGAGTCTCTCGCACTCACAAACCTTCGCAAATCTCTCGCATTTACATTCCTATCTTCCACAATTTTTCACTTTCTATCCATAAACTTCTACAATACGAATATTTTCTTCTCCTCGTTCGGACTATGAGTCGGAAGTCGACTCCTAAGTGCATTCCCTCATACTGATCATTTTTGTCACTGTTTAGGTTGGATGTTAGTCCCAGTGCATTTATTCCTAACGTGATAGACATTTTCGCTACTTCTAGGGTTGGATATCAGTCCCAACACATTCCTCCCTAATGTAGACGGACACGCTTCGCTTTTGAGTTGGATATCGGTCCGATGCTTTCCTACTCATCCCGATCTTTTTGTCACCGCTTAGGCTGGATATAAGTCCCAGTGTATTCCTTCCTAATGTGATGGCATTTTCACTTCTCAGTGTCGGATATCGGTCCCGACGCATTCTCCCTAATGTGAGCAGACACCTTCGCTTTTTTTGAGTTGGATATCGATCCCGTTGCTTTCCTACTCATCCCATCTGTTGTCACCGCTTAGGTTGGATGTTAGTCCCAGATGCATTCCTTCCTAACGTGATGGACATTCACTTACTTCCGAGTTGGATATTAGTCCTAGCCGCATTCCTCTCCTGGACATAGTAGAAATCTTCTCGATCGATCGCATGAGTTGGAAGTCGGCCCTGCAGGCATTCCTCATACTCGATCATTTCGTACATCAGCATAGGTTGGATGTTAGTCCTAATGCGATTCCTTCCTATCGTGATGGACATCTTGCACTACTTCGAGTTGGATATCGGTCCCGCACGCATTCCTCCTCGATTAGCCTCTAGGTTGGATGTTAGTCCCAGGTGCATTCCTTCCTATCGTGATGAACATTTTCGCTACTTCTGGGCTTGGATATTGAGTCCAGCAGCATTCCTCCTTAATGTAGCAGACAGCTTCCGGCCTCGAGTTGGATATCGGCTCCAGCGTGCTTTTCCTACTCATCCCGATCTTGTCATCATGCGATAGGCTGGATGTTAGTCCAAAGTCATTCCTTCCTATCGCGATGACATCTTCACTACTTCTTGAGTTGGATATCGGTCCCAGCAGCATTCCTCCATCAATCGCCTTGCAGCTTGGATGTTAGTCCCAAGTGCATTCCTTTCTATCGTGATAATCAGACATTTTCGCTACCGTAGGGCTGGATATTGATCCCGCAGCATTCCTCCCCAATGTAACAGAGCACCTTCGGCTCTCGAGTTGGAATGTCGGTCCCAAGTGCTTTCACTCTACTCATCCCGATCTTTCGTCACAACATGCGGTTGGATGTTAGTCCCGATGCGATTCTTCTCATCGCGATGAGGCATCTTCATCTACTTCGAGTTGGATATCGATCCCGTAGCATTCCTCCTCAATTAGCTCCTAGGTTGGATGTAGATCGAGTAAGCATTCCTTCCTATCGTGATAGACATTTTCGCTATTCGTTGGATTGGATACAAGTCCAAGTGCTTTCTTCCAGACAGTAGCGAGACATTTCTCGATCAGTTCTCAGGTTGGATGCGCACCTTGTGCTTTCCTTCTCAACCTGATTTCTACAAATATTTTTCACAAATACTTCACAAATTTCCACAACATCTTTTCCAATACCTTCGCTATCTAGTGGCCGGATGTGAGACCCGTGCTTTTCGCCCATCAGTATACGAGACATTCCTTCGACACCCACTTGGGTTGGATGTGAATCCGGTGTCTTCCTTCCCAATACAACAATTATTTTCGACATCGATCCTCGGCCGGATATGCATCCTTGTGTCTTCCTCCCCGACATGACTCCACTAAAATCAAAATGAACCAAACCGACATTCAAATCTCGAAAAGTTAAACTCACAATCCCACTCGAAAACACACATGCTAATCCTCGAGCGGATACTCATAAATTCTCCACTGAAGCTTCCTCGAGCCTAGGCTTTCCCAAGTGGGAACCTCAACTCAAATTCGATTATTGGACTCGGCTCGACGTTTCGTCGTTGCCGAGTATGGTTGCTTGGACAGTTCTTTTGGTTTGGTCGATCGCTCGGTCAACACCGATACGCGCGCGTGCTTGCTCGACGACACCACACCTATTCGGGGTCCTCTTATTGACTCATTTTAGTGAGCGTCTTGAATTTCTTCACGTTAGACCCCAGGATCCAGACATAGGAACTCCTTATCGACCATCCTAGCGGGTTGGGCCATGAGCCCACCTCCCATGTAACATCGAACCATTTCTATACCCATTTTTGTAAGGCACTCGCATGAGTAGTCCCCAGCACTCAACCCCTAGTTGCGAAGTGGCAAGACTACACGTGTAGAGGGCTCGAAAATGAGTTCCCATGGGGCGTACGCGCCTAGTGCGAACCCTTCATGACTCGAATTCGCGCGCACCACGACTTGACACATTTTTCGCTCGAGCGTCGCCGAACTTTTCCCGACGACCCGGATGACGAAACGGACCACACGGATGCGTCCGGACGTCAACTTTAGCTGCAGAAGGATACCTATATCGCTATGGCTTTGTACGCGAGCAAACGACACGGAAATCGATGCACATTTTTTTTAATTAGCGGGGCACGGGTTCGGACTCAGCCCGGATTCAATTTGAGCCCGACACAGGCTGAACACGAGCCAGGGCTATTTCAAATTTCGAAATTTTAAAATTCAAATCACCTCTTTAATGTCATTTTAATTGAATGTAATTAAGGATTAAGTTTTTTCCAACTCAACTTTTCCAACACACAAGGAAACCATTTAATTGCCCGCCAAACTCGCACGCAACGGCTATCGCAGAGGAGCGGGATACAAATCCCGCTCAATGAAAAAAATGTAGGG
The DNA here is from genome assembly GCA_022702705.1 of Papilionanthe hookeriana x Papilionanthe teres. NCBI lineage: Eukaryota > Viridiplantae > Streptophyta > Magnoliopsida > Asparagales > Orchidaceae > Papilionanthe > Papilionanthe hookeriana x Papilionanthe teres. Next base: position 130,556,433 of record CM040422.1, on the reverse strand, counting down.
AGAGCTCCTTTTTCCTGCGCAGAGCCCCCGTTCCTCTCACCCGCAGGTTCTCTATCGAGCGCCCTTACTCTACCCCGCTCGCACCCCTGCTTCCTGCGATCAATCCCACCTGCTCTTCGCGCTCGACGCCGAAGCCCGTCCGCTCCCTACGCTCGACGCCAGACGGAAACTTGGCGCACTACCGACGCTCCCAATCTGCTCGAGCCGATCTCCTCCCTCTGCGCAGAAGTCCTCCGCCTCCCTTCCCCGCTCGACAGAAACCCGCTTGACCTCCCCTCTCACACGCGACAGAAGTCCGCTCGTCTCTCCCTCGCCCGTCTCTTCCTCGCTCGCCTCCTTCCCTGCGCACGACTCTCACGCTCGATCCCGCGTCTGAATCCGAGCACGCGCCGACACCTCCGCTCGCCTATTCTGCTCGACGAGCCGCTCCCCCAGCTCCCTCTTCCTCTCTCAGCAGATTCGATCCCCTCACCCTCCTCTCGTGCGACTTTTCTGCTGCTGCTGGGATCGACTCCTCTTCAAAAAAAAAAAAGAAAGAAAAAAAAATCCTAAGGTTCGACCACCTCTTCCCCTCTCGAGTCTTCTCCGCCTCTCGAAATTGTGAGAGGTATTGACCGTAAGAGCATACGGCTCGTTGTCCGTGTTAGTTTTCTAATCTCTACTACTATTCGTCCGATATTCTTGTTTGTCCGCTCGATAACTCGTTTGGTCTTCTTGATATTTTGGTTTTGCTCTTTGGTATTCCCGTTTAGTGCGTTTGATAGCTTTCGCTTAGTCGTTCGACACTTCTGCTCTATCTCGAACTCGAATATTATGAATTTGTTTTGAATGCTTCTAAATTTACCATTATGAATCGAGATGCATAATGTTAAGGCTTTTGTTCGATTCTTGTTAAATACAAGTAATTTAGTATTTTCTTCTCATGCGAGCGAGAGGATAAACAAATAAATTTTTTTGGTGAAATTATATAAACTCTCATGCTGATGTTAAATTTAAAGATCATTGTTATGCTTCTAGCTTTCTTCTAGATAGCTTGATTGTTGGGATTTTCTTATATCAAGTTTAATTGCAGTTTTCTTATTTGTTTAATTATTTCTCCTCACTGGAGAGGGAAAGGGTGTCGATTTGGGGGTGGTTTCGGGATCGATTTATGATTGCTTGGAATGCAATTTTGAGCTGATTTGGGATCGTTGTATCGCTCTTTTGGAAGAGATTTTGGGCTGTTCTCTTGCCAATTGCGTAATTGTTTGGAGCATTTAAATTTATTGTTTTGGGCTTCTAAAAGTGCTGTTTGGGCCATTTAAAATTGCTGTTTGGAATCATTTTAAATGCTGTTTGAAAGCTTTTAAGTTGTTTGGTGTTTAAGATGACTGTTTGGAGGCTTGTGAAGGATTATACTTGTTGTTGGAGTGCTGTTGGAGGCTCAGATTACTGTTTGTCGTTGTTTGGGTGTTAATAGGTGTTGTTTGGTGTTTTAAAAAGCTGTTGTTGGAGGATTAAACTGTTGTTTGTTGCTGTTGGGGTGTTAATAAGTCGTTGTTTGGTGTAATTAAGTCGCTGCCTAGTGATGTAGGGAGCTGTAGGAGAGTTGGGGAGATTGGAATTGATGTTTGGAGCTTGCAACTTGCCGCCCCGAGTCGTAGAAGGTCATTGAGTCGCCGCATAGAGCTTGCTAATTGCTGCCCCAGTCGTCGAAGCCTTAAAATTGTGATTTGAGCCCGTTTCACTCGCATTTTCTTCCTTTTGGCTTTATCTAGTTTTGAAGTGAGCCGGCCTTCTCCGTTTTCTTCGTTTTCTTTATTTTCTTCTTTTATCGTTGTTTAAAACGGTTAAGTCACAAAAAGCGGATTTCGATTTAAGTTCGAGGAAGGGTAAAACACTCTAATCAGCTTCGGACACGAGTCGAAGTGTAGGATCCTCGGATTGATGTCAGCACGCTTATGTGAGCCCTCTACTTAACCCCACAGCGTAAGCTTCCTGAGGCCTTGCAGAAACACACCCTAGGTGAGGGCGCTATCCACCTAATCCTCAACGTAGGTGCACTTCCTAGAAGTCAGGAGGCACGCGCACAGGTGAGAGCCAATCCACATAATCCTCGCATAGAACTGCTAGTAGTTAGGAGCGCACGCCTAGGTGAGAACCCATCCACTGTAATCCGCGCACAGAACTTCCAGACCTGGAGCGACTCCCGTAGTAAGCACGTTAACCTGAATTCTCGAATACGCAGTGAAACTAAGCGCACGACCCTAATTCACAAGTCGTTCGAAGACACTGGACACGAGCGACGCACCGAGGCGTACGCTCACCCTTCCATAGCCAAATCAAATGTTGAATTCGCTAAAATGACTTAACCAATATCGAAACCCGACTGCACGGGATTCGAGACTCGAACATTACGCTCGAATCCTCGCTGTGATGGGACATTTGTTTTGCGCATATGGATCATCGGACGGGTGTGAGTCGAGATACAGAGTGGCGAGGCGATGATAATAATCTTTATGCGTGCTTATACTGCAGGGATACGATGTGGGATAATTAGGATAAGTATCCCTCACTCCGAGGACTCTTGATAAGGGAGAGGAAAGGACGAGTGATGCTATTCGCCGACTTCTTGGTGAGATCATTTCTCCGACGATCTTGGGTCGTTAGTAGTCACTAACGACGATTGAGTAAGCTAGCGCATTAATCTATTATTTTACTGAAAAAAATAAATAAATAAAACAAAAATCTCTTTTCTTATTAAAAAAAACTGCGCATAAAATCTTAAACGACTTTGCATGAAAATAAAAGAATTTTTCTTATAAAATATGTAAAGGTCCATAGTTAATCGCTTGGATTGGGTTAGGATCATCCTCCTAGATCGTCGGGTTAGTAACTCTTATCCGAGGTCGGATAAGCACGCGATCCGAGCTACGAGCCCCACCTCTCTCGATGTCTTATACCTAGTTCCGATTTTCCGTACGTGACTACAAGTTTTACTTGTGATTTCTACGACTCATTTCTTTATTTTCGACTTTCGTGTCGGGTTTTCTCGCTCCGCTTACTTATCCGCAAGTTTATTTAAATCCACTGCAAATCATATACGTCTCTGCAATACAAATCATACTGACGGTAGCAGATGCGCAGTCGTACGCATTTACGTTTTAAGATCTTTGTGATTTCGTTTGTCTACTTTACTTTGTGACTTTACTTTCCAAGTGACTTTTATTCTCGAAATGAATTTGCTTTACTCGTACGTAAAATCGAAAATAATAATCAAAACCCGAAACGTTGAAACACATTTGGCAAAAGCGTTTGAACCTTAGCCTTGAGATCTTCTTATTGAAGAACTTAGAACGTGAGCTCAGATTGCGTAAACAACGAGAGCTTGGATTGAAGCAACAAAAGGATCTTCTTGCAATAGCTTCTTTCTGGTTTAAATGACAACATATAGAACTTCGAAGTAGCTCGTCATCAGTAGCGTAAACCCTCATTCTCCTTTTAAGTTTCACGTCAATAGCGTGTTGCAGGCGTAAGTCTCTAACTCGACTTTGGGTTCCGAGGTTGTCGTACGGTACGACGTAAGCCCTCATATCTCTCGTGAGTTATTTGCATGATCGGGTATTATGCGAGTGTAAGTCCGAAATAATAAAATTAGCGGTGATTAAACGATTAAATAATATATTTTCGAAATGCGGTCGCACGCATGGGATAGTTGGGAAATCAGCTGGGGCTCGTCGGATCCGTGACATCCTCTACCTTTTCTTTCTTCGGACTCCGAAATAACCGTTCCCATTCGAGCGACTCCCACTCGCTTTTCCACGTCCTGCCGTGAAAACCTAAATCGTCGGATCTTGAAGGCAGACTACCGATCGTTATCGAGAGTTTTTTTCGAGTGACACATGAGTCATTTGAGATGTAATTAAGCTATGGGCTGCGCTCATAGTGAACTCGGAACCTGGTAGAAATAAACGCCTACACTAGCTTTTTACTATCAGGTGAGGGAACTCATCGGTCGCGCATAAAAGGTTCGCGAGATCAAACGGATGTCACGAGTCTTTTAGTTCAGTATGATCGGGCTACCGTCGCAGTGATACACTAATCTTTCGAGAGGCGTGTATCATTCGTGACTACTAGACGCGATTATGCAGATGTAGGACGAAACGAGATCCGGGGCGGTCTCGTTTTTCAAAATTAAAAATACACTACTTTCAAAACTACATTCAAAATCATATACCTTTTTATATTAAACTAAATCACCAGATTTTTATATTCTTTTAAAAACAAAAAAAAGCCGGCCGACACCGATGTAGGAGAGTTGTTCGGAGTGATAGTGATAAGGATGGAGGGTTGAAATGGTGGCAGGCAATAGTCGGAAATAGTTAGGCGACGGCGAACGCGCGAGAGTAGTGCTAAACAAGACAATGGCGGTGAAGAGAGGATGGACAGAGGAAGACTTTGCATGAAAACAACAAAAGGGTTGTTGAAGAAGCGGCCTAAAACGAGGTGAAATACATGGCAGTGATGCGGGAGGAATGCGAAAAGGTTGTAGGGAATATAAACACCACCTAGAGACAAAGATATAGCTGAAGCACCACCTAGAACCCTATGATACAGCCCTTAGAGGGAAGAAAACATGTTGACGGCTGTCCCAATACAAAACACATAAAAAGCTAACCCTAAAACATCATAAAATAAAATATATAATAATAGGATAATTAAGAGTGTCCCAAGAGGACCGGCCACTCCGCAACAAAAAAAAAAGCCTGGACAAGTTCGGTCCATGTATGTTGGTGCACGCCCACTTAATCACGGTAGTTCTGCATCCGTCCTAGAGATGCCCGTGTCAGCCACTCTATCAGATAGGATGTGCAAAAGAGAACAACACTATAAGAAAGTTATGTGGTTGTGAACTCCTATTGAAACTTCTCATTATACTTGCCTTGTAGCACATACACTCATGCAAATAGCATATTTAAGTTGTTAGGGCAGTTTAGCATTCCAAGATCATTCCTGTAGATCTAAGACAAATACTAGCATGAGTCCTCATCAGAAATTAGTAAGCCCAAACTTGCATCATTTGGTCACAAATATTGACCTAAAGAATCATACTTCTATAATGGTTAGTGGCTAACAGGGAGTACATATAGGAATTTCGCTCAATTAGGTGTACATTTACTGATGTCTTCTGCAAGAGCGCCTAAGAGTTGTTAACTTGCACTTGTGCAATTTTCTAAAGACATCATAGTGATTATGATTATCTTTTTTCTTGTTGAATGGCATCCATTAATTACATGAAGGAAACCTTTTACTAGGTGTTCTTTATACATTGGATTTAAGATTCATTAGCAATTGTGTTATTGTTATACATTGAAGTTGTTGAAAATGATTAGACTTTAGATCTCTACTCAAAAGTTATAAGGCAACAACACTCAACCAAGTAGTTGGGTGAAATTTCAAATGAAAAGTTTGATAATTATGTGAGCATACCATTTGTGCACGTTAAGTAGAAGGAAAAACATGTTACAAGAAGCTATTCATGCATGTAGGTATGATTTGCTCATTCCTCTTACTAGTATCAGAAAGAGGATGCTCTCTCTCTACATTGGATCTGATTAGATAAACTTAACCAAAATAGCAAAGCAAAATCTGATGAGGTACATTAATTGTTTAGTTTTACTACTACAAGTTCTTTTTTATTGCTATTATGTTCAACTATGGCGCTGTATAAAAAATATGTAGGTTCCTGCAAACTATCTAACAATAAGCTCCCTTCATTTCTGCAAGGGAAGCAACTCATAAACAATCAACCGTCAAACCAAAATAATATATAAGGATTGAAGTTAACTTCAATCACTTTTAGTGTGACCAATTATAACCCAAAAGAACATTCTAGACTCAGCTTACACGTCAATGCAAGGAAACCCCAATTAAAGCATAATAGTCACCAATCCAAATGCCACCAAACTAAAACAACAGTTTGACTTAATGACAAGTTATCATCCAGAAATGAAAAAATTAGTTACTACAACCAATAAAAATCACTTTTAACAGTTCAATCTGCATTCACGCTGATCAGTTAACAAGCGCCTTCAGTTTGCAAGTGTTACTACTCATCTGTTAACACTCTGAGTTTAGGTCAAGCATTAATTAATTAGGTTACAGACTTGTCAACCCAGATTAGACCTGAATCTAAATACATCTGCTTATTTAAATATTCAACGTAGCCTAAAAATAATCCAGGTTAAAGCCATATTCTACTGCTTTCTAAGAGAATCGTCCCTCTATAAGGATTTTGAAATGGAGAAGAATATGGAATAACATGACAAATTAGATAATATCACAATGAGTCAATAACTATCATGAAACAACTTTCAACTAATGTTTTCTTAAAATAATTTCAAACAATATGAATCATTATATACTCTTGAAAGTCATGCAAAATTGTATCATCTAATGTTAAAGGGAGAGGGGCAAGGTTGTACTAATTATCAACAACCGTGTTGCAACGTGGGTAAGGTGTCTGAATGATTCCAGCCATCCATTACAATATCCATCTAGGCAATTTCAACCAACCTCTAGACAATAGACTCAGCCTAATAACTAGTAAGTTCTTGCATTTCATTTAAGTGCTTGTTGCACGTTTTTTAGATCTACAAAAGTATATTGTTGATACAAGCAGAGTATACGAATAAAAAAGTACGTGAGAGAAAACAGTATTACCTGTAATAACTTATAGAACAGAAACTTGAAATGGGTTCTTTCCTTATCATCTCCATCAGCTCGAGGACCATATAAATTAAAAAGCACTGCACAAATACCATTTATTAGTATACAAACATGGTCAAGTCAGAAACAACTATTTTATAGCACATGTAAGCTTGAAATCATAACTAGTCATAAGACAAGATAAACAGAAAAAAAAAATCAAAAAAAAAAAAAACACAACAGAAAAAACCATAAATGTAAAATATACCAACGTAAACTTAATATGAACTGTTTTTTCTATAAACGAGCTTTACCGAAATGGCCATGATCAGTGATGACGCATCTTCCCTCACTATCCACCTTTAATAGATCCTCCTTTGTCATTTGCTCAAAACCCTCCTCATCCAAAATCTTCTCAATAAAGAGATCCCTTGCGACAGTTTCCTGCCTTTTTAAAGATTCAAGAAGGCCAGTGAAGCCTTCCTCAGCTGCAACCGGTAATGCCACCTCTTTTGTGGAGAATGCTGAGCTAACACGGCAAAATGTTGCAACACCTATACCCTCAACTCTCAAGTCATTAAAGCAGGTCAAGTAATAACTTAGTTCAAGCATAAATACATTGCAGGCATTGCTTTCTCCAAATACATAATGAATGCATAACAGCACATTGTTTATAGAATAAAAAACAATTAGCGCATCTAAAACTCACCATCATCATTATTAGTTGTTTGCCGTAGAGAATTTTTGCAAAAGTAAATCCTCAAGTTTTCTAAAATTTCAAAAGTGAATTCCCTAAATAAAATGATTAGAGGGCTACTTATAGGTTAGGCTTTGGTGAATTTAGAAATATTTTGGTTATTAATTATGTTTATCCAAAATGGACGAAAGCCAACACGCCCAACCACAAGCAGAGATTTGTGCAAAAGCTCATAAGATTGTTTTACCCCCGGGCAAAACGAACAACTGAGATGGAAGGTAGAGCTATAAGGCTGACAGAAGTGGCAAGTTCAAGCAGCCACCAGTGCATCTGTTCAATGTATGGGATATATGGGCAGTTCTACAATGAAATTTTAATTTCAATGAAGGTGATGCCCTGATTGTTCAAATTTTCGTGTGATGGATCAACGTGAAATAATATAAGTGACATGTTTTGATTAGACAAACTCACTATTGATTTGCAAGCAAGGAAGGCATTGATAAATTGTGACAAATACAATATTGACTGTTTATTTCAAAAAATAGATTTCAGTTTCCTGGTTGCACTAAGCCTATAGATAACAAGATCAACGCAGAATTTCAAAAAAAAAAAAAAAAAGGATCAACACGGCTAGATCTGTCAATTTTTGCCACACTGGTACCTCATACATGGCCAACAACACCATCATTGTGCAGTTAGTGTTCCTACTGCATCATACCAGTTATATTCAAACACTCAGACTGAATATTAAATTAAATCAGAAATGTTACTAAACTATTAACAATTTCACATTTTCAATTTCCACCTATGTCATACCGTATAATTCTATATTATATGATGAAAAGCATACTGAACTATATGTACAAATAGATTAATCTTGTACGGTAAAACGTGATCAAGATCATTTTTTTAATAAAAACGTCTATCACCTACTAAATATCTAAGTAGCCCCTAAACAAAAAACTTTGCCTGAAGTTGAGGCTGTTAAAATGCTCCCATTATTAGGTTGACAGATCAGTTTCCATTGTAGCCATGACTGATCTGCTCGTTAAACATCCTTTCAAATTCGTTGCACAAATCATGAATCAACCATTTAGGGGTGTAAATGAGTTTGAGTTGAGCTCGAGCCACCCTCCACTTCATCTTGAACTTGATTAATTAATGAAGCTCGAGGTTGAGTTTAAGCCTATGAGATCTAACTAGCTTGTTTATTATAAAAGAGAGAAAATAATATTAATTTAAACTAGTATTATAATAAAATTATAAATGGAATGAGCAACTAAGAGATAAATAATAAAAAATCACTTGACATAAAATTTAAAATATCATTCTTTATATATTTTAAATAATTTAAATATAAAGTCTAAAATTTTAATATATTTTAAGAATATTTTATATTAATATTTCTTTAAACAAGCCGGCTCATGAGCTAACGAGTCGAGTTGGGACAGGCTTGAATTTGGCTTATTAGCTCATCAAGCTCAGCTCACGAGCCACTTATCAAGCCGAGCCCAAGCAGGCTCAAGAGTTGGCTTGGCTTGGTTACAGTGCTGCCACCATTGTCAATTGCATCTTTGATTCATCATATACATATGGTCCACAATAAGTTCTGGATAAACATTGTTATATAAGGTGAAAGTGTAAAAGTTACTACTGTTATTCAACGCACTTATATGGTTAAGATTAGGGCTAACATATTATAGTTCATAAAACTCTTGCTTAGTTCTGATACAACTACTATCAGATGCCCCACGATCTAATCTCAAAACTATACAAACTAACTAGTAACGTATGGCCTGTTTCATTTACATGTAATTTGGCAGTGAACATGAACATTAAAATCTTAGATATCAGAAATCTTTCATCACGTTTCTACACCTCCAGCATTATGTGCATTTTCACATATGTCGTTATGGGAAGAGTGTAACACTTAAAAGTAGCCTATAAGCCAATCCATCGGTTCCTACTTCATGATTTTAAGATCTCAACTTTCCAGAGAAGAGTTCTTGCAGTTTAGGGGCTTGAAACCACAACTAGATCCATTTAAGAACTTGCCAGTCATATTATGGCTCAAGTATTTTGTCATTTTAGAGTGTTTTTTTTTTTATCATTAATTTTAATTTTTCATTATTAGATGCATGCATTATTTACAAGTATTCTCGTTATTAGTCTTTTTGAAATGGAGAGCCCTATGAGTAATGTTTTTCATGTAACTACTATAGATGATTGCTACGAAATATGATTACCTATTTTATGAATTATGAAGATTTCGCCCTAAGAGATCAATCACTCTAACAGATTAAGGGGCACTTTAAGCAAGTGGGGACTGGAGAGAGAAAAGAGAGAGTGGCTTGAGAGAAAGGAAATGGGTTGGAGTTGTTATATTAGTGTGATTTATATAATTTTCCCTTAATTAATGGTGCGATGAAAAAAAAAAATTTGGTAAAACAAATTAACATGAGAGGAATATAAGCCAAATATTTTCAAAAAATACTTTAAATTAGGGTTGTAAATGAGTCGAGCTTGAGCAAGCTCAGGCTTGGCCCGTGTTCAAATTGCTCAAAATTAACTATGTTTAAAAGTGACTCATGTTCGAAATTGTTTGTGAATAGTGTGTTCGTATTTTGTTTGATTTACATATTTTTGTTCGTGTTCGGCCCATGTTCGGCTTGAAATTAGCTCGTTTAAATTAATTATAAAAATAGATATAGGGTCTTGGATTTAAACCGACACCATTCTTGTGCGATAAAAGGCACAGAATCACATGAACAAATTATCTGTTATGATTTAAACTTAGATATAAAGGTAAATACTATATTATTATATAAATAATATATATAATTTTCTTATTTCAAGCTAAAACTAGCCAAATGCGATAGAACAAAGGGTCGTTCATGTTTGACTTGTTTATAATTCGAACTTAAAAAATGTGTCCGTGTTCAGCTTGCTTACTTAACAACAATTCGAACATGAATTACTTAACGAGCCAAAACTAAGCTGCTCGCAAACAACGAGCTTTTTGACATCCCTACTTTCAATATCTCATATACTGCATGATCCAAATGTATAAACCCATTAATATAACAACATGAACTGTCCCAAATATATAAAAAATTCAAAAAAATAGTAACCGTGAGAAATCAGAGAAGGTGGAGAATAATTCAATATATTTCTTACCTCGAATTGATAATACAAGTGATTATATAGAGGAGATTACAATGAAAAAGAAGGAAACTATAAAACTAAATCCCTAAATTTGAGGGATTACAATTAAGACACATTAATGCAAATTTATTCTCTAATTTATTCTCCAAATCAATTTACAAACTAAATCCTGGAAACTTTGACACTCACCTCGAGTCGAGGAATAAATGTTTTCCATTCAGACTGGATATAAGATTGTAGAACTCGAACCTGTTCAACCCTTTGTTAGAACATCAACTAGTTGTTTCTCGATGGAACATAAGACATACATACTTATCACTTCATCTAGCTTTTGCCTAATGTAAATGTCATCGATTTCGATATGTTTTGTCTATCGTGTTGTATAGGGTTATAGGTATATTAATGGCAGATACATTATCGTAGTAGAACTTCATAGGACACTCCAGTTGGATTCTCAAATCATCCAAAATGATTCTCAACACATTAATTCACATAAACCTCAAGCAATAGTACTGAATTTGATTCTACGAATGACCTTGCAACTACATTCACGCTTCTTGCTCCTCCATGTCATCTAGATTACCTCAGATAAAAGTACGATATCATGTAGTTAATCTTCGTCCATAGAGGCAAGCGTAGATCGGCGTCGGTGTGAGGCTTCGAAAGTAAGAGCGTCATCGCTTTCGAACAAAATTCCTTTCCCGGATTGTCTTTCGAAGTAATGCATGCACTTGTAGACGGCTTGAAAATGAGGTTCTCTCGGATCGTGCATGAATTGAGTGATCAAGCTTACGAATATGCTTATATCCGATCGAGTGTGAGCAAGCGTATATGAATCCGCTAACCAAACTGCAGTACGTTCTTTTGTCCACAACTGGTTCTTCTTTAGCTTCTCCCAACTTATCGTTTGGATCTATTGGAGTAGAGATCAGCTTACACCCAGTCTTCCCCGTTTCTGTCAATAAATCAATCACTTACTTTTGCTGAGATATAAATATCCCTGTGTGGAATAGGCCACCTCAATACTGAGAAGTACTTGATTTCCAGTTTTTGTTTCAAATTCTTTACTAGTCTCGGTGTCGATTCATGCTTCTATTTTTCATCATTTCAAGTCAGCTATGATGTCGTCACATAGTTAAAAGGGCGTCGCTCCTCTGCGCAGGAATGTTTAATAAAAAAAGTGTGGTCGCCTTGGCTTTGTTGATATCCAGATTCCTTCATGACTTTTGCAAATCTGTCAAACCACGCTCTAGAAGATTATTTTAATCCGTAAAGAGCCTTTTTCAGTTTGCACACCTTGTTACATGTGTTCCCTTCAAATCCAGGTGGGATGTTCATGTAGATTTTTTCATGTAGGTCACCATGGAGGAATGCATTCTTGATATCATCTTGCAACGATTCTGCGATCGAAATGAGCGACGATGATAACAAGATTCTCACGATGTTCATTTTAAGCTACGAGGCAGAGGTTTCACGATAATCCGCCCGTAAGTGCGAGTGTACTGCTTTACATTACTACGCTTCTCTGTATCTTTCAAGAGATCCATAAGCCTTGTACTTCGATGTAAAGATCCATTCGATCGACGATGTTTTTTCCTTCGGTTTATCGACGATCTCTCATGTTTTATTAACTTTCTAATGCACTCATTTCTCTCTCATGCGCATCTCTCCGATTCTCTTTTTGACAATGTCTCGGACACGATTGTTAGGGATGGCAATGGTGTTCGAAGCTTACAATGAATCTTTTTTGGTAGTGATAGGCGCTTAAGAGAGACATAGTGAGATAGTGGATAAAGTGGCTCTGATCTTACCGTGACTCCATTTCGAGAATTTGGATTGGATTCTTGGAATTGTGTCGGTTCAGGAACGGTTTTTCTCCTTGAATACACCTGAGAAAATCTTGAGAAATTGGGAGTGATAGGATCGGGTGACTTAGATGTGATTGGGTTCGAGGACTCGGGTTCAGCTGGAACATGAGGAGAGTTTAGCTCTGGGGGTTCAGGTTCAACAACACGGGCTGACACATGTGGAACGTCAAGGTTTTTAAGTTGTTCAAAGGACTCATAAGTACTATCTTCCATCATCGACATCTCCCCTGAAGAGAGGACTTCGAGAAAAAATGTTTGTTTTCTGTGAAAGTGACATCTTCAGAGATGTAAAGTTTTCTGGTATAGGGGTTGTAACACTTGTATCCCTTTTGAGTGGATGAGTAACAGAGAAAACACATTTGATGGCTCTGAGGTCTACAGCTTCCCTCTATGTTGTTTGTGGACATGCACGAAGGCGGTACACCGAAATACACTAGGTGTTAGGCCATTTGAGGTTACGAAGTGAGGGTAGAAGCTATTAAGGACCTCTATGGGGCTTTTATTTTACGACACGCGGGAGGGAAGTGCATTTATCGGATGTGTGGCGGTAAACGGCTTCGCCCAACGGGATTTGGAAACATTCCCTTGAAATAGTAAGGCTCGGGTGGTGTTGAGTAAGTGCCCATTCTTTCTTTCAGCTGCCCCATTTTGTTGGGGTGTCTCCACACATGATGACTCATGGATAATCCCCTGTGATTGAAAGTAAGGTGATAGAATCTGATTGAAGTAATTTCTAGCATTGTTTGTCCTAAAGTTTTTTATTTTTACTCCAAATTGGTTTTGAATCATTGAATGGAAATTGGTATAACAATGCTAACATCAGATTTTTGTTTAAGAAGAAAGAGTCATGTAACGCAGGTGAAATCATCAATTAAGGACACAAACCAACGAGCCCCAGAGACATTAGGTATAGTGGAAGGACCCCATATGTCACTATGGATCAAATGAAAAGGATGAGAACTTCTTTTATTGCTAATAGGAAATGATACACGGCTATATTTTGTCAATTCACAGATGTCACAATGAAACTCAGAAATATCTATTCCTTGGAATAAATGAGGACATTATATTTATAACCCTAAAAGAGGGATGATCAAGACGCAGGTGATAAAGCCAAATGGCATCTTTGTTCGAGAAGCGAGGAAGGATGAAGACGATTTCTCCTAATTTTCGTGATGGTTCGAAGTGGTAAAGGCCGCTCCTTTCGTAGCAGACTGATCCTCCTCCCGAGTCATGGTCCTAAAAAACACGATGAAGAGTAAAAAGAGCGATAAGCATTTGAGATCATGAGTTAACTTTTGAATAGACACAAGACTTATTGACAGTTTGGGTACATGGAGAACGTTTTTAAGGATAAGGCTAAGTGTGATATGTATATCCCTGCAACAGTAGCCAAGGAACCATTGGCCACGATAATTTTCCTGTTACTTGGACATAGGGTATAGGAATGGAAGAGTTGAGATGTGGGGGTCATATGATCTGTAACACCGGAGTCTATGACGCATTAGTTGGTATAGAATTTGTCTAAGACACTCATGCAAACAGAGTTACCTGAAAGGGTCATCGAACATGTTTCAGGAGTTTTCTCAAGAGATCCCAACAAGCTTCTCAGTTTCTCGATTTCTTCACTGTTGAATCCCCCTTTTCCTGAATTTTCCTCAATATTAGGTTGTTCTGTCATATGCGCTTGAGGCCTTTGTTGCCCCCATTCTCGGTTTGGAGGTTTACCATTCAGCTTCCAACACTTCTCCCTTGTAAGCCTTGGTTTCTTGCTGATAGGTACTGCGAGATTGTCTTTGTTCTCCTTCACTTGGTTGTCTCTACGCTAGTGTTTAGGCAGATCATTCTTCGACTTCTCTTGATTTCATTTTGTTGCTAAGGCGGACCCATCCATAGTATGTGGTTCTAGCATGACACTCCTCCGACTTTCTTCTGCTCGGATCAGTGAGATTGTCTCTTCTAGGGACGGTGTCTCCTCCTTGCCAAGGATTTGGATCCTAACCTGATCGAATTCGAATTCGATCACGTCGAAAAATCATATATCTGATCCTTCTCAATGAGACTTATTCGAGGTGGCAGCATCGTCGAGCATTTCATCTCGATTGCTCTTGTAGTGATCCAATTCTTGCCAAAGATTTTGCAACAGAGTGGCATATTCTGTGACAGATTTGTCTCATTGCTTGGTGGCTCCGGTTTTTGCCTTGATTTCATACACAAGGGCGGCATCACAGGCCTTCGAGTATGTGCGATTGATATAGTCTCAAATTTCCTTCGCGATATTCAAGAACATGCAAGTGTCACTGATTGTTGGGTCCATGGAATCCCATAGTCAGGACATAATTATGGAATCCTCCTCGTCCCATGCTGTGAAGGTTGGATCCCTTTTCAGTTCGGTTCCAAGTAGGTGACTAAACCTCTCTTTGCCCTTTAGGTATGTGCGGACAATTTGGGACCATTTGAGATAGTTCTTCCCGTTGAATCTGCTGGATGCCCCAATATTCTGCAACTCACCAATTTTCTGAACAGCATGAGGTTCTTCGAACGGGTTGGAATTGCTGGAGATGGTGGTTTCTGACATTGCTATGATGAAGTAGAAGAGTTCGCAGCAACTAAGGCTGCAAGTCCGAGAAGGAGCCCGCAGAGAAGATGACGAAGGCTCCTGCGGACGACGCGTACGACACGACTGCGAGCAGACGACATGGGCGATGTGACGACGACGAAGCCTCCTGCAAACGAAGCGTACGACACGGCTACGAGCAGACGACGCAGGCGATGCGTGCGGACGACGACGAAGCCTTAAAGATTCCTTCGCCTACGCAGAAGAAGCCTTACGCAGCAATGAAGGCTGCTTGAGGAAAGATACGAAACCCAGAAAAAATTCCTAGAGCTTTGATACCATGTGGGAAATCAGAGAATGTGGAGAATAATTCTATATCTTTCTTACCTCGAATTGATAATACAAGTGATTATATAAAGGAGATTACAATGAAAAAGAAGGAAACTATCAAACTAAATCCCTAAATTTGAGGGATTACAATTAATACACATTAATGCAAATTTATTCTCTAATTTATCCTCCAAATCAATTTACAAACTAAATCTGGAAACTTTGACAGCAACAACTAGAAGCATTTTTACTTTTTGCGAGCTTGAGTTTCATACCCTAGTCAAAATGATAATAGGATCATGGATGAAATCCCACAGTAACTAGAGTAAATCCTTAGTGTGATGCTACGGCCAAATAATTGATCTACCAAACTGAGAGATGATAATCTAATGGTAGATAAATGAAAATTGGATTTTTTGCTGAGAAGATAAGCGCTTAGCTAGTTATCAACAGACAAAATTTCAATGATACCCCAAGCCCTCCCTTTAAGAGCATTTCATCACATTTTTAACAGAAGTACCATGTACTACTTAGATAAATAAAAAAGGATGGACTATAGATAAAAAAAGACATAGCAGTCAGTCAAAGTCAAGCAGCCAAAGAGAAATAAATTAGAAAATAGGCTAAGAATTTGTCAAAGATGAAACATAATAAAGATGGTACTAGACTCTAGTGGTAGCCTAAAATTGATAAAAGTGCTTCCTGTTATAAAAATAAAAAATAAAAAAATAATAAATAAAAAAAAACTAAATACATGCCAATATTTTGGTTCACTTTTTTATATCTTATTGAAACTAATCGTGTTGACCATACCAACATGCACCCCAAGTTGTCATGATTTAACAAATTGTGCAACAATTTAAGCTAGTCAGATCATATAGTTGGAATTCACAATACAAGTGGCATACCAGAATAACCGAGGCGCCCTTTGCTAGATGTCCGAGTGCAAGATACAAAAGCCTCATACCCCTCTGCCATGGTAACATCCACAGACAATTCCTGTCTCTGCAATTTTGTCTCCTATATAAAAAAAAGTTTCTCTTTGATAAATTGTTAAATATATTATTTAATATTGTAATGAATGAGTAAAATATATCAAAAAAATTAATGAATAATTAGAAAACATTTTTTAACAATTTCCAACAATGAAATAGAGATTATTTGAACAATGCTAATTGCTCAAGTAGATTAATGAAACGGCAAGTTGAACCCATTTATAACATTTCTAATGAGTATTCACTCACTACAATTCTTGTGCTACTCAAATTATTTTTGAACAGATAATTGAAAGTGAAAGGATTAAATCATGGATATTCTGCAATGCCAGATATCAAGATAATAGCCATTACTTAACTATTTGTGAAAATACATTGTGAATAATTGAGGTGCCCTTTTTTTAAACGGCAAATATTTTAATATGTTGAGCAAATATTTTTCATAAGCTCAAGCCATTATAGCTTCTTAGGATTTTTTTTCAAGTGGTAGAGCAGGATGGTAACTCCTGTTTATGCCTTTGCTCGACATTTTAATGATCATCGAGAAATTCCATCTGAATATTTTTCAATAAAATGGAATTTCAGTACAAAGCATAAATTAATCAAATCAAACCCTTCATTAGAGTAGGTGGGGGTTTATCTGAAGCATTAATGGCACATTTGAAAGTATGAAATATGGAAAGGCATAATGAGAATAGCAAGTAACTCTTCCACACGCATCATCATCATCATTAGTATTATCTTAGCTGCATGGGACAGCCTTTATGAATCTTCAATCTCCATGTCCTTGTTGAGTGCTACTGATGTGGAGCTTCCCCACGTGGACACGGGAGCGGGATTTCCCGCACTGACCCCGACTGGTCTGTTGAAGACCAATCTAGGGGAGTCTGGGACGAGCGGCCCGGGCGAAATCCTTGACAGGGCGAGAGACCTCCCGCACCTCTCTCCCTGCCTTTTCTGCATTATGCTCGATCAAGCAACATTTTAGGAAGGGCGGCAATGTCGCCAACCCTCCTCCACCTTCCTTTCCTGTTCATTCTTGTTTGGAGTTCATTTACATGCTTGTTTTTTAGTTTAGGTTTAGTTTTTGGTGCAGTCTTCTTTCAGATTTCATGTGTGAAGTAGGAGTGTAAACAAGCCGAACTCGAGCGAGCCCATGGCTTGTTCATGTTCAGCTTGTTTAGATTATGTTTTGTTTATGTTTGACTCGTGTTCGAAATAGCTTGTGAATTACTTATTCGTGTTCAGCTCGATTCAAACTCATTTCTTCGAATTAAGCTAATTTTTTACTCGAACTAAAATTTCAAATGTTAGTTTTTTTATTTAAATAGCTTGTGAATTACTTATTCGTGTTCAGCTCGATTCAAACTCATTTCTTCGAATTAAGCTAATTTTTTACTCGAACTTGAACTAAAATTTCAAATGTTAGTTTTTTTATTTAAATATTTTCAATTGAACTGAAAATAAAATAATTTCTGCTTCACAAAAAAATCAATATAGTGCTTATCACTTTTTTTTTGCTTTTATAGAGGATCAATGATAGCTTTTCTCAGTCTAGTGATGTGGGACAAAAGTCACAAAACCAAATGGGGAGAAGTTGGGGCGGGCTGATTTTTTTGACAATGAGGCATTCACATACATACCACCCAATTCATTTGTATTTACATCTTTAACCTCAATAGCCAAGTCGTGTGATTTTTGAAAAATGGAAGATCAATACCATTTACATACATACCACCCATTTCTTATCTATTTACATAAATACCACCCAATTCTTATATATTTACATATCCAACACCTAAATTTTATCTTTTTTTAAATATGATGGGTATTTACATACATATCACCCAATTATTATGTATTTACATATCTAATATCAATTTTTTTTCTTTTTTACATTTTTATAAACAAAATTTTTTGTATCATTTGATGAACTTTTATATTTTTTTTGTTTATTATTTCATTAATTCGAGCAAAACGAGCCAAACACGGTCAAACAAAAGTTTGTTCGTGCTTGGGACATTTATAAATCGAGCTCAAAAAGTTTGTTCCTGTTTTGCTTGTTTACTTATCAAACAAATCGAACACGAGCTACTTAGCGAGCTGAACACAAGCGAACGACGAGCTTTTTTGACACCCCTAGTGTGAAGTCTTCTTCCCTCCCGAGGGTTGTATCTGGCGGTTAAAGTGATGCTCCGGCTCTATCTCTCTCCCCAGTGGTAATTAGATTTTCCTTGTTCTTCTTTCCAACAGTTTACCTTGCTGTCCAGCACCTTCCCGCCGCCCCAAACCGCCTGCATCTTTGCTACATCGTTGTTAACCTCCCCTCCTTGTTGTCGCTGCCCCAGGATAGCTAACCCTTGACGTTTTTGTCATTTTTGCCCTAATTTATTGTTGAGCTGCACATGACAACCAGTCCTCTAGTAGTTCCTGCAGTTTTCTCATCTCGCATTCATTTTCGCCACCTCTGCTAGTCATCTTGATCCACCAAGTAACCTCCACCGCCCTTGGGATGCACTGTAGAGATGTTTGTTACGTCGTTTTATGTGTTGGTGATGTTATTTTCAGTTTGTGTGTTTTGTAATCTTGTTTCCTTGTTAATAAAAGTTGTTATTGTGGTTCGGGTTTTTTTCCCTGATATCATTTGGAATCGGAGCTAGCCCAACCCTAGTCTAATCCTAGGGTTCCCTAGCATGCGTCAGAAACCAAAACTTTCTTTCCTACCACCAAATATCATTTTCACAACACAAACCTAACCCCACCAAATTTTTTATTTCCTATTCCCAATCCCAAATCATGCCACCATTGAGATACATATCAAAGCCTTCACGGGAGGAGAAACGGAGAGAGATCTGTAGGTGGATTACGGATAGAAGATGAAATCTAATGGGATGCTACCCTCGACCGTGATCTGGAAGGTCGAAAGGGGGAACGAGAAGATATGAAGATGAAGTGGGAAACATAGCGTCACTTTCTCCCAACTTACTACCGTCAAAGGTTGCACACTTTAGCTTCCAAAGTGAAGAGATTGCAAAACCAAGCGACCCCCCCCCCCTACTATTCAGCGAAACCAATCTCAAGTCCGTCACAACCACAAAAATGTGGCAAGTGCCACGAATTTGGGTATGTGGAATCAGAATACACAACCAAAGAAGAGATTGTTTTACTGAGTAGGGTATTGTTGAAAAATTGGGCAATGACACAGTTGGTCAGGGAGAAGATGAAAACGCCTGAGAGGATTCTCCACTGGTAGCCAACAGTGAAGAGAGGTTGCCAATTCCAATTGACCCTAAGATACAGATTTTTAGCTAATGTAACAATCGCTTCTCTAGAAGGTAGCAACTCTGGGGTAATGAGCAGTCCAACAATGTATGAGATATGGTGCCTCCAGCCAGCATTTTGCTGACTTTGAGAGGATCATCAGCCGGATTAACTTGGGATGTCCAAAAAATGCATGAGTTTGAAAAGTCGGCCACAAATACAATATCGTCACAGATTAAAGTATTGTATGCTTTTCAGGTGTACAGACCCCTTCCTGACTTACCCTTACAGAGGGAGGTCCAGCATAATCGAAGAGAATTCATTTCATGCCATGCTTGGAATATTACGCAGAGTATTTCAGATGTTAGATTCAGCTCAGCAGGGTACCCATCAGCAGATGTCCATAAATGAGGAATGAACATCATCTTTGAAATGTGTCTTAGGAGCTTAAGGGGATGAAAATTCTTCAATGGGATCCAGGTCCTATCACTGAAGATGTCTCTCCTAAATGGTTGCTAGTGAGAGTGGTACAGGCTACCATAGATTTCATCCCAGAATTGAGTTCTCACTCAACCACAGCATGCTAAGCACGAGAAGTGAAATGAGAAGATCTCAAATTTAAGAGCTCGAGCGTTGCATTGTGAAAACCCATCTCTATATGTGGCTCCCATCAAGATGTGTAAAAAGAGGAAGGATACATGTTCTACAAGAATGTGTTGTGAAATGACAACGTCGACATGATTGACCCATCAGGGGACTTGAAGTCATGCCATGAGAAACCTGAAGCTTCAACAAATGAAGTCAATGCCCCCAAACCCCTGGAAACTAACGCCCTAGGTGGACATGTGAGCGGGATTTCCCACACTGACCCCGACCGGTCTGTTGAAAACCAGTCCAGGGGAATCCCAGGCCAAGCGGCCCATGCGAGATCCCTAAAGGGGTGAGCAACTTCCCATGCCTATCTCCCTGCCTTTTTTGTGTCTCGCTCAACCGAGCAGTATTTTAGAAAGGGCAGCAATGTCACCAACCCTCCTCCTTTCTTTTTCATTCTTTCTTGTTTGGAGCCTATTTATATGCTTATTCCTGAGTTTAGGGTTAGTTTTTGGTGTAATCTTCTTTCTGATTTCTTGTGTGGAATTCCCTCTTGAGGGTTGTATCTAATAGTTATGATAGTGCTCTGGCTGTATCCCTCTCCCCGGTGGTGATTGTATATTCTTTGTTCATGTTTTCAGTAGTCCGCCTTGTTGTCCGGCACCTTCACGCCACCCCAAGCCGCCTGCATTTTTGCTACATCACTGATGACCCCCCCATCCTTGTTGCCGCCACCCTGGAACAACTAACATTTGTCGTTCCTGCAATTTTTGCCCCAATTTATTGTTGTAACTGCACAAGGCAGCTAGTCCTCTAGCGGTTCCTGCAATTTTCTCACCTCACCGTCATAGTCACCACCCCCGCTAATCATCCTGATCCACCTCGACACCTCCACCGCCCTTGGGATGCACTCTCGAGGTGTTTTTTGTGTTGTTTTGTGTGTTGGCGATGTTATTTTTAGTTTGTGTGTGTTGTAACCCTATTTCCCTATTAATAAAACATGTTCTTGTGGTTTAGGTTTTTTTCCCCTCCAGTATCATCTACATTACGTAGTAAACAAAAAATTTACCTTTCATATGCAATGAGATTCTCTAATTACATGGCGCCCATGAGGCACAACTACACTTGACCACCAATCCTGGTATCCTTGTTATTTTGGAAATTAAAATCCAATATACTTAAAACCCATCACATTTAGGGGAAATTTTTATAAGGAACACTTAAGATAGAGAATTTATGGAGAGGAGCTCCATTAAAAAAAATTTAACTATGAGTGTAACCTTCCTCATGGGGGGCACTTCATGCTTAAATGTTACTTTCATAGGAAACGCAACTCTGGGGCGCTTTCCTATATAATATTATTTTTTTATATAATATGATATTATATATTAATTTTAAAAATATTATATATAATATTATTATTAAAAATAAATGATAAATTTATATTATATTAATTATTCTTTAGATAATTTTAAATTAGTTAAAAAATATAC